>CM062818.1:1673309467-1673909467 GCA_031772625.1 Pinus tabuliformis
ACAAGTGGGGTTTATTTGGTTGTTGGCCGACCTTGATGAATTATCGCATACCACAAATAAATCCATATCTTCATGAATACTTATTAGAATCAGATGATATTTAGATCAATCATACACCTCTCGATTACAGGTATCCAAGAAAAATATCAGCTTCCATTAATAAGATGACCCACATGGAGTTTGGCCCTAGTTGCCAATTTTAACAACTTGCCAAATCAATGCCAAAACAACATTGTCAAATCTGCAATCAACTATAGTCAAATTCAACCCTAATTAGAAATTCAAAGATGGTCAACACAACACCAAAACATCCTAAAAGTAGCTCAGTCATACCCAGTCAAGTCTAGCCTCGATAGGTGGTCAAAATCAACCCTGAAATCTATGGTCAACCTAAAATTATCTCTACAGTCAAAGTGCTTAGATCACCTTGGTTTTAGGCTAAACCATATGGCCTTCCAAAAACAAAAGTTTCCCACAAAAAACACACTCAAAGGATGAGTCAAACTATTTGGTTAATGTTGGTCAAACCTTGCAATAACGTTGAAATTTTGGCCCGGCAATTTGCCCATAAAAACTTGTCCTCCTTGTAACAATATTGTGTGAGTGATGATGATGCGAAATGAGGTTAGAGGTCACTTATATTTATACAATTCATTGAGGGTGAAATTACACATACATTGGGCTTCATGGGCTTACATGATGATGTGGTCGACCTTGTCAATATGCATAAATTTAAGAACATATTTCTTCTTGCCCAAATTTGATGATATTTAGGTCGATTTTGATCCTCTTGAAAATAGGAATTTAATGTAGTCATAATCTCCATAAAATGAGTTGTCTAAAGTGGAATTTGGCCCTCGTTTCCAATTTTAACACACCATCTCAACTAGGGAGAATTCCAATTGCCAATCCATCTGTCATCAACCATAATGTCATCTTGACATAATGAACCATCTCTATATCTCATCTCTACTCTCCTGAACACTGATATAGATAATGAAGAATAATCAATAGAGAGTGAGTCACAAGACCTTACCACTCTCCGATGACAAAAGTCAGTCCACAGGTAGAACCTCTATCAGACTTGATCCTAGATCAAGTTGTTAAACACCATGCATCTTATATATAGAGAGTAAAACAATACATGATGCGTCAATCTATAGTGTTATGTTCCCGAACAAATTTACTTAACTCATTGTCTATATGAGAGGTACTTCCGATGAGTCTGAGATTGCATGGTTAGGATGCATGATGGGGCATTTGCAGGAGAATTTAAACCACTCATATTTCTCATATGCCATAGGAAAAGGTTAACCACTCATCCTATTCATAAGTCAATTGTAGGGGAAGGTGAACCCCTCACCCTATATAAATGAGTCATCAATCATAGGGGAAGGTGACTCGCTCACCCTATGGTTTCTCATAGTCTCAGAAGTACCCTAAGCCCCCACGAGGTCCTAGAGATCAATTTCCAACTTAGTCAGGACCCTCATGGGAGGGTCTTTCCACGAAAAGTGATTATATGCTCAAAGTTTTCGTTAAAATTCAAGGTTGTCAGATGAGTGTAGAACTTGAATGACCACATAGTGTTGATCGTTCTGAATCTGACACCACTTATTGCATGTGCAACAAACTATGTATGATCCTAGAAACACATTTTGTTCGTTTTCCTAAACAAGCAAATTAAAAAAAAAATATGCAAGCAACCCAATCGGAAATCCATAAGCTAATGTGGCACTAACTAGGCATGCCTACTTCGTAGGGTGTCTGTGCATATGACTGTTTTCCTTTGGCGAATTAAATGGTGCCAAGTGCCATGATTTCATTAGTGGAGTTTTGGAAGAACTTCATTGGTTGGTTGGTTGTCAACCATAGCTTTCCATGTGGCCTAGATAGGGGCCACATGATGGTAGCTCAAGGGCTGCCAAAAATTGGGTTAAGGTTTGAGCAGAGTAGTGGGGGTCAAACCCGCGAGCTCAAAACTCTTAGCACAAGGTCTAACCAATAGACCATACCATGTTCTTATTAATATATGTGTTGAAAACCCCATTTCAACAATGCCTATCGCGTTATTTGGGTAAGGGGCTAGCCCACGGAGGCTAGCCCTAGGAGCATGCATTCAACAAAACCACGACTGGAGGATTTGGGGTCAGGATATCAGCGACATGCAGTTAGCCCTGGCTTGTGGGCATGTGGCCTCCACATGACGACATTTTTCATAGTTAAGGCCTTACAGGTCGAATTAAGGCACCTACAAAATGCATTAGATTTTGGGAGAAATGGTAGTCCATTAACACAATTTGGGGTGAAATTGTATGACCAATGCTAGGTTTGGGGGAATTCGTAAAGAAAATAGTGCAAGAGCTAGAGAAGCTCATAACTTCTTGAGTTTTTAAGAGAATCAGGAGCAGAAAGAGGGTAGACAAGCATTTTTTGGAATTCTGGAGCCATTGGAACAAGTTTCAGAGTTGTTTGAGAATTGTAAACTAATGTATTCATACTTTTGAGCATAATAGAGAGGGCCAAGACATTGGAAGCTAGACCAAGAAGACATAGCCCAGGCAAGGTGAAATCCTTCTTCATGTGATGTTGTGATACTATTTTGGTGATGTTCGTATCTGTTATATGTTGTTGTTTAGTCATTTGTATATGTTAATTTATGCATGAAATTTACATAAAAACAATCAAAAACTAGTGTTAAAACTTCCAATTAATCTCATGAATCCTTAAGCACTTTTATATATTATGAAGAGGAATTTAGTATAGAAAAACTAATTTTTCCTTTCAAATCAAGTTTTGTATTAGAGATCTTGGTTTTCTTTGTGAAAGGAGGATTTAACTATTTGCAAGTAAATGTGATGCTTGGAGGTCCTGAAGTTGGGTCAAGGATAAGGAGTGAAATATTTCCACAATCTACACCACTAGTTCTACCTCAAATTGCAGTTGAAGCTTCAGTAAGAATGTCACATGAAGGAGAACCTACAAATATGACAGAGGATGAGAATTTTTTTAGGAAGGCTTTCTTTGACAAGAAAGATATGGTGAAAGTCGTCTATGAAGAGAATAATACAAGACTATAGGGTGAAAGCTCGAAGCCTCCAAAAGGAGAAGGCTCTTCAGGAGGACGAGGTAATGGAAACGGAGGTAAATCTCTACCATCTCTACCATCATCTTCATCTTCATCTTTACAAGCATATTCGCCCTCTTCCACTAGTACAACCCTTACTCATACTCATCAACATACCTCAAAAGGAATTGGTAAAACACCCGTGTTAAAACTTGATGTTAAATTTGAACTACCCATATATAATGGTGAAGTGAATGTAGAGAAGCTTGACAATTGGGTTCGTCAGTTGGAGGTCTATTGCATAATTCAAAAGCCTCAAGATGATGACATAAATATTCAACTAGCTTCTTTGATATCGAAGGGTGCAGCACTAATATGGTGGGAAGCCAAGGCACAAGAAGAGATAAAAAAACATTGTAAGATATCAATTTCTTGGTCTGATTTCACTATTTCAACTAAAAGACACTTTTACCCTCTAACATATATGTATAAAGCCATCATGAATTTACAAAACTATAGACAACCTAAAGGTCAAAATGTGCAATATTACACCGAAGAATTTAGAAGGTCTCTAATGTTAGGTGTAGATTTGCAATCAGAAGACACGTTGTTGAAGTATATAGTGTGTTTACACAATTACCTCAAGCATACTATCCTTATGTTCAATCCCAATAGTCTAGATTAGGTTTGTGTACAGGGAACTCATCTTGAGGCAAGAGGAAAAAATACTCGAGAAGAGGGTAGTAGAAATCCATTTAAGGGTAAAGGAAAAGAAAAGGGTTTCAAAGGAAAGAAAAGTACATCCATTAAAGAGGAAGGAGATAAAATAATATGTAAACATTGTTCCAAAGAGGGTCAGGAAGTAGACCATTGTTGGAAGCTTCATCCAGAGATGAGGCCTAAGAAAGGAAACAATAAAGGAAAAGAAAGACAACTACAATCATTCAAGAGGACTTGGGAGTCAATTTGGGTGATGAAACTAAAATTACAACCATTGGTATAAAAGGAAAAGAATCCATTTCTAGCACTAGTACATCAAATTGTCACACTATCACTCCAAATGAAGAAACAAGGATTGAATTTTTTCATGTGAGGGTTATTGAAAAGAAAACAAAATTTGACACACTATTTGATAGTGGGTCTCAAGCCAACTTGGTATCTGAAGACTTAGTTAAGAAACGTAATCTTGAAACCATTATACATCGCAAGCCATATCCATTGGGTTAGATATGCAAGGACACAAACTTACATGTTACAAGAAAATTTATTCTTCAGTTTTCAATCACAATAAACTTCATTGATGAAGTTGAATTATATGTTGTACCGCTTGATATTTCAGGAATTATTTTGGGTAGTCCTTACCTCTATGATAGAAAACAAATCTTCTATTGCCATGAAAACAAGTACCACTTGTTTAAATATGGCGTGGAGTATACTGTGAGAGCTCATCGCAAGAAACTAAATCTTTTATTAGTTAATGCAAGGAAAATGAAAAGACTACTGAGTTCTAATAAGAATTTAGTGTTTCTTGTGATCAAACCAAAGAATGATGTTTATTATGAAGCATTTGAAGGTTGTGATACAAAATTGAAAATTGATTGTGTTGATGTAGCTAACCAATATGATGAGAAGTTTCAGGAACCAAAGGAATTAGCTCGCAAGAGGGGAACCCAACATGAAATACCATTGTAGCAATATTTTCATCTTTCTAACATAGGCATGTACATGATGCCAATAATAGAAAATGCATAAATACAAAAACAAACCCAAGCGTTGTTGAACAAAGGGATCATCTGACTATCTCCTTTGCCATAATGGCTAGTTTCTCTTTTTGGTATTTCTCATGCTTACTACCACTTCTGTGTGTATGATGAATGATGTTTTGGAGCCATTTATAGATGAGATACTCTATTTAGATGACATCTTAGTTTTCATAAAATCTCTTGATGAAAATTTCATGAATTTGATAAAAGTACTTGATTTCTTGAATAAATAACAGTTTATTTTGAAGATGTCCAGGTGTGAATTCGATAAAACTTCTTTGGTATGCTTGACAAATATTGTTGAAGGATGCGAGTTGAAGATAGACCCCTCAAAGGTCAATGTCGTGATGAATTGGCCAATGCCCATGATAGTCACTGGAGTAAGAAGTTTTTTTGGAGGAGCCCAATATTGGAGAAAGTTTATTGGTAACTTTTCTTATATCGCAGTTCATTTAGATGCATTGACTAATGTGGAAAACGTCTTCCAGTGGGAAGGAAGAAAACAAAAAGCATTTGATGTCTTAATAGAAAACATCGGTTTAGCTCATGTTCCTGCTAGCGATAATGAGAGGGGTAGAGTCCTCATGCAATATGATAAGGCCATTTCATGTCATCAAGAAATTTTGAATGGTGCAGTGACAAAGTTGTAGCAATCAAGTCACTTTTGACGGATGGGATCTTTACAACAATTCCACTTAGTGAGAAGGTATAAGAAAGGTATATGCAACAAGGTTGATGATATGTTTTCTAGGCATATTTTTATTGCAACTAATTTACTCAAGCATAATTCTATTTTCCATGAAAGTTATGCTCAACAATATGCTTACTTTCAAAGTGTACATTTAAGCTTGAGTCAAGAGAACCAAGTAGCGGAATTTGATTACCATTTGTGTCATAATTTGTTGTATCAACTTGGTAAGAATGATGTTGCTATTGATGGTGACATGGATAAATCGAAGAATTTCATTGAACTATTACAAATTGTACCTCAAATAGTTCAAGATCAGTTTGAAAAGATCCAATGCAAGTACGAAGCAAGACATGGAAAGAATCATGTAGATCACAAGTTCCAATTTTGTGATGAAGTTTGGCTTCACATTAGGAATTTCAAACCAATTAGATATGATCCATTCAAAATTCTCGAAAATATTGATGACAATGCCCTCAGGTTGGATTTTCCTTCATATATACAAATTTATGATGTTAATGTGGAAACTTTAAGGTTGTATTAGCCTCCTTTGATTGAAGATCAAGGAGAGAATGTTCAAATTTCATCCATTGAATATTTCTCTCCTAAATACCTTGATGAACTACAATAAGATATCATTCTTGATAGAAGAAAAAGGTACTCAAAATGAGGGAATGCAGATTACCTTCGTGTGGGGCTCACAACAACAAATCCTTCCAAATCTAAATGGGTCGAGATTGGAAAGGTCAGGGAACTGTACCATCATCTGCTAAATAAATGAAAGTGATATTTTGGGGTGCAAAAGCTTCCAGTGGGGAGGAATGATCAAGTGTGCAAATTTTTTCTCAAAATTCAAAGTTTTCAGATTGGTGTGGAACCTATACAGCCATATAATGCTCTTCATTTTGAATCTAGTGCAACTTGTTTCGTGTGAAATATATTCTGTATGCTACCAAAAACATGTTCTGTTTGTTTTCTTAAATGGGCAAATATTTAAAAAAATATTTAGGCAGCCGCATTAGCAGTCTGTACTGCTTATATGGCACTGACTGGGCATGCCTGTGTGGTAGGATGAATTCTCATATGACTATTTTCCTCTGGTCAATTAGATGGTGGCTAGTGGCATGATTTCATTGTGGAGTTTTGGATGAATTTCTTTGGTTCGTTGGTGGCCAACAACAGGCTTCCATGTGGCCTAGCCAGGGGATTCCATGTGGCAACCTGAGGGCCACCAAAAATTATGTTAAGTTCTAGGCAACAATGGCAGGGGTCAAACCCACGATCTCCAAACTCCAAGCACCATGTCCAACAAACACACCATACTATGTTCTTATTAATATATGGGTTGAAAACCCCATTTAAAAAATGTCTAATATAATATTTTGGTAAGGTGCTAGCCCATAAAGGACATTCCTAGGTGCATGCACTCAACACAACTACATGTAGAGGATTAGGGGCCCAACTCGCGGGGGTGAGTAGTTAGCCCAGATCCCTGGGCACGTGGCCTCCAAACAACCACATTTTTCACAGTTAAGGCCTTAGAGACCAAATTAAGGCACAAACAAAATGATTCAGATTTTGGGCAAAATGGTACTCTGTTAGAAAAATTTTGGGCGAAATTGTAGGACCGATGCTAAATTTGGGGGAACTTGTAGAGTGAATAGTGCAAGAGCTAGGGAAGCTCATAAGTTCTTTAGTTTTTAACCAAATCAGGAGTAGAAAGAGGCTAAATAGTCATTTTTGGGCATTATGGAGCCATTAAAATAGGTTTGAGACCTATTTGAGTGTTGTAAACTGACGTATTTTCACTTTTAACCATAATAGAGAGGGCTAATCCATTGGAAGTTGGATCAAGGAGATGTAGCTCGGGTGGGGTGAAATCCTTCATCATGTGCTATTGTGATACTATTTTAGTGATGTTCATGTCTGTTATATCATGTTTCTTAGTCATTTTTTTATGTTAATTTGTACAAGAATTTTACATAAAAACACTCAAAACTCATGTTAAAACTTGCAATTCACATCATGAATCCTTAAGAACTTTTACATTTTCTTAAGAGGAATTTAGCATAGAAAGACTGATTTTCCCATTCAGATCAACAAATCTTTTTCAGAAGGCTAAGAATTTGACCTTCCGTAGGGGATTCGTGGGGATTCCTATGACCTACTCATCAGTTGTGATGTATTGGAGCCTTATTTCTCCATGCTTTACCATATCTCGGATAAAGTCATACCTCATATTCGTGGAACAGAGGATTCTTAAAAAGGTGAATCCAACTCTGGTTTCTTTAGTAGATGAAGGTTGTATCCAACATGTGCTCAAATAGCTCACTAAAGAGATTCCTCAACCAAATAGACTCACAACGGGCCATACTAGCTACAATGTATGTGGCCTCTACGGTACTTAGAGCAACTGATTTTGGTTTCTTGCTCATCCATCGAATTGAAGTAGACCCTAATGAGAAGAAACATCCAGGCATGATTTTTTGATCCACCACACTATCAGCTTAGTCAACATTTATATATTCATGTATCCTAAAATTCTCGAGAGTATACCTTAGTTCATAGTTGATTGTGCCAGAGCGATATATCAAGATATTCTTAGAATAAATTCAATGTATGTGATGAGGCTCGACCATAAATTGAGTTGATGAATTCACAATGAAGAATATGTCTAGACAATATTTTACCAAGAATATCAGGGGCCCCACAAGTTATCTATATTCAAAAGGGTTATCCAATTCGCGCCCAACAACACTTCCACATAGCTTATTGAAATTGCGCTCCATCAAGGTAGACACAGACTTGCAATATACCATCCCACATCTCTCAACAAATTTACAATAAATTTTCCTTGAGAAAGGAAAATATGAGTTGGATTTTGTCAAACCTTGAAGCCTAGAAATTAGTGCATCAGACCTAGGTCCTTCATCTTGAACTCATAATCTAACTCCCTCTTGGATTGATAAATTAGAGGGTCTGCACTTATCAAAAAGAGATCATCTACATAAAGGACCAAAATGAGTGGCATGTCCTTTTCAACCTTGACGTATAGGTTAGGATTAACATTACTCCTTGTAAATACCAACTTTATATGATAGTTATCAATCCTCTCATACAAAGCTATAGGGGATTGCCTCAACCCATAGATGCATTTCTTTAACGTGCATATGTGCGTCCTTTGATCATGTACTTCAAACTCATGGGGTTGTTTCAAGTAAACTTCTTCCTTAATTGAGCCATCAAGAAAGCAGTCTTAACCTCCATTTGATGTAGGATCCATCCTTGAGAGGCAACGAGATAAATAATATATCAAATAGTGGTATATCAAGAAACTGGAGTAAATATCTTATCATAGTCCACTCCTTCATTTTGAGAGAAGCCTAAAGCTATGAATCTGGTCGTATACTTTTCAGCTCTCCCATCAGCTCCATGTTTGATTTGTATGTCCATTTTAATTTGACTACAGACTTTTCCTTGGGTCTAGCACCAATTCCTAGACATCATTCTTCATGATAAAGTCATATTACTCATTCATTTCATCGTTCCAGACTTGGAGTATTACATATTCTTCAAATGTTCATGGTTGGGTTTGAATAATAGTACTCATAAAAACTAAGTATGCTTGATCATTTTTCAACTTCTTACTTTCATGAAATATCCCTCTTTAAGGAGTGTGTTTTTCAGCATCTTCGAGAGTAGCTTTGAGACACAAAGGTATCTTCATTGAGGTAGGGGGATCACGAGGATGTGGATCAATGTGATCCATCGAACCTTCAACATTGGGCATAGGTTCGACTTGTTTTTCTGCAACATCATCATTGTACTTCCTTGGGATAGCGAGATATTTGGCTTTCCCAAGGAAAATCTCTTCATCAAAGGTGACATCATGGCTTATTTCCACATCTCTTTGACTAGAAAAATAAATTCTATATGACTTTGAATTTTACTTGTAGCCCACAAATATACCTTTATTCCTAGATGCTTCCAACTTGTTTCTTTTCTCTTTAGGCACATGAAAATACACGGGACAACAAAATATTCTCAAATGAGAAACACCAAGTTTCTTACAAGTGAAAACTTCCTCGGGTGTCTTCAAATCCAATGCTTGATGCAGGCTCCTATTTTGAACATACATGGTAGTGTTTGTATATTCTCCCCATAAGAACTTTGGTAGGAGTTTATCATGGAGCATGGCATAATTAGCTTCCATGACTATTAAGTTCTTCCTTTCAACAATGTCATTTTGCTCAAGAGTGTATGGAACAATTGTATCCGTCTTAATTCCACCCTCTCAACAAAATTCATTGAATTCATTTGATTCATATCTGGTTCCATTATCATTCCTCAAAATTGATTTTCTTCCCTTTCTTATTTTCCACCAATGTATTGAAAGAAAAAAACCATTTGAACACTTCATCTTTCTTCTTCAATAAATAGATCCATGTTTTGCATAAGAAGCCATCCACAAAGATTGCATAGTATAAGTATCCTCCCAATTATTTTATGGGCAACATACGAGATAGGTTAGGATGGACCAATTGAATAATACTAGTTGTTTGGATTTCAATAGAAGAATGACCCCCTTGTAAGTTTCCCAGTTACACAACCTTCACAAACCCCTTCATGATCCATGTTGCATTCATGCATACCAGATACCATCTTACTTACCCCAACTAAGGCTTCGTAATGAAGGTGGGAAAATATCTTGTGCCATAATTAAAATTCAAGAGAAGTATCATAAGACAAGGCTGCTAAAGGACTTCCTCCAACTTGATAGAGACTATGAATCCTAAATCCAAGTGTGAATTCATGTTTAGGGTTTACTTTTCCAAATACATTAATTTCCATTAAAGAATTCTACCTTAAATCCTTTATCTTCCATCAAAGAACTAGAAACCAGGTTCTTATTCAAATCGGGAACATACAACACTTCTTGTAAATTAATGGTTTGACCTTGACTCAAGTGAAGAGTTATGGTATCTATCCCTTTCATGGGGTAGGTGGAATTATCTCAAAGTATGGTATCCAAATCACTATTCATTTCAATCAAATTTGAGATGGTGTCTTTGCACCCAGTGAAATGCCTTGAGGCTCCACTGTCAATCAAGAAATGATCCAAAGTATCTAGAGTAGAGCTAGTAGATAGAGAGTAAATAAGATAAAACTCCTTTTTTTTTTCTAAAAGATTACTTTCCTCATACTTGGAATTTTTTCTCCTTCTGAGAGGTTGACCATTTTCACATCGAGCAGCGGGAGAATTCATCTTTCCTTTATTGTTGAACTTGTTGTAATTTCATTTCCATTTCCTTTGAAATTTTTGTTCTTCCTTTCATCATCCCTTGGAGAATACTTCTTGTTAGGACACTCTAGCATAGTGGCTGAATCGGTTATAATTGGAGCACATTCCTTTTCTCCCTTCTTTAAATCCCTACTTGAATCCTTGACTATTTCTCCTTGGACTAGCATTATTTTTTCTTTTAGCTTGAGTGGAGAAAGAAATAGGTTCATTTCCATTTGAGCACTTGTCTCTCTCTATCATCCCCATCTCCTCTTGAGTGCATCTAGCCAATAATTCATCGAAACTAGGAACCTTGTCATTGTTGAGAATGGTGTTGTTAAACACATCTCGTGCTCTTGAAATACCACCAAGTGAAACGACAGTGAGATCCCTCCCAAAAATAAATTCTCCAATAGATAGTAGGTCATTCTTGACTTCTGTTATTTTCATAAATTAGGATTGGATAGACTCCCCTTTATCCATATTCCTATCTTTCAACTTGTTCTTAAGGAAGATGATTTGATTTGCATCATTTACTTTGAACATCCCAACCAACTTCTAATACACCACCTTAGATGTTCCCAAATAAGAAATATAGGAAACAAAATTATTTTGAATGGATTCTATGATAATTTTCTTCGCTTTTACCTCACCTTTATTATACTTCATCTTAACAACAATAAGTGAATTTGAAGGAGACTCCACCACTCTTCCTTGCACATAGTCCATGGCATCATGCTCTTCCAAAGCAAAGTCAAAAATAATCTTCAATACATGATAGTCAGATTTGTCCTTGAGCTTATCCTCATATTTCAAATAAGATGTAGTAGCCATTAAGGCTAGTCCAATGATAATGTCTAATAGATCTCCCTTAGTGATTGTTTCTCTCTCTCTTTCTTGGGCTTTGTCTTCAACTATGCTATGATACCCTGCTAAGATAATTTAGTCAACAATGGTAGGGTTTATCCTTAGCACGATTACTTCAATGTTCCTTTAGTAGCCTAATGAAAATTTGTAATTTAGTCTTATAATAGCAATAAGATTAACCATAAATCAAATTGACATTAACTATAGATAAGACATAAAATAAAATGCAAAAGAGAAGTGAAGACAAGAGGACACCAAATTTGTTGGGCGTCAAGGAAAAACTCCAAGATGGGGAAATCATTTCATCAATTCTTCTTATTATCATATCAAATGTTCATCAAAGAGAAAGTGTACAAAAATTAAAAGTTGGATTGGCAAGTCAAAGCCTAAACAACCCTATCAAATCTATAGTGAACTATACTTAAATTTAGCTCTACCCAAAAAAATAAAAAATGGTCAACTCAATAGTGAAACATCCTCAAAGTATCCCATTCATACCGAGTCAAACTCAACTTCAATAGATGCTAAAAAATTGGCCCTGAGATCTGTGGTCAAAATGTTCAGATCACCTCAGTGTCTCTGCCAAACTGTATGGCCTCCAAAAAACAAAAATTTCTCACAAAAATCAAAGTCAAAGGATGAGTCAAAATGTCTCGTAAGCATTAGCTAAACCCTACAAAAACTCTAGAATTTTAGCTATACAATCTGCCTAGATAAATTTGTCCTCCTTGCCACACGTGTGATATAAAAAATCTACCAGTAGTTGTACGAACCAATGAGAGAATGAGAGAGAAGAATGTGTGACTGATGATGATGCCAAATGAGGTGAGAATTCACTTATATTTATATAATTCATTGAGGGTGAAGAGACACATCAATTAGGCTTCTTGAACCTACATGATGATGTGGTTGACCTTGTCAATTTTCATAAATTCAAAAACATATTTTTTCTTGTCCAAATTTGATGATCTTTGGGTTGGTTTTGGCGCTCTCGAAAAGTGGAATTTAATGCAGTCATAATATCCATCAAATGCGTTGTCTAAAGTGGAATTTGGTGCTAGTTTCCAATTTTAACATTATTTAAATGGGATAGGGCTCTGGATAAATGTGTCTTTGATATTATTGGGTGAACAACTAAAATTTCTAATTGTTATTTTGTGTTTTGGTGAGTAAATATTTAAAATTATTGTAATTTTTTTTTCCATATCATATATTTCAATATGAGAATTATATCATTTTAACTTTACACTTTATTTATAGCTCTAGATTTATCAAGGACCCAGAGAGGTATCCCTCATAGTCAAAATATTTCTCAAGGTGCAAATATTTCCTCAATCTTTGAAGGAGATTGGTACAAATTCTATTTCTCTCCAACTTAATAGATCTAGAGTTAAAATAAATCTAGAGTAATTGGACTGTGAGGTGCTCTACAACCTCTAACACCCAATATAGGGTAAATGTGTGAGTCTTAGATATGATATGTTAGATTTGTATATGGTAGATGCGTAGGTGTGATATGTGAGATGTGAGATATTATATATTTTTTAAATTCAATTATTTTTATATTGTGATTTTGTTTTTTATTAATAAAATTCATAGCAATTTTTTGGATAAAAGAAAATATAATATAGTATCACATTAAAATATATGAGATATAAATAGTACTTATATATTAGCATCCATTTTACTATATAAATTAAAAGAATGATTCCATAACCATCTTTAAATTCAATTAATAAATCATAATACCATGGGCTAATACCATGGTTTATCAATATCATGGGTCATCTAGGCTTTTGATTATTATGTTATGGGTCTAGACTTTCAATTATTCTATTACAATACCATGGGCCAATACCATGACTTATAGTACAACATGCTCAACAACCATAACTTATTTCAAAATCAAAATATTTTACAAATACTTTATTTTAATTTAATTTTATAGTATTTTTTAATTAAATCTAAAAGGAAAAAGGTTATAATTACTTTTGAGGTATATATTAAAAATATTCCGATAGAGATTAAATGCAGGTTTTAATAAATTAAAAATGCGAATACTTTTATATATACATATGTGAAATTTATATAATATAAATAATATTATAAACAATGAGCATAGATGCATCTTAACCAAGGATCCCAAGATAGCGCATATTAAGCAAAGTGACTAACAATGATAGAGGAAAGGTAGTCCATCATTATTTTATAGTTTTTATTATTGTATTTTCTTTGACATGATTGATCCAAAATATAGGTTTAATATTTTACAACTAATTATGTTTTTTTTTTTTTTTTTTTTTTTTTTTTTAATTTAAATACTTTCTGAAATATAATAAAATGGGATCATATTTAAGGGAGACAGTGAGATCGAGGGGGACTAGAGTGGGGAAGAGAGACAGAGAGGCGGGAGAGGTAGGGACACAAAGAAACGAAGAGAGAGAGTGGGGGGAGAGAGAGGGAGGGAGAGAGATGGATTTCTAGGGAGAAAGCGAGGGTGGGAGAGAGATGGATTTTGAGGGGGGAAGAGAGTGATGGAGAGAGACATGGATTTGGAGGGGGAAAGAGAGGAGGGAAGAAGAAATACATAAATATGGAGACACGGAGTGAGTGAAAAGAGAGACAATAATATGGAATGAGGGAGTGAAAAGAGATAGATGAATATTCAATGAGGGAGAGAGGATATGAGTGAAGAGAGAGAAAAGGTGAGGATAGATATAGGGAAGAAGCAGAAGAGAGATTCTGGGAGACCTAGATATGGAGGGGGATAGAAGTAGCGATCCAGAAGGAAAGAGGGAGGGAGATAGTGACAAAGTTGGAGAGAGAGAGAGAGAGAGAGAGAGAGAGAGAGAGAGAGAGAGAGAGAGAGAGAGAGATGGGGGGAGAGATAGAAGTGGGTGGGGGAGAAAGGGAGAGAGAGATTAAAGAGAGAGATGACTTGAGAGAGAGGATAGGGAGAGGTTGAGAGAGATGGAGTTGGAAGGGGAGGAAAAACATAGAGAGAGAAAGGTGGAAAGGGAGAGGGAGTGACAATGGAAATATGGAGAGATGATGAGAGACAAAGGAGAGAAAGCGGAGAGAGAGAGAGAGAGAGAGAGAGAGAGAGAGAGAGAGAGAGAGAGAGAGAGAGAGAGAGAGAGAGAGACGCGAGAACATGAGTGGAAGAGGGAGGGAGAAGATAGAGAGATAGATATTGAGAGAGAGTGTATATGTTTTGGGGGTGAGAATGAGAGACAAAAGGAGATAGAGATATAGATGAAGGGAGGAGAGAGGGCATAAGGGAAAGGAAAAGAGAGGGAGGAGGAAGATATATATATATATATATATATATATATATATATATATATATATATAGAGAGAGAGAGAGAGAGAGAGAGAGAGAGAGAGAGAGAGAGAGAGAGAGATGTTTTTAGGTGGCTAAGTTAGAGAGACAAATAAGGAGAGATGGAGGGAGGTATATATGTAGATGGAAATGGGAGAGATGGAAGAAGGGAAACATAGAGAAAGGAAGGGAGAGGTAGAGAGAGAGACGAGGGAGAGAGGGAGGAGGACAAAGATAAGGAGAGAGGGATGGAGATAGACAAATAATGGAAGGTGAAGAGAGAGGGAAGAAGAAAGAGACACATAGAGACAAATATAGACATATAAGTTAGATCTAGAAAGTCATGAACATTTTGGTTTTTCACTAAAATAAATGTATTGATTTCAATGTAGTTGTTGATTTCTAATCCTATTTGATCGCTTGAATTAGATGCATTGATTTCGGTGTAGATCCAAATTTCTAATCTTATTTAATAACTTACACTAGATACATTGGTTTAAGTGTAGATGTTGATTGATACTCCTATTTGATTACTTACACTCTATGCATTGACTTCACTGTAGACATGGATTTCTATTTCTATTTTCTTTCTTGCACTACATGCATTGATTTTAGTGTAAATGTTGATTTCAATGTAGATATAAACTTGGGAGAGACAGAGAGACAGAGACAGAGACAGAGAGCGGGGGGGGAAGAGATACAGAGAGATAGATATGGAGAGAGAAAGAGAGATAGGTAAGGGGAAGAGAGAGAGAGAGAGAGAGAGAGAGAGAGAGAGAGAGAGAGAGAGAGAGAGAGAGAGAGAGAGAGAATGACATGTATTTAGGAGGATGAGATAAAGAGACAAATAAGGAGACATGGAGGGAGGTATACATATAGATGACATGGGAGGAGAGGGAAGAAGAGAAATATATAGAAAGACAGGAAGAGGCAGAGAGAGAGAGAGAGATAGAGAAGAAAGAGGAAGGGGTAGAGAGAGAAGAAGAGAGCGAGGGAGATATACATGGAATAGAAGGTGGAGAGAGAGGAAAGAACAAAGACACACACAAAGACAAATACATACATAGAATTTAGATTTAGAAAGTCATGAATATTTTGGTTTTTCGAAAAAATAAATGTATTGATTTTACTTTAGTTGTTGATTTCTAATCTTATTTGATCACTTTCACTAGATGCATTGACTAATGTGTAGATGTTGATTTCTAATCCTATATAATACCTTACACCATATGCATTTATTTAAGTGTAGATGTTGATTTCTACTCCTATTTGATTGCTTGCACTTGATAAATTGGTTTGAGTGTAGATATTGTTTTCTAACACTATTTGATCGCTTGCACTTGATTCATTGATTTCAGTGTGGATATCATTTTCTAATCCTATTTAATACCTTACACTAGATGCAATGATTTCAGTGTGGATGTTGATTTCTACTCGTATTTGATTGTTTGAACTAGATGCATTGATTTTATTGTAGATATTCATTTCTAATCATATTTGATTGGTTGCACTAGATGCATTGATTTCAGTGTAGATGTTGATTCCTAATCGTATTTGATTGTTTGCACTATATGCATTTATTTTAGTGTAGATGTTGATTTCTTATTTGATGCAACTGGATGTATGAGGTACATTGATTTGAAAGCAACTAGATTAATAATGTGGATTGATTTTAGTGTAAGCACATCTCTTCCCCCTCCATCTATATCTCTATCTCTCATTGTCTCTCCTTCTTTATCTCTCTATCTCACCACCCAAACATACACACACTCTTTCCATATCTATCTATCTATCTCTCTCTATCTATCCCTTTTCCCCTGGATCTCTCTCTTCCCCTTCGCCCTCTCTCCCTATCAAACAATTCTCTCTACATATCTATATATCTTCCTCCCTCCCTAGCTTTTCATCTCTTCTTCCTTCTCTCCACCCCTCCATATATATCTATATATACATTTGTCTCTCCTTCTAACCCCCAAAATATACACATTCTCTCTGAGTGTAAGTGCATAAAAATTCTTCATGACATGCATTGAATTATATGTTATAGTAATTCAACCATAAGTACAATACTTAAAGTTTTATCCTAAATAAAATGTTCACTTACCCAAAAGGTTTTCTTATTGAAACTGTAAACTATTTGTAATTGGCCACATTCTTATTATTCCCCTTTTCCATCATTCAACATTGTTAATCACTTTGTTCAAAGATGGTAATAGAAAATAACTACCATTGAAAATTTTTTGGACTTTAGCACTACATAAGCGACAACTATTGACTTTGGAGAAAACTACTATAATATTCGAGAGCAATAGAGACAAGGTATCATGTTTATTATAGTTAAATATCTGAATGGTTTATGATTTCAGTCGCCCTTTTCATATGATCGATAAGAGAAAATGGAAAAAAATAGTAAGTGTGACAATAATAATAGTAGAAGAAAATCATTTGATATTTATCATAATGAACATTGTTTGTAATTGACTATACTCTTACTATTCACATTTTCTATTTTTCAACATTGTTACATTGTCATTTTGGACTCAAAATTTTTATTTCATCATTCAAATTACTAATAGCCTCCCTCATCTCAACAAACTAAGGTAATGAAGCAAATTTAAAATTAAATTGACCAAATTAATCTTGTACATATTTAACATATTTAAAATTAAACTATATGTTCAATAAATTTTGCATGACTACAAACTACTCAAACTAGCCTAGATCCATCTTAAACCTAGATCTATCAAGCACCTAGAGAGATGACTTCATCACTTATTGTGCAAGGAATATGTACAACTCCTGAGAAGAAGGAGCCAAAAAGAGTCCCCATAGATCTCCCTCGAAACTCAACATATCCTTCAGCCTTGTCCACGTTCGTGCACTCACATCAAAAAATTCTCCACTTGAGTCTTGGCCTAAATCTATCTTCACTAAACACCATGAATATACCATCCATGAAAACAAGGTGGCTTTACTAGCCCTGAAGTTCGATCATAGGAGGAAAAATTTCCCACATGTCTTCTTCCACATTGTAAGGTGTTGCTGTCACCACATAGTCGAAACTACCTTTTGTATCGTCAGTGGCCTAGACATGTCCAATCGAAGAAGAGACAAGGCATGAAAAGTTGAATAAACGTATAGGCAACTCCATCTATAAGATGCAAAGTCATAAATGTATACCCTCTTCATCAAACACGATTTTGGCTCAGAGAGTCCACCTATGAGAAGCAGATTGTGGTTCACAACAACATACTCACACCATTGTGCAATTCCAACAATGTGGGGGTCATCAAGGGGAGGTATGCTTTCAGAGGTGCCCTTCCGAGAGTCATAAACCCTTCTTGAAAAATCATTACTTCCATCAACCCTATGATATATTTTAACAAAGCATAGCAAATTCTTGTTGGTTCCACATCTCTTCCTGTCTGCATAGAAGATAGGGCTATTGACAATAGATTCCCAATTTTTTCACATTGCTTTCACCTTACCAAGAAATTTGTAGGCCACTCACAACAAGATTCTTCAAACTAAATCATTTGTAAGAACCTAAGTTTGACCACTTTACCTATCTTCTGATCGAGTATACACAAAGATGTATACATATCTTTAACATAAAAAAAATTATTAGTTGGAAGAACTTACCATAAATTACATAATAGAAAAATATTTAATTATTTATGTAGCAGTCTACTTATTACATATTTTAGAGGTTTTTGAGCATAAATATCAAAATATTTATGGTGTAGTCCCTTTATTATACATTTTGGAGGTTTTTTCTAGTAGAATTTGGTTAGAATCTCATAGGGATTGTTGGAATCGCAAGTTTGAGTTGTGAACTCTCCATAATCTGAGGTTTCAGAGTATTATGTAATTGTTATTTTTGGAGTTTCCAGTGAATTTTCGCCGAAATCACACAACACAAATTGTGATCAAATTTTTATTTGTGTTGTTTAAAATGGTTTTTTACTACATATATGGATTAAATAGTGTCAAAAACCCTACTGGATTCACTGGTAAAATTTCTGATTTCAATGAATCATGCTAGATTTTAGACAAATTAGATAAAAAAATAAATGAGAAAACTTTTCAAAAAATAACACTTGAGGCCTACAATAATTTTAATCAAGGTTGTAATTTTATACTCTTAAAAAAAAAATAATAGAAAACGTGGATTAAGAAAGTTGAATAACCACATATTAAACAACTTAAATTCAAGGTTTTAAAAGTTCCTCCTAGATTTTGGTAAGAATTAGCTAGGAAAAAATACCTTTAAAAAGTTCAGTTTATCTATTCCTCAAACTAAGCTTTTCTCAAAGACTTTAATTCATATATGCACTCAGAAACTCACTTTAAGAAACAAAATTAAGATTTGACCGAACGAAATTTCACAAAATTCCAAGGGAAAACTAAGAAACATCTCATATTTAAAAAACAACTATATTTATACTCAATTTGACATGTTAATCACTCTTTTCTTTATTTTAGGAAAAAATTATCATTATTTTATTATTATTATTAAACATAGAGCCACATTACATTCAATTATATATTCCCTAAGAGGAAATCCATGTCAAGATTCAATTATGTAAAGCTTGAGCATGGAAATGATGTAAATACTGTTTTACACATGGAAGTTATGAGATAGGCTATAATTTGGCCGGAGGGAAGGAGAAAATGAGTCTATAAGAAACTTGAGTTATGATGGACATTCCATCATTTTCCTTAAATTAAGATATAAAGTTCATTTTAATAGAAAGTGAATCATGAAATGCATGTATATGGCTAGGGAATAAGTCTATTTCATTAAACTTAAAACCGTTTCAATTATGGCATCAAAACATAAGTCAATCATCATACCCTCAACTCTCTTAGTGTGTAATCATTTTCAAACTATACTTTTCCAACTAGGATAATGCATTTTCATTTTATTTCTAATAACTAGAAAAATTGAGAGCAAGATAAAGAAAATATTGAACCTCAAGGAAGAGATAGAGATGTTGTATATGCATATAGAGGGTGGGAAAGGTAAGAATCATTCACCCACATGTTACTAATGTGCATTATTAGTTGAGAGGTAAGTTTAATCTTTCCAAATTAATTTGAAAAAACATTCAATATATTGGACGCTTTCTTTCTGAATTAAAAAAAATTGGAAACTTAAACCAATAAGATTTACATGCCATTGAAGAGGAAGGGAAAGATGTCCCTTATGTTGTTTATGAAAATAGAAAATAATGTTATGGATATTTCATGACTAAATAAGAGGTATATTGCGCTGTAGAATGAGTAGAGGCATATTGGAACACAATGAACCACATAATGTCTTCTTGGGGATGTTGAGTCTAATTGGACATCATATTCAAGATTTATTATGAAAATAGAGTTATAAAAATTAACTCTTTCCTTCCTCGGATACCACAAATCATATCATAATACCATTGTCTTCTCGTCATCAAAAACTTTTAAATAATATCAATTTCATCTCGTTCTAAAGCACATAGTCATTCTCATTTGACAATTCACCCTATGAGGCAAACTCTTTTCAAACGAGATGGATGGCACATCGAGTCCACATCCTCAGTTCCATCACCTTATTAGGCCTCCACATATAAGCATTTTCGTTAAGGTATGCATTATACGCTTTTAGTACCCTAATTTTGGAAGCGTGTTATTGTCATTGATGTCAATCGGATAATTATGTTGGCATTTATTGAACAAGTTTTGTGTTAATGTTTACGGAAATAATACAGGTGGGGAGGGATTGTAGACTTTCTAGACTTACTAAAATGATTAGAGTTTACTAAATTGAAACAAGTGTTGCCAACGTGTATGGAGGTTGTAGAGGTACTCCACAAGAATGAAAACAAGCCTTTATTTGTATGTAGGTTGTACATGTGATCCAAAAGAAATAAATAAGCCTGTATCTGTGTTCACATGTGGAAAGAAAATGGAAATATGATGTTGATTTCTTAATGCTTGTGCTTAGTAATGCCTACTAAGTAAAGTGCTCCAATCAAGGTTTGGTTGATTCAAAGATAATAATATAGCTAGTTTGAACGTACCTTGGAAGAGTGCACTTATGTTCAATGGATAATAATGGGAATTTTCCATTTTTACATGTTATTAAAATGTGTTTGTTTTAAAACCATTTATTTTGGCATTGGCCAAAATAACAAAATTTGCATGGCCAATACAAACATAGGAATGTCTATTTTTAGATCTTCTATAAACCAAAAGAATTAGAAAAGAATAGATTCGTGTTATGATAGAATTCATGTTTTAGTTACTTATAATTATAATTAATAATTATAGATATAGGTTATTTAATGGGGTAATATGATAGGTAAATGTGTATTTTGATTTTGTTCGGTAAAATATCAAAATTTTTAATTGTTATTTTGTGACTTAATGACTAGTTTTTCAAAATTACTATAATAATTTTTTTTTTCATATTTTATATCTCAATAAGGAAAATATATCATTTTAAAACTACATCCATCTCTATCAAACACCAAGCAAGATGAAATATCTAGTGATTTGAACATTTTCTTCCATTTTATACTTTAAAAAAATGTGCTTCTCCAAGAGTGATATCTCTTACCCTTCATAAATCCTAAATTAAAATAAAACTAGAGTAGTTTATATAATCACAAAAATTATTTAAAAAAATAATTGATAATTATGTTTCAAATTTTTAAATACATATAAAATAAAAATTGGAAGTTCAAATTAAAAAATATATATATGAAATATATATTAAAGAAACATATTATATATTTATTATTGAAATATTTTTTATATAAACCTAAAAAAACCATTGAATTTATTATATTAAGGACGATTGTGTAACTTACAAGTGCCTGGCGCTCAAAGTTAAATAAACACCGTGGCATTCCTGGCGGTGCCGTTAGAGGCAGTATTCGGCCACGTTATAAACTTATGCAGTCGCCACATCATTGAATCCCTCGTTCATCGCGCAGCTGGCGTATAAAAGTCTTGTGGAAGAAGGGACATGTTGGATCTATGGTTTTATATTGAAGATTCAAACTCATAAATGTATGGTCAGCTATTACAAAGCGATGTGACAATAGGAATATCGAGGATGAAAACCATTTTCTCTTAGAGTGTCTTGGTTACAACCATATTAAATTTCAATTTCATAATCTTTGTTACAATACCAATCTTCTTAGCGTTTTACAATATCAAAATTATAGTGAACTGTCTTGGTTACAACCATATTAAATTTCAATTTCATAATCTTTGTTACAATACCAATCTTCTTAGCGTTTTACAATATCAAAATTATAGTGAACTCTGAAGGCTTCTTTCCAAACTTTTTGACCTTTTTGAATTCCTAAAATGTTAAATCAATTAAAGAGTTCAGGCTTCTGTGATCCATATCAACATTGTGAGAGATTTTTCAGCGAAAATCACATGGAGTACCATTTGTCGAGGAGTTTCGAACCAACTAGTGTGGTTCTAAACGAGTCCACAAATGATACTCCATGTGATTTTCGCTGAAAAGTCTCTCACAATCTTAAATCAAAATAAATAATTTGTTTGTCTCATAAACCAATATTTCCTCCTAGCTATTAACCACCATCATGATCACTTCTTCTTCATCATCACGATCACTTCTTCTTCATCATCACTTTCTTCAACAGACTAATGCTTTACCGATAAAATCCACGCATGAGAAGCAACCTCTGGTTCACAGCAAGCGCTGACACCATTCTGGGGTTCCAGCAATGTGGCGATCATCAATAGAAGATAGGGTTATGGTATGGTAGGGTCATATACCATAATTGCAAAATAATTATTGCATCAGCCCTATGATCTCTTTGAACAAAGGATAAGCACTGACTCCACATATCTTCAAGTCTACATAAAACTTAGGGCTACTAACCCTTCTCACATAACTTTCAGCGTACCATGTCATTTGTAGGGCACTTTCAGCCATATTTTGTCGAACTGGATCATTTGGAAAAACCTTCCTTCCACCCCTTCACCTATTTTCTAATCGAGTATATGTAAAGTTGTATATAGATCTTTAACATAAAACCACACAAATGCAGCCAAAGATTTACACTAATCTTAACTTAAACAGCAGAAATAAAAAGTGAGCCAACCAGGCTGAAAATATGAGAATCAAGATCAATTTATAATGAGTTGAGTTGAAGCAATACTTCATTAATTTCAACAGTAAGAAAAGTCAAACTACTTATGTGGATTATTACATTAAATATTTTAATATAAATATTTGTTTCCTTTTATTAACTTTAAGGATAATTTTGAACTTTTAAATTTTTAGTAGTTTAGATAATACTAATTGAGTCGTGAACACTGCGATTTTTAAATTCTTTAATTTTCTTTAAAAAAATATTTTTTAACTGAAAGTAATTATTATATTTAAAGAATGGATATTTAATTTTGATATATTTTTTTACTTTCAAAAGGTTTAGATGATTAAAAAAAATTGTGCAATACTATAAAAAAATCAAGTTAATAAATTAAAGAAATCAACTATTTTGGTTAGTTCAATCAGGTCAAAACTCGTGAGAATTAAGTTTTATTGTAAAATTTATATTAATAAAGTGGAATTATAACTTTTTTTAAAACTATTAATTATAGGTTTATGTTTTCTTAAAATACATCAAAACTCCATGGCCAATTTATAAATTAATCAAGTGGAATTATAATGTATGGTGCATTTCAAACCAACATTAGGGAAAATTGTCATGAAAATAATGTGTTTATTCAGTTGCTCACTCACTTCTCATCAATGTTATTTTATATTTTCATGTTGATACTTTAATTATATATAAATTTTTATTAGGTGGAAAACTTACCATAAATTACATTACAAAAAAATAAAATTATTTAGGTCTTAGTCTATCTATTAGACATTTTGGAGGTTTTTAGACATATTCTACCATCAAATTTGGTTAGACTTTATTAGGGATTTGTTGGAACAACAACTTTGAATTGTAAAAATCTAAGGATTTTTCAACCCTTACTCCAAGTTGTAGAAGAAATGACATTGTTCACTGTAACCCGATGTTGATGTTGATGTTGACGTTGACGGTGTTGGATACCGTATGATCTCCTCCACATGAGATCCAAATTTGACCTCACACCATTTGGTGTAGGAGTCTCATCATACTATCTCACTATCATTTTCTTAAAAAAATTATTTGGCTTAATCAAGTAGTATGGGGGAGTAGCCTATATGTGCTTTTGAATGAGCAAGGTAGTGTGCCTTGTGAAATGTTCGATTGTAAATGTATCAAGGTTCTTTAGCTAGAAGGGAGAGAAAGTGAGACTAAAAAATAAAAGTAATAGTACTAATCTAGTGGAGACATGTGCACATTAAAAAAAAGGAATAGTTAGACATCAACCCAAATGCTACCACCATTAAATAATCAAAACACATTTCGAACAAGCTTAGCACCAAAGTCACAAAAATACTTAAATCACATTAATACTTATGAAAGCCAACATAAATCGCAAACATTAAAAGAGTAGTCTGAAAACATCCATGATGTATGCATGAAAATGTGTTGGCCAAATGTCTTTAGGTACAAAGAAAAAGTTCTAAGATAGATAAATACAATGAACATGAGTTGTTGTAATAATGGAGAGTTAGAACCACTACTTGCTCCTCAAAAGTATTATCTCCACCTCTCTAATTCCTTTTGGGAGAATCCAAATTTAAAAGTATTTTTCTTGAGCAATGAGGCTAATTTTATAGCTTGAGGCATGACCTCTCATATCCTCATGACTCTTGAATTTCCAACCTCTAATGACCTGTGGGATTCTATAACTCTTGAACTCCCAAGTGACTTTTGGAATTACATATGACTCTTGGATTTACATGTCTTTTGGACTTCTTCACATGGATCTTTTGTACATACATGACTCTTGGACTTATACTTCTTTTTCTTTTCAATAATTAGATAATTACATCTTGATTTCCAGATCATCGCGTGCTGAGAACATGAAAAGTCACTATCATTGATGACTATGACTCATATCAACTAATGACCTGGATTTTTCTTGATAGGTGACAAGGCTACCACTTGTGTCTTTGATCTTGCATGCAACCTTTGTGTCGCTCTTATCTTCACCCTCCAAAGGGTCTTTGATCACATGGAGTCTTTATGCTAATACGATAATCAAGACTTCAATATGTTCTTTGTTCTTGAATGTTTCCTTTCACTGCCCTCTTTGCCCGTTTTCTTCATTTGTCATAGCCAAAATATTTTGAAATACTTACAGCTACAATCACTCATGGAAACCAAACATCATCCCGACAAATATCTTAGTCTTACATGTTTCATGGAAGTTTTTTGTTCACGACTTAAGAGTTTTCTCGAGAAGGGAAAGGAGAAATTGCGGGTGAAAGGGCACACTGTGAAAGGATGAAGGGCTAAAGCTTCAACGCTTTAGGATGTGCTCATGTTCTCAACAGGAGAGAGAATGCTCAAGGGAGGATCCATACACAAGTTCGAAGAATGAAGGAAGAGCTTTCAGGCTTCCCTTGTGTGTTTTTTGCTCAAGGGAGACAAGGAGCATGTAAGGCACACTCTCAAAGGATGAAGGGATGAGGCTTCAGGTCTTCAGAGTGTACTTATGTGCTTAAAAGGTCTAAAGAGGGCACAGGGAACACTTTTGAAGGACGAAGGGGTGAGATTTTAGGACTTTAAGGTGTGCTCATGCACTTAAGGAGGGACCAGGAGAGCACATGATGCATTGTTGAAGGTTGAAGGATTCATGTTGGTGCATCGATGTGCTCAACAAGATGGAAGGCATACTTTGAGGGCCACTTTCGAAATAAGGAAGGTGAATGAGGCTTAGGACTTTGCTATGCGCTCTGGGAGGGCACCCGGTGCACTTCGTAATAGTGAAAGAGTATCGATCAAGGCTTAAGGGTGTGGCATTCGCTTGTAGCCTTAATTCACTAACTTGTACAACTACAATTTATCTATGTTAGGAAAACAGAACAAGGAGAAAACAACATGAGTTTAGAGATGAAAAGAAGTGTGACGCATACCAACTCATTAATAAAACTTAAACACAGGTCTAAAAAATGATAAATACGTGTAAAAATACTTGTTTAAAATCTCTTCTCAAGTAAAATGGACTAAGCGTGTGTGATTATGACCAAAAGTGTCGTCTTACAACAAACAAAGATGTTATGACCATGAATATTAACAACATGAAGACACTTAAGAATGATCAAGTACACTTAAAACATATATAATGATTTGAAATGACACTTAAAAAATAAGGAAACACTTTATGTGATAGTTTGGTATGCTCCAAAATTTGAATGTAGTGAAATTTTGAGGGCTTTGCAGAAGAAACAACACTTAGAAATGCACTAGATGAACTTCATCTTCTTTGCCTAGGCATAGATTTTCAGTTAAAGGGTTTTACCTATAGAGAGTATTGATTCACCTATTATATTTCCTTGACTTCCCCTCTTGACATGGTTATATACATAACACCTCACTTCACTTCTCTTAGTGCAACACACACAAGATATGCCATATCGTAATTGTTTCAATCTAGGAAAGGGTAATATGTATTCTGAGTTTAAGATATTCAAAGTATGAGTATTAGTGTTTCTCTACTATGAGAAGGCCTGAAAAGTACCTTGGCGGAGTCACTATAGGATCACAAGCATTGCTTCACATTGAGTGAGCCTGAATAGTACCCAAATGAATTCACCATCATCAATCCCTACTCAAGAATCCTTTCTATTCTTTCACGTGTTATTTAATTATTTAATAGTATTGTGCTTTTATATTTATTTATTTTTAAGATGTGGAATGTGTATCCCAACTTATTGAGAGAATGGGAGCTTTGACCTTCATAAATGTATTTATATAACCTTTGTTATTGGTTTTCTTTCTATAGATTTTCTTCTTATCCTTTATTCTCTACAATGAATAGACATGTAGCACACCAAGGTGAGGAGTTTGGATACTAGAATATACGTAGATCTAATAGGTTCCCTCAAGCTTTTCCTCTTGAATGTATTGTATTTTCTGTGGAGACAAAAATCAACCTATAGAATCTTCTCAAATGGAAAAGGAGAACTAATAAATAGCCAAGTGTTGTGGTATTCACACCTTTTTTTATTTCACCATAAATCCTTTGTGAGGGAAATAATTTTCACATGAGGTCTTAATTTTATGCAATGATCATACACAAAACATGAAAAGACATGACTTGACAGACACGCACAATATTGACACACATGATAAGGAAAAAAGGGAAAAAGTTGTATTAAAAATTCTGCTTTGAGCTATAATAGAAAATAATGTTTGAAATACCATACATTAATGGAAAGGAGTTCATTCCTTACATTTAAATATTTTAACTTGAAACTATTATGACTGAGTGTCCCTTAGATGGTGTAGTTGCCAATCAATAGAGGGTAGAAGTTCGTGTGTTTTCCTTTCTCTTCATGGAAAGTTTCCCACTTCAATAATAAGTCACCCACATCAAAATTGTTAGTCCCTCTAGATTGTTTGTCAAACCAATGCTTAATATAGTTTTGATGGACAACAAATACTTATTTAGCTTTGAGCCTTTCTTCTTCAACTTTAAGAATTTAAGTATCTATCCTACTTTGAAGCCAAGGTCTACCTTGGGACTCGTGGGTGAGTTGCAAGTTTGGGGGGTACAAGTTAGGAGGCAAGATAACTTCTTTCCTATAAACCATGATGTATGGTGAGGTTTTGAGGGAAGCTTTCATAGTTATATGCTTAGCCCATAATGAATTTATCAAAGAATTATGCTAGTTACTTTGCTAAGAGAAAATGGTTTTCTTAATTATACAGATGAGATTTTTATTTATTGATTCAACTAAGCCATTTCCCTATGAGTAATAGTTACATCACTATAAGGAAAACACCTTCTAGCGTAGGTTATAATGGAGGTTCTTAGTGTTATAAAATTGGAAAAAAAAAATGTTAAGAAAACATCCACTAAAACATAATTTTATGATCACATATGTTCTAGAAGAGGTTTTAATAGAACTTTGTTACAACTAAAAAAAATCATGGCAGCGAGAGGAATTAGTAGATGCTTTTCTTTTGCGGTGCACTTCATGGAACATGTAGCATTAGTGTGCTACATATATGAAAGAACCCGGTAGAATACATAACTAAAAGCACTCACGATTGAATGAAAATAACACTAACACATGATATATACTGCATCGGTGCAATTATATCAAATAGCTCCACAGGGTTCTTGTAAGGAATGACAGCAGGGCACACAAAAATAGTTGTTATACTCGGTTTTTTTAAAGTTGCAATGTCGATGCATATTGTTTGTACAAATGCCATGGTACATTAATTATAAAAGAAGTACCATTTTTTTTCATAACGCATGGAGATGGAAATTAATATTTTATAGCATGAGGCTACTAATTCTATGAAATCACTAGTGCTTTGAGAATTACAATGCATCAGGGCATCAATCCCAAACAATATTGTTACTTGAAGAAATAAAAGCCTGGGTGGTGTCATTTTCTTAAAAGACACCCATGATTCCAAAAGATGCCATCACGGTGCTTTTATATAAAATAGTGCACCATTGCATTTTTATGTTACAGATACACCAATGTTTTGAATGATATTTTCTCTTTTTTGGAAACATCAACCTATGACAGTCTAATTATTGTAATTATTTAATTTTGTTAATTATCAAAAAATCGACATATATCTTATAATAATATTCATATAGATTAGAATTTGATTAGTACATTTGTAAATGATGTTTGTATTAATTTGTTATATTATCACATTTCACATCTCTTCACTATCATATTTAATCATCCATATATCTAATCAATGGTGTAATATTTCACAACAACATTGGATAACACAATGGAATACATTAAAATATATTTTGCTGAATTGAGGCTTCTGTGATCCATATTAAGTTTATGAGAGATTTTTCAGCGTAAATCACAAGATATATCATGTGTCGACGTGTTTCGAACCAACTAGTATGGTTCATCGTCACGATAAGTTGAATGAACAGATTAGGCTTTGCATTTTAAATAGATCGAGCAGAAAACTCCAACGGCTAAATTCCCTAACCAGGTAATGGCTATATTGATAACAGCTAGATTTGGTATGACCATTATTTAATTAAAGAATAACTTAGGTTAGATAAATTCATATTAAAACAAAAGTAATGGACCCTTTTTATCAAATTATAATTATAAATATATATTAAAAATAAATTATAACGTAAAATAATTTACATTAATAGTTAGTTAGTTATAAAAATTATTAAATATATAAATATACATAAATATCTATATATAATAATTATTCACATATAAGTCACTGTTCCATATACTAATAAATATTAATAATAAACTAAATTAATTTTAAATAATAGTTATTTATAGAAGTTAAAGTAACTTAAGGTAGAGTAATTTAATTTTATGTATATATATATATATATATATATATATAATAAATCAATTTAAACTAAAAGTAAGTTAACCAAGTTATTAAATCTAAATAATAGAATAGTGAGTTATAAAAGTTATAAATGTTAGGGTAATATATAAATACTAAGTTATATAGTTTAATTACAATGTAAGTTAAATGGACACTTTATTTTTAATTCTATATATTAAGTAAAATAAAAAGTAAATCAATTCCAATTCAATAGTTATTTATAAAGGTTAGTTAAATATATAAATAATAGAGTAATATAAGGGTTAGAAAGAAAATTATAATATTTAACTTAATGGTTAAAAATTATCAAAGATTAATTTCACGCTTATTTTCTTTAAGTTAATAGCATAAATAAGTGTTATTACAATACCTTAAACTAGATGAACCTCAAGGACCAAAGGCTACAAGAAATAGGAAACCAGGGAAAAAATCTAAAAAGAGAGCAAGAGAAAACAAAACAAAGGGAACGGAAGGCAGGAAGACCATGACTAGGAGAAGAGGGTTGGAACCCAACAACTATTGGCCTTCCAACCATCCTCTCTATTAATATTGAATGGCCTTTTTTCAATCTCAAGCGCTTCCCTAAACTTTCGGTGATGGAATTTGGACACTCTAGCAATCACACTAGCTTCCTTGATCTAGACATGATGATTGGCTTTCTCGACATGCTCTGCTAAAGCAAAAGACTTGGCTCTCCTAGGCTTAAGGCTAGTTGCATGCTCACTAATCCTCTGATTGATGGAGTGACCAGTCTCACCAATATAGGGAGTCCCACAGGAACAAGGAATGATATAAACCCCTTTCATGTCCTATGATATAAACCCCTTTCATGTCCTTGGGTTCGATAGGATCCTTCATAGATCTGAGGGAATTATGAATGGTATTGAGAGGTCTAAAGGTCGAGGGGAAATTATACCTTTTAATAATCCTCGCAATCTTTTCCATAGTCCCCTGAACAAACGGAAGATGGACCCCGGGAATCCTCTCCTTCTTATCTCTTTTAGCTACCAAATTCTTAGTTGCTATGAGGAAAGCCTTATGTCCCAAGTGCCTACTATAATTGTTCTCAACAAAGACATTAAGGGGATGGGATTTCTCCTCCTCAAAGCTCTTTTCATCAGAGATTCTTAAGGCAAGAGTGGCAAGGGTGTTGAGAACCCCCAATTTCTGAGCCAGGAAATGGTGGGAACTAGCATGAAGATATTGCTCTGTATGAGTTTTCTTATGAAACACTCGATGCGAGAGGGAACCATCACTATTCTTAGAGATAAGAATATTAAGGAAAGGGAGGCAGCCATTGACTTCTTGCTCCTTGGTGAACTTAATGGCAGAGGATTGACTATTGAGATGATCGAAGAAGAGGTATAACTCCTCTTGGCCATGAGACTAGATGACATTAATGTCATCTACATATCTTTTCCAAAGCTTAGGCAGGAGACGGGTTGAGTTAAGAGCCTTGGATTCAAAGTCCTCCATAAAAAGATTCGCAACAACAGGGGAAAGAGGTGAGCCCATGGTAACCCCACAGGTTTGCTCAAAAAACTCACCTTCAAAACAGAAAAAGGTTGAAGTGAGGCAGATCTCAACTAACCGAGCGGTATCAAGATCAGTTAGACGGTAGATTACTTCCATAGCCTCATTTATAGGGATGCAAGTGTACAGGGAAACCACATCAAAACTGACTAGAATGTCACTAGAGTCCAGCTTAATGTTCTTGAGCACCTCGATAAATGAAGCCGAGTCTTTAACGAAGGACCCTGTACGACCAACTAAGGGATTAAGCTTTAGGGAAAGTAACTTCGCCAGAAAATAGGTAGGGCCTCCAATGGTGTTGACTATGGGCCCAAGGGGAGCTCCTTTCTTATGAATTTTAGGGAGACCGTATATTCTAGGAGTGATAGGATTGCTCTCAATGAATTTACTGTGCAGGGGACCCACCGAGCAACTGGACTTGATGTCCAGGGCTACATTCCTGGAGATCTTCTTTAACTTGTTTTTGGGAAGCTTCTTATAGCTCCCACTATTATGAAGATGCTCCAACATTTTATTGCAGTAATCCACCTTGTTAGGAATGACTTTAGCCCCACCTTTGTTACCTTTCAGAACAACAATATATTTGTTCTGATTCAAATATTTTAGGGCTTCAAATTCGTCCTTGCTATGGTTGCTCTTAGGAGGCTTAGCTCTCCTAAGGACAAAAACACAATCCTACCTAATAGTGTTTTTAGTACTATCAGGTAGACCACGAATCCCACATTCAATGTCACAAATAATGTCATCAACCAGAATCTTCTTAGGGGCCAAGGAAAAATTTAAACCTTTGCCTAAAACCTTAAAAACAGAAGGGGGGAAAAGAAACTAGGCAAATTGACAACCTTCTTATTACCATGAGGGAGAGGGGGACGAGGATCAACTCCGCTATGATTCTAAACTGTCCCTTTAACTTACATTTTAATTAAAGTATATAACTTACTATTTATATATTACCCTAACATTTATAAATTTTATAACTCACTATTCTATTATTTAGATTTAATAACTTGGTTAACTTACTTTTAATTTAAATTGATTTATTCTATACTTTATTTATATATATATCTTTCTAATATCATAATTATAATTAAATTACTCTACCTTAAGTTACTATAACTTCTATAAATAACTATTATTTAAAATTAATTTAGTTTATTATTAATATTTATTAGTATATGGAATAATGACTTATATGTGAATAATTATTATATCTAGATATTTATGTATATTTAAATATTTAATAATTTTTATAACTAACTAACTATTAATGTAAATTATTTTAGGTTATAATTTATTTTTAATATATATTTATAATTATAATTCGATAAAAAGCATCCATTTACCTTTGTTTTAATAAGAATTTATCTAACCTAAGTTATTTTTTAATTAAATAATGGTCATACGAAATCTAGCCGTTATCAATATAGTTGTTACCTGGTTAGGGAATTTAGCAGTTGGAGTTTTCTGCTCGATCTATTTAACATGCAAAGCCTGATATGCTCATTCAACTTATCCTGACGATGAACCACACTACTTGGTTCAAAACGCATTGACAAATGATATATCTTGTGATTTACGCCGAAAAATCTCTCATAAAAATATATTTTATCATATAAAAATAAGAGACTCTTTTTCATCCAAAATGGGATTGTTATTGATAGCTCCTTTTATTTCACTTGGGACATTATGTACATTACATTAAACAAAATGCTTGATTTTAACACACAATTGTTTCAAAAAATACACCAGGTTGCATTGATATCCAAATAGATCACCATTCTTCATTGGAATTATTGTTAGTGCTTGAGCTACTTCCAAGGCTTGGGTTATTTGAAAGATTTCTTTCTATTGCATTGATTTTTTTTCTTCTTGAGCTTGTTCCATCTGCAAACATAAAAACAAAGTGTAATGAGTGTACCTACATCGGTGAGAATAATGAAAATTGAAATAAATAATATATATCAATGTAAATAGAATATAAATGCACCATAGAAAGTAGTGAATCATAAACTATGCACATGCTTCGAAAACCATGTCTCACACCTTGTTGAAACAATTCTTCTACTAACATAGCTCCATACTTTGTTTCCTCAATGTTTTAAACCCCGTTATAAATCATACTTTGTAATATAAAATAATTTTTTGATTTATTAATTATAGACTCACATAAGTAAAATAACATAGACACTTACAAACTTCTTAGTTAATTTTTGAAATGCAAACATATACTTAGAACCCTTATTTAACCCAATGTCAACCAATTCTTCTAATGACTCTTCTTTGTATGTTAGCACTTATTTGAAGGTATTCAAGGATGGTTGTTGGAAAAATAAGATATAATATATAAAAATGAAACCTTGAGTTTTTATAGGGAAATATTAATAATTACTCACAAACTTTGAAATCAACCATTTTATTCATTGTTGTCCTATTTTATGTTTGGAATGAGTTTTGTCTTGTTTTATTTTTTGTAAGAAAATACTTGAAAATTAATATTTAATGCTAAATAAAATTTTTATATGTACAAAGTCAATCATAATTACATACATTTGAAGCACATTATTGTTGTAATGGATCCTCCCGTGATGCAATTATGTCCATTTCTTTGACCTTCTCCTTATAGGCTTTTTTGGACATTCCTACTGGCATGTTTCACATATCAGCGCGTGCATTATTTGGGATTTTCATAATATTCTAAAAATAAGTAATAAACTATTTTTATAATGATATATGAAAACTAAATATAACAAAATTGATATTAAGAAATAAATGGTATGTTGTAATATATACACATAATTCTAGAAGATCAATTTATATAATTAACAATATTAGCTTTTGAATGATTTTTTTTCTTGTTATAGGTTCTTGTTGTCTTACATGTTTGACGATTCCTTTGGAAAAACTTCTTATGGTTTAGATATAACTGGGTTCTTATAATCATTGAATTAATTTTTGTATTATATATGGAAAGTATGTATACATTTGTTCCACTAGACCCCTCTTGGTTCTGTAAAAATCCCCCCCGCCTTTCCATTAACCTCCAACACCACTCCAAATGAGCTAAGGATGAATTCATTGTCAAATTCTACATGTTCTATAATTTTTCTTTCCTTAGAGCGACATCGATATTTTCTTCATTTTTTCTCCTTGTAAAACATTGAACATATATGAATTAATAGACTTTTTGAAACATGTTACCTAATATTCTTGATATGGTGGATCAAAATAATGCTAATACTTGAAAGTTTGTGATACATCGCAAAACCTGTATGGTTGCATAGATCTCAACGATTTGAATCCAATGCAACTTATTTCACTCAAATTTGACATCGAATGATTCTAGAAACATGTTCTCATAATTTTCTCAAACATGTAATTTTTTGTAAAAAGGAGAGGACAGCTCAGTGTACATTTTGGGTCAGTGGTAGGCTACCACGTGGCTTGTCCCAATTGGTTTAAAAATCTGAATTTTAATGGGCTTATGGTTATATGACAAATGGCATTCTATGATTGTTCGTAACAAGGTGTGTTCTTATTGGTTTAAGGCTTGTTTGAAGTAGCCAATGAGGCAACACCATGTGGGCCAACCTATGGTTGCCACGTGGAATCCTCATGGTTGCCAAAATTTGGGTGAGGGCCAAACAATAACCTCAAAGGTTCGAAACGGAAATATATCACCAATTAACGATGGTTTGCACCATTGCATCATCGTTATTGCTTTTGTAACATAGAAAATGAAATAATATTTGAATTTAATGTTGATGCATATTGTGGGGGGGGTTGAGATAAGACCTAGCCCGTGGCCACCCCCACGTTGTAAGATTATGTGTTGGGGGGTGATGGATAGGGCCTAGCCAAGACCCATGGTCTATGGAAAAAGTCAAGGCCCACATCACATAATCCAATTCACATTATCAAATGTTGAAAACTAAGAGAAAAGGAGGACGGGGCTAGGCTAGTGTCATATCATCCACAATGTGACCACCGGTGTGGAAGGGGAATATAGATAACCCCAAGAGGCCATACCACTATCATTTCAACCCCCCATATAAAGAGGATTGTGCTCAGAGGATGGGGCCATCCCAAGGACACATGTGGATCATAAGACAAGGGGCATGCTAGTGAAGGGGGCTAGAAAGTAGCACTCGAATCTCAACCACCTAAAAGGTCATATGCTGGCCACATGTCCAAAATTTTAGGAGCTACGAGCTTAAAGGAACCCTTAACTATACTACAATTTTGACCGCCGAGTGGGAATAGTGCCAGGTTTTGTGTGTTGGTTTTGTATTTCGGGCGCTCGAGCGAGGTTTTGGCCAAATTGTAGGATTGTTAGCTGCAGAACTTGGGAAAAGAGAGAAAGAGGTATAAATTTCTGAGCTTTGACCAAATCAGGTGCATAAACAACTAAAATATGGGTTTTTGATGGTTTTGGAGCCATTGGAGCTATTGTTTCAACATTTTTACCATCATAACTTGACATAAACACATGTTTTTGAGCATAATGGAATATGCCCAAAATTGAGAGTTGGACCAAGAGTGTAGCTTAAAAGAGGGGTGAACTCCTTTATGATTTGTTATCTTATGTGTTTTAGATGTGCTTAATTGTATCTCTTTAGTTGTAAAATTTTGTTTAAATTACTTGTATATGTGTTTAGTAAGTTGATCCTCTACCCAAAACACATAAAAATTTAACTTAAAAATTGTTTAAAAATATTCAAGTTTTAGATAGGGATCAATTTTGGTATCAAAGCATAATTTTTTTTGTGACTATTTGATCTGTTTGCAATTTGTTTTTTTTATGCTTACAAGGTTGAAGATCAAGAGGGGAGAAGGAGAATTGGTGGAGCTAAGGTCTGAGATTGTTTCAAGTAGAACAAACACTCAAGCTTCAATATTTATGGCACATGAAGAGGGTCCTAAAGGGATGTATGAATATGAGAATACTTTCAGAAAATCATTCTTTGAAATGTCAGATATGGTTAAGGTTTTATATCAGGAGAGGAATTCAAGAATTTTTGGAGAGAGATTAAAATATAATGGAGAGAAAATAGAAAAGCCTCCAAAAGGAAATGGAGGGAATTTTGACAAATGACCACCTTCACCTCCATCATCATCCTCACCTTCAACTTCTTCTACCCTTTCACAAACACATCCAAATTTCCCAATAGTTCATGGTAAACTCCTTTACTTAAGCTTGATATTAAGTTTGAATTTCTTATGTACAATGGATATGTAAAGGCATAAATATTAGACAACTGGATTCGTTAGATTTAAGTGTATTGCAGGATAAAAAGAATTAAAGATGATGAAATCAATATTGAACTTGCTTCTCTTAGACTAGAAGGTGCAATGCTAATTTGGTGGGAAGCCAAAACTCAAGAGGTCATGAAGAAAATCGTAAGGTTCTATCATCCTAGGGTGATTTTATTGTTGCAATAAGAAGGAAATTTTATCCATTAGCATATATGGAAAAAACTATTATGGATTGGCAGAACTTTAAGAAATCTTAGTGGAAAAATATGTAATCTTATATCAAAGAATTTAGAAAATGGCTTTCATTTTGGGTATAGATTTGTCATCGCAAGATATTTTGTCAAATATATTGGAGGTTTGCATAGTTGTTTGCGTCATAACATTCTCATGTTTAACCCTGCAATTTTAGATGAGGTTTTTGTTCAAGAAACTCATTTAGAGGCAAGAGGGAAAAATGTTTCGAATACACTAGTGAGAGTTCCTTAAAATCCCAAGAATAAGGAAAAGGTAAGTTCAAAGGAAAGCCGAAGAAGAATGTTGCCATCAAGATGGAGAAATATAAACTCACATGTAAACATTATTCCAAATATGGATACGATGAAGATCATTGCTGGAAACTTCATTCATAAATGGGACCCAAGAATTTTAAGAATAAGGAGAAGGATAAGACAACTGTTAGAAAATTATATACTACGGAGCAATGGAACACATAAAATATTGCAAAAATATAAACACAGAAAACGCACAAAACAAGAGAGACACAGATATATGTGGTTCACCCAGTTTGGGCTACGTCCACCTTGAATAGCCAGTCCTTCCTTTCTATTATCCAGAAAAATGAAGAGACACAACCTATAGCAAATCCGCTGTAATATCCTCAGTTTTCTCTCACAGTCTCACCTCTCTATTTCTTGCTCATAGAATACACATCTATATCTCAACCTCCAATACAATGCCCTCATACAAAGAGAGGGGTTGCCTTCAAGGGCAAAAAAACCTAAACTAAACATAAGTTCTATCGTCAGATCATCTGCCTAATGAACGGCCCAGATTGACTAGAAATTACTATGCTTTTACAAGATAATTTTACATTTGTTTTTAGCTTTGAGGGTGTTGCCCCTGAGCCCCTGCTGAGGGACCGCTGGCCCCCAGACCCCCCAGCCGGGGGGGATCGGTCCCCTCGGACCCCCGCGGGGGGGACAAGTCCCCCCGCGTGGAGGAGTGTAAAAACATCCTGGGGTATACATCCGGCTGAAACAAATACCTCTGAACAATCATGCTCCACACACAACAATCTCCCACTTGGAGAATGATTGTAGAAACTCCACCGCTTCTTCATTTGCTGGACAATGACTCCTCTTTGGACCTGGTTGTTTCTCATCTTCATCGTCATCCTTGAAGACCAATTGAAACTGAGAATATTCTTAGTTTCTCCCTGGTTACAACTTTTGTTAGCATATCTGCAGGATTCTGGCTAGTGTGTATCTTTTCCAACTTCAACTCTCCATCTTCCAACACTGATCGTATGAAATGGTACTTGACCTGCATGTGTTTAGTCCTAGAATTAAATGTTGAGTTCTTTGCAAGATGAATGGCACTTTGGCTATCACTGTATAACGTGCCCATATCATGCTCCTTACCCAATTCACCCATAAACCTTTGTAACCAAATCATTTCTTTACTAGCCTCTGTAGCAGCAACATACTATGCTTCTGTTGTTGAAAGTGCAACAACACTTTGGATTTTTGAAATCCAACTGACAGTTGTTCCACCAACAGTAAATACATATCCTGTAGTGCTCCTCCTGTTATCCCTGTCACCTGCCATATCTGCATCAACATATCCCTATAGAGAAATGTTTGCACCACCAAAGCATAATGCTTGATTTTTGGTACCTTTCAAATATTTGAGAATCCATTTCACTTCCATCCAATGTTCCTTTCCTGGATTTTTCATGTACCTGCTTAAAACTCCCACTACATGTGCAATATCAGGCCTTGTGCAGACCATTGCATACATTAAGCTTCCAACTGCTGATGCATATGGAACTTTAGACATATAATCCATGTCTTCTTGGGTCTTTGGACACATTTCCTTACTAAGTTTGAAATGGCTATCAAAAGGTGTACTAACTGGTTTTGCATTGTGCATATTAAATCTTTTCAACACCTTTTGTATGTACTCATTCTGAGACAATGTTAATTTACGATTTTTCCTGTCTCTAGTTATTCTCATACCAAAGATTGTTTTGCAGCTCCCAAATCCTTCATTGCAAATGAATTTGCCAATTTTCTTTTGAGCACATTTATTTCCTGCATGTTAGATTCTGCAACAAGCATGTCATCTACATACAATAACAATATAATATAGCTGCCATCATTTTGCTTTTTCAAATAAAGACAATGATCAGAGTGACATCTAGTATAACCTTGTTCAGACATAAACTTGTCAAATTTTAGATACCACTGCCTTGGAGCCCGTTTTAAGCCATACAAGCTCTTCTTCAACCTGTACACTAGTTTCTCCTTCCATTTCACCTCATATCCTTGTGGCTACTACATATATATCTCTTCCTCCAAATCCCCATGGAGAAAGGTTGTATTTACATCTAACTGCTCAAGATGCAAATCTTCAGCTGCTACAAGACTTAAAATGGTTCTGATTGAAGTCATTTTAGCAATAGGAGAAAATATTTCATCAAAATCAATACCTTTCTTCTGTGCAAACCCCTTCACCACAAGTCTAGCTTTATACCTCTGTTTTCCTCCATCTTCTTCCTTCAGTCTATAAACCCATTTATTCTTCAATGTAGTTTTTCCTGCAGGAAAATTGACTAAATCCCAAGTCTGGTTATGCATTAAGGAGTCCATCTATTCTTCCATGGATACCTCCCACTTCTTCCTGCTTTCAACGTGCATTGCTTCTTCATAACATTCGGGTTCACTAGAATCAGTCAACAATAAATAATATAATGAAGGAGAGTATCGTTCAGGGGGTCTACTTATCCTGGTAGATCTTCTAACACCACTTTAGGTGTTTGGGGTGCCTATTGCTGTTGTGGTGGTTGTTGTTGTTTTTTCAGGCACCTTTATCTTTTCAGTGATTTCATCAAGAACTGCATATTCCTTGTTTTCTTTTTCCTGTTTCTTTTCCTGCAACTGATTCTTATACAAGACCATTTCATTGAATATTACATCTCTGCTCCTAATGATTTTGTGATTTTCGTAATCATATAAGCGATAACCAAAATTATTAACACCATATCGAGTAAAGATACATTTCTTTAACTTTGCCTCAAGCTTTTTTCTATTTTCTTTATCAATATGGACAAAGGCCTCACAACCAAAAGGCTTTAAAAAGGAGTAGTTTACCTTTTTACCTGTCCATGCTTCCTCCGGAACACCACCATCCAAGGAACTTGAAGGCCCTCTATTTATTAGATAAATAGAAGTATCTACAACATCTGCCCAAAACTGTAAAGGCAATCCTGCATGCAATATCATGCACCTTGCACACTCCATGATTATTTTGTTCATCCTTTCTAACACACCATTTTCTTGTGGTGTTCTTGGAACTGTCTTCTCTCTGCGAATTCCATGGTCTGAACAGTACCTATCAAACTCTTTGCTTCAATATTCACCTCCACTGTCTGATCTAAGACACTTCAATTTCTTTCCTGTCCCAATCTCAACGAAAGCTTTCCATTTCTTGAAAGTATCAAATACAATAGATTTATTCTTAATACAATAAATCCAAGTTTTTCTAGTTGCATCATCAATAAAAGTAACATAATAACGAGAGCCACCGAGAGATGAGACCTAAGCAGGTCCCCATACATCTGTATGCACAAGCTCTAATTTTTCATTCTTCTTTTCTTTCCCAACTCTGAGAAATCTGACTCTCTTTTGTTTTCCATAAATGCAATTCTCACAGAAGTCCAAATCAACATTCTTCAAACCCGACAACAAATTCCTTGAGTGAAGAATCTTCATCCCCTTTTCACTCATGTGTCCAAGCCTATGATGCCATAATGCTGCATCTACTCCTTTGGAAGTTAAAGAATTAACAGAGTTAGAAATACCATTGCATAAATACAATGTACCAACCTTTTCGCCTTTTGCTATTACCAGGGCTCCTTTGGTGACCTTCCAAGGTTTATCTGTGAAAGTTGTCACACAGCCTTCACCGCCTAATTGCCCTGTCGAATTCAGATTTTTCTTTAGATCTGGAACATGCCTTACCTCCTTCAATAGCCATTGGTTTCCATTCTGTTGTTTAAAAAAAACCTTACCCATTCCAACGATTTTACAGGGTTTATCATCACCCAGACGAACTTGTCCAAAATCTCCTTGAACATAGTCATGAAATTATTTCTTATCAGGTGTGGCATGGAATGAAGCCCCTGAATCTACCACCAAGGAATTAGTAATATTTTCAAAAGAAAGAACCAAAGCATCTTGTAACACCTCACCAGTCACATTTTCTTCATGATTGTTTTCTTGTTGTGCATCTCCTTCTTTTCCCTTCCGAGATCTACAGTCTTTCTTTAGGTGTCCTTTCTTTCCACATTTCCAGCACATTATCCTCGATCTGGACTTGGATCTGCCTTTCCTTGATTTACTGTGATATCCTGAGCTCTTTCCCCTTTCCATTTTTCTTCCTCTAGACTTTTCACTCAAAGCATTTCCTGATGTCTCACCGGAGCTTTTCCGTCACATTTCCTCGCTAAGGATAGCATCGACAACATCATCATACTTTAAAGTACTAGATCCAGAAACGGAGTTACTAATGGTCATTACCAAACCATTCCAACTTTCTGGTAATGAGCACAAGAATAACATAGCTCTAACTTCATCATCAAAGTTTACCCCTACAGAACTTAATTGACTTGTAACTGTATTAAAATCATTTAAATGTTTTGCAACAGATCCACCTTCCGACATATTCATATCAAATAACTGTTTCATAAGAAATACCTTGTTTGAGGCCGAGGGTTTTTCATATAGTTTCGACAACGTCTGCATCAAACCCTCTGTCGTGGTTTCCTTCAAAATGTTGAAGGCGACTGATGCAGCAAGGCACAACCGTAATGTTCCGAGTGCCTTTCTATCGAGAAGGTTCCATTCTTCGTCTTTCATACCCGTCGACATCTTTGTTTTTCCACCCAATGGTAGGTATAGATCTTTCTGATACAGATAATCTTCCATCTGCATCTTCCACAGTGAGAAGTTTTGGCCGTTAAATTTCTCGACCCTAAACTTACCATCTTCCGCCATTGCTCCCACTTAAACCAGGAACCCTTCTTTCCTGCGAGTTTATCAGCCAAATAGACCTTCGGCTCCAATACCAGTTGTTAGAAAATTATATATTACGGAGCAATGGAACACAAAATATTGGAGAAATATAAACACAGAAAACGCACAAAACAAGAGAGACACAGATATACGTGGTTCACCCAGTTTGGGCTACGTCCACCCCGAACAGCCAGTCCTTCCTTTCTATTTTCCAGCAAAATGAAGAGACACAACCTACAGCAAATCCGCTGAAATATCCTCTGTTTTCTCTCACAGTCTCACCTCTCTATTTCTCGCTCACAGAATACACATCTATATCTCATCTTCCAATACAATGCCCTCATACAAAGAGAGGGGTTGCCTTCAAGGGTAAAAAACCCTAAACTAAACATAAGTTCTACCGTCAGATCATCTGCCTAATGAACGACCCAGATTGACTAGAAATTACTATACTTTTACAAGGCAATTTTACATTTGTTTTTAGCTTCGGGGGCACTGCCGCTAAGCCCCCGCCGGGGGACCGCTAGCCCCCGGACCCCCCAGCCGGGGGGGATCGGCACCCCCGGACCCCCACGGGGGGGACAAGTCCCCTTCGCACCCCCCGTTTGGAGGGGTGTACAAACATCCTGGGGTATACATCCGGCTGAAACAAAGACCTCTGAACAATCATGCTCCACACACAACAACAACTGCAACTGCACAACATGATTTAGGTTAAACTTCTAGAGATGAAACAAATATCACAACCATGGTTTTGAAATGTAAGGACATTTCAAGTACTAGTTTTCCAAATTGTTCCAATGAAACTGTTGGTCGTGGGATCCCCCAAGGGTAGTTTTGGGGCTTAAATCCCATATTTTGGTCCAATTTTTGTAATCCAAATATAATGACTCCGCATCTTGTGATCACAAAGTGCGTAGATGTTAAAGATTCATAGGGTTGTATGCCCTTATTTTGATAATGTAATGTTAGTTGTAAAATATCTACCCATGGTCCACGGACTATGGGATTGTATAAATATAGTGAAGCTCTAAGTAGGTAGGAAGATAGAATACATCAAGGAATCAATGAAGGAATGATGTATGAAAGATATATCTAAAGTAGAAGTCTAAGTTTTGGGTCATAGCGTAGCTAGAGGCTCTGCAACTATGTGTGCAGAGGTCTAGAAGTCCGTAGCTGAGTATGCGGACCCCTACAGCTGACTGTGCAGGGCGAGTCGAGTCTATAATCATCTGGAATTATAAAAAAAGAGAAGTATTTCGTAATTTATTTATATTTATTTCAAGTTTATGCATCTATCATCTTTAGTATGAATCTCACTTCTGTGGAGCACCTAGAAGGTATGCTTTTGACAAGCAATTTAGTGGTTTTTCAATAATAATTGTAACCTTTTCTGCATTAGGAATTCAAAGAAGATAAAGGATTTCGATAAAATGTGCAAAAATAGACAAAGGAAGCTCAAGTGCTAATAATTGACGTTTTCTATGTAGGAAGACAAGCGAGCAAGGAGTTCCCGCCCAAAAGCGAGAAGCAGAGGAAAAATAACTGTTGTTCCTCCAGTAGGGAACCGGATGCGGACACGATCAAGCAAAATCGGAATCGAGTAGCCAGGAAAAGAATGCGGAGTACCGGCTCGGCGAACGCAAGAAGAATTGAACTGTTAGCGAATCCCTCAGGATCTTCGATCCTGAGGGATCGCTGCTTTACTTATCTTTGATTACCTAGATATCTCCGTCATTTCTTTTATATAATGGCGCAGCATCATTAAGCAAGAGGAGGATTGTTTTTGTAATTTTACAGTTCCAGAACAAACTTTAATCATTGAGTCTCACTGAGACCTGATTTTGTTATACTTTTGTGAATGCGATTAATATAAAAGACTTGGTGTTTATTCCGTCTCTGCGTCTGGAGTAATCTAAGGCAGTGTACCATTGGCAGCTAAGGGCCCGACTCCGAAGGACACTTGCTTTTGTATCATTATACGGTGATTTGCGTGTGGTTTGTTTATCTTTATTACTTTGCAATCTGATACATTCTTTATATGATACGCTATGCTCTGTTATGTCTAATGAATGAATGATTTCTCTATGTAAAATTTCTGCACTGTATAATTGGATTTACACAGGGTCGGATTGTATCTTTATTCAGCCATTTCTGTAACAGAGTACTGGTATGAATGTTACTGTCATTGGATTTATGTTAAACAATATTCGTGGGATTTGAGAGTAGCGTCATTCTGTTTAGAGACGTAGTTGTATCATTCAATACTCTCAGATTGCTATAGAACATGTACATATAGGTGATGGTTGTTGTTTCGTAAATCATTAAGGGTTTCTGTTCCATTTGAATATTGTTGTTCCATTTGAATATTGTTGTTCCATTTGATTACTGCTGTTCCATTTCCATTTTACTGTTCCATTTTACTTTCCGCTGATTTATTTACCTGCCTTTGTTGCTTTGGTGTGAGAGAAGGCCTAAGGCTGTAGTGAGCCTCAGCAAGGCACTTCTTAGCTCCTAGACCTATAAGTCCATTCTCTAATTTCCCTTCTTTAATCAGTTTCTAAAGGGATGGGATATTGCTTCCGTACCCTTGACTGATCAACGGTTTTGTGTGATTCATTTAGTTACAGCTTAGCATCTGTTTTCCTTTGATCTTCTCAACCCTGTACTACTACGCATTACTCGAACAAATAGCCTCGGATTGAGCTACTTCTTTCAATAACAAAACGTTCCCGGATTGACTTATTAATGTGGAATAATTAGTGGTGTGAGAGACCCTAGTTACAGCTCTACATTTTGGCGCCGTTGCCGGGGAAGGAGTATAGCCATTTTCCCTTTATAGAGTAGTGTGCAAAGCTGTTAAGGGGGAGTTGGATTTTAAAAACGGAAGGTAAGAACCTGCGTACGGAGCATGTAAAAGCCCTGCTCCACCGTCCGCTCTCTTAGCAGAATTGTTGGTTGAATAGGATTTAGTAGTTTTTAGAGTGCATGACTAAGCAGAAAAAGTTAGAAAAGAATATCAAAACTCCAGTCAAACCTGAAAAAGCCAAAGGACCGGTGACCCTTGGCCGAACAACCTTCATAGACGAAATCTATAAGAAAGCCGAATCTCAGCCGTCAGTAGGCCTCAGAAAGACTCATTCTAAGCAGCCTACTAGTTCCCTTCAGGCTACAGCATCACCATCTCGAGCCTACGCTGAGGTGCATAGTCAGACTAGTGAGCAGGACTTCCAAGAAATTGGAAATTCTGTGTCAGAACGGCTGCAAGAAGGGAATTTAAGCAATCTTTGTGAAGGAGAAGGGGAAACAGGAGAAATAGAGGAACCAAGATCTCCTTCTAGGATAATCCAATTGTTAAACAGTCCAGATAGGGGGAGCGTGGCCAAAGTTAACATTGAAGGCACCCCATTCCCTCAGACAGAAATCCCAGACAAGGGAAGTGTCATTAAAACAGTTCCTGCCAAGGCCGTCCCTTCTCAACCTAGGAACACCCTCCTAGAAATTCCGGAAGGATATTGGCACATATTTGATCCAATGGCGCAGAATCAGCCAAATGGTCAAACTTCTACATTGCAATATCCTATAGTAGATTCTGCTGCAAATGCACCCATGAAAGCGATACCTCTTCAACATATCCCGACGTTTCATGGACTTACATCAGAAGACCCCGATGCATTTCTATTTGAATTCGACGTGCTATGTAGAGGGTACGATTACACCACTGACCCCCAGAAATTAAAGTTGTTCCCCTCCACTTTAAAAGGAGCAGCTCTGAGATGGTTTATGGGCTTAGGTGGTGGAGTCATAAACAACTGGGAGCAAATGAAGGAATCCTTTCTTAAAAAATACCAGGATTATTGTAGGTCGAGAGAGCTAAAAGATGAAATTTTCCAAATGACGGCCAGACCAAATGAAACTTTAGAAGAATACGTAGAACATTTCCAGTATAATTTACAGAGATCCCCCTATGCATCACTACCTCTGCCTGATAATGTGTTGAAAACTGCATTGATTAGAGGAATGAAAGAGCAGTGTATTGAAACATTGAATATCATGGGAAAAGGGGATATTTACCAAGAGAATTTTGCTGATATCATTAATTTATGCATCAGGAGTTCAAGAGGCAGCACAAGGATAAAATCAACAGAATATGATAGGTTTGTTAAAGAAAACAAAATATCAACAGAAGGGGTAACATGTGTAGAACTAGGGAATTTATTAGAAAATTTTAAAACCGATATTCTAGGGACATTAACTACTCAGCTTGATATTGTGCAGGCTAAACAGAAGCAAATGGAGGCGGAACAAAATCTGGCAATTTTCTGCCCTCGATGCAGAAGAAAACACAGCCACAAGGAATGTCCGCTAGATACAGTTCAAACATGTGCTATCTGTACGAAAGACCACCTTACTGAAAGCTGCCCCTCACTTCCTGGACTGAAGGCAGTATACAAGGAAGCAGAAGAAGTATCAGAACCAGCATACTTTGTTAACCAACGTCGCCAATGGCAACCTAGGCAATCTGGTATGTTTTCTGACCCAACCTCTTCTTTTCAGCCTCCGCAGTACAATGCTCAGCAATATGGTATGTGGCAAAACCAATCTACACCCCCAGTCCCGAATTGGTCATCACAGCCGTTTCCTTCTCCAAATCCATGGATGAATCAGAAAAGCCAATTCGAATGGCCAAATTTTCCTTACACCCCACCATATTGGCAGAATAACTCATACCCTCCGCAATGGATTCCCCCTACTTCACAAGGTTCACCCTGACAGACGAATTGGCCAAGATCGACATATCAGTCAACAGGAACTATTCCACTCCCTCAACTGACTCTGCCTGCCTTACAACAAAACCCCCAGTCTAATCTAAGGCCACAACTCCCAGCCCAACCCAATCCCAATCCTAATAATAGACCAGTCCAATCCCTCCAAATTATAGAAACATCAGAAATTGGACTTGACTTAAGGGAGTGCAATGACCTTCAGTTACGATCTGGACGTATCATAGAAACAGAGGGAGACAAAACAGTTCACATTGAAGATCAGTTACCAATAGAACAACCACCACAACAAGAGGGTGTAAATAAGGAACAGACCCATCAACAAACAAATACATCCTCTCCTCCTTTCCCGGAACGATTAGTCATACCACGACCAGTACAACATCCAGACTTTGAGATTCTGGGAGAGTTACAAAACCTGTACATAAAAATTCCATTCCTCCAAGCCATTCAAGATATTCCCATATAAGCAAAAACTATAAAAGAACCGTGCATAAAAAAATCAAGGAGGAATACAACCACTAACCCAAGAGTCCAAGTAGTCGGCACCTTATCTGACTTATTATCAGGAAAAGAGACACCTATCAAATATAAAGATCCCGGAAATCCAATTGTGACTGTCCAAATCTATGGCCAAACCCTGACTAATGCTTTAGTTGATCTAGGAGCTGCAATCAATATTTTGACAACTTCTACCTGCCAAAAACTTGGCATCACATCAGTAGAACCTACTTCTACTTTTCTAGAATTGGCAGATCGATCTGTAGTTCGACCAGAAGGCACTCTATATGATGTCATGGTTTCTGTAGACTCCTGGGAATATCCAACTGATTTCCTGATAATTAACCCAAAAACCCGACTGGATGGACATCCGCTAATATTAGGAAGACCTTGGCTTGCTACTGCCGATGCCTACATTGGTTGCCGGCAGGGAAACATGACTATAACTAAAGGACCAGATGTTAAAAATCTAGTTCTATATCCTCCAGCACAGCCAAGCCTCCCAATGATCAAAACTAATCAGTATCCTGTGTCATACCTTACTAACAATATCAGATCCCCATTGACTGTACAGAAGGCTTTAGATTTTAAAGATCAAATAGAAGATGATGCCATCAGTAACTTCATTAGTCAAACTGAATCTAAATCTCACACACAGTGTTTTATGATAGAGGCAGCATTTGATAGTGAGCTAGAGGAAGACCCTTTGAAAGACGCACATGACCAAACAATACCAGTGACTATTGTTGCCAATAGTAAAGTAGTGGAAATTGAACCTGGTAAGGCCCTAAATATCAACGCCAACCTTACACCAGACCAAGAAGCAAAACTTGTAAATCTGTTATGAAAATATCAAGGAGCATTTGCGTGGGATTACCCTGACATGAAAGGGATCGATCCCCAATTATGCACCCACCACATCTACATAGAAAAAGATGCAAAACCTGTTCGCCAGCCGCAAAGAAGACTTAACCCCCATCTAAAAGAGGTAGTCAAAGCCGAACTTGAGAAACTTTTAGATGTTAATTTTATCTACCCCATCTCCGACAGTAAATGGGTCTCTCCCCTGGTGGTGGTACTGAAGAAAAATGGAAAATGGAGGATTTGCGTAGATTACAGGGAGTTAAATAAGGCCACGCAGAAGGATCACTTCCCTCTCCCATTTATATATCAAATATTGGACACTTTGGCAGGAAAGAAATTCTTTTCTTTCCTGGACGGCTTCAGCGGATATAATCAAATCCAAATCGCCCCTGAAGACCAGGATAAAACTACCTTTACTTGCCCTTGGGGAACGTTTGCCTATCCAGTTTTTCCCTTCGGCCTATGTAATGCCCCTGCTACATTCCAAAGGGTTGTCCTTAGTATTTTAACAGATCTGATAAATGACGGACTTGAAGTGTATATGGACGACTTTACACCATATGGAGATGATTTTGACCCAGCTCTAGATACCCTGGAAAAAGTCTTACAACGTTGTATCGCTACCAGACTTTGTCCGAGTCACGAAAAGTGTTACATGATGATGACATAAGGGCTCATTCTAGGGCACTATATCTCAGCAGCTGGCATCCAGGTAGACCCGGCTAAAATCCAGATTCTTTTGCTTATTCCTACCCCCACTACTCAAATGGAGTTACGCATTTTTCTTGGTTTCTCTGGGTATTACAGACGATTTATAGAACATTACTCACGTATTGCTGCACCTCTATCTACTTTAACAGGCAATGTTGATTTCTTGTGGACAGAAAAATGTGACCAGGCTTTTAAGGAATTGAAGAAGCTTCTATCAATAGCCCCAGTCCTTCGAGGACCCAGCTGGAATTTGCCATTTCAAATCTCATCTGACGCCTCAGACACAGCAATTGGTGCAGTCCTAGGGCAAGAAGAGGATAAGAGACCATACGCTATCTACTATATCAACAAAAATTTATCCTCTGTCAAACTCAATTATACTGTTACTGAAAAGGAATTCCTGGCTGTAATACATGCTGTTAACAAATTTAGGCATTATATCACAGGCTATCCTGTTGTGTTATATACAGATCATTCTGCTATCAAATATTTGGCAAATAAACCTGTTACGAAAGCTAGAATAACGATATGGTTGATCTTATTGCAGGAGTTTGACATCACAATCAAGGATCGACCTGGCAAGGAGAACCCTGTAGCTGATTTCCTCTCACGAATACCGAAAGCAGTTGAAACAGCAGCAGTGGAAGATCAATTTCCTAACGAGTACCTGTTTGCTGTTGCTGTTCGAACACCCTGGTATGCTGATGTCACCAATTACCTTGCAGTCGGTAAGCTACCAAAACACTTAACCCCTTAGGGACGCAAGCAGATTGTTCAGAAGAGCACTCGGTTTTCGTGGATTGGAGGCCATTTGTTCCATACAGGGGCAGACATGCAAATCAGAAGGTGTATTCGAGAGGACGAAATCTTCGACATTCTAAAAGCTTGCCATGACGGGCCATGCGGGGGACATTTCGCTGAAAAACGAACAGCGCACAAAGTATTGCAGACGGGATACTATTGGCCTACAATTTTCAAGGATGCGAAAAAATTTGCACAAGCCTATGACAGCTGCCAGCGAGCAGGAAAACCTAGCCAAGCTGATGAAATGCTTCTGAGACCACAATTGGTCATAGAGCCATTTGAACGATGGGCTCTGGACTTCGTTGGGCCCATCAATCCATCATCAAATCAGAGGACATACATTCTGGTGGCGGCAGACTATGTTACTAAATGGGTCGAGCCCGAATCATTACCTAGGGCTACAGAAGACTCTGTGATACAATTCTTGTTCCATTTGTTTGTAGGTTATGGACTTCCTAGAGAACTAATCACCGATGGTGGACCACAATTTGTTGGAAATAAATTAGTTGCAACACTTAACAATTATCATGTCCAACATAAGATCACCACCCCATACCATCCGCAGGCAAATGGGCAAGTAGAAAGTAGTAATAAGGTAATAGAATGAATTTTAACAAAGACCATTGCATCGCATAGGCGTGATTGGGCCACTCGACTACTTGAGGCACTGTGGGCCTACAGAACCACATGGAGAAGTACTACAGGCTATTCACCTTATCAATTAGTGCTTGGAAAGCAGCCAATTTTCCCCATAGAATTCGAAATCCGAACGCTACGAACTGCACAGGAAGTCGGCCTAGATCTGAGTGAGGCACAAATCAATCGATTACAGTAGATTAATGAACTAGACGAGATCATGCTCTCTGCATTACAAAATACAGCATTGATTCAACAGCAGCGAGCTAAATGGCATGATGCGCTGATCAAGAATAAAGTCTTTCATGAAGGAGATTGGGCTCTGTTATACGACTCTCGGTTTCAGGACTTCCTGGGGAAACTCCAGACTCGATGGTTAGGACCATACGAAATCCGGAAGGTACATGACAATGAGACCCTGACCCTGATCACAATTGATGGCTCTGGATATGCATTCAAAGTAAATGGTCACCGAGTTCACCTTTATCGAAAGCCACTCACTCAGGAATCCTTCTGTCAGCAGCTACGACAAGATACTGATATGGAAATCTTAGGAGAGGAAGCGAAATCTTCCTCACCTATGATTTAAGAAATTTATTTTTTGTACATAACATCTTGTATATCTCTTTTCTTGATTTTTCTTGCTTGTATTCCAAGTGTTTTTGCTGCTCCTTTGAAAAAGGAGCAGCACTGGTGTGTTTTTGATGTTCCTCTGCAAAAGGAACAGCACTTGTGGTTTTCGCTGTTCCTTTGCAAAAAGGAATAGCATTTGTGTGATTTTGTTGTTCCTTTTCCAAAGGAACAGCCTTTGTATGGTTTTTTTGTTCCTTTGCGAAAAGGAACAACACTTATGTGTTTTTGCTGTTCCTTTGCGAAAAGGAACAACACTTATGTGTTTTTGCTGTTCCTTTGCGAAAAGGAACAACACTTGTGTTTTTGCTGTTCCTTTGCGAAAAGGAACAGAACTTGTGAGTTTTTGCTATTCCTTTGCGAAAAGGAACAACACTTGCATGGTTTTGCTGTTCCTTTGCGAAAAGGAACAGCACTTGTGAGTTTTTGTTTTTCCTTTGCGAAAAGGAACAACACTTGCATGGTTTTGTTGTTCCTTTGTGAAAAGGAACAACACTTGTGTGTTTTTGTTGCTCCTTTGCGAAAAGGAACAGCACTTGTGAGTTTTTGTTGTTCGTTTGCGAAAAGGAACAGCACTTATGTGTTTTTGTTGTTCCTTTGCAAAAAGGAACAGCACTTATTTGTTTTTGTTGTTCCTTTGCGAAAAGGAACAGCACTTGTGAGTTTTTGTTGTTCCTTTGCGAAAAGGAATAGCACTTATGTGTTTTTGTTGTTCCTTTGCGAAAAGGAACAACACTTATGTGTTTTTGCTGTTCCTTTGCGAAAAGGAACAACACTTGTGATTTCTGCTGTTCCTTTGCGAAAAGGAACAGCACTTATGTGTTTTTGTTGTTCCTTTGCAAAAAAGGAACAACACTTGTGTGTTTTTGCTGTTCCTTTGCGAAAAGGAACAGAACTTGTGTGTTTTTGCTGTTCCTTTGCGAAAAGGAACAACACCTGTGTGATTCGCATATCTTTGTTGTTCCTTTGCAAAAAGGAACAACACCTGAGTGTGTCTGTTGTTCCTTTTCAAAAGGAACAACATCTGAGTATCCTTGTTGTTCCTTTCTTAAAAGGAACAACATTTGCAATTTCCCATCGTTCCTCTCAAAGAAATGGTATCCTACGAATGAATTCTTCTCTCAGGAATGCCATCGACATGTTTTTTCCCTCATGGAGGATACTCTGCCCCCATGTTTTCCTCAATCTTGTAGATACAACAATGAACTTATGCGGTGAACATAAAACCATGATATACCGAAATCAGCACATCATAAATCGCTATCACTATGAAACCAGCATGTATAAGAGGACAAGAGGAGGGAAGTGAACTTTTCATCTTCGCTGTCATTGTCATTTACCGGTACCCTGGTTGGTGATCTTTATCATGACGATTCCCCTAAAAATCTTTCTTGATCATTACTTAGGAGTAAGAACGAACGATTTATATCTATCTGTTGGGATCGTAAGACTTCTTCCTCCATTCCTCGCTCTTAAGGAGTGCGGAACCACCCTTATGTGAAAATAAATAAGAGAAGGTGCTCTGCAAAAAGAAAACAAAACCAAAATATGGAAATTGTCAAATGCAGGATAGGGGGTCCCATTAAGAGCCGGCCTACCATGATCATAAGGATGGAAGCGAAGTGGCATTCCCATAATGGCCACCACACCAGGGATATGGTCCGAAGGTAAATTAACAAGTAAACCTTGGAACAAGGGGTCTCATCGCGAGCCAGCCTGACCACGTTTCGCGCCTACCTTGTGAATGGCATTATGCCCATCTGGTCACCAAGCCAGCATAATGGCCTGCATTTTGACAAAGCACTCTTCAGAATATACACAAAGGATCATGGTTCTGGAGGGTGAAATAAAAAACTCTGCCAAGGTTATGAACACTTGTTGGCAGCAGGGCTCTGTTAATGGCATAGAAGTCGTAATAATTACACCAACAGGTATGATATTAATTTTTTCTGTCTCTTATCCTTTGCAAAGATCATATGTCACCCGATGTATATATCGCATCAATATTTATTACCACCAATCATGGCAACGGAACTGACAGTGACCGCTGGAGACTTCGTACGCTTGACAAACGTCCCATCCCCTAGCTCGTCATTATATCACGCAGGCTCTTATGCAAAACGTGATCTACCTTTTTGCCTCAGTTTCGGCATTTCGTTGTTTTTCTAAAACATGGCATAATTTCATATGTTTTACTTTACGATTGGACCTCCGAACTGGCTGCTGCTCCTCTCTTTGACGGCTGGGGACAGTCTATCAGATCGCGGGGGGGAAGGTAATCTCATTACTCCATGATTACGTGGCTGCACACCATTCGGGCGAGACAATGTACGAAGAAATGACATGGTTTAATGGTATGATGCTTCCATTCTACGGAAGTTGCCATCCACGATCTTTTTTTTAGTTGCATGCTCGGTGATCATCCTCTCTACGACGAAAACACCGCAAGCAGTTGCTGTTCCATTTCTGAGTAGAATCATGGGCGGAAAGACGGTCCGAAGCGAACCTCACAAGCTGACATTTTGCGCTGCTGCTCGTGAAATCCTGGAAAACGTAGGATGGTTGAATTACTTCAGCCGCCTGCAAGAATCAAATGAAGCAGTGGCGTTGGAGTTCCTACAGAATTTGCAGGAAAATTACTCCATAGTAGGAGGAAAAGCGGATAGAGGTAACAGAGGATATCATCGCTGAAGTTTCAGGATTACCAGCTGTTGGACCCAAATGGACGCCGAAGAAGGAAAGATTACAAAAAGCTATGGAAATTTTCCAGGACGAAGGCCAAAGATTGACAGTCAAAGGGAAAGGAGTTCTGCCGGCAACACTAGGGGAACCCTGGACCAAGCTGGCAAAGACAGTGCAAAGTTATATCACCTGCGAAGGGAGAAAAGACGTGGTAAGACCTCGTCACCTGAAACTCTTAGCTGTTTTAAAAGGAAAATGTTCTGTAAATCTCCCGGTACTTTTAAATTCGCTACTACATGATGCGGCCCAAAGCCTGAAAAAGGCCCAACACATAGATGCAGTCGTTAGCCACCATGGGCTGATTCGGTTGATAGTGAGCCACAGTCTCACTCAACAGCAAAGCACTTGGGAGGAACTGGTCGCAATAGTCGAAGGAGGATCGACTGCACCACCCCCAAAACCTGAACAGTCCTCTAGTATGCCGGAAAGATTAGAGAAACGCAAGAAGTCAGCAGCAGAAAGGCATGCCGCTTCAAAACGGAAACAACCTTCTGATACGCCAGAACGACCAGAGGAACTCAGAGAACCTGCTGGCACACCCGACCTACCTGAGAGACCAAGGAAGTCAGCTCGGCTGGCCCGGATACGAGGAAGGTTGGAAAGAATTCAGGAAACCACGACCCAGCCAATTGAAATTGCGGACGAATCTCCAGAACCAGAAGGAGGACCTTCTGAAGGAAATATGGAGCAATCAGGGCCCGGGACTGGTCAGCCGGAAGGGGAAGAAATGATTATCGAACAGAACAATCAAGAAAATGAGCACTCTGAGGAAGAAAGGGTTACCGAACAGGGCAATCAAGAAGAAGAAATAGCACAGCCAGGAGGTAGCCCGTCGCAGGACCCTGTAGGTGAAGAGGAATTGGCAGCAGTTATGGCCAACATGGGGGAATATGGCCAGCCCTCCAGCACAGAAGGCATCCCTGACAATCCCGCAGAGGAAGAACTACCCGAGGAAGTACATGCAGAAAAGGCGGGAGAAGAAAACCTGCCTGGTTTTGATGATGAAATTGAAGACAACAATCAGGGACAGTCTGTCCCCAGGACACCGGAAGATATCCTAGATGAAGAAGGAGCGGATTTAAGGGCCAAACCCTCTGCTGAGGCAAAGGAAATTAAGAAGTTAAGAAAGAAATAGCAGAGGTTGTTGGGCACTATAGCCAGGCTCCGGCAGCAAATTCGAATCTTGAAAGCCGATTTGAGAATACAAAAGACCTCAAGGAAAAGGAGGAGGGCCACTACAGCAAAAACCCCGAGGACAAGAACCCGTTTTGTTGGTCGAAACCCCATCAAGAGACCTACTGCCGAGGAAGAGTCTGCTGTTCCAAATGTTAATGAGGAACAGGGTGCTGTTCCAAATAACATAGAGGAATAGACTGCTGTTCCATCTGACCCTGGAGAACAAACTGACATTCCAATTAAGGGAGAAGAGCAGCAAGATGTTCCAATGGCAAGGGGACCTCCGCAGCCTTTCATTCGTGTCAAGAAGGAGAAAGACAATAAGGAGATCCAAACAGAGGCACCACCCTCAGGGGTTATTCGGGTTCTGAACTCTAAACAACGCAACAAAAAGTTTCAGGCAAAATTCCCGGCCTCTCCCGCTCAATGGAAAAAGGATCCAAAAACGAGAAACTTTCACAGGATGATGAAGCAAGCCCAAGAAGAAGCTGAACAACTAAGGGAGCAAGCAATCCCCCAAGAGAAATACGAAGAATTACAGCAGCAACTTCGGAGTATGAGTCAATCCGAAATCCAAGCCTTTGAGGGGTGGCAGAAGGAACAAGAAAAGGTTGCTAAGGTAACTCGTCGATTAGATAGTGTTGTTAAGCAGATGGACACTGTGTGTTCCTTATATAATGATGTTTTGACTTGTAGGGCCCCTGCTAAAAATTATGCTTTAGTTTTGCTTGAAAGATATTTGAGATTGAAAATAAAAGCCGTTAGGGCAGGAGCACCTATCCACATCAAAACTGTTAATGATTTTATAGACTGTTGCAAGCACTATGGGGTTAAGGTTCAAAGGTTACTGTGCGAGTTTTACTTGCACAACCTTGTGCTAGACCAGGAAACTGATTTAAATCCTGGCCCTTTTGTTGGCGATATACAATTCCAAGCCTTCATCTCATTTGGGGTTAATCAGCTGAAATGGCTCAGAGCTTATAACACCTTTCAGACACAAGAAAATAGCCTAGACTTGTGGATTCGAGTTGAACCTAGAAACCCAGTGATGCTATGGAGAGAGCATAGGAGTCTTATGAGGATCCCAGGTGTCAGTGAGATGTTAGGACCCATGCACGAAGACTTGATCCGAAATGGTCTGGAATACTTCCTGACTATTAAAGATCCTGCCATCGATGCTGCAAAATTTCGATACCGGACCTCTAGTCCAAGCATCCAGCTCAGGGAACCATTCAAATATGAGAATTTTGAGCTGGCTGCAAGCCGGTTGAGCCTTTATGGGGAACGGATTCTGCAAGCAGGGCCATCCTGGTTGGGGTATCGATTTCGCAGTCCAATTATTTGGCACCCTGCACCCGGATATCAGGCCTTGTATGAGATGCCTGCAGATCAAATAGATCAATTCTTTGATAATCTAGTTGCTCATCACGGTTTTCAGCCTCCTCACGAGATCCCTTCTCCGGCCTATTCTCTCACCGCCTTGCATGTCAACTACAATGTTTTCATGAGGCCATGAAACAGGGTAAGTAGGGGGGTGTGTGGAGCACTTGGAAGGTATGCTTTTGACAAGCAATTTAGTGGTTCTTCAATAATAATTGTAACCTTTTCTACATTAGGAATTCAAAGAAGATAAAGGATTTCGATAAAATGTGCAAAAATAGACAAAGGAAGCTCAAGTGCTAATAATTGACGTTTTCTATGCAGGAAGACAAGCGAGCAAGGAGTTCCCGCCCAAAAGCGAGAAGCAGAGGAAAAATAACTATTGTTCCTCCAGTAGGGAACCGGATGCGGACACGATCAAGCAAAATCCGAATCGAGTAGCCAGGAAAAGGATGCGGAGTACTGGCTCGGCGAACGCAAGAAGAATTGAACTGTTAGCGAATCCCTTCGTAAGGGATCGCTGCTTTACTTATCTCTGATTATCTAGATATCTCCGTCATTTCTTTTATATAATGGCGCAGCAGCATTAAGCAAGAGGACGATTGTTTTTGTAATTTTACAGTTCCAGAACAAACTTTAATCATTGAGTCTCACTGAGACCTGATTTTGTTATACTTTTGTGAATGCGATTAATATAAAAGACTTGGTGTTTATTCCGTCTCTGCGTCTGGAGTAATCTAAGGCAGTGTGCCATTGGCAGCTAAGGGCCTAGCTCCGAAGGACACTTGCTTTTGTATCATTATACGGTGATTTGCGTGTGGTTTGTTTATCTTTATTACTTTGCAATCTGATACATTCTTTATATGATACGCTATGCTCTGTTATGTCTAACGAATGAATGATTTCTCTATGTAAAGACTCTGCACTGTATAATTGGATTTACACAGGGTCGGATTGTATCTTTATTCAGCCATTTCTGTAACAGAGTACTGGTATGAATGTTACTGTCATTGGATTTATGTTAAACAATATTCGTGGGATTTGAGAGTAGCGTCATTCTGTTTAGAGACGTAGTTGTATCATTCAATACTCTCAGATTGCTATAGAACATGTACATACAGGTGATGGTTGTTGTTTCGTAAATCATTAAGGGTTGCTGTTCCATTTGAATATTGTTGTTCCATTTGATTACTGTTGTTCCATTTCCGTTTTACTGTTCCATTTTACTTTCCGCTGATTTATTTACCTGCCTTTGTTGCTTTGGTGTGAGAGAATGCCTAAGGCTATAGTGAGCCTCAGCAAGACGCTGCTTAGCTCCCAGACCTATAAGTCCATGCTCTAATTTCCCTTCTTTAATCAGTTTCTAAAGGGATGGGATATCCTTGACTGATCAACGATTTTGTGTTATTCGTTTAGTTACAGCTTAGCATCTGTTTTCCTTTGATCTTCTCAACCTTGTACTAATAAGCATTACTCGGACAAATAGCCTCGGATTGAGCTACTTCTTGCAGTAAAAAAATGTTCCCGGATTGACTTATTAATGTGGAATAATTAGTGGTGTGAGAGACCCTAGTTATAGCTTTACAACTTCTAATGTTTATATGATGTGAAAATGTGTATAACTGTATTAGTTAAGTGAATGCAAGGAAGAACATATGTTTATGAGAAGCTAACTAAGATTTACTAATAAGATAAGTAAGATACTTTCCCTAGTTTGGGAGATATCATAGTTCACTACCCTAGCAGTGCGAAAGATTATCAACCCCTAGTTAGGCTTGCATGGAAACCGATTGTAACATTTTGTGAAGTTAGAGTAGAGGGATAACAACCTACACAAAGGGAAGTAGAGTTGAAATAAACTGACATCGCATCCATCTCAAGGGTGCGGAAACTTGGTTCGAGCATCCCCCCATACCGCTTCGGGTGAGACTTCAGCCCGTGCTCCATGGGCTATTGCCGAAAGGGATAGTAGTGCAGGGATTTGTTTGGCTAACTAATGCTAAGCCTGGGTGAAGCACCCTAAAGCCAACAAATGGTTTTGTTGCTAAGACCGAAATCTGCATAGATATTTATGATGTCGTATCACTGGAATCCAACTAAGAAAGAAATTGAAGGATGGTTGGATAGAAGGATTCACGAGTTCGTGACACGGGAGAAAAAAAACATGCGACTCTCAAAAGAATAGTGGTTGGAGCCATACATGTATTCAGAGATCCACGAAATATCTTTCGCCTCCTTGCCTACTCAGCTATATGATTGGATCATGAAGCTAGTAGATAGCTAAGGAAGGTTGAAATTTGAAGATCCTATCGTGTGAACACGAGAGCTAGTGTGAATTTTGGAAGCATCGGAGGATAAGATCGCACATGCCATCGATCATTGGCTCAATTGCATTATAGGAGGATTTGTTACTAAGTTCGTGGCTGGCACCTCAGTGAGTTATAGTGAGGCAGAGCGATGCTTTTTCAAAGGACTGTGAGATAAGTTTATAAAATCTCTGAATACTTAAATTAAAATGTTGTTGTGTGAAAAATGTGTTATGAAGTTACCTTGATGTTTGGGACTACACGAAGCGGAAAAAGCTACAAAAACGAAGCAAATAAGGGTCCAAGTATAGCCCTTTGATTTCACTACCACTAAGGGATGAAAAGGGATAACGAAGGTCTCTTCGCAAAGTTCTATTTAGTTGATAAGACAGGGATTTCAAAGAATACCACCTCTGCCCACACCACTTCCATCTTCACTGCCATCACCTCCAACTTCACCGGTACCACTTCCACCATCACCACGATTCAATATAGAAAAACAATGAAGTTGCCTTTGTTTAAATGTTTAGGAAATGAGGATCTAGAGCAATTCTGGTTCATTGTAAGGGTTGTATGGGAAGCGCAAGGTGTTCCATATTACCAAATAAATAATTTGACACTAGTTAGTTCTCTGGAGGATCGCACGCTGACCTAGTATATTAAATACTTCAATGATAACTGGAATGCGAGAGTCGAAAACATCCAAGGAACACTAAATAGGGAATTTGACAGTCCTAAATATGAAGTGAAGTCAATTGTGGGATTGAAAGAGATCACGATGCTACTAGGAGAGACACCTTGGGAAATATATTAGAAGTTGAAATGTACGATCTGCGAAGCTCACATGAATTTGATAAATGGACAACATCATGAGTGGTTTGTGGCTTCACTACTACCACATTTAAGGAGTGCATTGTCATAGTAGAAGGTAACAACTTAGGCAGAGGCCTTGGGGATTTCCATGAGACTATATGAGCCTCTGATGCAAGATCCTAACATAGGAGTTCCACAGGTCCATGTGCAACTGAAGAATCTGTACCTTGAGATGCAAAGCTAGAGGCAGGATAATACCGTTCGACCAGAGGTACACAAAGAGGTATGGTGCATGAAATGCAAGAGTCAGGGTCATGACAAAGACCGCTGCCCAGTCTTTACAAATTACATTGCAGGAAGAGGACTGATGCCTTTAAGGTCGGAAGCTCAAGTAGGACCTAGTGTGGTGCCTTCTTTGTGGTGTGTTATCTATCAAATAGCAAGAAAACATGCCATGGATAACTATCACTTGCTACAAAAGTATGTGAAAATGATGCAATAGTTGTTCTGCGAATTTTGTATATCAATGGAACATGATGAGCATACTTACAAAAGCTATGAAATGATGATGGATAAAACACTCGAACACAGAGTTTAGGCTAGAACACAACTCCTTGACCAGAATGCAGGGATGGCACGGATAGGATTTCGGGGATGCAGACGAGGTTGAGGTGGAGGAGGACCTGGTATAGGTCACGGACAATTGATTTTCTATAATAGTCGAGTGCCAAGACACTATACCTGTGATTTTACTAGTCCATCATGCCCATCTTGCAAGTATTGCACGCTATTTGATCATGAAAGAAAAGATTTTCCTGTTAGAGACTAGATTTGTCTCAGGCTAAAAAGACAAGGGTCTAGGTCCACATCAAACCATGCTCGGCCTCATAGCTAGCCCCACGAGGACAGGAGAGGGCTCTCTACGGGTCAATCTCGGCAAAAGACAAGTGATGGGGCTCAAGATGACTAAATTTGCAACCGAACTTAGGCTAGGTATTAAGTGCAAAGGATTTGATTTGGTTTTTTAAGGGTTTTGTTGAAGAAATGGGAAAGGTAAATTTGGGCTCAGGGATGAGGCACAGTTTCTGCAGATGTATGATTGGGGCAAGGAAGGCGATCATTTTTTATTCTTTAAAGCAAGTGAGATGGGTAGATCAGACAGGTGAGGAGCTAAGGAGAGCAAGAGAGACTCAAGAATTCTCCTTAAACTGAAGAAAACATGAAAATTTAAGCAAATTCAAAGGCAGAGCATAACAGTCATGGATTCCACCTTAATCACTCATTTGTTTCAAATTCAGAAGAATACGCATGAAGATGTTACACAAAACACTAGATAAACTTACAATTACTCAGAGAAGCACACCATCAAAACATAAAGCCACATGGATCCCAAACAGTGCTGCAAAACCCTGGTCTTTCCTTTATCAAAAATGCAGAGATAGAATGTACAATAGAGTGCCAAGCTTTTCCCAAGAGTCCAACCCTGAAAATGACTTAGAGAATACATGATATAGACTAGCCCAACCCATTCCCTCACCTCTAGGGGTCGAGCTCATCATTCTAGGAGCTGATCCAACTGATTTTAAACCAAGTACTAAAATCTAGGCAATCAAAACAACTTGCCTCTATATGTTAGGAAACTAATTGATTCATTTAATTTTCACTTTTTAGTGAATGAATCATCTACAAAATGTAAATAAGTGCCAAAATTGCATCATTTTTAGCCAATTAGATCAAGATAGATCAAAAATTACATCAAGAAGCAAAACTAGTCAAACTAGTCGAATTCCTGAGCTGGAAGGTGAAAAATAGGGCAAAAATCCTCTGTGCACCGCACCAAAATCTTTGTGCGTTGTGTCACTTTGATGCTGATTTTTAGGCACTTTCTAAAGTCAAAATTGAGCCCAAGTGAGCTTGTTGGAAAGCCCTACTTGTCTACTTTCCAACCCATGTGGAATTTCTGAATTTGGTGCCCATTTGCCCCTCCAAACCCTCAATCTCCCAAGGCTGCTTCCTGTATGTGAAATTAGGGGCAGAGAGGTCATTTTTAGGGTGTTTTTGACCTCCTGAGGACTCAAACGTGCCCAAATTTCTTGTCCAAGTACCAGCAGTCATGAGTTTTTCATGATGAATCTGAAAATGCAAACCATTTGTGATTTGGAGCTCCCAATCCTAAGCGTCGCGCCAAAGGGAGAAAAAACCTGTGTTGTGCCCAAAAATTTGTCATGTGTACTGTGCTTGGATTGCCCTTTGATGATGGTATGAAACTAGGTGTTGTTGTGAGATCTACCACCAAGGGGACCAATGTAAAAAGGGAGTGTTAGGAAGGGGAATAATATGATGGGAATAGGGGTTAAGGGGGAAATTTTGTTCAAGGACATGTAGGAGGGTTTGGGGATTTTATAAGGTAGGGTTTAGGAGATGTTTATAGGGGCAAGGGTTTAGGAGCTTTTGGATTTGAATGCAATGTTGTATTGATGAGCTTGATGGGGGGGGGGGGGGTAAGAAATGAGGAAACAAAAGGGAAATGGGGAAAGGGGAGAGTCCTTGGCAATCAATCAATCAGTCAAGACCCCATAACAAATTTCCTTTGAATGTATTTTAAAGGGAGGATTTAGATTTTGTTTCAAATGCTACCACCCATAAACCACTCATACTTATCACCAAATTCCAAGCAACAACAAGAATGAGGGCCTTCCTGGCGAATTCATGCAAGGTATGGTCGAATTGGTGAAATTTCAAGCAAGTTTCGGGCTTGAGCCTATATGCGCCGCGCTCAAAACCCAATGTGCCATGCGCTCTATATGCATCGCGCCCGTTATAAATTACACTGGGTGAAAACTCCCAGTGCACCGCACGCTCTATGTGCATTGCGCCCCTCTGTGTGTGCACCGCGTGGCCTTTCAAGAAATGATTTGGCTCTTCAAATGAAAAATTTGCTCCTCCACACCTCCACTTGACCTCCTTTGACCCCTTGACACCACAAAATGTGTTTCAAATGATGAACAAGACTCAATGAGCGAATTTTGATGAACCTAGGATGGATTTTTGTGTGGGAGGTCATGTGCGCCATGCACAAAACCCAGTGCACCGCGCGGCCTGTGTGCACCGCGCCTGACCATATTTGCACTGTGGATGCGGCTCTATGGGCCACGCACTCCATATGCGCCGTGACCAACGCCCAGTGCGCCGCGCAGGCAAACTTACCCACAGTCACAGCTTTCAAAAACTATTTCGCTTCATCCACAATTTGTCTTGACTTCAATGGTGTATTTGACGTGCATATGTACTTACGAATGTGGTCAACATCATACATAAATAAGGACTTTGAATTCCCTTTTGACAAATCCACTTTCTAATATGGCAGACTTTGGCACCTTGTACTTAAAATGAAACTCTGTCTTTTAGATGTCTCATTGATTTTCTGAGTTTTGAGCTGATGAACTTGGTTTCTTTTTACAGGGATGTTGGTGTTGATGTTTGGCAAAGGAAAACCAGATCCTGGTTTGAAAACTTCACGACGAAAAAATACATCATTATTACAAAAAATGAATTCGACAATTTCTTATTCAAAATAGAGTTTTCAACAAGAAATGTCCTCAAATGAGTTTGATGATGATATTTTGAACTAGGAACGTCTTTGAAAACCATCCTCATGGCCTGTGGGCATTATTCGACATGTTTGAAGACCAACTGTTGAGTCTTGAAAATGTCATTCATTTCCATTACACTTTCACTATTATTTCCATTATATCACCTCCATTTCACCTCCATTTCACTACTATGTCACCACATTCATCCCACTTTCATTATCATTGGGCCACCTTTATGTTTTTCCAATCTTTATTATTTCTAAGCCTTTTAAGTGAATTTGTGGTTAAACATTAGAAAATAATGTGCATATGCTTATACCTAACAAATGGGTTGAGATTGTTGACATGTGTAGGTTGAAAGGAGGCTTCTAGAAGACCCTTATGTGGCGCCCCAAGGCCAAATTCGAATTTGAGTGGAAAGAATCATGGGATCATGAGGATATGTGTCACATCTCCTAATTGTATTGTAACTATAAAAAGACATGTGCCTTATCAGTTCCTATTTTGATTAGGACTCTAGAGGTAGAGGGAGAGATTCATGGATTCTCATTAATGAGATGGCTCTCATCTTTTTGTATAAATAGGAGATCTCTCTCCTTCATTTGTTAGTCCTTTTTTAGTCTTTTCAGTCCCTAGTTCTTAAGTTTGTAGTTCTTCCTTGATGGCTTTTGAAAGCTTTGGAGAACTTTGTTGTACTTTGTACTTTTGAAGAAATTGAATAAAGCTTTGATGTTCTCAACATGGAAGGAGATGTGAAGTAGATATCATGGAGCATATTAGGATGTAAGGTAGAGTAGATTTCATTTTGTAAATATTGCTTTGTAGAATGTAAGGTAGATTAGATTTTTCATTCATGCAATTTTAATTCATGCAAGTGTGTTTAATTTTGCTTTGATTTCATATGTAGTAGGGGGCCCCTGCCTTGTATAGTTGTCACTTTAATTTCTTGCATTTCTTTTTCTTATTTCATGTATATTAATGTACAGATGTCTTTTTAAATTGCTGCATTTTAATTTTTTTTAAAACATGTATATTAGTGTACATAAATTGCTTTCAAGTTGATTGTAGATTAGTGATGCACATAGCCTTTTAATGAACTAATGACGTGATAGAATCGTCTTGTCCTTTTGCTGAAGCAGCAAGGATACTGGGTCACATAGTCATTCTCTCATTATTTGATTATTGCATTTTATTTCGATTGAACTAGTTGTATATTTACACTTTTGTTTAAATACTAACTCCATCAATAACATGTTTTAAGTTCTTTTGAAGTGCTAAGTTTTGGAAATTACCATTAGGGACAAAGTCCTTGTCTTGAAATCTTTATCCATACCTGTCCTTTAAAAGTATTCTTAAGACCTTAGAATAGGACTTCCATTTGCATTAAACACTTTAGAAAACCAACAAGAACAAAACCCCAAAAACAACATAAACTATAAAACAACGAAGTAATAAAAAGGCTAACTAAGCACATATAGTGCACCACACTTCATCAGTTTACGATACCCGGATTGATAATTTATGTAGAGCAATTTAAGACATTAAATTGACTATACATTTTGGCGCCATTGCCGGGGAAGTGCAATTAGGAGACCTTATTTCTTACATCTAAAAAAAAAAGTTAATAATTCTTGAGTATGCTCTCCTCTTTCACTTTGTGTGATCTAGAGGATCAGAAAAAGGATTGTTAAGTAAAAAAAAAATAAAAAAAAATTCCTGAGTATGCTCTCCTCCTGGACTTTGTGTGATCTAGAGGATCAGAAAAAGAATTGTTAAGAAAAAATATAGGAGACAAAATAAACTTCATCACTTCAATTGATTCAAGAAGAAAAAAGAAGAAGAGAAAAAATAAACTTCATTTCATTTCCATTTTCACTCCATGCCATCCATTTCATCAATAAAAGTTATTTCCCCATGATCATTTCCATTAAGATTGCATAACTATCTATATTTAGCTAAGTGGTTGCTGTGCCATGTTTCCGCAGCTGACACTGGCTTCCGCAGCTGTAATCAGTTTCCGCAACCACCACTCTGTTTTTCATATTTACAGTCAAGATGTTAGTGCAATAAAATGAAAATGCAGGGATGACTAAGAAATAAAAAAATTTCAAAAATTCAGAGAAAAAATGCATATAGAAGTGAGTTTATGTCATAAGGATGGTTGGTATACATGCAACAAGATGTGGCACTTGCAAGTTTTTCTTTGGCTCTGTTGTACTTCACAGTCTTAAGTTTTGGTACCTTGGTGACAGCAGCCTTAGAATGGAGAGGTATTCCAACGTATGTGTTGGGCCTTGCCAGTGCAGTAAGTGCGATCATTGGATTCAGTGGCTTTGATCCATTTGGATTCAGTGGTGGATTTTGTTGCCATGTGTGGCTTCAATTTGGGTTCAAAAGGAATAACTATCATCTTGGATGTTAATGGGAGGAGTGGCTGCATCTCGCTTGGGACTATGGATGTTTGATCTTCCTGTGGTACAAGAAATGCAGGATTCTGTCCCTGAATCAGATCGTGGTGTTGTAGGTGGTGTTCAAAACTCTCTTCAATCATGCATGGACTTGCTGGGTTATGTCATGGGAATGATTGTCTCAGACCCTAAGGACTTTGGAGTGTTAATACTTGCCTCCTTCCTATCAGTTTCATGTGCATCACTTCTCTATTCTCTTCATACATATCGTATATAATTGATGATGATTTTGAGCTTCTTGTAATTTTTGAACCTGTGTAATACACCAGTAGAACAGTAGATAAAACAAGAAAAATGAATGCAGCAATAAAAACATCAACTCAGAAAGAATGCAGAACAGAGAACAGTTAACTCAGGAAAAACATAAACATAGAAAAATGTCAAACTTCAAACGTTCGATTTTCCCAAATGGAGACGAATTTTAAAAAACTAAAACATGGGCTTTTTTTCCAGGTGGGTTAATTAGATAACCCAGAAACTGTTTGAAGAAATTTGTGGCGGTCTGGGAGAAATATTCGGTTCTTTGGAGCCTCTGTTTTTGCCGCCTGCGTGAAAAAAACTGGATTTGAATTGATTAATTGATAGTTTGAATGCATGATTCAACTCCGCGTGCCTGAGGGAAGGAATTATAATTGGGATCAACTGCATGCTGGCATCTAAAACCAATCATACGCCTTTCATCTTATTCGATTCAAACCTGTTTAGAGACGTGTTCCAATTGAACACGACTCTCTGTCATTAAATCGCATCAAGGACGCTGCCACCCATCTGTACATGTTTCATTACTGTCGGTTAAATTTTGGGAGAAAATCATGTTTGAAGAACTCAGGGAAATGAAGGATCCCCTGCTTAAGGATAATACCCTACAGGCCTTGACATCTCTGTGCTTGGCTCTTAAACATGCTGTGAAGACCCTCAAGTTTGGCCACGAGAGCAGCAAGCTGTTCATGGTTCTAGAAAGAAAGCAAGCTGCAGGCAAATTTCACAGTGTAACTACTCAGTTGGAGCAGGTTTTAAGTGAATTGGTTTATGAAGAACTTGGATTGTGAGATGAAGTTCGAGAACAGGTTGAACTTGTACATGCCCAATTCAAAAGAGCTAAAGGAAGAGCTAACACACCTGATTGGAAAGTGAGAAAGATCTAAGTACCATCTTGTCTCAGAGGAGTGATAGAGATGTTGACCAATCAATATTAAGAAGATTAGCAGAAAAGTTACAACTGGGAATAGGAAAGACAATGTTTATACGCATGCATTTGTATCTTTTTGTGAACTTGTTTACCATTCTCGCATGCATTTGTATCTTCTTGTGAATTCATCTTGGCTGCTCATCCTCTGTTTCCGTTTACAGTTCTTGAACACTCCCGTATCCATCTTTCATTTTCAGCCATTATTCTTCCATCAACCTTACAACATAACTGTCTTACCTCTGTTAAACCCTCATAGGCAAACAAATTTTAAACAGAGTAAAGGATGGGTCGGTTATTAAGGATAGAACCGAAAGGGCCAAACGGTTATAGGTTGTTCATCAAACTATAAGTCCATCAATAAAACTGTTTTGCTCCATTCACAGAGTTCCTACATGCAGACAATGAAAAAAAAAATTCAAAAATGATGATCGACTGTTTTAGCCACTTTCCGCAGCTAGCCGAACTTTCCGCAGCTGTTTTGTTAAACTCTAGGTTGCAGGTGTCATCAAGCAAAACAAGCCACATGGGTAGCTAGGGGAATGTCAATACATGGATGGTGTCCTATTAATTTGGTCAAATTTGATGAAAAAGACCCCGGTCAAAAGGAAGTCAAGTTGAGTGTTATCACAAACTCGCCACACTGAGTCGCCACACTAAGTCGCTACATGTCAAGAAAAAATAATAATTTTGAATCAATGAAATGAATAAGTTATTTGCTCACTTTTCTGAAGGTATTGATTAATTTTGGATTGATGATGAAAGATGAATGGCTAACTATTTATTCAAGATTTTTAGCTACAGAAACTGTGCACATTCCGAAGCTAAAGTCCAATTCCGCAGCTGTTCTCCAATTCCGCAGCCAGAAAAACCTCATTGTTCAAATCGGCCTAACGTTTTCATACAAAATCAGATTTTGATGATTTAAGTACCATTGGAAAGATCTCAACAAGATCTACACAATGAGAAATCCATCATTTGGGTTTGAAATGGCAAATAATGAAATAAATTGCTGAAAAGAAGCAACATCAACTTGAGGCACTAATTCCAAATCAGGTATAAATTCTTTTGACTTTTCCTTTGAGAACTTGTTTCACTAATACAAATTCTTAGTTTTTTGTGTAAATATCATAACTAGAGAGATTGGCCATCTCTCTCCTTTGATAATCTTACATTCCACTGTAGAAGAAGTATTAGTTTTTCTTTGCAAGTTCCAGGAGGAAGGACAAATGACTACAAGAGAATGGTGTCTCTCTAAGAGACCAATTTGTTTCATAAGAGGATGATCAACAACAAAGAGGAAATATGTTGATGCAAAATCAGATCCAAACACTTGAAAAACTTTCAGATACTATTGTCTCCATCAAATTCATCCATCACATCCATACTTCATAATAAACCATTCACCTCATTCCACTCCATACTTTCCACTTACATACACTTTCCATCTCTTTTTGTCCATTCATAGCCCACAAATAAAAGCAAGAGGCTCATTCATATGCTTATTGCCCATTGCCATTTCTACTCTCCATTGCCATTTTCCATTTTCATCTTCCATTTTTTGTCATTTTCATTCCGAAAATAAGCCCTGCTTGAATGCAAATTATTGAGTCCATAGTCCTTTGAGTCTAAGTTCTTTGTAAAAACACCTTGAGGCTTGCATGCCTTAATGGCAGTCCTCATGCTGACAAACAATGGGAATACATTAATGTCCCTTGTTCGTTAGATCTTCTAGGTGACTCGACATCAGAAAATTCATTCGTACCTAGCAAGGTGTGTTTGGGCATCTTGACTCTCATTGTCATCAATGGTGAGAGTTCTCGTGTTGAATAGTGGCATCCATTAATGGCCACTAAGCCAACAATTTCCTACTATGTTCGACATCAGAACATCTTTTCACATGGTAGGAATTGTGCCAATGAGTTTTGAAGACATGAAGACTATTATTTTCAGCATTTTGGAGCAGATTCAACAAGTTTTAGTAGAAGCAATAAAAAGTCATCTTATCTCTCTATCCATGACTCCTCTTGTTCAGCCACTTGAAGAAGAATATGATCAGAAATTTTTTTCAGCCACCACACATACAACTCATCCATTCCAAAGGGTAAGTGAAGGTACGCCATTTTCTAACTTTTGACCATAGAATTCCATAAAAGGCTAGAATGATAATTGTTGGAAAAACATTTCTCTTCCTCATTTCATAAAATTGCCAATACCATCAGTTGGGGGGGGGGAATACATTCATATTCATATCTTGCCATGTCCATATCATATTCAAGAGCTCACATACTTCCAACATATATTAATTATTACATTACTATTATGAGCATACAATGGCTTTTGAAAAAGTGCTTAAAGGATAAATTGGATACAAACAAAATCATGGTTGTCACACAAGAACCAACCATCATGCAATCCAATAAAGATATACTTTGCAACAATAATCAAGATATCATTATGCAAAGTTCAAAGATAAAAATAGAAGGCAACAATAAAAAAAATGGTTGTAACACAGGAACCAACCATGTTGCAATTCAAGTGAAACACTTTGCAGAAACATGAAGTTATCAAATGATATCATGCAAAGTTAAGCCAAAGCTCAAGGATCAAAAGAGTTAATGTAATATATGTTGCATGAGGACATCCAATAACTTCAGTTGGGGGGTATGTTGAGTCTTGAAAATGTCATTCATTTCCATTACACTTTCACTATTATGTCCATTATATCACCTCCATTTCACCTCCATTTCACTACTATGTCACCACATTCATCCCACCTTAATTATCATTGGGCCACCTTTATGTTTTCCAATCTTTATTATTTCTAAGCCTTTTAAGTGAATTTGTGGTTAAACATTAGAAAATAATGTGCATATTCTTATACCTAACAAATGGGTTGAGATTGTTGACATGTGTAGGTTGAAAGGAGGCTTCTAGAAGACCCTTATGTGGCACCCCAAGGCCAAATTCGAATTTGAGTGGAAAGAATCATGGGATCCTGAGGATATGTGTCACATTTCCTAATTGTATTGTAACTCTAAAAAGACATGTGTCTTATCAGTTCCTGTTTTGATTAGGACTCTATAGGTAGAGGGAGAGATTCATGGATTCTCATTAATGAGATGGCTCTCATCTTTTTGTATAAATAGGAGATCTCTCTCCATTTGTTAGTCCTTTTTTAGTCTTTTTAGTCCCTAGTTCTTAAGTTTGTAGTTCTTCCTTGATGGCTTTTGAAAGCTTTGGAGAACTTTGTTGTACTTTGTACTTTTGAAGAAATTGAATAAAGCTTTGATGTTCTCAACATGGAAGGAGATGTGAAGTAGATGTCATGGAGCATATTAGGATGTAAGGTACAGTAGATTTCATTTTGTAAATATTTCTTTGTAGAATGTAAGGTAGATTAGATTTTTCATTCATGCAATTTTAATTCATGCAAGTGTGTTTAATTTTGCTTTGATTTCATAGGTAGTAGGGGGCCCCTGCCTTGTATAGTTGTCACTTTAATTTCTTGCATTTCTTTTTCTTATTTCATGTATATTAATGTACAGATGTCTTTTTAAATTGCTGCATTTTTTTTTTTAAACATGTATATTAGTGTACATAAATTGCTTTCAAGTTGATTGTAGATTAGTGATGCACATAGCCTTTTAATGAACTAATGACGTGATAGAATCGTCTTGTCCTTTTGCTGAAGCAGCAAGGATACTGGGTCACATAGTCATTCTCTCATTATTTGATTATTGCATTTTATTTCGATTGAACTAGTTGTATATTTACACTTTTGTTTAAATACTAACTCCATCAATAACATGTTTTAAGTTCTTTTGAAGTGCTAAGTTTTGGAAATTACCATTAGGGACAAAGGCCTTGTCTTGAAATCTTTATCCATACTTGTTCTTTAAAAGTATTCTTAAGACTTTAGAATAGGACTTCCATTTGCATTAAACACTTTAGAAAACCAACAAGAACAAAACCCCAAAAACAACATAAACTATAAAACAACGAAGTAATAAAAAGGCTAACTAAGCACATATAGTGCACCACACTTCATCAGTTTACGATACCCGGATTGATAATTTATGTAAAGCAATTTACGACATTAAATTGACTAGACACCAACCACTAGACCTAGACTCTTAAAATAACTCTTTTTTACCAAAATAGCATAATGACTATGAATGACTGAAATGAACTTTGATGAACATAAAGAAATTTTGACTATCCTGGGTAGGTACAAGCATGAGGGAAACAAGAACACCAAACCCTTCCGTCAGACAATGGCATGCCCCTTGCGAAATGCAAGTGATCAGAAGCGATGGGACACCTAAACATGAAATGCAAAAAGAGTTTTGATCTCTGATGGAGGGATGACCAGACCGAATCTAACATTGGCTCCAATGGGGATGGTAGCTCCTTGAAGGTGCCAAGAATGGAAAATCTCTAGAAGAGCTAGATAGTGCCTCGTCCATTGGGCTACGGAGTCATTATTTCAACAAACAATACAAGACTTCTGGCTCAATTTATTTTACTGATACTTGAATTGAAAACGACTCAATGATAACACTAAAATGACTGAAAAACTGACTCGATAAACTGAAATCTTTCTTCAGAATTATAGCCTTCACTTCAGGCTCCAGACTGAAGAAAACACTACAGCGTGCACTTGCAGCGAAACTAAAATAAAATGGTTTTTACAATGGTAATGATGATAGCAGAAATAATTTAGAAAAGGTATCTCTTGAGCAGTCGACCATTGACCGGCCCTCCTGGACAATATTCTCCATTCATCTCCTTAAGAAGAAAGGCTTCTAACCCCAATACGATGCAATCTTAAAAGGACCTTTCCAGATATTGTCAAACTTGCCATGCTTTCCCTTTTCCTCATTCCTTGCATCCCACTTTAACACCACATCATCCAACTGAAATGTGTCCGCCTTTGCTTTTCTATCATAAATCATTTTAATTCACTCTTGCAACTTGAATGTGTTCTGAAAAACATCTTCCCATGTCTGCTGCAAGTGGATCATTTGATTTAGTCTTCTCTGCATTGGATCCTCTTCACTACCTGCCTCTTGAAGAAGTTTGACTACCGAAGCTGCAAGAGAGTTAGGGAACACTATGTCAACTCCATAAACTAACTCAAAGGGGGACATACCAATGGATTTCTTTTGACTCACACGATCTGCCCAAAGTGCATGGACCAACTTCTTATGCCAACCTTTCTTATTGATTTCTAGCATCTTTTTAATGATATTAACCAAAGATTTGTTGGAAGACTCCGCCAATCCATTGCCCTGCAGATGATAGGCGGTTGAGTGACCCAAAGTAATATGATATTTACTAAGAAACTCAACCATCCTTTTTGACTTGAAAGTTGCTGCGTTATCAGTGATTAACTTATTCAGGCAAGCAAAACGAGACAAAATATTATTCTCAAGGAATGAAATTATTACCGCATATGTAGCTTGCCTGGTTGGAATTGCTTCAATCCATTTCATGAAGTAATATGTTCCCGTGAGGATCCATCTATGCTGACCTGAAGAAGAAGGATGAATTTCACCAATAAAATCCAACCCCTACTGCTGAAAAGGGGCACTCACCTCAATGGGCTTAAGCGGAAAAGGCTGTAATTTCTGTTTCCCTTCAAAAATCTGGCAATTATGACAACTCTTAACAGTCTTGAACACATCAGCAAACAATGTTGGTCAATAATATCCAACCCTAAAAATTTTATTTGCTGCTGTTTTCCAAAAAAGTTGACCACCACAATCCCCTTTATGGAAATCCTCCATGACCTGCTTCACTTCTTCTTCCACCAAACAATTTAAAAAAACGCCACCGGGATCTTTCCAATAAAGTGCAAAATTCAAAATACAAATCTTAGCGGCCTTCAACTTAAGAGTTCTCGCTTTGTTTCTAGCCATACCAAGTGGTGCAGACAAATTGTGAAGAACATATATAATATCTGAATACCATGGAGAAAGAATAAACATTTCTGATACCTGAAGTGACGAACTTTCCTCATTCTCATTGGACATAGCAGCGATCCGATTTATGTCTAAGACGTGCAGATTTGATTTAGCCATCAACTTCGCCAATCCCTGACCTTTAACAAGCTTTGTGGGCCTTATTTCCACATCATATTCAAGCAAGGCTGCTATCCACTTGCCACGTCTTCCTTCAGGATCGGTCTGAACAAAAACATATTCGACAGTAGCGTTAGGAACATAAGCTAAAATATGGGAAAGTAGAATGTACACACAGAAATCTTTCAGTGCTTTTACAAGTGGAAGGGCTTGCTTCTCAATAATATTGTATTTCAAATCAGCATCTCTTATAGTTCGGCTGAAAAAGGCAATGGGTCTTTCATGCTCATCTTTTTTCTGCATTAACACCGCTGCCATAGTATGCTCCGGAGCAATTGAAAACAATATAAAATTCTTAGTATAATCTGGGCTAATTAGAACCAGAGTCGAGGAAAGAGCCAATTTTACTAAATTAAAAGATTTTACAGCCTCTTCTGTCCATGACACTTGGTTGTCCTTCTTAAGCATGTTTGTAATCTCCCTTAGATGTTCAACAAGATTACGAACAAAACGGCGCAGAAAATTCATCTTACCATTAAACGATTGGATCTCCTTCTTATTCCGAGGCAGATCAATTTTCCAAATCACTTCCACACTTGTTGAATCAATACAGATGCCATCTTTTGAGATAATGTGCCCAAGTAGTTTGCCTTCATCCATGGCAAACAAACTCTTCTCAGGATTCGGCGACACACCATATTTTTTGCACTTTTCGAAGAAAATTTTGAAATGATACAAATTTTCTTCATCTGATTTGGAAAACACGGTCAAATCATCAAGGTACACAACCAAGAAGACATCCTTCTCATTTGCAAAAGTCAAGTCCATTGCCCGCTGAAAAGTGGCACCCGCATTCTTCAAATTGAAAGGCATTTTTGCATAATGAAATGTTCCCCATGGAGTGGTGAACGCTGTTTTGTCTCGGTCATCTTCATGGACTAAAATTTGGTTATATCTGTAATAACCATCGAGTAGTGACATGCGAGATGCTCCAACTACTCACTGAAGTATGTGATCCATTTTGGGCAGCGAATAATTATCATTCAACGAAACTTTGTTGAGATTTCGAAAATCAATGCATAAACGAATCTCACCGGTCTTCTTTCGCACGGGCGCCAAATTAGATATACAATCAGAAAAACAAATGGTAACAATGATTCTTGACTTCTACGACCTGTTAGCTTCCTTCTCAATTGATGGCAGTAATTTTGGATTAAGCCTTCTTAACTTCTGTCTGAAAGGTTTTTGATTAGGCTTAATAGGAATAGTGTGTTGAATTATATTTGTATCATATGTCTTCAAATCATAATTGTTATAGACATTTTTGTGCCTAACATCATGGAGCATGAAATGTCGATAATCTGAGGGATCCAAAGTCCCTAAACATGTTGTTCTTACCCTTAGAGGAACAAGGTCTGCAAACCACAGCACTGAGAATCAGTTCTCCACTCAAAAACACTCAAAAACAGGCTATTTCTGGATCATGTCAGCTGCTCCACTAAGCATCTGCACTGAATGTCAACTGCTCCTCCTTGTACCTGCGCTGAAGGTCAAAATCAATGAAGGCTACCTGCGCTGGGCGAGATTGGCCAAGTGGCACAGTCATTCTGCAAGGTATCAACTGCCCAGGAAGCTTCCAAACTGACACTTGGTTCAAGGAATTCGCCCTATGATGAGTAAGAGGGTCTTGATCTCCAAGTGGAAGCAAGATTCTCCAAGTGGACTCAAGAACTGAAGATTAACTAAAGTGGGAGAGGACACTAGTCAGCTTTATGCCAGCCTCAAGCTGACTCATCCTTTCTCCAAATCTCCTATATATAGAGCTCTCTCATGAGGTCTAAGGAGGCTGGAATTTTGTGCAAGTAAGGAAGTGTTGTTGGTTTGTGATTAGAGCTATTGGGTGTTTGCTTGAAGGAGGTGAAGAGGAGATTTCTTTCAGCTGGGAGGTGTTGCTGGATTGGGCCCATTGTGGTTGTAACTCTCTCAGAACTTTACTTCTATTATCAATAAAGTATTCGAGATTCTTCTATGTGCATGTGTCTTTATGATGAATAGATGTTTGTACATTTGATTTATGCTAATCCTATAATCGATTATGGATGTATGCTTCTTGTAGTTTCCTTTTCTTGTGCTTTTACAGGATCTGTGTGTAGCTGGGCCGGTGAAAGGGCAAGGAGCTAGGAGCAAGCAGCAAGGAGTGAAGACTGGATCGACTATAAGCGCAAGATAACGGTTAGTAGATCATCCTTTTCTTCCCTCTCTCATCTCATAAAGAAGAAACTTTGAATAGCTTTGCATTCAGTTGTTGCTGGAGTACTATCACCTTCAGAGTAGGGATAGAGGCATTCTGCATTAGATACCTTTCCCCCCAACAAAATGGTGACTCCACTGGGGAGCGTATCTTGTTAGTTTGTTGTGTTTCTTGCTATTCATTTCATAAACAAGGAGAGTACCGAATCGAACTGTGTTTGAATCCATCAAACACAAAGTAGAGGGCAGCTACTCTGGCTCAGTTTCTGAGCAAGTTTATGATTTGAAGAGCTGATCCACAAGGACTCTAATAAGCTCTTAGTGATAGCTTTTCATCCTCCTTTACATCCCTTAGTGTGTCCTTGACTGATAGCTTCTGATTTGAGCAAAAACTGTGAATTTTTGAGCAATCTGTGACCCAGAAACCAAGACGGACGAAAGTCTCATTCTTCATTGCAGGCTGTACACTAGCAGTCTGCATTTCAGCGCAGTTCCCGAAGGCGTTACCTGCGCTGAAGGTCAAACAGGCAGTGTTACACCTGCGCTGGACCAGTCTTGGCTTGAGTTCCTGGGGTTTCCTGCTGTGTCTTGATTTGTTTTCACTGTTGTTTTTGTTGTTTGCTGCCATCCAGTAGGCCTATCTGAAACCATCTTCCTTTGTCATTATTCTGCTTCAGTTGTATAAAGAAACTGTATTTGTTCTTTTGTATTTCTTATGTCATTTACAGTTTCCCATAACAAAAGTGAACCAGTCTTGCATTGACCTCTTAGATCTAGACCTGTGATTAAGTGTCGTTTCTGATCTTAAGAGCTAGCTTATTTGCTGTTCATAGCTGATTGAGTTTGTCGCTTTCGTTATATGATTTGAATTTACATATTTCTAAGTGTCGAAAAAAGTAAATCGTAAGGTGTCTTTCGATTTTGGACGAACTTGTTTGCTTTCGCTTGAAATTGAATTCAAAGTTATACAACAGCTTTCTTTTTGCATTTCATCAACATTAAGAAAGAGAAAAGAAATACTTGCATTGTGCATGTACATTATGACTGTTTGCATGTTGATTTAGGAAAGTGCATTAGTGTGTTCTCTATGATCTGTGTGAAAAGGTGTTATCTTCCTTCTCCCTCAGTAGTTAAGGTTTTCAAAGTTGAAAGATTGAAAAGCTTGCTTATCATCTTAGGTTGCATTCAGGAGTGTTTCTATACATCTCGTGGTGATCCATAAAGGAAAACTGCTAAACAAGATCAACCTTAAAATAAATTGAATTTACATAACAACGCATTGAAACATAACACAAACATCTAGAGGTCTAAGCTAGAGACGTGTTCCGGCGTCGTTAAACGTGGTATCTTAGCGTTGAGTGGTTGGGTGATTCCTCCACGGTGAAGCGATAAGTATCAATACGGACTTGTGCTCCCATGTACCGTCGCGTATATATTGGGAGACCCCTATAGGATCAAAGCCTTTATCCATAGGAAACCGTCTCGGCCGCCCTACTGATCGCAATGCAGTGAACACAGCATTCACGAAGATCGACCACTCGTACCGTAAAACGTATTCTGTGGTTTTGCGAAAGGTTTGGCACACCCTCTGCCTAGAACTCCAGAGCAGTTTCTTTTAGCCTTTTTCAAACTCTATAACTGAAAAAGTCCATCCGAGCATTTGTCACTTCGGGCTCGTTAAAACATCGAAGGAGACTAGAGTCATCTTTAGCTTTTTCTCGACTCTTAAAAAGTGAAAAAGCAAGTTGTGTCTAAGCGTCCTTATAAAATTTATTTTAAACGGAACATAATCACCTCCTATTCCCGCGTTGATCTTAAGTTGAGAACATGGAATGCCCCAACCAAGGAACTCCACATGATGGAAGTCCTAGTCCACTCTCCTCTTGGGGAGAAGTTGGTGCGCCCCACATGGCCACATTGTCGGTTCCAGGACTGACAATTGGCCTGCCGGTTTGGCTATTCTCAACTAGTGTAGTTCAGAACACCATGGTTCCTGAGCAGTCGAGTCAACAGTTAGATGAGTCTAGAGCATCCCACCAGCCTTCTACTTCCTCTAACCCTTCCTCCAATCCTTCATCTTCAAAAGGTAAAGCTGGAAAAAGCCAAGCTCCCATGGAGAAGAAGGAAAAGAAGAAGAAAGAGAAGAAGAAGAAGGAGCCTAAGGCAACTGGGGGCAAGCAAAAGACATCTAATAAAAACCCACACACGGCACAGACTGGGCCTAAATCGCCATGTGTCATATGTAGAGGAGACCACTTCCATAGAGATTGTCCCTGTATTCCCCGGATACTGAGGGACTGGTCACCTCGTTTGCACAATTCGGGAGCATCAACCACTGATAGCCATGTTGATTGCTTACCGTCAACCAGCGAAAGTGAATGTTCAAGACAAATAGGGGGAGCAAGATCCCCCTGCAGGCTGTGTGAAGGCGGTCACGCCATCCACCGTTGTCCCTTCTTAGACGAAGCGAAGAGACTTTTGGAAGATCGTCCGGTTTCTCCGGTAATACTTCCTCCTGGATACAAAAAACTCGTGCCAACTCCTTCGTTGGTTGAAAATATAGCTGGCCCGCTCAAGTGGTCAGCTGAAGCGTCAGTCATTGAAAATGAACCTATTGAATCCGGACCAGACGAAAGTCTAAAGGTCGATACGGCAGTTGACCCGGTTCTTCCTTCAGAGGTTTCATCCTCAAATGACACCGTCACTGAAGATTCATCTTCAAATGACACCCCCACGGAAGAGAATAAGGATGACACCATCCAGATTCTTTTCGTCAACACAGATTCTGATGAGCATCAGGGCAATGCGCCCATTCCTTTATCGCAGGAAGGAACATCGTCAGGATCATATCCGGCCGTGTATTCGGTCCCACCACCAAGCAACCTGGTTGTGTCCTTTGATTGGAACCAACTGGGCAGAGCCCGGTTACCAGCCAGTATACCATTCAGAATCATAGTCCAAATTTATAGAATGGTGATGGCTGGAACTATCATTGATGAAGGGGCATTTGTGAGTATCCTTTCCTCTGTTGCTTGGAAAGCACTGGGTTCCCCGGCGCTTTTTCCTGAGATGAGAAATCTCTCGGGCTTTGATAAAGGAACCATTCGACCATTAGGGATCCTACCCAATGTGCCTGTTACATTGAAAGGGAAGACCGTTAATATGAACGTGATGGTCGTTCAAGGACCCTTGGATTATAACCTACTCCTTGGACATGACTATATATATTGCATGGGAGCTATAGTCTCCTCACTCTTTAGAGTAATGTGTTTTCCACACGAAGGAAGGATGGTCAAACTCGTAGACCAACTTTCATTTCCGGGATCACGCATCGCAAATAGTCAAATCCTCAATGGTCTATTCACCCTAGAAGTGTCTCCACCCCTAGTCCTCCTTCCCGATGAATGCGAGTGATTCGGAAAGATAGAACTAGAACCCAGGGGGCATGCATCCTGGTCTGCTTCGGGCAGAGGAAACCTTGGGTATAAGGTAGAATTTCCGCGAAAAAGTATGACTAGTCTGTACCCCGTCCGTGGATGGAAGAGGGGTTGTTCTAGAACAAGACTCTTTTGTCAAAGTTATGTGTTGGATGATTTTTTCACCTTTGTCTAAATAGGTAGGCTACCAAGGAAAGAGATTCTATTGTGGCAGCAAATGGTAACCATCTTTGGGTAAAAGGCAAGCCTCACCCATTAAAACTAATGTTTTAGAGGATAAGTAGGGGCAGCCCCCAAAGAAGGGGACTCTTTTGCTGCAACAAGTAGTAACCATCTTTGAGTAACCTAATGATAGACATCGCCGAAGAAAGAGTTTCATTTGCGGCAGCGAATAAAACCATTCTTTGGGTAACCAGAAAGAGGTAGGCCTTTCCCGGTAGGACAATTGTTCTACCTGCAAATTGAGGGGTAACCTTGAAATCGTACTTTATACCTGGGGGCATGCAACCTTTTGGAGTGCAAGCAAGGGACGACTATTTATTTTTTAAATTTTTAGGTCCTCCCTTTAAACCTGTAGGTCTAACCCTTTAAACTCGTAGGATTAGCCGTTTCCAAACTTGCATGAAGAAAGGATGTGGGGCAAAAGTCAAAATTTGCCAAAGAGCATAGCTTATGTGAGGTGCAAGCTCTATAAAAATTGGAATCTTGCAGGAAGACATTTCTTATCTTATGACTGGTATATCGAGCAGTTTTAGCATAAATTTCATGCTTGTTAAAAAATAAACGCAAGATCCGAGCAGTTTTAACGCGGTCTTCATGCTCGTTAAAAAATAAATATAAGCAGTGAGCAATGTTTCCCCCAGAGTTTAAGCTCATTTTAAAATAAAAAATGAACCTATTCCGGTAAATAACCATTGTGATCGTAAATTTAAATAGCCATTAAAGCCTTGGTCGTGTTTGCACCCGCCACCTCCATTCCATTTGGCCAATCGTTCACCTCCATATGATTGTTTACCCATTTTGAGGAACAGCTGCGAAGAGTGATTTCACTTAGCCATCCTTCTGACACTGCCGTGATTGGAAAATTCCAACCTGTACCTGGAATCTGCTACTATCCCTGTTTATCACTCGTTCCTCAAAAGACGAGTCTTCTTTGAGCTCTTTTCATCTGACTCGTAAAATATGAAAAGTTTGCCGAGTTTTGGCCTTCCAGCTCGTTAAAAGGACCGGAAGAGCTATCCCTCATCTAGATTTTAATCTTTTTGGACCTGAGGGATTATTGCACAAAAAGATCGAGCGCTTGTTTTATTCGGCTCGTTAAAGTTATCGAAAATTCATCCCTTCTGTATTGTTTTATACTTTTTCGGACTTAAGGGATTAGATGACGAAAAAGGAATTTTGGAGTTAACTTTCTGTACCTTTTCAGACTCTCTAAAAATGAAAAGGACCAAGTTGTCTTTGTCGCTAGACTCGTTAAAATGATTAAATAGCGACAAACTTGTCTTTAGACGAGAACGAGTTTCCCTATCGCTAGGCTCGTTAAAACATAGCGATGGGCTTGCCCGAAGGGCAGGTTATAGAACAAGCATATGTTATCCTCCTCAAGCTTGACAAAAATAAAGAGGTACTGGTTAGAAATGACTGGGGAAAAATTGGGAGAATCTCAAAAGCTTTGATGGTAGCAAGTCGCTCTTGAACATGACACTTTGTCCTTCGTACCACATCGGGTTGGGTTGTTTCATTCACCGGTCTCATCACCATGGTCCTCGCCAAACCATCCGTTTTTGGGGTAATGCTACCGATCCATCACATTAGTGTCGTTATATGTTCAAGAGATGTGTTCAGAAAGAGTTAACCTTGTCCCATCCACTGCCATACATTATCCTTCATCCACCCATGATCGCCACCCTGAATCATATCTCACAGATTGTTTTCACCTCCACTAAAGTCATTAGCTCTGTTTCGTGTCACTGATGTGGGATTCATTAAGGCCCTCCTTTGACGGATCGCTTCTTGTCGACTTCATCTCATTATCCAAGAAGTTGATCTAGGAACACCCCCCGAGTACTTTGAAGCTTGCATGCCTCAATGGCAAGTTTCTCACTTTCGGCGACAGGTATACATCAATGACCTTCGACCAGAAGATTTTGCGTGGTGTTCGACGCCAAGTCCTTTATTCACACCACGTGAATTGTACTGTAGTACCTTGAGGGTCATTGTCATTATTGGTGATTCCTCTCGCGCTTGTTAATGGTTTACATTATTGACCGGTAATCAAGCGATGTCTTTCCATGTTCGACTTCAGCGTAATTCTCACATGGATCGACTTGTACTTAGAGTGAAGATCGAACGAGATTGAAGACCCCGGATCTAGTTTCATCCATCCGGGCTGCGATATATATTCAGGATATAAAGACATTTGATATGTACATTGTTGCAGCAGATGATCATCCTACTCAAAGGATGATAATTTCAGCAGAGAATTATCAGTCTATCATCAGACGGTCGTCTGTTATATTTTCCAAAATGAATTTATAAAGCTAAGCATGGGAATGCCCGCCTCAGCTAGATCATGAAAGCAGAATGAAAAATAATGTATTGTATTGTATTTTATCGCAGGGCACCTCTCAGCCGATTGAATGAACTTCGGATCGTCCTAATAAAGCATTTCACCCGATAAACGACCTCATACTTTAGGGGGCAACTGTTATAGACATTTTTATGCCTAACATCATGGAGCATGAAATGTCGATAATCTGAGGGATCCAAAGTCCCTAAACATGTTGTTCTTACCCTTAGAGGAACAAGGTCTGCAAACCACAGCACTGAGAATCAGTTCTCCACTCAAAAAAAGGCTATTTCTGGATCATGTCAGCTGCTCCACTGAGCATCTGCGATGAATGTCAACTGCTCCTCCTTGTACCTGCGCTGAAGGTCAAAATCAATGAAGGCTACCTGCGCTGGGCGAGATTGGCCAAGTGGCACAGTCATTCTGCAAGTTGTCAACTGCCCAGGAAGCTTCCAAACCGACACTTGGTTCAAGGAATTCGCCCTATGATGAGTAAGAGGGTCTTGATCTCCAAGTGGAAGCAAGATTCTCCAAGTGGACTGAAGAACTGAAGATTAACTAAAGTGGGAGAGGACACTAGTCAGCTTTATGCCAGCCTCAAGCGGACTCATCCTTTCTCCAAATCTCCTATATATAGAGCTCTCTCATGAGGTCTAAGGAGGCTGGAATTTTGTGCAAGTAAGGAAGTGTTGTTGGTTTGTGATTAGAGCTATTGGGTGTTTGCTTGAAGGAGGTGAAGAGGAGATTTCTTTCAGCTGGGAGGTGTTGCTGGATTGGGCCCATCGTGGTTGTAACTCTCTCAGAACTTTACTTCTATTATCAATAAAGTATTCGAGATTCTTCTATGTGCATGTGTCTTTATGATGAATAGATGTTTGTACATTTGATTTATGCTAATCCTATAATGGATTATGGATGTATGCTTCTTGTAGTTTCCTTTTCTTGTGCTTTTACAGGATCTGTGTGTAGCTGGGCCGGTGAAAGGGCAAGGAGCTAGGAGCAAGCAGCAAGGAGTGAAGACTGGATCGACTATAAGCGCAAGATAACGGTTAGTAGATCATCCTTTTCTTCCCTCTCTCATCTCATAAAGAAGAAACTTTGAATAGCTTTGCATTCAGTTGTTGCTGGAGTACTATCACCTTCAGAGTAGGGATAGAGGCATTCTGCATTAGATACTTTTCCCCCCAACAATAATAGTCCCAAGCAAACACATCGGCAAAAGATGACAACAAACTGATATATTTGGCCTTTACCTTTGGTGACAATGCTTTGGACACATTTACCATCTTCGGATACTCAGCTGTTCCAATGTTCACGTCTTCAACTCCCTTTTCTATTGGTTTCAATGTTGGTTTGCGGGCTACGTCATCATGATCAAATAGTTCTTCTAAACGTATCAAGCCTTTAGGAATCACATTATCCTTGAGCTACAACACTTCCATTTGATTGATCTGCACATCATCTTTAACATCATCATGCTCTACATCAATTGAGGTATCTTTGAATTTACCTTTGTTTTGCAGAAAACTATTGATCTACTCATCATCTTGGAAAACTTGCCAATATCTTTGATTTTCATGGACAGTCGGACGGTGCTTCACATGGATTTCAAATTTATTGCTTGAGTTCATGGGAATCTTCAAATTACTTGCTACCTTAGCAAGTGCATCAGCAATACTATTTTGAATACGAGGCACACACATCAAAGTGTAATCTGAAAAAAGCTTCAAAATGTCTAGAACAACATTCTGGTATGCCCGGATCTGAGGATGCTTTGCTTGATATTTGCCTTTAGCTTGCTTAATCACCAATTCAGAGTCACCATATACAACAATCCTCTTTGCATTTAGCTTTCTTAAGCTCTTTAGGCCAGCAATCAAAGCCTCATACTCAGCTTCATTGTTCGAGCAATCAAAAGCAAGTTTTTAAGAACATACCCTTACGTTACTCGGCACTTTGTTTGGAGCAGAAAAAGGACTGCGTACCCAAATGCCAATTCCAGCACCATCATTTCCTACTGCGCCATCGAAATCCATGGTCCATAGGCCATCTTCCTCTTCTTCTAAGTGCTGAAACTCTTTTTCCTCTGTTTTTTCTGCTTGTTGTCCATCATCTTTTTCTATTTGTTGAACGGTCTTTCCATGTTCTTGTCCTTCACTCTTCAAAAGTTCTCTAAAATTTTCAGCTATTTCTGGAATACCATCTGCTACAACTAACTGACTATCAATATCATTGAAACTATCTGAATACAAAACAAAATACTCGAGATCTGTATGTACATAATTAATCGGATGATTAATTGGTTTCTCCTTGCTAGTAATCATGTATTTCATTTTCTGCTCATGATACAATTTTCTCATTTGGCCAAACACTGGAATCGTTGCATAGGAGAAATCGAGCTGCATAGTTCCTTTGATCTTTGCTCCCCAATACCTTGAAAGAACCATACCAAATCGGGGAGGAATTTCTACTACAGCAACATCCATCAAAATATTCTTAGCCGAAATCTGATCCAAATTGACGACCAAGACTTTGATAAGCCCAATACATCTCACCCTACTGGAATCAAAAGAATAAAGATCATGGTACTTCCGGGTAATGTCCAAACCCAACTTCTCCATGATAGCTTTTGGCATAAGATTGTGGGAGGCACCGGAATCGAACATAGCATTATGCAAAACAAACTCATGCACTCTCAAACTGATATAAAAAGGAGGCACATCACTGTCGGGAGACTCACCATTCAATGTTGGTCCAAAAATCAATTCAGGTTTATCATCTTCCACACTTTCCATGTCAGATATTGGATCAAAATTCAGAATTTTGGAAACCTGCCCTCTATAATCACTATTCCTCATCCGCTCTGTCAAAGGAATAGATACCTTCAACTTAGAAATCTCATTTTCTAAACTAAAAGTGGAAGTCTTCTTTACCTCTTCGGCTAGAACTTCTTTCTTCTCAACTTTATCTTTTGGTGCAATAGGCTGGTTGACTCGTTCATTTGCTGATGGAGATTTGTTAGGCATTGGATCAACAACTTCTTTGCCTTTATTTGCTACAACTGACGACTCATTCTTAGATGTTGGACCTTCCATTCTCTTCTGGATTGGATTGATTGGGACATTTATGTTTCTTAATGAATACTGACGTTGCTGGGTGGACAAAGCATGCATGTACCCTCTTTGATACTTGTCTGACTCCTCTTCAAGATCTATGTCATTCGACAAGATAAAATTTGCATCATGCTGTACCGCTGAACTTTCTGCATACTCATCATCTTCAGTGATAAATGTGGGCATATCATCAGGAGTAAAGAAGTTATTTTATTCTCCTATTACATGGTCTTCATCATTTGATTCGGGGCCAACAAAATTCTACTGAAGAGGTGTCTTTACTTGCTGTTGTTGTGATGCTGTTTCTTGTGCTCGCTGCTCATGTTGTTTTATCCTGAATTGTGGCTGTTGCTAGCCACGAAAATTGGGATTCTGAATCTGCGGTTTAGGCTTATCAAGTGTCAACCTTTCAATCATCTTTTCTACCTTGCGTAGCACCTAATCTGAGGTAGAAGCTTCCTCATTTATTGAGACTTTCTTTTCAGTTTTCATTCTAGCTCGCTTGTCATTCAAATTTGCCTCAACACTAACGGCAATCTTCTGCATTTCTTCTAAGGTAGCCAAATCTCTCTCCCTCAACTGATAAGCCATGTCCGGACCAAAGCAATTCGGGAACTGAAGCAAAGCTAAACTTCTAGTTGGCTTTAAGTCATCCGGAATTGCATTATAAACCAGATTGAATCTAATACAATAGTCTTGAACAGACTCACCAAAATTTCACTTGATCTTGCTGTATTCGAAAGTGATTTACAACGGATATTTCTTTACTTCCCAGCATTCCAAAAATTTTCTTATAAGGTCTTCTAATGTAGGAACATTTCTGGCCGGCAAAGCTCTGAACCATTTTCTTACCTCGCCACCGACAATCTACACAAATAATCTCATGGTCACATTTTCTTCACCGATCTCATGAAGATCGAAGAAATCTATCATTTTGTCCACATGTTGCTGGGCTACGATACCTTGAGGTGTGCCATCAAAGAAAGGAATTTTGATCTAATAATCTGTGGGCATGTCATTCAAAACTTGAGGCAGCACGAAAGGTGAAAACCGAGCAGCCATTTCTCTTGGTGGATTTGGTTGGGGGGGATGATGGAGGAGTGGGAGCAGCTGATGTGTGAGGTGTATGAGGAGGTGTATGCGGAGGTGAAACAATTTTAGATGTAGGATTAGATGGAGGCGAATTTACAGCAGACTTTTGATCAGCAATGTTAGGCTGCTGAGGAAGAGTGGGAATGAAAGGTGGCTCCGTTGGAACCCTTGAGCTAGATGGGGTTGAAATAGTTCCAAGAGTTGTAGATGCAGCTTCTAGAAAATCAATTATATTTGCAGCCTCAATCTCAGTTTGGAGTTGTCTTAGAATGAAATTTTCAATAGACTTATTAGATTTTTCAATGTTTAGAGCAGCAAGAAAATCCAAATTTGGGACGACAGACTCGAGTGTTTTCAAACTTGGTTTTAAATAATGACAATTCAAACTTTTCATCAAAATCGAGCTCTTCAAGATACTCAAAAATTGCTGGGCATGAACAAGATCTAAACACGGGAGTGACAGAGCTCTCTTGGTGAACAATTCTTGAAATCAGATTAGGATTCTTGTAGAAAGGAGGAGGATTTTGATCTGGATTAGCTCTTGTATATCTCTTTGAAGCCAACGTGTTATTTTCAAGAAATCAAAGGAACAAAAACAACTTGATCAGCCTATCAAACTCTAAACCTATCATCCAAAGCTTATAATTCTCAGAAGTACCGGGGTGATTCACAAATCAAGTGTCACGATTACAAGCTAGACCAGAGATTGACTGAAGCAGCGTTTACCTACTTGTGCTAATGCAAAGCAAAAGCATTTTGAAGGCTACCTGGCATAACTTTATGCTTTGTCTGTAGATTAGAAAACTAATGACATCAACAAGCAAATCATTTTCTTCCCCAATATGGTTGCCACTATGTTAGAGCCTAGATTTGTCTCAGGCTGAAAAGACAAGGGTCTAGGTCCACATCAAACCATGCTCAGCCTCGTAAGTAGCCCTATGAGAACAGGAGAGGGTTGTCTCCGGGTCAATCTTAGCAAAAGACAAGCAATGGGGCTCGAGATGACTAAATTTGAAACTGATCTTAGGCTAGGTATTAAGTGCAAAGGATTTGATTTTGTTTTTTAAGGGTTTTGTTGAAGAAATGGGAAAGGCAAATTTGGGCTCGGGGATGAGGCACAATTTCTGCAGAGGTCTGATTGGGGCAAGGAAGGTGATCGTTTTGATGCTTTAAAGGAGGTGAGATGGGTAGATTAGACATGTGAGGAGCTAGTGAGAGCAAGAGAGACTCAAGAATTCTCCTTAAACTGAAGAAAACATGAAAATTTAAACAAATTCAAAGGAAGAGCATAACAGTCATGGATTCCACCTTAATCACTCATTTGTTTCAAATTCAAAAGAAGAAGAAAGATGATGATACATAAAATACTAGATAAACTTACTATTACTCAGAGAAGCACACCATCAAAACATAAAGCCACATGGATCCCAAACAGTGCTACAAAACCCTGGTCTTTCCTTTGACAAAAATGCAGAGATAGAATGTACAATAGAGTGCCAAGCTTTTCGCAAGAGTCCAACCCTGAAAATGACTTCGAGAATACATGATATAGACTAGCCCAACCCATTCCCTTGCCTCTAGGGGTCAAGTTCATCATTCTAGGAGCTGATCCAACTGATTCTAAACCAAGTACTGAAATCTAGGCAATCAAATCAACTTGCCTCTATATGTTAGGAAATTGATTCATTCATTTAATTTTCACTTTTTAGTGAATGAATCCTCTAGAACAAGTAAATAAGTGCCAAAATTACATCATGTTTACCCAATTACATAAAGATAGATCAAAAATTACATCAAGAAGCAAAACTAGTCAAAGTGGTCGAATTTCTGAGCTGGAAGGTGAAAAATTGGGCAAAAATCCTCTGTGCGCCGCGCCAAAATATTTGTGCATCCTGCCACTTTGATGCTGATTTTGAGGCACTTTCTGAAGTCCAAATTGAGCCCAAGTGAGCTTGTTCGAAATCCCTTCCTATCTACTTTCCAACCCAAGTGTAATTTCTAAATTTGGTGCCCATTTGCCACTCCAAAACCTCGATCTCCCAAGACTGCTTCCTGTATGTGAAATTAGGGGTAGAGAGGTCATTTTTAGGGTGTTTTTGACCTCCTGAGGACTCAAAACTTGCCCAAATTTCTTGTCCAAGTACCAGCAGTCATGATTTTTCATGCTGAATCCAAAAATACAAACCATTTGTGATTTGGAGCTCCCAATCCTAAGTGAGAAAAAACCTTTGTTGTGCCCAAAAATTTTTCATGTGTACTGTGCTTGGACTGCCCTTTGATGATGGTATGAAACTAGGTGTTGTTGTGAGATCTACTACCAAGGAGACCAATGTAAAAAGGGAGTGTTAGGAAGCGGAATAATATGATGGGAATAGGGGTTAAGGGGGATATTTTGTTCAAGGATATGTAGGAGGGTTTAGGGATTTTATAAGGTAGGGTTTAGGAGTTATGGGATTTGAATGCAATGTTGGATTGATGAGCTTTATGGGGGGGTAGGAAATGAGGAAACAAAATTGAAAGGGGGAAAGGGGAGAGTCCTTGACGACCAATCAATATGTCAAGACCCCACAACACATTTCCTTTGAATGTATTCTAAAGGGAGGATTTAGATTTTGTTTCAAATGCTACCACCCATAAACCACTCACACTTATCACCAAATTCCAAGCAATAGCAAGAATGAGGGCCTTCCTGGCGAATTCATGAAAGTTACGGGTGAATTGGTGAAATTCCAAGAAAGTTTTGGGCTTGAGGATATATGCGATGCGCTCAAAACCCAGTGTGTCGTGCGCTCTATATGCGTCGCACCCGTTATAAATTACACTAGGTGAAAACTCCAAGTGCACCAGGCGCTCTATGTGTGTCGCGCCCCTCTGTGTGTGTGGCACGCGACCTTTCAAGAAATGATTTGGCTCTTCAAATGAAAAATTTTCTCCTCCACACCTCCACTTGAGCTCCTTTGACCCCTTGACACCACAAAATGCATTTCAAATGATGAACAAGGCTCAATGAGCGAATTTTGATGAACTTGGGACGGATTTCTGTGTGGGAGGTCCTGTGCGCTGCGCACAAAACCCAGTGCACCGCATGGCCTGCGTGCGCCACGCCCGACCAAATTTGCACTGCGGAATGCAGCTCTGTGTGCCGCACACTCCTGATGCGCCGCGACTAACGCACAGTGCACCGCACAGGAAAACTTACCCACAGTCTCAGCTTTCAAAAACTATTTCGCTTCATCCACGATTTTTCTTGACTTCAATGATGTATTTGACATGCATATGGGCCTATGAATGTGGTCAATATCATATATAAACAAAGGAATTTGAATTCTCTTTTGACAAATCCACTTTCTAATATGGCAGACTTTGGCACTTTGTGCTTAAAATGAAACTCTGTCTTTTCGCTGTCTCATTGATTTTCAGAGTTTTGAGCTGATGAACTTGGTTGTTTTTTATAGGGATGTTGGCATTGATGTTTGGCAAAGGAAAACCAGAGCCTGCTTTGAAAACTCCACAGCGAAAAAATACATGATTTTTACAAAAAGTGAATTCGACAATTTCTTATTCAAAACATAGTTTTGAACAATAAATGTCCTCAAATGAGTTTGATGATGAGCTTTTGAACTAGGAACCTCTTCGAAAACCATCCTCATGGCCTGCGGGCATTATTCGACATGTTTGAAGACCAACCACTAGACCTAGACTCTTAAAATAACTCTTTCTAACCAAAATAGCATAATGACTATGAATGAATGAAATGAACTTTGATGAACATAGAGAAATTTTGACTATCTCGGGCAGGTACAAGCATGAGGGAAACAAGAACACCAAACCCTTCCGTCAGACAATGGCATGCCCCTAGCAAAATGCAAGTGATCGGAAGCGATGGGACACTTAAACATGAAATGCAAAAAGAGTTTTGATCTTTGGCGAAGGGATGACCAGACCGACTCTAACATGTCCTACACTTATAGCCAGGATATGTCACAAAGGAGCGCTACCACCTCCCCCGACTCAGAACCTACATATCATGAGGTCTCAGCTATGCGAGGAAGGTATGAACATAAATATAGTGCTCCGAAGTGGAATAGCGACGGTTGATGACAAGAGGAAACAACTGGAAGATAGTACATGGGTTTGCAAAGTCCTGACGAAAGAGGTCGAGTTAGATTTGGTACGCACTCGAGAAACCTTCATGGAGCTTCACTAAGGCCCCCACTTCTGTAGGTTTTAACCCAATAGAGAAATTACATGCATACGAATTCTAAAACACAGAAAAAAACAATGCGAGAGCATGAGACATAAAACACATATACCTAGAGATTTTCCCCTGGATCCCAAAATAGGGACTACCAGCTTCATTTTTCATTATATTCCTTTCAATGGAACAATACATATTTATACATGTCGAAGCATCCAATACCATGGACCAAAAACCATCGTGTCCAAAACCATGGACCAAAAACCATCACGTCCAAAACCATGGACCGAAAACCATAAGTAGGTTCGCCCAACCTAATATGGGGTCCAAAAAAAAAAAATCCTAGGGTGCTGCCCCAGACCCCATACAGGGGGGCTACCCGCCCCCCTTAAACCCCCCTGATAGGGGGGGCTCCACCCCCCTCACCCCCCCTCTAACCCCCCAGTTCACTATGTTGGTTAGTCATGGAAAGAATATAATACAACCCAACCTTTTCCCACTTGTTTTCTTTCCATAGGAGAGCTTAGCGATTTTTCCAACCCTGAAATGCCCATTGTTTCTCTACACCAAGAGAACTTCTCAGAGCTCATAGATTTTTTCAATGCATCTGGAATATTCTTCAAAGTGTCCACCGTTACTAGCAACACCTTTTTGTCTTCTATCATATCCCTCACACAGTGATACTGAACATCAATGTGCTTTGTCTTTGAATGATAAGCAGGGTTCTTTGCCAATAAAATTGCACTTTGGCTATCACAGTCTATCCTTATAGTTCCCTGTACTAACCCCATACTTGAACACAATCTCTACAGCCAAACTACTTCCTTGCTTGCATGAGTGGATGCCATGTATTCTGCCTCTGTAGGTCATAGTGCTACTACAGATTGTTTCTTACTCATCCAACTGACTTCACCTCCAAATAGGTTCAACACATACCCACTTGTATATCTTCTCTGATCCAGATCTCCAACCCAATCTGCATCAACAGAGCCACGAATATCCAAAACTCTGTCCAATCCTAGTCTTCCTTGGTAGCACAAACCATAATCTCTAGTGCCACCCAAATACCTGAAAACTCGCTTCACTCCTATCCAATGTTGCTTTCCTGGTTTTAACATAAACCTGCTCAGCACTCCCACTGCATGTGCAATGTCTAGTCTAGTACAAACCATTGCATACATCAGGCTACCGGCTGCACTTGCATATGGAACACAGGACATATCCACTTCCTCTTCTTGTGTCTTGGGACACTTTTCAACAGATAACTATACACCTATAGGAATAGGAACCTTCACCGGTTTACTATCCTGCATATTAAACCTCTGCAGTATTGTCTCAACATACCTCCTTTGGTTTAACCAAAGCTTCTTCTTTGCTTGATCTCGTTTAATTTCCATGCCCAAAATATAGTTTTTTGCACCAAGATATTTCATGTCGAATTTGGACAATTGGGTCTTCAAATCTTGGATAATTTCTTTGTCATCTCCAACCAACAACATATCATCCACATACAAGACCAGATAAATAACACAGTCACCAATTAATTTAAAATACACACAGTGATTTTCTTTTCTTCTTGTGAAGCAAAGTCCTCTATAAATGTATCAAATATTTGGTACCACATCCTTGGTGAATGTTTTAACCCATACAGACACTTCTTTAACTTGCATAGCAATTCTTTCTTACCCTTCACCACAAATCCTTTAGGTTGCTTCATGTAGATCTCGTCTTCCAGATCCCCATGAAGAAATATTGTCCTCACATCCATCTGTTCTACCTCAAAATCAAAATCAATAGCAACAGATAAAAGTAACCTAATAGAAGTTACCTTGGAAACAGGAGAAAAAAGATCACCAAAATCAATTCCCAGCACCCGAGAATAACCTTTTGATACCAACCGAGCTTTGTATTTCTCCACCTTTCCTTCTGCATTTGTCTTCTTCTTGAACACCCATTTACTGCCAATGGGTTTCCTTATAACTGGCATCTCCGCTAGATCCAAAGCCTCATTTTTGTGCAAAGATTCCATTTCATCAACCATGGCCTCTTTGTAGAGTTTTCCATCCTTTGAATCTACCGCTTCCTTCACAGTTCTGGGATCATCATCAGTATTCGATAAAGAAAAATTTGAACAGAAAGTAGATGGACTATACCTTTTTGGTTCCCTCCTTTCTAAAACTGATCTTCTTACTCTCGGAGTTTGTGGCTCTTCATCTTCTAATTCCTCCTCTATTGTAGAGTCTAATTCTTCCTCCTTTAGCTCAAACTCTATCTTCTTACGTTCCTTTGGTTGGACTTCATGTTTAATAACATCTTTCACCTCTCTGAACACCACATCTCAGCTGTACACAATCTTCGTTGTTGTTGGGTTCCAAGGCTTATAACCCTTTAAACCATCCTTATACCCAATAAATATGGACTTTTCAGATTTACTATCCAACTTGGTTCATTTCTGCTTTGGAACATGTACATATGCATCACATCCAAATACCCTCAGATGTGAAAGAGATGGTTTCTTACGAGTCCATACCTCTTGTGGAGTCTTATCTTCCAACACTGATGAAGGTGACCTGTTGACTAGGTAACATGCAGTATCCACCGCCTCTGCCCAGAATTCTTGTCCTAACTTGGCACCACTGAGCATGCTTCTTTCCCTTTCCATCAACGTCTTATTCATTCTTTCTGCAACTCCATTTTGCTGAGGTCTATATGGAGTAGTCTTCTATCGTGTTATACCACACTTCTTATAGAATTCTTCAAATTCCTTGCTGCAAAACTCTCCACCATTATCTATCCTGAACACCATTATTTTCTTCTCTGTTTGATTTTCCACGAGAGCCTTAAAATCTTTAAACCTATCAAAGGCTTCAAATTTCTTCTTAAGTAAATATATCCATCTATTCCTTGAGAATTCATCTATAAATGATTATAGTACACAGACTTACCTACTGATCGAACCTTCATAGGTCCAAACACATCACTGTGCACAAGTTCTAATATCTGTTTTTCCCTCTTACTACCAATGGGGAAACTCACCCGATTCTACTTCCCATATACACACTTTTCACAGAAATCAAAATCTAGAGAGCTATTACTCATACCTTCTACCATACATTTACCATGAAGTATTTGAAAGTCCTTCTCTCCAATATGTCCAAGCATTTGATGCCACAACATGGTCTTCTCTCTAGAGACCTCTAGAGTTTTAGCTCCACTTTCAAGAACCATAGAACTGTTGCACCCATCAACAACAGTGCTACCTTACAGCTTGTACAGAGTTGCAATCCGAACTCCCCGCATCAATACCAATACTCCCTGAACCATCTTGCAGGTTTCTTTCTTGAACACTGTATTTACACTTGCATCATCCAACTTGCTTACAGAAATCAGATTTCTGGCCAATGTAGGAATATGTAGAACACCCAGAAGTGTTCTAACCCTTCCACCTTGCAACTTCAACTTTACTTTTCCGCGACTAATTATTCTAGCCTTCTTATCATCCTCCAAGAAGACATCACCATCATCATATTTCTCATACTCGTAGAACCACTCTCTATGGGGAGTGAAGTGAACGGATTCACCTGAGTCAATCAACCATGCCTCATGATCTACATGAATACTTGAAGAGGCCAAATACACATACCCACCTTCATCAAAGTTGGTTTTTGCCTCTACAAAAGGAGCATCATCAGATCCCTTTCCTTTATCAGGAGCTTTAGATTTACAGTCCATTTTGAAGTGACCTTTCTTTCCACATTTCCTGAACACCACCTTTACAGGTTTTCCTGGAGATTTAGATCTCCCTCTAGATTTAGATCTCCCACTCGATGACTTATTTTTGTTTCTGTTCTAGGACTATCCTTGTACCGACAAGGCATCACCATTCTATATCTCCATATTTTTCCTTCTCATCTCCTCCATCAGCAAGGACGAGACTATTTCATCAAATTTCAAGGCAGTTGCATTGTTGCCTATTGCAATAACCAGACTATCCCACGAATCTGGTAGAGAACACAACAAACTGATGCAATTATCTTCATCTGAAATTTTAATATCAATAGATGCTAACAGACTTACCACAATATAAAATGCATTCAGATGCTCTGTCACTGAGTCACCATCTTTCATCCTTAGGTTATCACCTTTTTTCGTAGGAACAGTTTATTCACCAGAGACTTGGATTGGTACAAAGTCCCTAACTTGTCCCACAAAGCCTTTGTTGTAGCTTCCCCTGATAGATTCAACAGTACTGAATCTGAGACACACAATCATATTGTTCTCTTTGCCTTCTGATCTAGCTTCTTCCATTCTTCATTGGGCATTCTTGTTGGTTTAGTACCCGGATCTACCACAATCCACTGATCTTTATCCACCAATAGATCCTCCATCTTTAGTTTCCATAAATCAAAACTATGACATTAAATTTCTCAATCTCTATATTTCCATTTCTCATCATCTTCTTTCACCACTAGAATCAATCTCACAAATCTCCCACTGAATAGGGTCTACTACAGGCCCGAGCAAAACCCCTTAGCAACAAAGGCATCCTCTTGAAGCCAAAATAACTCTGATACAAAACGTAGGTCTTAACCCCATTAACAAATTACCTGCATGCGAATTATAAAACAAAGAAAATAAACAATGTGAGATAATAACACATAAAACACATATACACAGAGATTTTCCTCTAGATCCCAAAATCGGGAGTACCAGCTTTTTTTTTTCATTATATTCCATTCAATGTTACAATACATATTTATACATGTTGAAGCATCCAATACCATGGACCGAAAGCCATCGCGTCCAAAACCATGGACCGAAAACCATAGGTATGTTTGCCCAACCTAATATGGGGTCCAATAAAAATTTATGGGGCGCTGCCCCAGACGCCATAGAGGGGGGCTACCCAGCCCCCTTAAACCCCCTAAACAGGGGGGGAAACCACCCCCCCGTGACCCCCCCACTTCGCAATCAGCGCAACAAAGGGGGGGCTCCACCCCCCCTCTAACGCCTCGGTTCACTAGGTAGGTTAGTCGTGGAAAGAATATAACACAAACCAACAACTTCAAGAAGCAAAGATAAACTGGAGGCGGAGATGGACCCATCCCTTCTCACAACTTTCCTATAAACCTATATGAAGTTACTGCATGATAGTAAGGCTGTGAATGGGTTACGGGAACTTACTAGTACATGTGTTGGTCTCACTCTAGGTGAACTACGCGTAGTCTATAAGATCGGAAAGCATAAGACAATGAAGGGATCTGAAATGAGTCACCTCGCAGATCAAAGAATACAAGATGAATCAAGTTATTATAGATTTTGGATCACAGGTGAATGTTATACTGAAATAGAAATCGGAGCGAATGGGGAGATCTGTGCTGCAATGTCTCCAATTCAGCTAAGTATGGCGAATCAGCAGAAAATAATACCCATGGGGTGGCTGCCATGAATAATCGTGGATATTGGTGGAGCAAGCGCGTTGGAAGACTTTGATGTAATATAAATTGTTGATGGAAACAATCACTACCCTACACTCTTGGGAATTGACTGGGTTACTGATATGGATGGGGTAATCAATCTAAAGAAGTGAAAGATGATCTTTGTGTATAAATCTCTATGCCTAATAATACCCCTTGGTGCTATTGAAGGATTGTGCTATACGGAGCTAGTTCGTGACTATTAGAGTGATGATGATATGGAATGCATCTATAAGATAACAACGCAAGACCAAAACTAGGTGAATCCCACCGCAGATGGGCGGATTACATTGGAGTGTGAGAGCTCTTGCACTTCATATTCCAACGAGTAAATAGAACACTGACAAAATCGGTTATATGAAGTAACTATGCTGAATTGAAACATGATGACTTAGTCACTACGGTGTGCGTCATTAAAGGTAAGAAATCTGCCTACTTATCATAGACTGAATGAGGTAGATGTCTCTTTGTATGTGTTCGAAAGAGAGGTGCCAAAAAATCAATGCTTCCAAGTCTTGGATTGGGCACTGTGCGCTATGTCTGCAAGATGGTGGGGTATACACAAGGGGAGTTTGGATGATTAGCGTGACTGTAAGAAAATGATGAGAGCACAATTTGGGAACCATAAAATGTGACTCGCAAATAAGTATGATGGGAAAAGTGATCCACACACACATCTGGCGAAATGGACACAGGCCTATGGAGAAAAGCCACAACCTGAGGGGGTTCACCTATTATGTCATACCATGGATGTTATCCAAATGAATTGGTATATAGAAACAGAGCTCCACTGTGGGACTAGTGAATGGGATCTCCTACACAAAGGATTCATGATGACATTTAGTTTTGAGGATAGGTTTGACAACATTCATGAAGTGTTAGAAGAGGTGAAAGCAACGATCATCAGGGTACCGCAAGATCCTTTAGACTTGACACAACCTAAATGGGCTACTCAGCTGAGTCGCATGCTGGAATGTTATAATGTAACTATTGAAGAAGATGATGAGGATTTGTGGAAGATTAACATTCCAGAGATAGAAGGCCACCACGAGGTTCAGGGACCATAGATTGAGAACCCTGATATAACTACACTTGTGAAAACTAGACACGAGAAGATTGGTATGGAGGTAGAACCCAAGTTTGCAAAGATTGGAGACTACTGGCATTATGCGATAGTGGATGACGTCGTTGAATTACTCTATGAATATCAGGACTTATTCCCTACCAAGATTTTGGATTTGAAATGAATAATAGAAGACCTGGGAGTGATGAAGATCATGCTAAAGCCTGATGCAAAGCCAATTAAGAAGAGTCCTTATCACCTAAATCCGAAATAAAAGGAGAAGGTCTACTTATAGCTAGACAAAATGCTAGCATCATGCATCATTGAGCATGTGGAAGAGTCTGATTGGGTAAGCCCAATGGTGGTGCAGTAGAAGAAACAGAAAGATGAGATAATGATATGCGTGGATCTTAAAAAGGGGAATGATGCTTGTGTGCATGATCCTTTCCCAACTCTATTCACAGATGAAGTGTTGAAAAATGTAGGTGGTGACAAAGCATACTCCTTCACTAATGGGTTCTCTGGGTACCACCAAATCAAAATCTCGCCAGAGGATAGGAGCAAGACAACCTTCGTGATTGAGTGTGGTTTCTTTCAATATACTGTAATGTTGTTTGGGTTGAAGAATGTGCTTGCTATCTTTTCCCACATTGTTGTTCCATAATTCTTGAATTTCTTCATAAGTTCCTGGAGGTCTATTTTGAAGACTGGACTGTATTTGGATTGGTTAAGCACCATGTAGTGAGCTTGTGCTTGATGTTAGATGTGTGTTGAAGATACCAGATTCTGCTGAACCTTAATAAGTGTCTGTTTTGCGTTCCTTTTGGGAACCTATTGGAACATGTAGTTTGTAGACAAGGGTTGATGGTAGACCCCATGAGGATCACTCTAATTCTAAACTTGGAAGCGTCGCCGAGTGTGAAATAGTTGTCTGCTACCTTGGGAAATATGGGATATTACATAAATTTTATCAAAGGCTATGCCCAGATCATCGTGCCGATGGAAAAATTATTGAAGAAGGATGTCTCGTTCTGCTGGAACAATGATTGTAAGAAGATCATGGATATATTGAAAAAAGGTGGTTATTGCACCGATTCTAGTCTTCCCAAACTAGACAAAAGAATTTCATGTACATGTCGACACGTCATGTATAGCATTTGAGGTAGTAGTATCACAGGATGGTGGAGAAGGCGTGTACCACAACATATTTTTCACATGTTGCAAATTATCCAAAGCAAAGAAGAACTATTCCACGACTGAACCTGAGGGACTAGCTATGGTTTACGTGCTCCAGAAGTATCATCACTACTTGTTAGGAGGCCACTTTAAGATGTATACAAATCACTCCGCACTAAAGTAACTAATCAATAAGCTTGTGTTGGGGGGGGCACATCTACAGGTGGCTATTATTATTCTAGGAATATGATTTTGAAGTCATTGTGAAGCTTGGATGATTGAACACGGGACTAGGCCACCTATTGCACATTGATATAGGGGAGGAACCCACGTATTTGGAGGAAGGATTACCTAACACACAGGTTTTTGTTGTCAACATCGCAGATGGAAATTTCAAGGATATAATACACTTCCTAACAACTAAAACTACGTCGAAAGGATACTCTGTCTAGAAAAAGAAGGAATTAGTCGTGCACATGGCAGATTTCTCTATCATTGCTGGGAATCTATACAAGATGGGGAATGATGAAATACTATGAAGGTATGTACCTGAGTTTGAACGAAGAAGCACCCATGTGGGTGCTCATGGGGGCATTACGGGAGGACATTATGCATGGAGATGAAATAGATAGAAGATTCTATGCATAGGGTTATGGTGGCCAACCCTTCATGAGGATTCAAAAGCATATTTCAAGGCGTGCAACATATGTCAAAGATCAAGAAGGCCATCATAGAGGGATGAAATGCCTTTGAATCCACAAATGATATTGCAACCTTTTGAAAAGTGGGCAATAGATTTTTTATGACCGGTTTAGCCACAAAGGAAGATAGGGAAAAGGTATATTATCACTACAAAGGAGTATTTGACTCATTTGGTAGAAGTGAAATTGATGAAGGATTACACGAGTGCACCTACCACAATTTTTTTATTTGAGCATGTACTGAAATGATTTGCCTGTACAAAAATCTTGATGAGTGATCATGGTACGCACTTCCTGAATGAGACGATCGGTGCACTAACCAAGGTATGCAATGCTCAGTGAAGTGATTGGGACCTATGCATACCTACAGTATTATGGGCTTATCAGACAATGCGTAAGAAGCTAACAATATAGATGCCCTTTAGGTTGGTATACGGGGTTGAAGCTGTGATGCCTATGGAATACATCATTCCTAGCCTACGCATAGTAGTGCTCATAGGTATGATGGATCGCAGAGCCCTGGAAGAGAGGATCGTGAAGTTAGATGAGCTAAAGGAATTGAGATTTTTGGTTGGATTTCACCAGCAAGTCCAAAAGCAGCGTGAAAATGCTTGGCATGATCGACATATTAAGTTGCGCACCTTTAAGGTGAATTACTTTGTGTTATTATATAACAGTAAGTTTGATAAATTTCCAGTGAAACTCAGAATTTATTTCCTGGGGCTATACGTTCTTAGGGAGATTACCGACAGTGGTTCGGTCCAATTGGTTAAGTTAAATGGAGAACCCTTCCTAGGAAAAGTGAATGGTGGTCATTTGAAGCCATACACAAGTGGCCCGACCATCTGACTAGCTGACAGAAGCACAGTCTTAGCACTCCAGGCAGTTGAAAGGAGGTGTGGGACTATAAACTACACCGCCTGTGAGTTGCGCATCAACATTGAGCAGCTGGGCCTGCGATGTAATGAGCCAGTATCGAAGAATCAACAGATAATGCAAGTTATGGAGGAAGCTTGTCGAATGGTCCCGGAGTTGGACATTCAGGAAGAAGAACCGATGGTGTGTGCCCATAAATTGGCCACAGGGGTGCGTGATGTTTGAGCAAAGATGGCTAGGGTTCATTTTAGCTGGAGTTGAACCTTCAGATTGCAGAATTGTAGTTGAAGGTTCAACCCTCAGCTCCACTGGAGATCAGGGAACAACGTACCATCGCTATTACAATAGAAATGGCCACAGTTGACAGTGCAGTGGAAGACTGCATGGAGATGTTTGAATAGTCATTTGAGGTCCTAACTGCCTTGCAGGAGGACTCGACTGTAGAGAGTCTAGAGATAGAGGTGCATGAGCTCCAACAGAGTTACAACAAGGTCAAAGGGATTGCGCAGTTGATTTCCCTTACACAAAGGCTTGCACGAATGCAAGAGGTAAAGGCAAGTAAGGAACAGGTGGAAGTCACTGGGCATAAGGAATCAATCTTAAAAGCACGCCTACATCCATGGATAGACGAGGCCTGCATGATCAAAGCCTCCATCGAAGGAAAGATAACAAAAATGTAGGAAGCTCAATAGAATTTTTACAGCAGCAATTCAATAGTAGTCACTGAACAACATGTGGAAGAAGTCTAGTAGGCAGCCAATCAGTGCGCTACTCAAGTTGTGGTGATCCAAATACAGCTGGGAGGTCTTTGTGCTAAAATATTTTCACCTACAGAGTCACTTGAGGGTGAGTCATGATGTTTATGTTGAGGGTCTTTTGGGCGTGGGATTCCCCAATAGAACTTTTGGGGCTTAAAGCCCATATTTTGGTCCAATTTTTGTAATCTGAATACAAATACTCCGCATCATGTGGTCGCAGAGAATGTAGATGCTAAATATTCATAGGGTTGTCTGCCCTTATTTTGTCAATGTAATGTTAGTTGTAAAAAATATACGGACCATGGAATTGTATAAATAGAGTGAATCTCTAAGTAGATAGGCAGATAGAATACAACAAGGAATCAATAAAGGAATGACGTATGTGGGATAGCTCTGAAGTAGAAGTCTACGTTTTGGGCCGTAGCATGCGTACAGGCTCTGTAGCTGAGTGTGCAGAGGCCTAGAAGTCCTCAGCTAGATCCGTAGACCCACGTAGCTGAGTGTGCAGGGCAAGTAGTGTCTGTAATCATTTGGAATTATCAATAAAAAGATGTATTCCATAATTTATGTGTCTTTATTTCCTGTTTATGCATTTGTTATCTTGGGTATGAATTTCACTTCTAATTTTTATATGATGTGTGAATGTGAATAACTATATTGGTTAAGTGAATGCAATAAAGATCATCTATTTATGAAAATCTAAATAAGGTCTATAAATAATATAAGTAATATACTTAGATTAGTTTGGGAGATATCACGGTTCGCTGCCCTAGCAGCGCGAAAGGATATTAGCCCCTGGTTAGGGCTATGCAGAAGCTGATTGTAACATTTTACGAAGGTAGAGTAGAGGGATAGAAACATGTGCAAAGGCAAGTAGAGTTGGAATAAACAGACATCACATCCATCTCAAGGGTGCAGAAACTTGGTTCCAACATCCCCCCATACTTCTTCGAGTGAGACTTTAGTTCGCGCTCTGCGGGCTGATGATGAAAGGGCCAGTAGTGTAGTGATTTTTTTGGCTAACTAACACTGAAGTTGGATGAGGCCTCCTCAAGCCAATAGAAACTCAATATCAAAAAACAAGAATATAAATTTTCCACCTTATAGTTGTTTCAAGACATACCAAGTTTGACAAACTATTGCATAGTGGTTCACAAGCAAATCTTATCTAAGAAGACATTGTCAAGAAGTTGAATTTTGAAACCATTCCTCATCCTAAACCATATGCTTTAGGTTGGGTATGTGAAAATGAAAAATTGCATGTGACAGGAAGATGTAAATTGAAATTTGCAATCACTACAAACATTTATGATGAGGTAGAGCTCCAAGTATTTCCAATTGATATATGTGATATTGTTTTGGGAAGCCCATATATATATGATAGGAGAGATTTTTTTCATTGCCATTAGAAAACATATCATTTGTTCAAGAATGGGATTGAGTATATTGTTACATCACACAACAAGAAGATTAATGCATCTCTTGCAAATGTGGGACAAATGAAGAGAATTGTTAATGCTAGTAAGAATTTTGCATTATTAATTCTCAAACATGAATATGTTGATGGATGTAAATCCTTTCAAGGATATGATTAAATTTTGAAATTTTATTCCATAAATGTTTCTAATATAAATGATAATTGTTGAAACATGGCAACAAGAATATTCCAATTTAATTTATCCTTGAATTAAAATCAAATTTAGTCTTAACAGCTACTTGGAAATAATTAATTAATTAATTTTAAATTAATTAGTTGGAGAAATTCAAGTTAGAAGTCTTTCTGAAGTCATGCGAGATTTATCCCTTAAATTAAGGAGATAAGATTGAGTTATATTTGAGTTGTAATTGATTAACTCAGTTTACTAACTTAAATCCAGTAAAGTTAGTTCCAAACGATTTGAGGAACTAATAATGAGTTAATAGTTAGTTGATGCATGCATGCACTCAACTAGTGCTACTCTAGTTAATTGAAGATTCCCTCATCGGAAACTCATGCATGTTTATTCTGAGAAAGATCTAGTTGATATTAAAGTCAAGGGCAATGTACTATTAGCTTCATGTTTTTTCTCAAAGAGGAAACTCATGCATGTAGTCAAGGATTTAATCCTTGAAGATTGCATAGTTTTGGAAAAATAGTTTTTCCATTTGGTAATAGGAGAATCCTCCACAAGGAACAATGCAAGGAAATAGGAGCTTGGAGGGTAGAGAGGAATGCTGGAGAGAAGCCAAGATTTCCTATGAGCATATGGAAGAATTGTATTGAGAGCTAGCTATCTGTGAGAGCTAAGGCTTTGTATAATTCGTATGTATTTCCACCGTTTATGATAATAAAATAGTGCGGGGTTTTTAGTTGTGGCTTTCCCCAAAGTATTTTCATGTGTATTATGCGATTGATTCTTCTTCTTCTGGTTATGTTGTTCAACTTGATCTTTAAGCCTCCGCAAATTGATAGTAGAAATAGGTTATAGTTGTTGTAAATGGCAAGAAGAAATGCTAAAAATAGAAATGTTATAAATAACATTACTATAAATAGAATCTCAGGTATCAGTGTTGGACATAGCAAAAAGGAATGAAAAATGGATGTGCTAAAAATATCTTTAATATAAATAGCATTTCGAGATAGATTCCAATTTTGGTTAGTCCCTGAACTAAAATTGACAAGTAAAATTCGAATTTGATCTTAGCAACTATTTGTAAAATAATTAATTAAATCCTCTTGAGTTAATTAGTTGTAGGAAATCAAATATGAAGTCTATGTGAAGACATGCAACAGTTTCTCCATTGATTAAGGAAGTTATCCCTTGATTAGAGGGGATTAGGATGAGTTGTACTTTGAGTTGTAATTAGTTAACTCAGTTAACTGAGTTAAGTCCAGTTAGATTAGTTCAAATAGTTTGTTGAACTAATTGTGAGTTTAGTTAGCTAATGCATGCATGTATGTAATTTCTGCACTTCAGATAATTGAATATTCTCTCATAAATAACTCATGCATGTCAGTTCAGTCAGAGACCCAATTGAGATCAGAGGAAGGGACAATGTACTATTAGTTGGAGGATTTTTCCTATATAGGAAACTCATCCATGCATAAGGAATTATATCCTTTAGGATTGTGCAATTAATTTTGAGTTTGATGTGTTGTGTGAGAGGCCAATTCACACAGGTGGTAGCATTGGACCCCAGGAGAATCTGCGAAAGGAAATAGGAGGCTTAGAGGGCTAAGGGAAGGCATATGTTGTGTCTATTTAGTCTATGAGAGTTGGATGGCTTGTGAGTTGAAGCTTTGTGTAATCTGAACATATTTCCACTTGTGAGATCGGGCTTTTTAGCTAAGGCTTTCCCCAGAGTATTATTCTATGTTCATGCGTTATTGATTTCTCTTTCTCAATTATATGTGTTCTACTTTATCTTGCTCATATTCGATTAAGCTTCCGCAAAGTTTGTTGCAGAAGTAGATCTTGTATTTTGCTTTAGTATATTGCATATTATGTTGATCTACAGTGAGAATTTGTACATTAGTATTCTTCTTTGATTTATATTGCATTATTGGTTAACCTACACATATTCTACATGGTATAAGAGCTGTGAATAGTATATTGAGAAGAGAATTTTAAGTTTGAATTTTGGGGCTGCAGGAGAAAATCTAATTCCTATCATACATCAAGGTTGGACAATGGCATTTTATGGCTTGAGACTCGAGTATGCCTTGGAAGGTGGCTAGAATTACATAGCATGGAAAGATATAATGGAGTTTGTATTAGAAGACAATGGCTTGAAGGAATTCATTAATAAATAAATCCCAAAGCCAGCTTCAACGAATGCACAAGAGTTGGATGAGTGGAAGAAGTGTGTGGTGAAGGTGAGATGGATCATCCTTGAGGGATTTTGAGACCATATTGTCTTGAGTCTCCATGGGAAGGATGCTCCATTTTAAATGCAGAAGACATTGAAGGACCTCTACTAGAACAGTAGCAACCAAAGGAAATTGGCACTCAAGGGTAAGCTTCAAAGAATCAATATGGAGAAGGGTGATACTATTTCCGCATATCTAAATAAGCTCACCACCTGTATAGATGATATTAGTAGTGTGGGAATAATTACTGTCGATGATAGTATGGTGAGCCTCACTCTCCTTGGCCTTCCAAAGAGTTGGAATAGCTACCATGACTTTGTGAATGGAAAGGATAAACTTTGAGATTGGGAAAGATTGTGGTCGGATCTTATGCAGGAGGAGATCAAGAGGACAACATGAGAAGGTTCTTCATCCAATAATGATGATGAATAAAATCTGGCCTTAGCAAGTAAGCAAAGGAAAGGGAATGGGAAGGCTTCCCATTTCAAATTGAATTCTTCTCATGGAGAGAAGAAGGGTGACATGTCTAAAGTAAGATGATTTAATTTTCACAATATGGGACATTGTGCGACTAATTTCCCATCGAGGAAGTCCAAGAAGGGATTCTCAAAAGGATTAGAAGGTGAGGCCTTAGCCTCTCAGTTCGAAATGGACTTTACCCTCATTGTATGTGTGGTGTCACCGATGATGGGTTGTGTCTGGTATCTTAACAGTGGAGCTTCATTCCATATGACCAGTGATAAAAAATTATTTTATGCCTTGGAGGAGAAAGACCTGAAGATGCACATAGAGATGGGTGACGACGGACGTTATAGTGTTTCAGGAGTGGGCACAGTTTCTTTTAAGAGGGAGCATGGAGCTCCTCTCATCTTGATAGATGTGATGTATGTTCCTCGACTGAAGAAGAACTTGGTATTGGTCACGATGTTGGAAGAGAAAGGCTACGAGGTTGTCCTTAGTGAAGGAAAGGCATTCCTAAGACACAAAGCCATGGGTTAGATCAAGAGGATAGGAATTCGGGTGGAGAATATCTATAAAGTAGAGGTAGATTATTGTGCAACATTGTGTACGAAAGCACAATTGGTGCACATCCAAGATATTGCAGAGTTGTGGCACGGGCGGTTGGGCCATTTACATCAATGGGCTTTGAATATAATGCAACAGATATCTACAAGACTTCCTAAAGGTAAACATGAGAAAGTTGACACATGCAAACGTTGTACCTTGTGAAAGTACACCAAGTCTTCCTTTCGTGATCGAGATAGTCATGTAGAAGATATCTTAGAGCAAGTTCATACTGATGTGTGTGTACCATTCTCGATGACATCCATAGTGAAGGAAAGATATTATGTGATTTTCATTGATGACTATTCTCGTAAATGTTGGATTTATTTCATGCAGAAGAAGGACCAAACTTTCACAAATTTTTGTGAGTTCAAATATTTGGTTGAGAAAGAGTCAAGAAAGAAGATGAAGGCCTTGAGAAGTGACAACTGTGGAGAATATGTCTCTCAAGAGTTTAAGGACTTATGTGCAGTGAAAGGAATTAAATGAGACTTGACAGCATCTCATAACCCACAGTAGAATGGGGTGGCCTTGAGGAAGAATAGAACTATTGTAGGGGTAGCACGAGCAATGCTACATGAACAAGAACTAACACTTTGCTTGTGGGCTGAGGCATGCAACACAACAATCTTTTTGCAAAATAGAACCCCACACTGCATACATGGGATGAAGACACCAGAGGAAGCTTTCTCCGGTAAGAGACCGGATGTGGGTCACTTTAGGATCTTTGGCCCATCAATATATTGCCATGTGATAAAGGATTAATGAAAGAATCTTGAGCTGACAGTAGATTTGGGGATATTTTTGGGGTACACTGATACACCTCACAACTATCGGGTGTACTTGCGTATCGGTCGAAAGAAATTGGTTCGCATATATCTCAAGTTTGATGAGCAGAAGGCCATTCGAGCTTCCCTTAAAAGGAAGGTACAACTATAGGCTGTGGAGGAACTATTGGTTCCTAAGGAGGAGGAGCCTCAGACTGATTCAAAGGAACCACATGCAGAGGTTCCAGGAGTGGAGACATCCACTCAAGTAGTGCCTTCCATAGATAGATGGAAGTGCACAAGAGAAGCTGACAAATTGTTGGAGGATGTGAGAGAGAATGTGGGAGCACCATCTTCTCAGTGCAGACACAGGAGGTCACCTAAGAGGTACATTGGACACATGTCCTTTGTTGGGGAATGTGTTGAGGCTGAGCCATCTTCCTTTGAGGAAGCACTATAGCTGTTGATTTGGTTTGATGCTATGGTGGAGGAGTATGACTCTATAGTTCGTAACAATGTTTTGGATGTGGCTCTGATATCGGAGAACAAGTCAGTTGTCAGTTCCCGTTGGCTTATAAGGTAAATCAAACTACTGATGGTAGTGTGGAAAAGCATAAGGCATGATTTTTTTCCCGTGGCTTTTCACAGGTCTATAGGATCTTGTTGCTACAATATCTTTCATCAGAGGAGCAAGATGGTGACATTTTAACAAATGCATTGTCAAGGTGTAAATTCGAGTTACATAGAGATAGGATTGGGGTGGAAAATAATCCCTTTCTTCTTGAGAGTCAGTGTTGAAATATGGCAACAAGAACATTCCAATTTAATTTATCCTTGAATTAAATTGTGAAATAAAGAAATTTAGTCTTAATAACTACTTGGAAATAATTAATTAATTAATTTTAAATTAATTGGTTGGACAAATTCAAGTTAGAAGTCTTTCTGAAGTCATGCAAGAAATTTCCCTTAAAATAAGGAGATAATATTGAGTTATTTTTGAGTTTTAATTAGTTAACTCAATTTACTAAGTTAAGTCCAATTAAATTAGTTCCAAATTGTTTGCAGGACTAATAGTGAGTTAACAGTCAGTGGATGCATGCATGCACTCAACTAGTGCTACTCTAGTTAACTGAAGATTCCCTCATCAAAAACTCATAAATGTCTATTCTGAGAAAGACAAAATTGAGATTATAGATAAGGATAGTGTATTATTAGTTGCATGTGTTTTCTCAAAGAGGAAACTCATGCATGCAGTCAAGGATTTAATCCTTAAGGATTGTGCAATTTTGGAAAAAGAGTTTTTCCACTTGGTAACAAGAGAATCCTCCATAAGGAATAGTGCAAGGAAATAGGAGCTTGGAGGGCAGAGAGGAAGGCTGGAGAGAAGCTAAGATTTCCTGTGAGCATCTATGAGAATTGTACTGAGAGCTGGCTAGCTATGAGAGCTAAGGCTTTGTATAATTCCTATGTATTTCCAGCGTGTATGATAATACAATAGTGTGGGGTTTTTAGTGGTGGCTTTCGCCAAAGTATTTTCATGTGTATTGTGTAATTGATTCTTCTTCTTCTGGTTATATTGTTCATCTTGATCTTTAAGATTCTGAAAATTAATAGTAGAAGTCGGTTATAGTATTCTGCTTTGATTTACATTGCATTATCGAGTTAACCTAAACAAATTTTCTACAATAATATGTTTTAGGAGTCTAACATGTTGCCTTCTCAAATAGGTCAACAACATCAAGTAAATTTGCAACAACACGTCTCATTGATGAAAATTTGTGTGAGAGAAAGATACTAATGTTAGAGAGTGCGAGAAAAAACAGAAAGAGAAAAAGAAAACTGAAAAAGAGGAAACCGTTTCCAAAACTTCTTCTTGTGGGTTTCAAAATGTGTAGATGGTGCATGGTGATGGTAGTCAAATTTGGTCAAGAGTTGAGGGAAGTACAAGACTAGAAATGGTAAACATCATCATGACAATAGTGTTCAAGGTGAGAAGAATTTGGGATTATTTAAGTTTCCTTTGATTGGGGATCAAAGAGGTAATGTCTTTATTCCTTCCAAATCAGTTTGTTGTTCTTCATATGAGAACAAGACAAGGACTCTGAAATCAAGGAAAATGATGTATTCTCATGAAATTCTCAAAATTTTAAATTCAAGAAAATTTTAATGGGTTGAGGCTCAAAGGGTGAGGGAATTTTACACTCATCTATTTTTTCATTGATAAAGAGACTTTGGAGGTTCAAAAGATTCCAATGGGAATGAGTGATCTGGTTAATCCAGGTGGATATTGGTGGCCACCCACTAATTCCACTTGGACCCCAACCATTGCTTCTTTCAGTTTTTCAGTTTCCTTAATTCTAGGACAATTTACTATTTTTAGCAGTTTTTCGGGTCCTAAACTTCTGGAGCCATTTTGAGGCCCTAAACAGCGTTTTTCGAGAAATCTACTGTTGGCGATTTTTTATTTAAATCACCTTTTCCATCATATTCCTCGAAGTGTTATTTCGAACAGGCTATCATGTGTGTCAAATGGATATAATATGAGCAAATTGAAACCCTGGGAAGTTGGTTGTCCAACTCACCCCAATAGGGCCCATAAACTCTTGTTGTTACATCTCCTCGGGTTAGGGTTTTGGTTGTTTAGGGTTTTCTCTTACTATTCAACAAAAAAAAAGGCCCTTGAGCCTCATTTTAAAATAGTTTAGAGGCATGTAGCCACCACATCTCTTCTGAGAGATAAGCTACCATTGCCCTAGATAGTTTATTTCCATTCTTGTTTGTAAGCATATTTCAGTATTTTACATTAATGAAATGAAGTATAATTTCCCATTAATCTCTATGTTTATGGCTATCTCTATAATTTGTTTCATTCTTGTTTAAATCTAGATCAGTGGTATTTAAAGAATCCCTCAAGCGACAAAGGAACATGATGATGGACATCTTTGCCTAGATCCTTCAGCGACTACCTAGGGGCAACACATCGGCTTCCAACAACAACTCTGGAAACGCCACACCATTTAAGATACAAGTTAATTTTGAAATCCCCATATTCTAGGGTTAGATAGATGTAGATGTCATTGATAAATGGTTAAATGTGCAGATTATCGATGCGGAGCCTAATGCCACCATTGCCACCATGAAGATCCTGAAGGAGGAACCTGAAGATCCGGAGGAGGAGGAGAATCTCTTCCACTCCTAGATGTGGGTAAAGGGCTCCCCGCTATAGTTCATTAGTGACAGTGAGATCCAAAAGAACCTCATTTCAGCATAGGTCGTGAAGTGGCTAGGCTTACCGACCATAGCACATCCACAATCGTACACCATCGGGTGGCTTCACCAAGGACGGGATCTTCACGTGAGCCAACAATGTCGCCTTCCATACAACATCAAGCCCTTCACGGATGAGGTATTGTGTGACATTTCTCCCCTTGAAGTTTGTGATGTATTATCAGAAAAACCATACTTGTGGAAGTGACAAGTTGTGTATGAATCAAGGCCTCATGGTGTTATTGTTACTTTGGGAAATAAATTGTACAGGATATGAAAAGTTGCACCACCTACTGCCATCTCTTTGGTTACTGCAAAACAATGCAATAAGCTGATTTCCAAAACTGGGAAATTTGTTTTCCTGGAAATATGCCCTTAAGGAAAGAAAAAGATGGTGGCCACAACCTCCAGAGAGGGCCCCTCGGCACGACAACTAAAGATGGACAAGGTCGTGGAGGAGTACGAGGACATCTTCACCTCCCCCATAGCGGTTCCTCTGCACTGCTACGTCAAGCACTCCATTGATCTAACCCAAGGTGTGCCGATTCCAAATGGACCAATCTATCGATGCTCCATTCTGGAGAATGATGAAATCAAGAGGTAGATTTAGGAGTTGCTGCAAAAAGGTCACATCTGTCCGAATTCGTTGCCCTGTGGAAACTCGATTGTGTTGGTACAGAAGAAGGATGGACTTGGAGACTCTATATTGACTATTGTGTGCTAAACAAGATCACTCTTTGTAATAGGTACCCAATCCTATGGATTGATGACCTCCTGGACCAACTGAAGGGGGAAAAATATTTCATCAAGATAGATTTGAAGTTAGGATATGACTAGGTACCAATCACACCCTCCGATGTGTGGAAGATTGCCTTCAAAGCCAAGGAGGTCCTTTTCAAATGGTTGGTTATGCCTTTCCAATTGATGAATGCTCCTACAACCTTCATGAGGCTAATGGATGACATCTTGCGGCCATTCACCAACTCATTTGTAGTGCAATACTTGGATGACATCCTGATCTTCAGCCATAATTGGGAAGAGCACCTCCACCACATCCGACAAGTTCTCCAAACACTACGGAAAAACAAGTTATGTGCCAATTTGGAGAAATGCACTTTTGGCATGACCCAGGTCTAGTCTCTAGGATATATTATTGATGAACAAGGGGTGCATGTGGATCTAGCACAGATCCAAGTCTTTCTGGATTGTCCATCTCCAACCATTCTGACAAAGCTTTGCAGCTTTCTAGGCCTTGCCAACTTCTACCGTAGGTTCATGTTGGGATTTTTTCATATCAATTGGCCCTTGATTCAAGTCACCAAGGGAGGAGCATGTTGAAAATTGGCAACAAGAAATTGTTAAAAATAGAAGTGCTAAAAATGGCACTACTAAAAATAGTAGTTTGGGCATCAGTGCTGGATTGGGCGACAAGGAATGAAAAATGGAAGTACTAAAAACAAAAGTTGTATTTTTAGTAGTTCAGGATGGATTCCTATTTTTAGTTAGTCCTTGGACTAAATATAGGAAGTAAAAACAAGTTTCATATTAACAGCAGTTTTTAAATTAATTAATTAATTCAGTTTGAGTTAATTGGTTAAGGAATTATGAACTTGAAGTCTATGTGAGAACATGCAACAGTTTCTCCTTTGATTGAGGGACTTAACCATCAGTTGAAGCATGAGGATGAGTTGTAATTATGACTTGTAATTAGTTAACTCGCTTAATTGAGTCAAGTCCAGTTATATTAATTTAGCAAGTTGTTAAATTAATGAGATTCAATTTGTTAATGCTTGCATGCATCTAACAACTGGTATTTTCAGATAACTAAATATTATAGCTTAAATAACTCATGCATATCAGTTCAAGAGAGAGCCAGTTGAGATCAGAGAAGGGATAGTGTATTATTAGTTGGATGAATATTTTTCCTATAAAGGAAGCTCATCCATGATGATGATTTATCTCCTTCAGGTTTGTGCAGTTAGATTAGACGTTAGTGAGTGTGTGAAGAGGCCGATTCACACAGGTGGCAGCACTGGACCCCAAGAAAACTACACAAGGAAATAGGAGGCTTGGATGGCAGAGGAGAAGGTTTGTGAGAAGCCTTTGACTATCTATGAGTGGCAAAGGGATTGTACTGAGAGATGGATAGCTTCCGAGCTAAGGCTTTGTGTAATCCAGACTATATTTCCACTTTTATGATAATACAGAGATGGGGTTTTAGGCAGGTGCTTTCCCCAGGTAAATTCTTCTGTGTTGTGTGTGATTGATTCCTTCTTATCAGTTATATGTGTTCTTTTTGATGTTGCTCATGATTGATTAAGCTTCTGCTAAATTGTTTGTAGAATTAGATCAAGGGTTTTGCTTTAGTATATTGCATTACCAGGTTGATCTATAGGTGGGAAATTTCTACATGGTATCAGAGCTAGTTGATTTGTAGAAAAAGTTATACGTGCTCTCAAGGCTATATGATTTGTAGGAAAAATTCTACAAAATTCTAGATGGTATCACGACACAGGTGATCAAGGAGAGAACAATATACTGAGAGGAGATTTCAAAGTTTTGAGTTTTGGGCCGAGAGTTTGCAGTGTAGATATGAAACTTTATGTACAAAATTTTCAGAAACAAACAGTAGATTTGATTCCCTACAAAAGATACCCAAATTGAAAAAAAAATCGACTGAATCAAAGTTCGGATGAGGGAGATATCGTTGATTTGAAATTAGCTCTTTTTTCTAGAAAATTTCATGACAGCAGAAAAGTGGAAATGGATTGTTGTGCTAGCCAAGAACCTTTATGCACTTGAGGTAAAAGATGCATGCAAAGCCTTGATGAGCAAGGCAAAGGTCAGATACTTGGTTGTTGAGAGGGAGAGTAAAATACCTCTCAACATGCAGAGCTAGAAGAAGTCTCAAACAATTGTGGAGGAGCCATGACTGATGCAGCAACTTCAGGAGGTTATGGAGCAGCCACAATAGGGGAAGATGAGAGGAGATCAAGTAGAGACATCTACTCATGCAGAGACCACCAGTAGGGGGAAACTTTGAGCTAGGTGGGTAGAGGGATCACATACATCCATACCTCTAGGTAGGAGGTGGGGCGATGTAGAGTGATTGTCCCAAGGAGGAGGGGAAGAATCCTTGAGGTAACCAACTTCTTGGATGAGACCTTGCTACAGGAGCCCCATTGTGGAGTAGCAGAAACTGAGTGATTGGGTAGAGATAGATGTGGATGGAGCCGCAAGGAGAGCCATAGTGCAGGGAATCCCAAGACAATGCAGAGCATGAAGGCTGGAGCAATGCAAGAGGTACATGTGCGTTTCATAGTACAGGGTAGCACAGAGAACGATGCAATGGTGTCAGATGCATGGAGATGTTGCAGTAGCACAAAAGTCAGAGAGGGAGCACTTGTCAGCAGAAGGTAGAGCTTCAGCATCAGAGTATATTTCTATCCCAATAGAGTGGTCAGTTGGGAGACTTCTATTCTAAGTGTTGCTGCAGCAACTGCAGTTGGTAGATGTGTTGCATGCAAAACATTCAAGAGTTACAGGATTAGGTTCGAGAGGAAGCCTTTCTTGTTGAAAGGGTGTCTTGAAAAGTGTTCAACAAGAAATGTTAAATTTAGAAAGTGTTAAAAATAGAACTGATCTAAAATATAACTTCTAAAAATAGCAGTTTGGCCAATGAGCATTTTGGCCACCTTGGGTGAGAGGTGAAACTACTAAAAATAACATCTTCTAGAAATAGAATTTCTAGTCCCTTCCTATTTATAGCAGTCCATGCTCTATCTATAGGAAGTATATTCAAATTTGAACTTAATAGCTGTTTGTAAATAAATAAATTAATTCTCCATGAGTTAATTAGTTGTGAAAAATCAAACATGAAAGTCTATGTGAGGACATGCAACAGTTTATTTATTAATTGAGGAATTTATCCATTAGTTAAAGATATAAGGATGAGTTCTAATTTGAGTAGTAATTAGTTGGCTCAGTTAACTGAGTCAAGTCTAGTTATAATTGATTTAAAAAATTTGTTTAAATTAAGTAAGTTCAGTTAGTTAATGCTTGCATGCATGTAACTGTTGCACTTCAGATAACTGAATATTCTCTCATAAATAACTCATGCATGTCAGTTCAGAGAAAGACCCAATTGAAATCAGAGGAGGGACAATGTACTATCAGTTCGATGGATTTTTCCTATAAAGGAAAATCATCCAAGCATAAGGATTAAGGTTCCCTGAGGATTTTGTAGTTTTACAGGGTGCATTTCCACCTTCATCTGTGAGGATTGTACTGAGAGTTGTCTACCTGTGTGAGAGTTAAGGCTTTGTATAAATCCTACGTATGATAATACAGAGTTAGGATTTTAGGCTGAGGCTTTCCCGAGGTTATATCTTTTGTGTTATGTGTGATTGATTCCTTTTTATCAATTATATATGTTCTTATTGATTTTGCTCATGTTTAATTAAGCTTCTGCTAAAGAAGTTTGTAGAAGTAGATTAAGTTTTTTGCTTTAGTACATTACATTACCAGGTTGATCTACAGGTCAGAAATTTATACATGGTATCAGAACTAGCTGATTTGTAGAAAAATTCTACATGGTATCAGAGATGACTGATTTGTAGAAAAATTCTACATGGTATCAGAGCCTATGGAGCAGAAGAGAGAGCTACAGTGTAAGGAATCCTAGGATAGCACAAAGCTAGCAGGCTGCAACAATGCGAGAGGCACAAGTGTGTTGCACTAGTGTAGGGGACCACAGAGAGGTGTGTAATGGTTTGAGATGCATGGAGATGTTGCTGTAGCATAGAGGTCAGAGAGGGAGCACTTGTCAGCATCAGGTAGAGCTTCAGCATCAGAGTATGTTTCTAGCCCAACAGAGAGGTCAGTTGGGAGTTTTTTTTGTTTCGAGAGTTCCTCGAGCAACCACACTTGGTAGATGTGTTGCTTGTAGAACATTCTAGAGGTACAAGATCAGGTTTGAGAGGAAGCATTTCTTGTTGAGAGGGACTGTTGAAAATTGGAAAAAAGAAATTGCTAAAAATGGAAGTGATAAAAATAGCACTACTAAAAATAGCAGTTTGGACATTAGTGCTAGATTAGGCAATAGGAAATGAAAAATGGAAGTGCTAAAAATAAAAGTTCTATTTTTAGCAGTTCCGGATGGATTCCTATTTTTAGTTAGTTCTTGGACTAAATTGATCTGGATTTAAATAGGAATGCACCAAATTATAGAGATGACCGTAAACATAGAGATGCAGTGGAAATAATACTTCATTTCATTAATGTAAAATACTAAAATTTGCTTACAAACAGGAATAGAAACAAACTAGCTAGGGTGATGGTAGCTTATCTCTGAGAAGATATGTGGTGACTACATGCCTCTGAACTGTTTTACAATGAGGATCAAGGGTATTTTTATTATTGAACAAGAAGAGAAAACCCTAAACAACCAAAACCTTAACCTGAGGAGATGAAACACCAAGAGTTTATGGGCCCTGTTGGGGTGAGTTGGACAACCAACTTCCCAGGGTCGCGACTTGGTCATATTATCTCTGTTTGACGTGCACGATATCCCATTGGAAAGATCTCTCCAAGGAATACGATGGAAGAGATGATTTTAGTTAGAAAATAATTGGCGATAGATTTCCCAAAAAATGTCATTTAGGGCCTCAAAACGGCTCCAGAATTTTAGGACCCGAAAAACTGCTAAAAATAGTAAACTATGTTGTAATTAAGGAAACTGAAAAATTGAAAGAAGCAATGGTGGGGGTCCAAGTGAAATTAGGGGGTCGCCACCAATATCCACCTAGATCATTCCTCCCCCCTTAGGAAGCAATGGTCCCCATTGCGTTGAGTTCCTCCATGAGATGAGGGAACTTCTATTGAACTTGGTCCTTGGTGAGCCACTTGCCCTGGTGAAGGAGTTGGCCTACTTTGACAACTTGATATAGTTGGATATTTTGTTGGCGAGTGTTCTTGATCTATGTGTCCATGATCTTATTAGTTGCAGCTTGTTCCATGCAATCTGGATTTAACTATGTGGGTATGAGTTGTTCTACAATGTTAGATGTGTCTAGTAATGGTGGAAAGTATGGCCAAAGGAGGTCGACATTGAACTTTGGGTCCAGGCTAAGGAATGGGGGCATGCTAAGCTCAAATTTGTTGTCTCCCACAACCTTGATAATGGTGTAAGGACCATATTGGAGTGGTCTAAGTTTCTGATAGGCTCTAGTAACACATTCCTTTTGCAAATGCAAAAATACTTTGTCACCCGCCCGAAACTTGTGTGGCACCCAATGTTGATCATGTCGCTACTTGTACTTGGTATTTGATTTCTCCAGAATATCATGGACCTGCTGAAGAATATGTTGGATGCACTCAATGAAGTTGTTTGCCTTATCTGTTTTGAACTAGACATGAGCTGAATCTACGTCAGTAGATGCAAATGGCATGACCACATCAATGGGACATAGTGGCTGGAATCCCAAGCCCACCTGAAAAGGGATGTCACCAGTCGAGCTGTGGAGAGCTCGGTTGTAGCTGTGCTAAACATAAGGGAGGCTCTCGTCCCATGTGCATGGATGCTTTGAGTTGTACATGTGAAGAATGTGTACGATCATCCTGTTGACAACCTTTGTCTGGCCATCAGTTTGAGGATGGAAGGCTGTGGACTTAGTGAGTTTGGTGTCCAACATCAACCAAAGACTGGACCAAAATGTACTGAGGAACCTACTGTCCCGATCTCAGATGATAAACTATGGGATCCCAAAGTGTACCCACACTCATTCAAAGAATAGTTTAGTAGTGGCATCTATTGTGATATTCTTCTTGCAGGTCGCCATAATGGCCATCTTCGAGAACTTGTCGACGACCAAAAAATCACAGTCATTTCCATGCTTAGTGGAAGTAAAGCCTGACATGTAATCCACAGAGATGGATTCCCAAGGTTAAATAGGGTTAGGCAGCAGGGTATAGAGGCCTTTCCTCTTGATGGTAAGTTTGGCAATGGCACAGGCAGTGCATGATCTAATGTACTTCCCGACATCCTGTCAAAGATTTGGCCAATAGAAATACTTCTGAAGTACTGCCACCGCTTTTTTTACCTCGAAATGCCCAACAACCCGACTGTAGTGTGGTTCCCAAATTATCTTTGCACGCTCGCTTGAAGGAACACAAAGGTGACCCAGTGGCATAACAGGGCATCCTAGGGGTGAAAATCTTGAACATGCTGACCCTCCAAGAGTGTCTGGTATCTGTGGCCGAATTCTGGGTTGCTTTTATAGAGCAGTGGCCAATCAGAAGTCTCATGCCCACAAGAGTTGAGCACGGTGGTTAATGCCATGATCGGTGGTTGACTGAGGCAATCTACAACACTATTGGTGCTGCCCTTCTTATACTTGATATTCAAATGGAACTGTTGTAGGTATGTGGACCACTTCTGATGGCGATCATTCTGCAATTTTCCTTTGGTTTATATGAACTGTAGGGGTTAGTGGTCTGTGTGGATGACTGTTTCCTTCCCCAAAATGTAATGTTTCCATTGACGTCAAGCTTGAACAATGGAATACATCTCTTTGTCATAAGTGGCATACTTCCAGACTATGTTTGAAAATGTCTCACTATGATATGCCATTAGATGCCTGCGTTGAGTAAGGACAACCCCAATAGTATAGTAAAAGGCATGTGTCTCAACCTAAAGTGGTTTTTGCAAGTCTGGTAATGCAAGAATTGGTGCCGAGCAGAGGCGATATTTCAACTCTGTGAATGCCTTCTATTGAGATTCAGACCAAAAGAGTTTTTCTTTCGCTCCTCCCTTGGTGACTTGGCTCAAGGGCCAAGTGATATGAGAAGATCCCAACATGAACATACGGTAGAAGTTGGAAAGGATTAGAAAGCTGCGAAGCTCTATCAGAGTGGTTGGAGATGGCCAATCCCGAATGACTTGGATCTTGGCTAGATCCACATGCACCCGTTGTTCATCAATAATGTATCCCAAATACTGAACCTGGGTCATGCCAAAAGTGCATTTCTCGAAATTGGCACATAAATTTTGTTGCTACAGCATTTGGAGAAATTGTCGAATGTGGTGGAGGTGCTCTTCCAAGCTCTAGTTGAAGATCAGGATGTCATCCAAGTATACCACTACAAATGATTTGGTGAATGGTTGCAATATGTCATCCATTAGCCTCATGAATGTTGTAGGAGAATTCATCATTCCGAAAGGAATAACCAACCATTCGAAAAGGCCCTCCTTGGCTTTGAAGGTAGTCTTCCACACATCAGAGGGTTTGATTGGTACTTGGTGATATCTTGACTTCAAATTGATCTTGCTCAAATATTTTTCCCCCTTCAGTTCATCCAAGAGGTCATCAATCCATGGGATTGGGTACCTATTATGGACAATGATCTTGTTCAGTACCCGATAGTCAATACAGAGTCTCCAAGTCCCATCCTTCTTCTGTACCAACACGATCGGGCTCCCACAAGGCAATGAACTCGGATGGATGTGACCTTTTTGAAGTAGCTCCTAAATTTTCCTCTTGATTTCATCGTTCTCTAGAATGGAGCGTCGATAGATTGGTACATTGGGCAGCGATGCCCCTAGGATCAGATCAATGGAGTGCTTGACCTGACAGTGCAAAGGAACCTGTGCAAGGGAGGTGAAGATGTCCTCATACTCCTCCACGACTTTGTGTTGGCATTTTGGCACAGGTGTGGTGCTACGGTACAAGTGTTGTCCTTGATGGCAACTCTCTTTGATGACAGATCTCAGTTCAGACTACAAGTATGAAGAAAAAATATACACACGCTAGTTCACTATATACCAAGTCGCGTATACAAGCAGGTTCACTATATACCAAGTCGCGTATACACAGGTTCGCTATATACAAGTCGCGTGTACACGCAGGTTGGCTTCAGTAAAAGAGCGTGTATGTGGAAAACTTATCTTTGGTCCATGGCGGTTATTCCTTGGAAGTTGTGCCTATGGTTTTTGACCATGGTGTCTCGACGGACGTGTTGATCCCTAGTTTTTGAAGCTGATGGTATTGGATTTCTATGGTTTTGGCCCGTGGTATTGAGCAAGGCCTAAGGCTATATAAGGAGAAGAAGATCATTAGGCAAATGTATCTGAAAAGTCTTGAATATCTAATGAAGAAAGAGATCTAGTATGCAGGTTCTGGGTTGATGCTACATTGCTTGATCTGAGCTAAGGAGAGATCACATCGGTTGATGAAAGGATAGATCGGGATCAAATTGTTTGAAATAAACTATCAGTATATGGTTGATTACGCATATTTTAGATCTGCATACTGTCGCAATGTTATGACTGATGACTGGTACACCTGCAAGTTATGAGAAATTATTTTTAGATCTGTACACAGGTTGGCTTCGGTAAAAGCGCGTGTATACGCGGGTTTGGTTCATTGAAGTAGCGTATAACTTTTGAAGCTTGATTTTTTTTTTTTGGGTTGCAGTTAGGTCTGTCTGTTATTGCAGGGTTCTGTAGTCTGCTCTGTGTTCTGGTGACTGGTTGTTGACAGGGTTTCAGCGGTTCAGTGATTCAAAGTTTGATGATGCTAGTATTGGTTGTTTTGTGCTTCTATGATTTGTTATGAATCGTGGTCTTCAGATTGAAATGTTGTGCTTCAGGAGTATCCGGTCTGAAAATTGATGAAAAGTGATACCTGAAGGAAAGAAGATTGTAGGCCAGCACCTACGTACTAGTATCCTAGCTAGTACAAGAGAAAAAGGGGGGTTGGAGCTCCCTTCCAGGAGAGTTTGGAAAACGAGAGAAGGTTGTCGCCTTCTGCAGGTTGTAGCCTGCATACTGGTATAAGGCTGCACCAGTACAAAAGATTGTAAACTGAAGTTTCTTGTTAAAGAAAGATAGAGACGACTTGCAGCAGGTGGTTTTCACCCACATTGGGTTTCCACCTTATATCATGGTGTTCATGTGTGTGGCTTTTGTGTGATGATCTGTTCTGTTATACTGCATCTGTTTATCTTTAATATGGTTAATAATGTCCTGATGCCTTTACAGAAGATAAGCTAACTGAATCATAAGTTTCTGGTTATACGCTGGTTTCTTTATACACAGTAGCGTGTACACGTTGGTTCACTTAACTGAAGTAGTGTATATGTTTCTGAGTATTGAAATTTTTTTATTGATCTGATAATACTGATTCACCCCCCCCCCCCTCTCAGTATTATTTCCAACAATTGGTATCAGAGCAGGTCCTTCAGAGAAGCCTGATCGCTTGAAGGTAGATCGGTCATCATGAGCAACTACGAAAGAGAAGCATCAATGAGGCCACCGATTTTTGATGGGACAAACTTCAATTATTGGAAAGTAAGAGTGACTGCCTATCTTCAATCTCTTGGTACAGAAGTTTGGGATATCGTAGATACAGGCTACACTTTTCCTTCAGCTACTCCTACAGATGCAGACGAGAAAAAGAAATATGAAACAAATGCGAAAGCAGTCAATACTCTATTGGGATGTATATCTCAATCGGAATTCATGAAGGTAATGCACTATAAATCTGCAAAAGAAATATGGGACAAAATTGTCACGAGCTATGAAGGAGATGAACAGGTAAAGCGTGCTAAACTTCAAACTCTCAGGATTAAGTATGAGACTCTCAGAATGTATAATGATGAAAGTGTGGCTAACTATTTCCTTAGGGTAGATGAGATTGTTAATTTCATGAAAAAATTGGGTGAAGAAATAAAAGAGGCTATTGTGGTTGAAAAGGTTCTAAGATATTTGTCCCCCAAGTTTGAATCTAAAGTGTCTGCCATAGAAGAAAAGGAAAATCTGCAAATTCTTACTATGTCTCAGCTTCACGGAATTCTAACTGCTTATGAGATGAGAAAGGGAGGTCCATCAGATAGAAGAGAAGCTGCCTTCAAGGTTTCAGGCAAAGAAGATTATTATGAAGCAAGTCACGTACCAGAAGATGAAGAAGAAGAATCAAATTTTGTCAGAAATCTTCAAAGGGGTTCTGGAAGGTTCAGAGGTAAGTTACCTTTTAAATGTTTTGCTTGTGGAAGAGTAGGTCATTATGCTGCCAAATGTCCTCACAAAGGTTAGAATGACAAGGGAAAGGAACTTGTTAAATGGAACAAGAAACAGAATGAAAAGAAGAAAAGCTATTACACTCATGAAGATAGTGATGGTCTTTCAAATAGTGACGAAGATGAACAAGGTAATAGATATAAACTTTTAATGGCTTTTGAAGATGATGACTACATGGATGCTATAGATGTAGATGGCTTTTATGAAGAAATGAATAATCTCAAAGTTTGCTTAGAAGAGAAAAGTGCTATTATTGAGTCTCTACAATGTCAACTGACTGAAGAGGAAAAACATCTTGAAAAATTGGAATGTGAGATTGTTTGTCTTAGAAAGGAGAATGAGAAAACAAAAGCAATTAATCTCAAATTTGTTAAAGGATCTGAAACCTTGGATGAGATTATCAATGTGCAGCGATCTCCTCTGATCAAGACAGGTCTGGGATATAATGGAGAAACATCTCAAGCTTCTACCTCTAAAAGTTATCTTAACGCAGCAAGGAGGAGCGAACAATGACCAAATAAAAGTCATCAGGTGAATCAGGGAAAGTTTACCTCAAGAACAAATAAAGACTATCAAGAAGTTCGGGGATAAGCAGCCTTAAGGGCAAACAGAAGCTACAATCAGCCACAGGTAAAATATTCCCAATATGCCCCAAGAATGGATGTCAATAGAAGCTACAATCGGTTGGATGATAGATATTATTATCGAAGAAATTTCTTTAATGGCAAATGCTATTTTTGCCATAACTTCGGTCACAAAGCAGCTCAATGTGTTGCCTACAAGACAATCATGACTAGAGAAGCTCAAAAGCAAAGAAGTATGTCTGGAACCATGAAAAGGACTTATAACAACTTTTCGGTTCTTGAAAATGAAGTTGAATGCTCTATTTGTAATAACTTTGGTCATGAAGACTCTGAATGTAGGAGTAGGTTTTGGAAGACAACTCAGAAGGAACAAACCTCAAACGTCAGAACATGGAGAATAAAGGAACCGCAACCAGAAAGATGTGGGATAGCCTTTTATGCAGAAGGTCAAGAAAGTCTATGGTACATTGACAACGGATTTTTGAAGCATATGATAGGGGACAAAGAAAAACTTGAATCATATACCACATTAGAAAAGGGAAAGAAAGTTTCTTTTGGAAATGATATCTCTGCAGCCATAAAAGGAAAAGGCGTTGCTCCGTTGAAAGAGAAGGTCAAAGATGGAAATGTTCTGTATGTTGATGGATTGAAGCATAATCTTCTGAGTGTCAGTCAGATGTGCGATCAGGGAACAGAGGTAATATTTAGATCAAATGGATGTTGTGTTCGTGATCTTGATACAGGTGAAACAATGTTCAAAGGAAGAGGGACTCCAAATAATCTATACATATTTGAAGAAAGACAACAACAATGTTATTTGAGCAAGAATGATGAACACTGGCTATGGCATCGAAGGTTGGGGCATCTAAGCTTTCCACAAATAAGGAAAGCATGCAAATATCAGGCAGTTCGTGATCTTCCAGATATCAAAATTCCAGACAACACCATATGCAAATCATGTCAGTTTGGAAAGCAAACCAGAACTAATTTTCCTGAGAAGGAAGGATCAGCTAGCATGCCTCTTGAGCTAGTACATACAGATACATGTGGTCCATTCAGAAAAATAACACCTCGAGGAGAAGAATATTTGATATTATTCATTGACGATTTCTCCAGGTTTGTCTGGTTAGGACTTATGAAGCACAAAGATGAAGCATTCGAAAAATTCAAATCCTTCAAAGCCTTGGCTGAAAATGAATCAGGACACAAGATTAAGTGCCTCAGATCTGACAGAGGTGGGGAGTTTACCTCAAATGAATTTTTCGATTTCTGTGAAGAACATGGGATAAGAAGAGACTTCTCTACAGCTAGAACTCCTCAGCAAAATGGAGTTGTGGAAAGAATGAACAGAACAATCCAACAAATGGCTCGTGCTATGCTTGATGAATCAGGTACTCCCGCAACTTTCTGGGGTGAAGCTGCACATGCTGCGGTTATTATTCTCAACAAAACAAATGTCCGGGTAAACAACACTCAAACTCCTCATGAGCTCTGGTGTGGTAAGACTCCTTCGGTGAAGCACTTCAAAATCTTTGGAAGCAAATGTTATATTAAGAATACTGATGAGCAACTTGGCAAACTTGAACCAAGAGCAGACGAAGGCATTCTTCTTGGTTATTCTCCACATAGCAAAGCATACAAGTGCTACAATAAAAGACTTGGCAGAATTGTTGAAAGCATTGATGTTGTGGTTGATGAGAAGGGATACATTCCTAGGAAAGTTCATCATGAAGACATCGAAGAAGATGAAGGCTACCCTCAAAGATAGAATGATGAAGAAGAACCTCAAGAAGAAGAAGAACCTCAAGAAGAACCAGAGGAGCAGACAAGAATAGAAGAGAAGACTCCATCCAGATATGTCCAGAAGAATCATCCAGAATCTCAGATTGTGGGACAAAAAGAAGCAGGAGTACAAGAAAGAAGAACAACTGCAGAAGCTTCAAGCTATTTGGCATTACTCTCTTCCACTGAACCACAAAATGTAAAAGAGGCATGCAAAGATGAATGTTGGGTCAAAGCAATGGATGAAGAACTTGAGCAGATCGAAAAGAACAACACTTGGGAATTGGTTCCTAGACCAAAAGATAAAAATGTCATAGGGACAAAATGGGTCTTCAAAAATAAATTGAATGAAAATGGAGAAGTAATTAGAAACAAGGCCAGACTTGTTTGTAAAGGGTATGCACAGCAAGAAGGAATAGATTTTGAAGAGACCTTTGCTCCTGTTGCAAGACTTGAGGCCATCCGAATGTTCCTTGCTCTCTCAAGTTTTCAAAACTTCAAGGTATTTCAAATGGACGTGAAATCAGCCTTTCTGAATGGAGACTTAGAAGAAGAAGTATACATTGAGCAGCCAGATGGTTTCATTCTTGGGAATAATCCAAACCTTGTATGTAGATTGAAAAAGGCTCTCTATGGTCTCAAACAAGCTACAAGGGCTTGGTACTATCGGTTGGACAAATATCTTCACCAACAAGGCTTTTCAAAAGGATCAGCAGATAGCAATCTCTATATGAAAGTTAAAAATAACAAATTGCTAATACTTGTTGTGTATGTAGATGATATCATCTTTGGCAGCAATGAAGAGGCTATGAGTCAAAACTTTGCCTTGGTTATGCAGAAAGAATTTGAAATGTCATTACTTGGAGAATTGACATACTTTCTTGGATTGCAAATCCAACAAAATGAAGGAGGTATTTTCTTGTCTCAAACCAAGTACCTCAAGCAGATCTTGAAGAAGTATGGCATGGAAGATTCAAAGCCAGTATGTACCCCCATGGTTACAGGATGCAGCCTCAGTACAAATGATGAATCAGCAGCAGTTCATCAACCAACTTATAGATCCATGATTGGGAGTTTGCTTTATTTGATAGGTACCCGACCAAACATTATGCATGCAGTAGGAATTGTTGGAAGATTTCAAGCCAACCCAAAGGAAACTCATCTCCAGGCAGTCAAAAGAATCTTCAAGTATCTTCAAGGGACTCAAAACTATGGCCTATGGTATCCTAGAGATACAGATCTCACTCTTCATGCTTACACAGATGCAGATTGGGCCGGAAGTGTGGATGACAGGAAAAGCACAAGTGGTGGTGCTTTCTTCATGGGTTCCAGATTAGTATCTTGGTTCAGCAAGAAACAGAGTTCGATTGATTTATCTACAGCTGAAGCGGAATATGTGGCTGTGGCATCTTGTTGCACACAACTTCTTTGGATGATGCAGACCTTGCAGGATTTTCAAATCACTTGCACTCCACCTGTCTCTATCTTATGTGATAATACAAGTGCAATCAACATTTCAAAGAATCCAGTCATGCATTCAAAGACCAAGCACATACCAATCAAGTATCACTTCCTCCTGGAACAAGTGCTTGAACAAAAGGTCAAGTTGGAGTATGTTCCTTCTAAAGAACAAGTTGCTGATATTCTCACAAAACCACTGCCCAGGGAGACTTTTGAATATCTCAGACAGAAGCTGGGAGTAGTTGATGCTTCATCCTGCTGTTGAAGCTTCTCTCTTCTAAATAAAAGTTGGTGTACGCGTGTTGTATAAAGGATATCCGTGTACATACGCTGATTTATGCAGGTAAAGTCGCATATATGAAGTTCTGAACAGCAAGGGCAGATTCTGATTGGAGAAGGTCTGAGATGGGTATGACAGAGTCCTTCAGGCACAGTTTCAGGGGGAGCAGCTTAAAGTCTCATAAAGCATTGTTGGCATTTAGATTACTTATGGTTCTAGTTCACAACTATTGTTGGTTTCAGGAGAAGGAGCACAGAAGGAAATCTTGGTTGTTGATCTAAAAGATGATTATCAGATGTTGTTGATGACTTTCATAAGTCCTAGTCTAGATTTTTTGTCTCTATTTCATGTATCTCTTTTGTGATATCTCTTTTATGGTGTCAAGGTCATGTAACGGCCTTTGTTGGATTCCCCACTATGCCTGGGATGAATGATGTATCCCCTCTTGATTGGGAGTATGGATGTATGTATTGAGTATTTTGGTGATAGGAAGGTCCTTTATGATGTATAAGTCTTGGTTCTCTTTGAAGAACATATTTTGTAGATATTGCCTACAGTCAGGGGGAGCATGTTCAGCACAGCAGAGCAGAGATATCAGCATGAACTCAGGGGGAGCACAACCCTTTGCCCTTGATGACAAAGGGGGAGAATGATTCTAAGGATCTTGGATCTTGGGGTTGCCATCAAGTCCAAAGGGGGAGATTGTTGGCATTTTGGCACAGGTGTGGCACTACGATACAAGTGTTGTCCTTGATGGCAACTCTCTTTGATGAAAGATCTCAGTTCAGACTACAAGTATGAAGAAAAAATATACACACGCTAGTTCACTATATACCAAGTCGCGTATACAAGCAGGTTCACTATATACCAAGTCGCGTATACGCAGGTTCGCTATATACAAGTCGCGTGTAAACGCAGGTTGGCTTCAGTAAAAGAGCGTGTATGTGGAAAACTTATCTTTGGTCCATGGCGGTTATTCCTTAGAAGTTGTGCCTACGGTTTTTGACCATGGTGTCTCGACGGACGTGTTGATCCCTAGTTTTTGAAGCTAATGGTATTGGATTTCTATGGTTTTGGCCCGTGGTATTGAGCAAGGCCTAAGGCTATATAAGGAGAAGAAGATCATTAGGAAAATGTATCTGAAAAGTCTTGTATATCTAATGAAGGAAGATATCTAGTATGCAGGTTCTGGGTTGATGCTACATTGCTTGATCTGAGCTAAGGAGAGATCACATTGGTTGATGAAAGGATAGATCGGCATCAAATTTTTTGAAATAAACTATCAGTATATGGTTGATTAGGCATATTTTAGATCTGCATACTGTCGCAATGTTATGACTGATGACTGGTACACCTGCAAGTTATGAGAAATTATTTTTAGATCTGTACGCAGGTTGGCTTCGGTAAAAGCGCGTGTATACGCGGGTCTGGTTCATTGAAGTAGCGTATAACTTTTGAGGATTGATTTTTTTTTTTTTGGGTTGCAGTTGGGTCTGTCTGTTACTGCAGGGTTCTGTAGTCTGCTCTGTGTTCTGGTGACTGGGTGTTGACAGGGTTTCAGCAGTTCAGTGATTCAAAGTTTGATGATGCTAGTATTGGTTGTTTTGTGCTTCTATGATTTGCTATGAATCGTGGTCTTTAGATTGAAATGTTGTGCTTCAGGAGTATCCAGTATGAAAATTGATGAAAAGTGATACCTGAAGGAAAGAAGATTGTAGGCCAGCACCTACGTACTAGTATCCTAGCTAGTACAAGAGAAAAAGGGGGGTTGGAGCTCCCTTCCAGGAGAGTTTGGAAAACGAGAGAGGGTTTTAGCCTTCTGCAGGTTGTAGCCTGCATACTGGTATAAGGCTGCACCAATACAAAAGATTGTAAACTGAAGTTTCTTGTTAAAGAAAGATAGAGACGACTTGCAGCAGGTGGTTTTCACCCACATTGGGTTTCCACCTTATATCATGGTGTTCATGTGTGTGGCTTTTGTGTGATGATCTGTTCTGTTATACTGCATATGTTTATATTTAATATGGTTAATAATGTCCTGATGCCTTTACAGAAGATAGACTAACTGAATCATAAGTTTTCTTGTTATACGCTGGTTTCTTTAGACACAGTAGCGTGTACACGCTGGTTCACTTAACTGAAGTAGCGTATATGTTTCTGAGTATTGAAAAAGTTTTATTGATCTGATAATACTGAGTCACCCCCCCCCCCCCTCTCAGTATTATTTCCAACACATTGTCCATCTATAATTGTCGTGTGGAGGGGCCCTGTCTCAAGGTCTTGGCCACCGTCTTCTTCTTTCCATGAGGGCGCACCATAAGGAGAACAAATTTCTTAGTTCTGGAAATGAGCTTACTACATTGTTTTACAGTAACGAATGAGATGGTGATAGGTAGTGCTACCTCTGGTATCCCATATAACTTATTTCCCAAAGTAACAATAACAAGACGTGGCCTTAATTCATACACAGCATGTCACTTCCACAAGTATAGTTGTCCTAATAATATATCACAAACATCAAGGGGAGCAATGTCACATAATAGCTCATCCACTAAGGGCTTGATGTTGTATGGAAGGTGACACTGTTGGCTCAGGCGAAGATCCCATCCTTGGTGAAGCCACCTGATGGTGTACGATAGTGGATGTGCTATGGTTGGTAAGCCCAGCCGCATCACGACCTCTGCCGAAATGAGGTTCTTTTCGCTCTCACTATTGACAATGAACTATAATGGGGAGCCCTTTACCCACATCTGAGAGTGGAAGAGACGCTCCTCCTCCTCTGGATCTTTAGGTTCCTCCTTCTGGATCTTCATGGTGGCAACAGTGGCATTAGCTCCACATTGATAATCTACTTCCCTTTGTCATTCCCCTTATCTTCTGACTCAGAGTCAGAACATGCATCTGATTCTAAAACCTTTAGCTTGACCACCAGTGACTGTCTGGCCCGACACTCACTTGTGTTGTGAGAGGAGCTCTTATGGAACTCACACCACTTTCTCGTGTCCTTTTTCAGCTTCGTGGTGTTGTTCTTTGCTTGTAACTTTGGCGAGTTGTCTTGGGCCACCACGCCTTCGCTTTGTCCTTTGTTCCTCTGTTTGGGGGCACCTTTCCCTTGTTTCGAATTCGCAGATCCAAAGTATCGCTTCTTTTGTTTAAATTGTTGCTTGACCTTGATGGCATATCGGTATGTCGTGCCGAGAAAGGAGATGTTTAGGAATTCTATTTCTTCCTCGATGTACTTGTGCAGGCAGCCACGGTATTTGAGTACCAAATTCTGCTCTCTATCCTTGATACCCAATTTTGTGCGAAGGGTATGGAAAATATTGGTAAACTTTGGTACGTCTTGGTCCCTTCCCTACCACAGCATGGTCCACTTTATGTATTTATCCTCATAACTTCTGACAGGGTGGTACTGCTCCTTGATGGCATCCCAAAATGAATTCCATGTGAGTGTTGCTGAAAATAGTGAGCTTGTACTTTCATCCTTCTGCTTGCGGTAGGTTTCCCACCAATCCTTGATGTGGGGGGTTGCTTTGAGAAGAGCAAAAGTAATCTTTTCTCGACTGGAAAAATCATGAACAAAAAAATAACCCTCTAGCACATTTAGCCATTTATCGACAACATCTGGGTCTATCTGACCCTCAAATATGGGGATTTCAAAATTAACTTGTACCTTAAATGGTGTGGCATTTCTAGAGTTGTTGTTGGAAGCTAATGTGTTGCCCCTGAGTAGCCACTGAAGGATCTGGGCAATGTTGTCCATCATCACATTCCTTTGTCACTTGAGGGCTTCTTCGAGCAATATTTTGATAGGATCTCTTGCCCCCTCATATTTCTTTTCATCCACCATGGGAGGTCGTCAAGATTTGTGAGGCTGGTCTTATAAAGGTTCGACCAATTCAAGCCCTAACTCCTTATATCCAAACCTCATTGGGGACATCCAAAGAAAAACAGAGAAAAAAAGTAAATTGCTCTAATACCACTGATCTAGATTTAAGTAGGAATGCAGCAAATTATAGAGATAACTGTTAACATAGAGATGCAGTGAAAATAATACTTCATTTCATTAATGTAAAATACTAAAATATGCTTACAAAAAGGAATGGAAATAAACCAGCTAGGCGATGGTAGCTTATCTCTGAGAAGAGATGTGGCAACTACATGCCTTTGAACTGTCTTACAATGAGGCTCGATGGCTTTTTTATTATTGAACAATAAGAGCAAACCCTAAACAACCAACACCCTAACACGAGGAGATGTAACACCAAGAGTTTATGGGCCCCGTTGGGGTGAGTTGGACAACCAACTTCCGAGGGTCGCGACTTGGTCATATTATCTCCGTTTGACGTGCATGATAACCCATTCGAAAGATCTATCTGAGGACTAAGACAAAAAAGATGATTTCAGATAGAAAATTGCTTGTTGTAGATTTCCCAAAAAACATCATTTAGGGCCTCAAAACGGCTCTGGAAGTTTAGGACCTGAAAAACTACAAAAAATAGTAAATTGCGCTACAATTAAGGAAACTGAAAAACTGAAAGAAGCAATGGTGTGGGTCCAAGTGGAATTAGTGGGTGGCCACCAACATCCACCTGGATCATAAACATAGGAAGTAAAAACGAATTTGATATTAACAACAGTTTGTAAATTAATTAATTAATTCAGTTTGAGTTAATTAGTCAAGGAATTATGAACTTGAAGTCTATGTGAGGACATGCAACAGTTTCTCCTTTGATTGATGGATTTAACCATCAGTTGAAGGATGAGGATGAGTTGTAATTATGAGTTGTAATTAGTTGGCTCAGTTAACTAAGTCAAGTCCAGTTAGATTAATTTAATAAGTTGTTAAATTAATGAGATTCAGTTTGTTAATTCTTCTATGCATGTAACAACTGGTATTTTCAGATAACTAATTATTATAGCTTAAACTATCAGTTCAGACAGAGACTTAGTCAAGATCAGAGAAGGGATAGTGTACTATCATTTTGATGAATATTTTTCCTATAATGGAAGCTCATCCATGATGAGGATTTATCTCCTTCGGGATTGTGCAGTTAGATTAGAGGTTAGTCAGTATCTGAAGAGGCCAATTCACACAGGTGGCACCATTGGACCCCAAGGAAAATGCACAAGGAAATAGGAGGCTCGGAGGGCAGAGGAGAAGGTTTGTGAGAAGCCTTTGAATGTCTATGAGCAACAGAGGGATTGTATTGAGAGCTAGATAGCTTCCGAGCTAAGGCTTTGTGTAATCCGGACTATATTTCCACTTGTATGGTAATACAAAGATGGGGTTTTAGGGAGGTGCTTTCCTAGGGTAGATTCTTCTGTGTTATGTGTGATTGATTCCTTGTTATCAGTTATATTTGTTCTTATTGATGTTGCTCATGGTTGATTAAGTTTCTGCTAAATTGTTTGTAGAATTAGATCAAGTGTTTTTCTTTAGTACATTGCATTACCAAGTTGATCTATAGGTGGGAAATTTCTACATGGTATAAGAGCTAGCTGATTTGTAGAAAACGTTATACATGGTATCAAAGCTAGCTGATTTGTAGGAAAAATTCTACAACCTTCTACAGAGTGAAAGAAAAATTCTTTTGGTCTGAATCTCAACAGAAGGCATTCATAGAGTTGAAATATCACCTCTACTCAACACCAGTTCTTGTATTACCAGACACACAAAAACCATTTGAGATCGAGACAGATGCCTCTAACTATGCTATTGGGGTAGTCCTTTGTCAGCATAGGCATCCAGTGGCATATCACAATGAGACACATTCAGAAACAGTCCAGAAGTATCCCACTTATGACAAAGAGATGTATTCCATTGTGCAGGCCTGCGAACAATGGAAGAATTACATTTTGGGGAAGGAAACAGTCATCGACATAGACCACTGACCCCTACAGTTCATACAGACCAAAGGGAAATTGCAGAATGATCTCCATCAGAACTGGTCCACATACCTACAACCGTTCCATTTGAGTATCAACTATAAGAAGGCCAGCACTAATAATGTTGCAGATTGCCTTAGTCGATCATTGATCATGGTGTTAACCACCATGCTCAATTCTTATGGGCACAAGACTTTTGATTGGCCACTGCTCTATAAAAGTGACCCAGAATTCAGTGACACATAACATACACTCTTGGAGGGTCAGCATGTTCCAAATTTTCACCTCCAGGATGCCCTGTTATGCCATCTGGGTCTCTTTTGTGTTCCTTCAAGCGAGTGTGCGAAGATGATTTGTGAAGAACACTGCAGTTGGGCTGTTGGGCATTTTAGGGTTCAAAAAATTGTGGCAGTACTGTAGAAGTATTTCTATTGGCCGAATCTTCGACAGGATGTTGGGAAGTACATCAGATCATGCACTACCTGCAACATTGCCAAACCAACCATCAAGAAGAAAGGCCTCTATACCCCATTGCCTACCCCTAGTTGACCTTGGGAATCCATCTCCATGGATTACATGTTAGGCCTTCCTTCCACTAAGAATGGAAATGACTGTGTTTTTTTGGTCGTCAACAGGTTCTCGAAGATAGCCATTATGGCAGCCTACAAAAAGAATATCACAGCAGAAGCCACTGCTAAACTCTTCTTTGAATGAGTGTCGGTACACTTTGGGATCCCACAGTCTATCATCTCAGTTCAGGACAATAGGTTCATTGGTACATTTTGGTCCAGTCTCTAGTCGATGCTGGACACCAAACTCACTAAGTCCATAGCCTTCCATCCTCAAACTGATGGCAAGATATAGGTTGTCAACGGGATGATTGTAGACATTCTGTGCATGTGAAGCTTAAAACATCCGCGCACATGGGACGAGAACCTCCCCAATGTTCAAAACAACCATAACTGGGATCTCCACAGCTCGATTGGCCACAAACCTTTTCAAGTGGGCTTGGGATTCCAGCCACTATGTCCCATTGATGTGGGCATGCCATTTGCAGCTACTCACATAGATTCGGCTCATGTCTAGTCCGAAACAGATAAGGAAAACAGCTTCATTGAGCACATCCAACATTTTCATCAGTAGGTCCATGACATTTTGGAGAAATCAAATGCCAATTACAAGTAGCGACATGATCAACACCAGGTGCCACACAAGTTTCAAGTGGCAGACAATATCTGGTTACATTTGAAAAATGAATGTCTTACTAGAGCCTATCGGAAACTCAGGCCAATCCGATATTGTCCTTATACCATTACCAAGGATGTGGGAGACAATGAATTTGAGCTCAACATTCCCCCATTCCTTGGCCTACACCCAGTGTTCAATGTGGACCACCTTCGGCCATACTTTCCACCATTACTAGACCCATCATACATTGCAGAACAACTCACACCCACATAGTTAAATACAAGTTGCATGGAACAAGCTGCAACTGATCGGATCATGTACACACACATCAAGCACACCCACCAGCAGAATATCCAACTATATCAAGTGTTCATAGTAGGCCAACTCCTTCACCAGGGCAAGTGGCTCACTAGGGACCAGGTTCAACAGAAGTTCCCTCATCTCATGGAGGAACCAAATGCAATGGGGACCATTGCTTCCTAATGGGGGAGGAATGATCCAAGTGGATATTGGTGGACACCTACTAATTTCACTTGGACCCCCACCATTTATTCTTTCAGTTTTTTAGTTTCCTTGATTATAGCACAATTTACTATTTTTAGTAGTTTTTCGGGTCCTAAACTTCAAGGAGCAGTTTCAAGGCCCTAAATGACATTTTTTTGGAAATATACCACCAATTGTTTTTTGCTTAAAATTATATTTTTTGTCATAATCCTTGGAGATATCTTTCCAACGGGCTATCATGTGCATCAAATGGAGATAATATGACCAATTCGCGACCTCGGGAGGTTGGTTTTCCAACTCACCCAACCAGGGCCCATAAACTCTTGTTGTTACATCTCCTCGAGTTAGGGTTTTTTTCATTTAGGGTTTTCTCTTATTGCTCAATAATAAAAAAGGCCCTTGAGCCTCATTGTAAGATAGTTCAGAGGCATGTAGCCACCACATATATTCTCATAGATAAGCTACCATTTTCCTAACTGGTTTATTTCCTTTCGTGTTTTTAAACATATTTCAGTATTTTACATTAATGAAATGAAGTAATATTTTCACTGCATCTCTATGTCTATAGTTATCTCTATAATTTTTTGCGTTCCTATTTAAATATGGATCACTCATGGATCAAAATAATGCTCAAAATTGAAAGTGTGTGGAAGAGCTCGAAACCTATATGGTTGTATATATCTTGGTGATCTAAATCCTAAACAATTTGTTTCACTCAAATCCGACATCATATGCTCCAAGAAATGTGTTGTAATCGTTTTGACAAACAAGCAAATTTTTGTAAAGAGGAGTGTTGATTGTACATTTTGGGCCAGTGGTAGGCTACCATGTGGCATCTCCTGATACATTTAAATATTTGAATTTTAATGGGCATGTGGTTGAATGCCAAGTGGCATTGTTTGATTGGTCTTGGCATGGTGACTTTTTATTTGTTTAAGTCTTATTTGAAGTAGCCATTTAGGGAGCATCATGTGAGCCATCTAGTGGCTTCCACATGGCCTCTTCATGGTGGCCAAAATTTGGGTGAGGGTTGAACAAAACCCTCGGACGTTCAAAAATGAGACCTATCACTAATTAACTACAACCTAGACCATTGTGCCATTGTTGTTTCTTGTTTAAAATAGAAAAAAAAATAATATTTGAATTTAATATTACTGCATATTGGGGGATGGGTCAGGCTAAGCCATAGCCCTTGGAAATCCATATGCCACAGCATGTAGGTGGGGGAAGATGGACAGTGCCTTGCCTAGCCTCGTGGTCAAAACTCACGGCTCGTGGCACATAAGCCAAGTCACATGACCAAGCACGAAAACTGGAAGCAAAGGAGGAGGGGCCCAACCCAAGGTCATATGACCCACAACGAGACCACTGACATGGAAGAGGAATGGGCCCAACGACAATGGGAAAACCGATGGTCAGTTTAATGCCCCATATAACTAGGACCATGGTCGGAGGAGGGGTCCAGCCCAAGGACACATGTGGAGCATAAGACCACGGGCGCCCCAATGAAGGGGGATAGAGAGTAGCGCTAGAATCTTAGCCCCCTAAGTGGTTATATGGTTTCCATGTAACTAAAAGTTTAGGGACTCAGGGCTTAAAGATGCCCTTAACTGTCCTACAATTTCTCTCGCTGAGCGAGAATAGTGTAAGCTTTTGTGCATCGATTCCATGTTTGGGATACATGAGCCATGTTTTAGTCGAGTTATAGGATTTTTAGCTACAAAACTTGTGAAAAGAGAGAAAGAGGCATACATTTCTTATTTTTTGACCGAATGAGGCACAAAAAGAACCAAAACAGGGGTTTTTGATTGTTTTAGAGGAATTGGAGGTATTGTTTCAACATTTTGGGAACTGTAAGTTGATTTAAACACATGTTTTTAAGCATAATGGAAGATACCAAACATTGGAAGCTCGACTTGGAGATGTAGCCCAAGAGAGGGGTGAACTCGTTTATTATTTACTGGCTTATGTGTTTCATATGTGCTTAATTATATTTGTTTGGTTGTAACATTTTGTTTACATTACTTGTTTTAGTAAGCTAATCCTCTACCCAAAACAGATAAAAAATTAACTTGCATATTGTTTAAAAACCTTCAATTTTCACATATGGATCAATTCTTAAGTATATTACTCATGAAAATTAAAAAAAATAAAATTAATATTGAATAATATTTTTTATTCACTCGATTCATCATTTTGCAATTTTTCAATCAGGATTTTATGCTCCTTTGACTCTTAGATTAGAAATAATATTTTTGACCTTGTTCATTTTGTGGCTTTGTATCACACACATAAACCAATATGTATTGGTTCAACTTAGATATAGTTTAAACATATTAATTTTGTAAATAATTTACAAATAACGTATATTCTATGCTTTTATTAATATGTTATCACGCTATCGTTCAATATTTTTGATCTTTGAAAAATTCTCACACATTTTTATGAATGTAAAACCTATACCATTCAATAAATAATCCATTATATACAACATACAAATAAATCAATTAATTTTTAGTCAAAAAAGCTTTGGAAACAGATGTGTTTATGTACATCAATCCATCATTACGTTTATAAGATTAAATGAAAAAAATATTTAAACGGTTCAACACAGTCACGAAATGATAATTTTCTAAAATAATTTTAAATTATCAAGGTGTAATTTGTAAGGCCACACCCCAATGATTAATGATTTAACGGTGCTATTTGCAAGAGGCAGGTTGGTGCATTTTATTACACAAGGAGAAATAAGGAATAAACTGGTCAAAATGAAAAGTACTATAATATACTAGTCTTTTGTACTACATAGGTAGCACTGGTGCATTATATTACATAGGGTACACCGAATAAGATATAACCATTGTTTTTAGAAACAGAGAGGGTCAATAGGATTTGGATCTAATTCAATAAGTGATTCCCCTACTTTATATGTAAAATTTCTAACATATAGTCAGTACACAATTTCATTAAATCTAAAATACCTAATTGAAATACCCTAATTGGGAAGTGGTAGAGGAAGTTAAAACCCGAGGTGAAATTTTTCAGAAACAAAAAAGGATTTAAGGTAATTATTGATTTTCATGTACTTATTTTTTCAGAATGTGAGTTAAATTTAAATAGGAAGAGAGATGTAAAAAAATTGTACTAATGTATAATATTTTTTTATTATATAAGGCTTTTAAGATATATATATATATATATATATATATATATATATATATATATATATATGTATTGTTTTCTTAATCGTGACATAAGTTGTAAAATATTTTAAGTGTAAAATTTAAGATTTTTTCTATCTATGGTTTTGAGTGAATCACCATACATTTCAACTTTTGATTTTTTAGTAGATCCAACATATTTTGAAGCTCCATAGTGCTCCCAATATGACTCTCTTGCAAATTATCTCTCTTTTAATCAAACCCAACAAAAATTGTAAATTTTTTATTAGTAAAATAAACAATACAATTTTAAAATTTTTACTATGCAATTTTTTGATTCAATCACCATATCTTTCAACTTCTATTCTTCTGAATAGTTTTGTGGCTCCAATGTATTTTGTTGCTGCATAATGCTACTAGTATGTCTCTCTTGCAAATAACTCCCTTCAAAATTTGTGTAAAATAATGAAATAGTGAATAAATTTTTACTATTTAAAATACTTTATGTGATAGATTTTAAAAAATCAATTGTCTCTTGTTTTTGAATTTTAAATAAAGAAAAAAGAAATGTGTGTTTTTCTTTCAATTTCTCCGCACATCAATGTGTTTGATAATATTGATCACCATTGCGTTTATAAAAAAAGAACACTCACATTGTTGGGGAGCCAAAAAATTTCAACACACCAACATGATATATATATATATTTTTTAATTTTTGAAATCTTGAAATGGTGCAATAAATATTTTTAACAAGACGATGTAGTTTATATTTAAAAGCATCCGTGCTATAATTTTTATAAGGGCATCGAGCTGTTTGAAGTCATTTTTATTTTCTAAAATCCATAAATAAGTGCATAGAGGTGGTTTTTTTCTTTTAATGCATTGATTTTTTTTTGTATAAGAGCACCAATATGATAACATAATTTCAAAAACTAGTGTTGTTATTATTTGGACACCTCGGTGTTGTTATTCTATTAAACAAATTGGTGCGCTTTGTTCTGATAACTACACTAGTTGGGTTTAAAATCTATCTTAAATTTTAATTTCAAATAAAATGACATATTAATCTCAAATTATCCTTTACGATGTATTCACATGAATTACAATAGTTCATAGTATACATTTTCTACCTAAAGTCACCTTATTATTCAAAAATGGTTTGAAAACTATATTTAAATTCAGATTTTCATTATATGGTTCTCGAGATTAATTTTGAATATGCGCACAAAATTTTGTTTTTGATTTTTCTCAAATGTAGAGACAAAATCTGAATAATATCAACTGGCCAATTCTTCAAATTCTATCTCGTTCCATATTGCTGATAAAACTACTTCAAATAAGTTTCCCTTTCCATCTCTAGTAAGTTCAGATTTTATTTATATTCGATTATCTAATTGATTTTTTTTTTAGATCCATGTCAATTCAAATAATAATATATCCAAATTTGTTGGGCCACAATTCAAAATTAAGTTTATATGTATAAAATATTCCCCCATTTAAAAAATGTCAGAATCTCTACTTAAGAGCAACATATCACAAGCAATTGGTGGATAAAAATGGAAAACCTCTTCACCTTGCTAATTGGAATATGGAATCTTCCAGCCACAATCGTGGATCAAGGATGGTAATATTTGTTTGGTATAATGTAATTTCAACAAACCAATTGCATTAACGTGCTTACTAATATCATTGATATTGTACTAATGACACTCAATATTTTTTGAAATTAGGATTCTAGTGATGATGAGCGACCCACCCCACTTCTTCTGATGCACCCCACTATAATGTCAACTTAAGAGAAGGTTGCATTAAGATAAAGAATCATAGAGGAAACATGTAAAGAGTGGTTGAATCAACCACCTATTCAGTTTACACTATGTCGAGATTCACCAATTAGGAATGACTACAACAATATTAGTTCTTTATCACATTTTGGAAATTGAAGCAATTAAAAAGAGGTTGTTAAGGATTATTACTTAAGGGATATGATTTCCATGGAGGTAATGTTGTTAGATGTATTCTAGAATGATGATCTAGGAGATGATGCTCTTAGGACTGATACCCTATTTGAAAGACTGAAATATGCTTCCATTGTTAGTGTAAAATTTCTTGGAAGTTGTACCAAAAACAATTCACTTAAGTCACTAGGCGACAAGTGACCCTAAGAACAAGTTGATGGCTTCTTGTAATTCAGATATGCAATAAAAATGGAAAATCCTAAAACAAAAATATATTTAGCATTGAAATGACATTGATTTACCTTCATTTATAGCTGGGATTAGCTCTTTTTCGGAGCATGATGGCACGAGAAACCATCCGAAAAGTAAAGTGACCTTATAGCATAGTGTAATCCCCGGTGGTAGGAGAAACATCCAAATATAGAGTGAAAGGGTTCTCCTAGAAACATTTGTTTGGGAGAATTATTTCTCGACAAGCACTGGCAAGTAGAAAACCAGAATGTTAAGGACTGCCCAGCCATTTCTCTTCTTCCTTGGGCCAAAGGAGTCATTCTGCAGTGACCCATGAACTAGAAATAGTTCAGACAGGTAAAAGAATGGCTCCATGAAGCCCTGTGACACTATCAGGTAGCCTTTGCAGAGGTTTTCCTATGTTTGGTCACCCATCGACGATAAAAACCAGCCCCTATATTTCAATAGAGGATGCTTTAACAACTCTGCCAAGCCCCTTCTTCCTTGTGCCAAAGGAGTCATTCTGCAATGACCCATGAACTAGAAATAGTTTTGACATGTAAAAGAATCGCTCCATGAAGCCCTATGAGACTATCAGGTAGCCTTTGCAGAGGTTTTGCATGGGTTTGGTCACCCAGAGACAACAAAAACTAGCCCCTATATTTCCACAGAGGAAGCCTTAACAACTCTGCCAGGCTGCACACGCTTGCAGATATTTCCAACATAATTCTAATGGCCCAAATACAGTTAAGCCTATGAGAAACTATTAATATGATGTTATTAAGGTTTAATGCCTAGCACGACATGCATAGCCAAGCCTAACATGAAGATAAAGGAAGCTTAATTTACTATCAAGGATTACGACTCTTGTGGTATGGTACATGAAGAGTTAATTAACCACTTTGAGTCAATGCATCTATGTCACATGATAAATTCATTAGCTATTAACATTTTCTTTCTTCCTAGGTCTATTGCTCTTTGAATCTATCAAATCATGAACCATATATAGTAGTATGGTAGTAAATAAAAAGATCGTATTCTACTGCTTAGGTAAGATTTTGATATCCTGAAATAATATGCATATGTTAGAGTATTACAGGTTCTGAGCTTTTCTCTACGCCTAAGGAAAGCAGTTATCGTCTCGTATTAGGTATTTATTGTCAAATCCAAAAGTTAAGACACATATATTCAATTGCAATAACCAACGAAGACTATTATATAGTTTTCTTAAATAAGTGATGTTGAATGACAAAGCCTTTAATTTTCTAATCAAACAATGTAGTTTAAAGTCTTCCCTTGACTGACTTGGAGAAGCATATTTGTTCCCCAACTCTCCTACACCTTTGTTGTCTTTACGGACCATAGGCTAAATGCATATCCCTTTGAATTTCCACCCACGTTGGAGAAGCATGTATGTTCCCTAACACTCCTACACCATTCTTGCCTTTAGGGATCATAGACTAAATGCATAGCCCTTTGAATCACCATCCACATCAATATTTCCAAGATGTGGATCAAGATCTTCGCTAGAGTTAAAAACAATTTCATTTTGGCTAAAATTCATTCAAAAACTGTTGGGTAGCAACCCAACTAGTTTGCTTCAGTCGTTCCTCCAATGGTTGTGATGACTCCCCATGCTCCATTGAAATTATCAAACTATAGTTCCAGGTGAAACACTCCTTCAAAGTATTACAAGTGTGTGTATCACAATCTCTCAAACCATGTAAAATACAAGCCTTGACACCTACAATAGTAAGAATACCTCATCAAATCAGAATAAAATGCTAAACCACTAAAATTAGGATCTTCCCTACTCTAATACCACCAAACTAACTTGAACACTCAGGGTTGCCTCAAGGAACCAAGCACTTCTAAAGAATTGACTAAGTTATGGGAAACTATATATTCAACTACTCCAGCTAGGTGCTATGGCATTATGCACTATGGTTTCAATCTATTATAACAACAACACATAATACAACATAACACAAACAAAAGAACCTACAAAATATCACAGTTGCTCAAATTATATTACAACGAGTTGTGAAACCATAAGAGTAGAGATGATTTGTGTGCTAAGTTCTCAAAAAGGAGGTCGTGTAGGTAAAGTTCCATGTACAATAGAATCCTCTAGATATTCAAGAGAACTTATACAATACAATGAACCAACAAATATAAAAGGAAAGATTTCATTCAAAAATTCAAGTGAAGCCTATGAGCATATACCTGAACAAGGAGGCTTCAAGAGGAATGATATTCTTGACATGAAAAGGTGGGAAGATCCATATGCTTTTATCCTTTTAAGGCCATGATCCTGGTTGTTGATAGCCAAGTTGTAATGTATGTCATGTTTATGGTTTGAAATCATTAGTGATCATGCCTTGCAACAATGTCTAAGCCATCCTACATAGGAGACATACCGACGGAAATAGTTAAATTATTAACAAGGATTGCCCATTATCCTACAATAATGGGCACAAGTCTAGGCAAATCCCTTTGGTTGACATATGGTTGATGCCAAGAACATGTCCTGAATGATCTTCATGGAATAAATACAGTTCTAAACACAATTACTTTATTGGCCTTTTGAGCTGTAACGAGGTAGTAATAGATACCCTTTTAAAGCTTGACATATTTTTTTCCCCAAGAAAAAGAAAATATAAAATCAAGTGTCTTAGCAACAAAAGAACATGCACTTCACGTGGTTGGAGAAAAATGACCTTGAATATAGTCGTAGTTTGTTGTTAATGAAATCATATTTTGCAATAAAGAATATCTTTGAAATAGAATAAGTCTAAAAGCATAGAGCATATATAAATGGTGTTACCGCAGGTGTTAATGTACTCTTTTCTCCAACTGTGCTTGTTGCCATTACAGAAACTGGAGATACATAGGAAGCACCTACACTAGCCTCTGTGGAAAGTGAGTGATACCTGTCAAAGATTTCAAATAAAATGTGAATATACCCTGCTTTGATGCACCATATCAAAATTTCTCTAGACACTAAAGAGGCAACCAAAGTTTTGTGCAAATACCTTAATGAAGGAACCCTGCCAGGCTAGCTAGTGACACCCAAAGAAATGGATAGTGGTAGACTTGTAGTGCTACTTTCTGTTCTGGTTTTCATGGAAGGCAATAAAGCTAAATCTGTTTATAAAGCACAAGAAATGAGATAAACAATAAATATGCATTGAAACAAAATAAATTAAGAAAAATAAGTGAATCCCCACTAGCAATTTAAAAAGAGCAGATATATGAAGTTACAAAACCCATTTCACTTTTATTGAAATGAATTACGCCTATCAGATCCATCTACAATCTGATCAATTGAATCTTCCACAACTCTTTTGTCATGTCCCTCCAACATTTGTTTATCCACTTTCCTTTTCCTTCTTGCTGAAATAATCTGTTGGTTCTCCCGTCTCCCCAACTTTCTTATTGTTATTTTGAGCATACCAATCTTTGCATTGCTCATGCCCTGTCTCTGCAATAGATTCCTTAGTTTCATCATAAATTTCACTTGATCAGTTCACAAGGAAATTATTACACAAATAATCCACGAGTATTACAACAATAATTTACAAGTGTATGGGATCAACTCAATGTTTATATAGCTTAGGGATCATTTTATATAAATAGCCACTCTCTCCCTTTGAGAGAGGATAAAATAAATAAAAAATTCAATAGTTTTTAGGGCTTTGTTCCTAAAACTCCATACATATTTTCACTTCCCAATAGGATGGATCTCTCTTCGTGAAGGTAAGGTTGGGAAAGTGATTCCAGATTTTGTGTAGGTGACATCATATTTAAGAAACAAAATAGATGGTTGGGTCAAAAACACTGCAACACGAGGCCATAATATATATCACTTGAATTGTTGATTTCTTGATATCTATCAAAACTACAAAACAAACCTCCTCTTTCTCCTTTTCATCTTCCATATTAAGATTTATGTTTTCCTCCGTCTTTTCGCTACTTTTAGGAGGCGCTTGTTAAAAAAAGGAAAATAAATTCATGCCAAATATGACAAAATATAAACCACATAGAAATTAGCCTTTGGACTCTAGAGACATAATTGCATTGAAATTTTGAACATTATTTTAAGAAAAATGGGCAAATGCATGTAGGGACCTATAAAAAAAAATTGCAGGGACCTCAAAAATAACCAATAAACCATACAACTTTTAACTCTCAGGAAAATAGTGAATGAAACAATTATTTTTAAGAGAAAAGAAGCCAAAGACAACTATCATCACATAAATACAATTCAATATCCATGTTGGAAACAATTATGTGTACAATATTTCCAAAAAAAAATCAAAATAGATAATACATGATTAGAAGCTACAAGATTGTTCCTAACCTTTCTTAAATTAAATACAAGAAACCCATTTAGGACTAACCATTTAATTTCCAACACACATGAATATATCCATAAGTTGCAAAAGAAACTACCCTAAATCTTACCATCAAATTAATTTCAACTTTTGTAGTACAAGCCACTTCAACTGGGGGTGATGGCATTGATCTGTGAGAAACATGGGTAACATTGTTAGAATTGCACATCAGTTGAATTTATGCTAGGCCAACATATTCAGAATTACAAAGGTCAAAAATTAAACTTACCTTTCCTCATTTTCAACTTTAGTCATGTCTTCTCTAGCAAGAGAGATCCCAACAACATCCTCGCTCTTGTCAACAATGACTACAGATTCTTTGGTACTTGTGTTGCCCACTAGTGCATGGCCACTAAGTTTAATTCTAGATGAATTTTTTATCACTCGTTCTAGAGTTATTATCCATCGTTTTCATTTTCTTAGTTGGCAAAGATGATACTGGCACAACAATTGAGCTAGTGGAGCCAATGGCTAATGATACCTCTGGGACTATTATTGATTGTGCTGAAGGAAATCTAGTATACAGTGTCTGTTACTAAACTTGTTTAGCATCAACAAACTCTGGAGCAACTCCCAATGAAGTGGATGATATGCATGGGCTAGTAGCATTTGATGCCACTGGTTTTCCCCCAACCTTCACCTTTGAGCCATGTGGCCATTTCATTTTGGGTGCTACCAATATAGTTAAGTGAAATGAAAGTAGTTAAGTGAAATGAAAGAATATTTTGGAAGTAAAATAACACAGCTGAAACATAGCTTTGAATGTATCAAGTTCTCACTTGCAGTGTTGGGACCAAAGAGCATGTGAATTAAGTTGGAATTATAACCTAATTCAATTAATTGTAGATTAGGAAAGAATTGAGTTCACAATGTCGATTCAATATCTACAGGAATAAGCATCAAAATCATACCTCTTGAGTTAACAGGATTCTGAGTTGATGATGGGGAGCTAGAAGCAGCAACAAATGCCCCAATACCAGATGATGAAGTATGCTATATAGATTGATTTGATGTTGCATGAGATGTAGGAAATAATGAAGTAACACTTGCTGGTTCAAGTTTCACATCGGGCTTCTATTCTAGCTTTGGATCCACCTTAACTTCACAAATTTGTTCATTAGGTCTTGCTTGATTTACAAACATCCTTGCAAGGTGATATAAAGTTTCTGCAACCTCCACTTCCTACATTGATGGGGATATCTGCATGAATTAATCAAACCTTACCATACAAGCATGATCATGAGTGACATGCATACCATCTTTTAGTAGTAGAAGAATTCATGGTAAGCTTGAGTCCCAGTTGTTGAGTATCCACCTATGATGCAAAGGAATATGGACATCACTCATGCATCTCTACTAGAGGATACATAAAATTTTCAACATTTGTAGAAACAAAAGTGAGTTATATGCGATATGTAGAGTATCGTGTGTGTAACCTCCAGTCCCACCAATATTCAACTTAATCATGTGTTGATTTTGTCTCAAATGTTATGCTTCTATGAGTTTAACAACTCTTAATTAAATATGGTAATATTTTGGGCATCTCCTCTAGTTTTGGTAATTGATCAGTCTTCGAAATCTGGAATCTTTTACATTTCTAAAGTATTAATCCAAAACAATGATTACCTCATTAGGACATAGAAATTGCTACACTTGATTCCCTTGACCAGTATGAACTATTGGGTGGGGATTATAACAGTTCACTGAAAAACCATATTTTTGGGTTTCTTTGTCAAGAAGGAAGATGAAATTAAATTATCTTTGTGCAAAAATTGTATATTGGTTGTCTACACCTCGACTCCAGGCTAGCTGGGTGAAGACCTTCCCACATTTGACTTTATTGAACTCCTCAGCGCTTTTCCGAACACAACCCTAAGTGATATGTTAGTATTAGAAGGTAAGCAACAAATGGAAATGCAGTAAAGAGAGTAGTAGTTGTCTGGGCCACAATGACCCTGTTCAATGGCTATCTTGGGCTTACAATAGTAAGCCTTTAATTATTCCTTTTCTAGTTGCTAAATCCTGTATTTGTATTTAACTAGTCTATCATGATCTGGGTAAGCTGACTCTTAGGCATTGAACTATCTATCCCAAGTGCCCTTGTTCAAGGCCATTTTAGTTATTAAGATTAATATTTCATTCATATACAAGAACGGGTTGGTACATTGCTCAACTGCCATTAAGATTTAATACCTTGTACTTAACTTCAATGAACCACTATTCTTTTCCTGTAATATGGAGAATATGCCATTTGATTTCTGTGTTATTAATACTACTGTGTAATTCAATCTAGATGACTCCTAGATTCTGTAATACATAGATTATGAAGCTTGCATGGAGTTAATGAGTCAAATATGGACTAGTTAATGAAAAAAAGGTATATTGGTATAGTAAGATGACCCATGGTATGTTCTAGAGAATGGAAGATGAGACACATGCCCCTCATGGTGGGTCCCCATGGCGTTATGTGTCGAATTACTAAATTATTACTTTGTTATGTCAACAATTGTTACATTTTCATTTTTCAGAGGTTATGTGTTGAATTATTAAATTTTTACATGGTCACATCTTATACAAACAGAAGAAAAACAAAATGCTAGTAGGGAAAAGCAATAATTTACCTCAGATTTTTCAAAGATTATGTGTCGAATTATTAAATTGTTACATGGTCACAAATTATATAAATATAAGAAAAACATAATGCTAGCAGGGAAGAGCCATAATTTACCTCAAATTTTGTGGGTCGAAGTTTTTCCTGAAGTGGCCAAATTTATTCATCTTTTGAAGCGCCCCTGTACATATTGGGCCAAGTTTTTTAAAGATTAGAGGATAAAAGATAATCTCCCCAAACTGTTGGTGGATAACACTCATTCCTAGTGCATACCTAAGCTCTCAAGAAAGTCCTATCAAACTCTAATCTCATGGTTCCTTTGCAACAAAAATATATCTACAAGAAAGTCCTTTGCATGAGATGCCATGTCGCATTATTGACATGGTCAAACCCTTAAACGAAGAAGAGATGCATGTCGATCTCATGAAATATAAATATGAGAAGTGACATGTGGTTCCAATAAAAAACAAATAATAAGGGAGCCCTCCACCTAAGGAGCCTTCTAGGGCCTTATAAAGACAAGATCTTATGGGATAGTTTAGTTGTTGAAGGTGTATACTAGAAAAGGAGACCATTCTCATTTGTTAAAGGTATGGTTGGAAGATAGGGAATTCCCCTCCAAGCACTTAGTCGAATATATTTGGGAGGATTGGAAGAAGGACGAGTTCAAATTGAGATTTTTCCTCTTTTTTCTCTTTTTCATGGGTGAATTTGATGGCTGGAATGACTCTTAAAAACTCATGGTGTAAACTTTGAAGAAGGGCACTCTTGCTCCAATAAGAAAAGATAGGCTAAGGTTTTTCCCTCCTTACTTCTCACTGGAATCATTATTCATTTCATGGTTGTTGTTATCTAGTTTTGTTCTATTTGGCTATTTTTTCATTGTTGTGAGGTGTGGACACTCCTATTCATTTTTTATATTGAAAAGACAGTTCATTAAAACATACCATTAATAGATCTCCTCTTCACACAGTCAAACCCTCTTGCATTAGTCTTGATTCCATAACGCATTTTGATAGGCTCTTTTTCTACCCAAAAAATGAAATTTGTTCTATTGTTTCCTCCCTTGTCACGGATAATAATGTTACCACACAAACTTCATCGTAGGATTCAAGCCCAAAGATCAATGGAAACTCATGGATAACTCAATAGGATGGCCATTGTAACCACACCAACCTCTTCTCACTTTACACTAGCTCTTCTCTAGGCTGACCTAGGTTAGGATTACTAGAACAAGCAATGAAGCACAAGTTGAAGTGAAGAGGGAGCTCTAGTCAAATGGGTTTTATGACGTTAGAGATAATAAGAGGGATGAGAGGGTTGGAGACCAGTGCCTTATTAATTTTCGCAAATGGGTCAATAATATATCTCATGGGGTGTTTAAAAGAATGTTTAGCAACGACTAGGGATTGCCAAACCCTAATCATTTCCTAATGACATGCAAGCTTCAAAAGTCTACAAGAGGAGCAAACCCACCTAGAAAGAATAGTTTCAATTCTGGTGTTTACTAAGCTAACCAATTAGAAGAGTGCATAAAAACCAACCTAGAAAGCATGCATCACCTAAGATTAACCATAACATCCATCAAGCAATAGAAGTGATGTGCTTACTTTACACTAAAAACCCACATTGTAGACATCATCAACTCACTAAGCCATGAAGCACATCAAACACTTGCAATAGAGTGATATACCAACCTTCCATACTGTAAGACCAAAATATGTTCAATTAAGCTCAAGAGGTAGTTCCCTCACAATCCAAATATACAAATGAATTGAGGGGATGCAACTCTTTATATAGAGTTATCCTCTACAAGAAAAGACTAAGAAAGTCCACCTCAAACCCTAAATCTAGGAGCGAGTAACTAACTCCAACAAAAAAGAAAGTACATGGTAAAAACCTAATACAACATGTCTAAAACAAAGTCGAACCAATCTTTGTGAGAGCACTGGGTCCAAATCAGTAAAAGCATGGCTATAATCCAACAAAATATAGCAACAAACTCCCATGTGTGATCGGCCTCCGCTAAGCTGTGTTATGATCAAGGTGAGGTAAATGAGGTGGATATCCATGAAATAAGGCACAAGACTACCTCCAAGCTACAATATGTTGGCTGTAATCCATGAATAAGGGCTATTCACACATGTGAGCTCAATTCTATCCAAGAGGGTAGCACTAGATCCAAAAGAAATGGGAATGAGTGCATATCCATAAGATGAGGCCAAAAAGGGCTGGTAAAAAAAAAGCAAAAAGGTTCAAGGTCAAACAAAGCGAAAAGAAGAATCCTCCAAGAGTGCAACACTAGGGTCAAAAATGTCAAACATGGGAGATCAACAAATAGTCCACCTCTAAGTGATGTTTTTGTCCACAAAGAAACCTCCAACCACAACACTATGGTATAAATCAAATAACATATGTCTAAATCACCCCCAACAACTAGAGCACTCAGCCGCCATAAATCATGTTGAAGAAGTCCAAGCCTCCAAAGGCACCTCCAAGGAGGGCACTTGGGAAATTGTTGGCTTGCGTTATATTCTTTCCATGAGTAGCTCACATAGTTAACCAGGGGGTTAGAGGGGGGATGGACCCCCCCCCCTTCGTTCCACTGATTCTGTAGCGGGTGGTCACATTGAGCTTGAGGGGTGCAAGTAACCCCACCCTATGTTAGGTTGGGCTGACCCACCTATGGTTTTGTGCATGATTTTCACACATGCTTTTGGACGTGATGGTTTTTGGTCCATGGTATTGGATGCTTCGGCATGTATAAATATGTATTGTAACATTGAAAGGAACATAATGAAAAATCAAGCTGGTAGTCCTGGTTTTTGGATCTAGGGGAAAGTATCTGTGTATATGTGTTTTATGTGTTATGCTCGCGCATTGTTTACTTTTTGTGTTTTAGAGTTCGTATGCAGGTAATTTCTATACATGGTTAAAACCTACATTTGGTATCAGAGCTGTTTTGGCTTCAAGTGGATACCTTTTTTGCTAGGGGTTTCATTCGAGCCTGTGGTAGACCTTGTTCAATGGTAGATCTGCGAGATTGATTCTCGTAGTAAGAGAAGATGGCAAGCAGTGGAAAGATAGATATAGAGAAGTTTAATGGTGAAAGTTTTGAGTTGTGGAAACTCAAGATGGAGGATCTGTTGTCGGATAAATATCATTGGATCACGATAGATCTGGGTACCAAACCAATGGGAATGTCTGATGAAGAATGGAAGAACTTGGATTGGAAGGTAAAGGGAACAATACAATTGTGTATCTGAGATTCAATATTGCTGAATGTATCAGGGGAAGCTATGGCGAAGGCTTTGTGGGATAAGTTAGGGACTTTGTACCAATCTAAGTCTCTGGTGAATAAACTGTTCCTGTGGAAAAAGTTGTATAACCTGAGGATGAAATATGGAGACTTGGTGATAGAGCATCTGAACGCATTTAATACTATGGTAATTCAGTTAGCATCTATTGATATTCAAATTTCAGATGAAGTTTAAGTGCATCAGTTTGTTGTGTTCTCTACCATATTCATGGGATAGTCTGGTTACTGCAATAGGTAGAAATGCAACTACCTTGTAGTTTGATGAAATGGTCTCATCCTTACTCAAAGAGAAGATGAGATGGAAAAATATGGAGAGCCAGAATGGTGATGCCCTGTCTGTACGAGAACGGTGCCAGAACAAAAACAAAAATAAGTCATCGAGTGGGAGATCTAAATCTGGAGGGAGATCTAAATCTCCAGGAAACTCTGTAAAGGTGGCGTGTTGGAAATGAGGAAAGGAAGGGCACTACAAAAGGGACTATAAATTTAAAGCTCCTGATAACCGAAAGGGATCTAATGATTCTCCTTCCACAGAGGTGAAAACCACCTCAGATGAAGGTGGGGATGTGTACTTGGCTTCTTCAAGTACACATATAGATCATGAGGCATGATTGATTGACTCAGGTGCACCCTTTCATTTCACTCCCCATAGAGAGTGGTTTTGCGAGTATGAGAAATATGATGGTGGTAATGTATTCTTTGGGGATTATAGGAAATCTAGAATCATTGGTAGTGGAAAAGTAAAATTGAAGTTGCAAGGGGGAAGGGTTAGAACACTTTTGGGTGTTCTGCATATTCCTACATTGGCTAGAAATATGATTTATATAATCAAGTTGGATGATGCAGGTGTAAAAATAGTGTTCGAAAAGGATACCTGCAAGATGGTTCGGGGAGCACTGGTATTAATGTGGGGAGTTCAGATTGGAACTCTGTACAAGATGCAGGGTAGCACAGTTGTTGATGGCTGCAATAATTCTGTGGTTCTTGAAAGTGGACCAAAAAATCTAGTGGTATCTAGAGAGATGGCCATGTTGTGGCATCAAAGGCTTGGACATATTGAAGAGAAGGGCCTTTGAATACTTCATGGTAAATGTATGGTAGAAGGTATGAGCAATAGATCCCTAGATTTTGATTTCTATGAAAATTGTGTATATGGGAAGCAGAATCGGGTGAGTAACCCCTCTCGTGGTAAGATGGAAAAACAAATATTAAAGCTTGTGAATAGTGACATGTTTGGACCTGTGAAGGTTCCATCACTAGGTAAGTTTGTGTACTATGTATCATTTATAGATGACTTCTCAAAGAATACATAGGTATATTTCCTTAAGAATAAATCTGAAGTCTTTGATAGGTTTAAAAAATTTAAGACTCTGGTGGAAAAACCAGATAGAGAAGAGGACAAAGGTGCTGAGGATAGATAATGGTGGAGAGTTTTGCACTAAGGAATTTGAAGAATTATGTAAAAATTCTAGTATAGCATGGCAGAATACTACTCCATATACACGTCAGCAAAATGGAGATGCAGAAAGGATGAACAAGACATTGATGGAAAGGGCAAGAAGCATGCTCAGTGGTGTCAGGTTAGGACAAGAATTCTGGGTAGAGGCGGTGGAGACAGCATGTTACTTGGTCAATAGATCACCTTCATCAGCATTGGAGGATAAGACTCCACAAGAGGTATGGATTGGTAAGAAACCCTCTCTTTCACATCTGAGGGTATTTGGATGTGATGCATATGTACATGTTCCAAAGGAGAAAAGAAGCAAGTTGGATGGTAAATCTAAAAAGTGCATCTTTATTGGGTATAAGGATGGTTTAAAGGGTTATAAGCTTTGGAACCCAGTAACAAAGAAGATTGTGTACAATTGAGATGTGGTGTCTAGAGAGGTGAAAGATGTTATTAAAGATGAAATCCAACCAAAGGAACCTGAAAAGATAGAGTTTAAGCTAAAGGAGGAAGAATCAGACTCTAAAGCAGAGGAAGAATCATAAGATGAAGAGCCACAAACTCTGGGTGTGAGAAGATCAGTTCGAGAAAGAACGTAGCTGGAAAGCTATAGTCCATCTGCTTTTTATTCAAATTTTTCTTTATATATTACTGATGATGATCCTAGAACTCTGAAGGAACCAATAGATTCAGAGGATGGAAAAATCTGGAAAGAGGCCATGGTTGATGAAATGGAATCTTTGCACAAAAATGAGGCTTAGGATCTGGTGGAGTTGTCAGCTGGAAGGAAACCCATTGGCAACAAATGGGTGTTCAAGAAGAAGACTAATGTAGAAGGAAAGGTGGAGAAATAAAAAGCTCGGTTGGTAGCAACGGGTTATTCCCACGTGCTGGGAAATGATTTTGGTGATATTGTTTCTCGTGTTGCCAAGGTAACTTATATTAGATTACTTTTATCTGTTGTTGCTTCTTTTGATTTTGAGGTAGAACAAATGGATGTGAAGATAACATTTCTTCATGCGGATCTTGAAGAGGAGATCTACATGAAGAAACCTGAAGGCTTTACGGTGTGGGCTAAGAAAGAAGTAGTATGAAAGTTAAAGAGGTCCCTGTATGGGTTAAAACAGTCACCAAGGATGTGGTATTAGAAATTTGATACATTTATACGAGGAATTGGCTTCACCAAAAACAAAGCAGATCACTGTGTGTATTTTAAATTAATTGGTGACCATGTTATTTATCTGGGCCTGTATATGGATGATATGTTTCTAGTTGGAAATGGCAAAGAAATTATCCAGTATTTGAAGACCCATTTGTCCTCCAAATTCAACATGAAAGATCTTAGTGCTTCAAAATATATTTTGGGCATGGAAATTAAAAGTGATTGGACAAAGAGGAATCTCTGGTTAAACCAGAGGAAGTATGTTAAGACAATATTGTAGAGGTTTAATATGTAGGATAGTAAACTGGTGAAGGTCCCTATTCCTATAGGTGTAAAGTTATCTGCTGAACTGTGTCCCAAGACATAGGAAGAGGAAGAGGACATGTCCCGTGTTCCATATGAAAGTGCAGTCGGTAGCTTGATGTATGCGATGGTCTATACTAGACCATACATTGCACATGCACTAGGAGTATTGAGCATGTTTATGTCAGAACCAGGGAAGGATCACTCGACATCAATGAAGCGGTTTTTCAGGTATTTGTGTGGCACTAGTGCCTATGGTTTGTGCTACCAAGGAAGACCAGGATTGGAAAGAGTGTTGCATATTCATGGATTTGTTGATGTCGACTGGGCCGGAGATCTGCATCAGAGAATATCTACAAGTGGGTATGTGTTTAACCTATTTGGAGATGCAGTCAATTGGATGAGTAAGAAACAATCTATAGTGGCACTATCAACTACAGAGGCAGAATACATGGGAGCCACTCATGGGAAGCAGTTTGGTTGCAAAGATTTTGTTCAAGAATGGGGTTAGTACATGGAACTATAAGGATAGACTGTGACAGCCAAAGTGAAATTTTCTTGAAAAAGAACCCTGCATATCATTCAAAGACAAAGAACATTGATTTTCAATATCACTTTGTGAGGGATATGATAGAAGACAAAAGCATGTCACTGGTAAAGGTGGACACTTTGAAGAATATTGCAGATGCATTAACAAAACCTGTGAGCTCTGAGAAGTTCTCCTGGTGTAGAGAACAATGGGCATTGCAGGGCTGGATAAATGACTAAGCCCTATTGTGGCCTCTTGTGGAAAGAAAATAACAAGTGGCAGAATGTTGGGTTGTGTTATATTCTTTCTACAACTAGCCCACGTAGTTAACCGTGGGGTTAGAGGGGGTGAGGAGCCCCTCCTTCGTTGGGAAAATTACATAGCGAGGGGATCATAGTGGGTTTGAGGGGTGCAGTTAACCCCACCGTATGTTAGGTTGGGCTAACCCACCTATGGTTTTGTGCATGATTGTCACACATGGTTTTGGACGCGATGATTTTTGATACATGGTTTTGGACGTGATGGTTTTCAGTCCATGGTATTGGATGCTTCAACATGTATAAATATGTATTGTAAGATTGAAAGGAACATAATGAAAAATCAAACTGGTAGTCCCGGTTTTGGGATCTAGGGACAAATCTCTGTGTATATGTGTTTTATGTGTTATGCTCTCGCATTGTTTCTTTTCTATGTTTTAGAATTCATATGTAGGTAATTTCTGTACAGGGTTAAAACCTACAGAAACCATGCATAAATAAAGCTCTAGCCAAGGGAAAACAACCACGTTACCCCCATCACCTCAAAAGCAGCGCTGCCATCCATCCTATAATATTTTTTAAACAATACAACTCCAAATAGTCTCAAAATCAACACTAGAGTAGCATGGAACCACCATCAAATAAGGAAAATCCACCTAGAATCTAGGGTTTAAACACCATAGACTCCTCCAAATATGTGCTGCCAACTCACTAAAACGATTTGGAAAACAACTCTAAATACTCACATGTGTGAGTTCCAAGTACTTGGTTGGCGCTATGATCTCCAAGGGTGAAGTCACTTCCATGTGGCAAAGTGCATGAACATATGTGCAATGAAATCCCCCACATACCAACAAAACATAACCAAGTGCCTCGACATATGTGCCACCATGCTAGCTCATCAATATAAAACCCAATATGAACAATAATATCTCTAGAAGAATATTATCATGCCTCCACATGTGTAAGGACCTGCGGTTGTTACCACGACCTCCGGCACAAGGTGCAACTCGTTTGGCAAAGGAGCGAGTTGGAAAACATAAGCGAAGTGCGAGCTTCGACCAAATGCAGGAGGTGATAAGTAAAAATGTGCATAGAGGAGGAGCGAGTTACATAGTTATACGATGAACGAGTGAGGGCATTCATCCTTGGTGAGCCGATGACAAAGATTGTTGGTTGAGGGCATTGGCCGATGGGCCAACCAAACAAGATAACAAAGAAGGGCATCGGTTGGAAACATAATGTAGGTCGACCGAGAGATGGTTAACCATGCGTTGAAGCATATATATGAGACACGTTGATGGTTCATTTGCCAAGCAAACAATGCGAGCAAGTCTTTCATAGACAAGGAAGTGCGAAGGAGGAAGGTGTTAGTCGTAGCAAGGGAAGGCGCAGTTCTAATGTTACCAACCTTAGTGTTGTGGGGAAAAATGCCTATGCAGGACGATCCTATCCACCTAAGGTGTGCCAGTGCCTTAGCAACAAACAGACACAGCTATTCTAGTATTCTTCCTTTATGAATTAAGAATGAAGAGAGATGGATGGACTAACCGGTGTCTTCGATTTGTCCCTCGATCCGGTTTCTCTTCTCTTTGAGAGTTCCCAGCTACTTGCCTTCTCACTCGCCCAGCTTCAACAGGTCCCTGCAAGATCACAAGAAGAGAACACTACACAAAGACATAGATTCATATTCATAACTAGTTCAGGATTAGAAATAAACTAAACATACTAATGCAATCATACATCAAAGATACATCAGCATGTAGGAGAAACCAAAATAGCTTTATTGATGAATAACAAGGTTCAGGAGGAGATACAACCAAGAGGGCTCCAATCCAGCATCTCCTTCCCAGCAAATGAAATTCCTATCTTCACCTCCCTTCAAAGCATTAAGCACCCAATGATTCCAATCTCAAACCAACAACAATTCTTAGCAATAACAAAATTCCAAAATTAAAAAAAAAAATAAAAAAAAATAAAAAAAAAATAAAAAAAAAAATTTACTTTTAATATAGGTTAAAATTATTAATTAAATTAAATTTAAAATCAAAATTAAAAATTTATTTATCCATTTATTAATAAAGTGTTGAAATCTAGCCGACCTCTCCAAACCTAGGTTATCTATCCATCCCTCTATTAATAGGTTCTCATTTTCTTGACTCTCTCTTTCTCAAAATGCAGATCTCATTACCCTGATGATGGACTCACCTAGCTAGTCTGAAACGTTGGTTTCAAAATTGCTCACAGGTTTTTCCATTAATTAAATACTCTTCGAGCCTGTATGGAATCTCTCTTCAACAACAAAATTCCAGCCTCCAGGATCTCATGGAGGAGAGATCCATATATAGATGTTTGGAGAGAGGATGAGTCAGCTTGAGATCTGACTAGCGTCCTCTCCCTCTGTCAGTTCTTGCTTCCACTTGGAGACTAAGAGCCTCTTACTCATCACTAGTCAAATTCATTGAGGCAAGTGTCATTGGAGAAGATTCTGGAAGCTTCCAGGGTCTTTCCACCTCGTTGAATGAACTTGCCATTTGTCACTTCCCGCTTAGTGCACCCTGGTAGTGCTTCTACCTACGTTGCAGTGCGCCTAGCGAGTGTAATCTCTGCATTTCAGCGCAGACAGCTAGTGGAGCCTCTGAATTGATCCTGAATTGACTTGTTTTTGAGCAGTTTCTGGTGGAGAACTTCTGTGAATTGCTGTGGTTTGTTAGCCTTGTTCCTCTAGGGGTAGGAACAACATGTTTAGAGACTTTGGATCCCTTAGATTATGGACATTTCATGCTTATAGCTGTAAGGCACAAAAATGTCTATAACAGTTGCCCCCTAAAGTATGAGGCCGTTTATCGGGTGCAATGCTTTATTAGGAGGATCCGAAGTTCATCCAATGCTGGGAGGAGACCTGTAATAAGATACAATATAATACATTATTTTCATATTGCTTTCATGATTTAGCTGAGGCGGGCATTCCCATGCTCAGCTTTATAAATTCATTTTTCTGTACATAGAACAGACAATCGTCTGATGGTAGACTGATAATTTTGATGAAATTATCATCCTTTGGGTAGGATGATTATTTGCTGCAATGATGTACATGTCAATGTCTTTATCTTTCCTGAATATATATCGCAGCCCGGATGGATGAAACTAGATCCGGGGTCTTCAAACTCGTTCGATCTTCACTCTAAGTACAAGTCGATCCATGTGAGAAATGTTCTGAAGTCGAACATGGAAAGACATCGCTTGATTACCGGTCAATGAGGTAAACCGTTAACAAGCGCGAGAGGAATCACCGATAATGATAATGACCCTCAAGGTACTACAGTACAATTCACGTGGTGTGAATAAAGGACTTGGCGTTGAACACCACACAAAATCTTTCGGTCGAAGGTCATTGATGTATACCTGTTGCCGGAAGTGAGAAACTTGCCATTGAGGCATGCAAGCTTCAAAGTATTGAAGGGGGTGTTCCTAGATCAACTTCTTGGATAATGAGCTGATGTCGACAAGAAGCGATCCGTCAAAGGAGGGCCTTAACGAATCCCACATCAATGACACGGAACGGAGCTAATGATTTTGATGGAGGTGAAAACAATCTGATGACATATGATTCAGGGTGGCGGTCATGAAAGGATGAAGGATAATGTACGGCAGTGGATGGGACATGGTTGACTTCTCTGAACGACTTCTCTTGAACATATGTCGACACTTATGCGATGGATCGGTAGCATTACCACAAATATGGATGGTATGGTGATACCATGGTGATGTGACCGGTGAATGAAACAACCCAACCCGATTGTGGTACGGAGGAAAAGTGTCATGTTCAAGAGCGACTTGCTACCATCAAAGTTTTCTTGAGTTTCTCCCAATTTTCCCCAGTCATTGCTGACCAGTACCTCTTTATTTTTGTCAAGCTTGAGGAGGATAACATATGCTTGTTCTATAACTTGCCCTTCGGGCAAGCCCATCGCTATGTTTTAACGAGCCTAGCGATAGTGAAACTCGTTCTCGTCTAAAGACAAGTTTGTCGCTATTTAATGCTTTTAACGAGTCTAACGACAAAGATAACTCGGTCCTTTTCATTTTTAGAGAGTCTGAAAAGGTATGTAAAGTCAACTCCGAAAGTCCTTTTTCATCATCTAATCCCTTAAGTCCGAAAAAGTATAAAACAATACAGAAGGGATGAATTTTCGATAGTTTTAACGAGCCGAACAAAACAAGCGCTCGATCTTTTTGTGCAATAATCCCTCAGGTCCAAAAAGATTAAAATCTAGAGGAGGGATAGCACTTCCGGTCGCTTTAATGAGCTGGAAGGCCAAAACTCGGCAATCTTTTCATATTTTACGAGTCAGATGAAAAGAGCTTAAAGAAGACTCGTCTTTTGAGGAACGAGTGATAAAACGGGTTAGCAGCTGATTCCAGGTAAGGGTTGGAATTTTCTAAGCACGACAGTGTCACAAGGATGGCTATTGAAATCACTCTTCACAGCTGTTCCTCAAAATGGGTAAACAATCATATGCAGGTGAACGATCGGCCAATGGAAAAGTGGAGGCGACGGTGCAAACACGACCAAGGCTTTAATGGCTGATAATGTTACATTCATAGTGGTTATTTACCGGAAGATAGTTCATTTTTTAACGAGCTTAAACGCGGAAAAACACTACTCAGTCTTATGTTTATTTTTTAATGAGCATGAACTATGTGCTAAAACTGCTCGGATCTTGCGTTTATTTTTTAACGAGCATGAACTGTCTGCTAAAACTGCTCGATTTTATGTTTATTTTTTAACGAGCATGAACTATACGATAAAACTGCTCGATGATAAGTTTGCATGCCCCTAGCATAATAACGCAAATCGAGGTGCATGCCCCCCAAGCTTCATTGCATTCAACTCGGTGGTTGGAATGAAGGTTTACCTTTGAGATTTGGAAAGGGGATTGTTTCATTTTTTAACGAGGTTGACACGAGATAAGAACCGTCCTCATGACTCCTTGTTTCATTTTTTAACGAGGTTGACACGAGGTAAGAAATGTCCTCAGAGTCCAAATCCATTAGATATAGAAGGTTTCATATTCCACTGTGGCCACTTCCGCCAGATTACTCGGAGGCGGTAGGGCAAAAGTACCCATTAAGGCAGGGTCTTTTAGGAGACCTACTCCGATATTTTGGAGCGAATGATTGCTTCCATGGATCATTGGAATGCTTCGAGTAACTTGAGAACCATTGGGGAGAAATGTTTGTTGGTCGACGATTGTAATTCCTCCTTGAAAGGGAAATGCAATCTTTCTAAAATAGGTCGACACAACAGCTGCCATGGCATATATCCATGGTCGTCCCAGTAGGATGTTGTAATCAAGATTCCCATCGATGACTTCAGCATCTATTTCTACTGTTTTTCCCCCTAGTTCAACTTTCAAGTTATTTAGGATACCGTACAGGGTATATGTCCTTCCGTCGAATGCTTTTAATGTTGTCGCAGATCGCGACAAGGTTGGAGATCCTAAAGTTTTCCAACAACTCATCGACATAACACATGTAGATGCCCCCTCATCAGTAATCGTTCGGTGAACAGTTTTGTTGAGGGTTTTCACTTGAACAAGGAAAGCTAATTGAGCTGGTAATTTAGGATCGTACCCTTTGTGGTCAAAGGATACAAGATTGAAATCTATTCGGTCAACCCCACCTATTGTTGATAATAAAGCTTGCTCTTGGGAGAGGCAATTTTGCGGTACCTCAAGTGTCGACATAGCGGACGGCGATTGGGCTAGGTCCTCTATTATATTATAACTCTGTGCTATTTTTGCACGAGGATTAACTGTCGATTTGTGCACTACTCCCTTTGGCAACTTTATCATTTGTTCAGGAATGATGGGTGGCACAACTTTGGTCAATGTTGTTGTCGAACTACTAGGTTGTTCATTAGTCTTGTTATTCGACACCTGTGGATTCCCGTAATCTTTATTCCTTGCCAAAGCATCATTTTTCTACTTTGATATAGAAAACATAAGCACTTGGGATCGGGAAGAATTTTGATTAGCAACCAGTTTGGTTCCCGGGCTTGGAAACGGATCAGTCAATACTGTTGAGGTTTTTGAACTCTTAAAGAGTTTCTTAACTTCAGTTATATGTGGACAATCTCTCGTCCAATGATCCTCATCGCATATATGACACCCCGCAGGGGGTTTCCTTTTTCTCCCTTTCTTTTTCTTCTTGCCCCCTGGTTGCTTCAGTTGTTTGCCCTTGTCGGTCGACACGGCATTTACTTCTGAGGCAAGAAGTTCCTCATTTGCATTTTGATCTGAAATCTTACAGGCCTTCTTGGATGTGGCCTTTGTCGATTTCGCGTTTGTCATGCCAATCACACCATTGCCGGCATGAGAGTCATTATTTGATTTAGGTGGAGGAGGAATTGAGAATTCCGGTCTAGGGGTGTCAGGTATTTTGTCGTAGAGCGTGCCAGACTAAGTATAGACCAAGTCCAGATATTGTGCACGAGCGATAACTTGCTCTTCCGTTACGACTCCCCCCTTTGCCACATCTTCCGTGATGGCAGGAAGTAATGACTTGATAAACCATTCAGCTAATAGCTGATCGGGAATGTACGTTTTTACCATCCTACGACGACGTCGCCACTCATGTATATGATCAGATATGTGAGTGGCCGTTGTCTGTTTGAAGTTGGTAAGAAGTTCGGTTCCCGTTTCGTACCTTATCGGTAACTGAAAATGGGTTAAAAAGGTTGTGGCTAGGGTACTGAAGTTGTCGAATGAAGCTCTAGGCAATTCGATATACCATTTTGCTGCCGGACCAGTTAACGTCCTCTAAAAAAGGCGAAGCCTAATCGAATCATAATTTAGGGTGTTTTATGAACACCACAGATGAAAGGTCATCACATGATTCGACGGATCTTCACCCGGATTTCCATTAAATTTAGGAATATCTGACGGAAGTTTATGCGGAATAGCTGGCCACCAAGGGGCATAAGAAATTGGATCATTCGTAAGCCGGTTTAGATCTGGTATTTCTAGTGTTGCTACAAAGGGCAACTATTGATTCAGGTTAGGCGAAGCATACCCAGGATAAGATGGAATCGCCTGAGCAGTGGGTCTTTGCATACCAACATAATGTGTTTGATGCTGGCAACTTTGACAAGGTTGATGGGCATAACCATTATAATATGGTTGTTGGTAACCGCTTTGTAAATGTGATTGCCCATTACTTACAAAGACTTGTTTCTCACGTCCTCGATATGATTGCTGGAATGGGGGTTGATGAGTTTGAATCAGCTCTGGTTGTTGGACCATTTGCTGTTGTCCAATACTGGATGATTGACCAAGATGAGGAGTCATAGTACTTGTTTGAGCCTGAGTCGCTCCAGATAAGGAGGCACTAACCGGAGGTTGTGATTGAGTTTTCGAGACAAGAGGCTATTGTATGGCAACCTGAGAAACTTGGGGTTGACATACAACAGGTAGCGCTTGTACTTGCGACGCAATCACCATACCAAGTATAGTGGCAACATTCGACACAGGGTGGACTGGTTGCATTGAATATGCAACCCTTGGTTGCTGAGGCAGTATTGGTACCCATCCGCTGGATGTAATTCCAGTTTGACCTGAACTTTGTTGTAAACTCCCATATGGTTGTTCTCCGGGGGGGGACAATGAAAAGGCATACTGCCCTCCATATGGTGGAAATCCAGTACTTAAAGGGTAGATTGGCCTTTGAAGACACATTGGATCAATTTGTTGAGTTTCGATATAAGAAATACCAGATGATAATCCGGATGAAGAAATAGGAACTAACCATGTCGTCGAAACAGTCTCTGATTGGACTCCAGCTTGTTGTTGACAATTTTCCGGGACAGATGGTATACCAACGAACATCATTGGAGTAGCAGCAGGAGGCTCTGCCGCTCTTGTGTCGGATGACACAGTCCTGGATGTCGACGGTTCTTCAGACATATTTAGTCTATCCAAAAGATTTCCTAGCGATTCTACAAGAAATTTGTGATGAAGGTAGACTAACTTCGAAGATCAACGAGGGAAAGGTGATGATTATTCCGTTTAAAATAAATTTTAACGACACTTGGACACAACTTTCTTTTTCAATTTTAAAGAGTCGAGAAAAAGCTAAAGATGACTCTAGTCTCCTTCGATGTTTTAACGAGCCCGAAGGGACAAATGCTCTGATGGACTTTTTCTGTTATAGAGTCTGAAAAAGGCCAAAAGAAACTGCTCTGGAGTTCTAGGTAGAGGGTGTGCCAAACTTTTCGCAAAACCGCAGAATACTTTTTTGGGTACGGGCGATCGATCTTCCTGAATGCTGTTTTCAGTGCATTGCGATCAGTAGGGCGGCCGACACGGCTTCCTATGGATAAAGGTTATATTCCTATAGGGGTCTCCCAATATATATGCGACGGTACGTGGGAGCACAATCCATACTGGTACTAATCGTCCCTCAAGAGGAATCACCCAACCGTCAGTGAGGCGACCAGTGACCAGGTTTTACGACGCCGGAACACGTCTCTAGCCTAGACCTCTATGTTGTGCGTTATGTTGAAAAGCGTTGTTAAGTTCATTTAATTTATTTTAGGTTGATCTTTTTAGAAGTTTGCCTTTTTAGATCACCACAAGATGTATGATACAATTCCTAAATGCAGTCTAAAGATGATAAGCAAGCTTTTATATCTTTTCAACTATGAAAATCCTAGCTACAAAGCGAAAAGAAACACACCATCTTTTCTCAAAGAGCAATCAGCACACTCTAATGCACTTTTCCTAAATCAAGCATGCAAACTATCAAGATGCAAATGCACAATGCAGGTGTTTGTTTCCCGCTTTCTTAATATTGATGCCTAAAAAGAAAGCTTTTTGTACAGCTTTGAATTTTCTTTTAAATGACAAATACAAACAAGTTTACTTTTTCGAAATCAGAAAGGGTAGAAGAGAATACAACACTTTATGACTTTCGAAATGAACACTTGTTTCGACACTTAAAAGAGACAAACTCAAACCAAAAGCAAAAGTAAATGTATAATCAACTGTAAACAACCAATGAACTCTCTCCTAAGATCACAATCAACAGATTTGAATCAAGCGCTATAGGATGATTATTTCACTCTTGCAAAGGAAAATTGTAAATGACGCCACAAACACATAAAAACACTCACAGTTTTTTTGTACAAAAGGAGGCGGAATTTAAGCAGAGAAAAGGAGTTATCAGACAGGTACCTATGTTGGTTACAGGCTGCAAAAATCAGAGATCAAAACAAGGCAAAACAGAGCAGAGAACCCCAGCTGCACAAGGCCTAACTGGATCAATGCACCCTCAACACAGAGGTTTTGACATTCAGCGCAGGTAGCCTTCACGGGACCTGCGTTGAAATGCAGAACCTCTTCATAGGGTCTACGCTGAAGGAGAAACGAGAGTTTCTCACTGGGTTCTGGGTCACAGTTTGCTGATTAATCTACGGTTTCAGGCCAAATAAATGCAACAAGCAAGGTACAATCAAAGGGATGCTTTGAGGGAGGACTAAGATCTATGACAAAGGATCATCAAATCATTTGTGAGTCCATTTCTCAGATCATAGACAAATCCAGTGATTGGATCAAAGCAGCAGTTGTCTAATTTGCATCTGAGAATAGCAGATGCAGTTTGATTGTTGCTGTTGAGTCTATGAAACAAACAATGATAGAGACACAAATAAAATGACTAAACAGATCTCCCCAGCGGAGTCGCCAATTTGTTGTGGCGAAAAATGCCTATGCAGGACGATCCTATCCACCTAAGGTGTGACAGTGCCTTAGCAACAAACAGACACAGCTATTCTAGTATTCTTCCTTTGTGAATTAAGAATGAAGAGAGATGGATGGACTAACCGGTGTCTTCCGTTTGTCCCTCGATCTGGTTTCTCTGCTCTTTGAGAGTTCCCAGCTACTTGCCTTCTCACTCGCCCAGCTTCAACAGGTCCCTGCAAGATCACAAGAAGAGAACACTACACAAAGACATAGATTCATATTCATAACTAGTTCAGGATTAGAAATAAACTAAACATACTAATGCAATCATACATCAAAGATACATCAGTATGTAGGAGAAACCAAAATAGCTTTATTGATGAATAACAAGGTTCAGGAGGAGATACAACCAAGAGGGCTCCAATCCAGCATCTCCTTCCGAGCAAATGAAATTCCTATCTTCACCTCCCTTCAAAGCATTAAGCACCCAATGATTCCAATCTCAAACCAACGACAATTCTTTGCAATAACAAAATTCCAGCCTCCTGGATCTCATGGAGGAGAGATCCATATATAGATGTTTAGAGAGAGGATGAGTCAGCTTGAGATCTGACTAGTGTCCTCTCCCTCTGTCAGTTCTTGCTTCCACTTGGAGACTAAGAGCCTCTTACTCATCACTAGTCAAATTCATTGAGGCAAGTGTCATTGGAGAAGATTCTGGAAGCTTCCAGGGTCTTTCCACCTCGTTGAATGAACTTTCCATTTGTCACTTCCCGCTCAGCGCACCCTGGTAGTGCTTCTACCTGCGTTGCAGTGCACCTAGCCCATGTAATCTCTGCATTTCAGCGCAGACAGCTAGTGGAGCCTCTGAATTGATCCTGAATTGACTTGTTTTTGAGCAGTTTCTGGTGGAGAACTTCTGTGAATTGCTGTGGTTTGTTAGCCTTGTTCCTCTAGGGGTAGGAACAACATGTTTAGGGACTTTGGATCCCTTAGATTATGGACATTTCATGCTTATAGCTGTAAGGCACAAAAATGTCTATAACACTTAGGTAGCACCACACGGAGTTAACGCATAAGGCTTGGTTGGAAGGTGAAGGCATGGGTGAAGGCACCCAATATTTGGTTGAGGGGACGGGTGAAGCTGCCCGGTGTTCGAGTGAAGGTGCGGGTGGTGACTCTGGTGAGTCACCCACCCGTCATGCAACACTACACACGGAGGTCGTGAACGGGGACATGGGTGAGGTCAGCCGCCCACCGTGTAGAAGTAAAGGAAGGGTGACTCAGGTGGGTCACCTGCCTATCGTGCAAGGTGAATGAAGTTCGGTTGAGGAGTGCGGTTGGCGGTCTAGTGTGAGGGCGCGACCGCCCAACTCGGGGAAGGAACTTGGTTGGCACACAAACGTGTGACGTTGATGTAAAATTGGCTAAGTATGAAACTTGGTGTTTCCAAGTATACTTGTAAAAGCATTGTAAACATTAAAATATATTGTATTCGGGTAGACTCATTGTTCAGGGAGTTGCCCCTTCCTTTATACTGTGCAATTGTGTTCTCTTGTATAATTGTTGATGTTAATGAATGTATATGGTTGTTCATTGGTATAAAGGAAACATAATAATACTTGGTTGCGAAACACAAACTAATTAGACTAATGGTTAGGGGTAGCCCATGAACATAAGTATTGGTGAAAAGAAAGCGTTCGGTGGTGCGCACCTTGCCAAGTACAATCTAAACTCTACTGTAGGCCTGGGGGCATGACAGTTGCTATCAGAGCTGGTCCAAGTTTTGTAGAGAACTTGGTGAACCAAATCAAGGCGTTTATTCTACGAGGTCCAAAGACTTGAAAGGGAGTTCAAGTTTTACAGGTGACAGGTGGAATATCAGGGTGATTCAGGTGAATGGTGAAATAGGTTTAGCAGAGACGAAGCTTTGTGCTTGGGCCAAGCTGAACGACAAGGCATGTCATGTTTGGAAGAATGTGAAGGGAATCTCTTGCTTACCTTATACAAGTTGAAGTGGATGAAAGAAGAGAATCCCTGGATTCGAGAGAAGCGTGAAGTCTTGGAAAAGAATGTTGAAGACGAACTTCTTCAACTTGGTTGGATAATGGAGCAGGGTGAAGTTGCAAATTGTGCCGACAAGAAAGAGGAAGATCTGATGATCGAGGATGTTGCAGATGTGACAATGATGGAGGATGAAATTGAGATTGATCAAGTTGAACCAAGATCGTGAAGTTTGCAGACATGGATGAATGAGGATACTCACATGAAGGAGCCTCATGATGATGATGTAAGTATTGATACTTGTGTTTCACTTGAGCATTTGGTAGATGAACCGTATACAAGGAAGGGAAAAATTAGTTTACTGATGCTGGGGAGGATCTTATCATGGATGACTATGATGAGACCTTGTATGGAGAAGCAAGGATTATTGATTGTTGCAGGACTTGTTGGAGTTGTTTGTGACCTTATGGTAGAAGGTGCAAAGGCCCATGACAAGGGAGGAACATGATGATCATTGCGGAGGATTGAGTCATGCTTTAGCCACATGGAAAATTGGCTAAGTACCCATCATGACTCATGGATAGATAGAAGGGAACACACTTAGGTATGATGATACTTGGGTGGACTTCTCATGGCCGAGACCAAGAGTAAGTCTTGGTGGAAGCTTTAGTGGGAGCTATGATGGAAGAGACTCATATGATGTGATGATGATATGGTTGGGTGACCGAGTTCACTAGACTGAAGATTGTAGACTTGGATGGGATGATTGATTGTTGTGGTGGGTCTACTTGGTTGGACTACATGGGAAACTTAGTCATGGACATCAGATTGGAGACATGGAGCATGGTAGTCTTATGGAGGGACATTATACAGGAGCACTTGAAGAGGTGTCACTTATGGGCATCCAATGAGGAGTGCTAGAGCAGGGATGTTGTGTAGGTGGATTTGTTGGTGTGACATGGAGACCTATTATTTATGAGCCGATGGAGAGGTTGCGAACTCTTGTACAATAAGGCCATGGACTTGGATGGATTTGTGAGTAGAATATGGAGCATTCCTACTACATGGAGAGCTGAGGCATCTTGCAGAGACCTTTGGGTTGAGACTTTTATGCTTGTTGAGATGTTGATTGGAGATGACTCATGGAGCTCATGATGAGATGAGGTTGTGAATTTTAAGACTTCATATATGGTGGACTTGGAGGATCTGAAGCATTGAGGAGCTAAGGTCAGAGACTTTGATGCAGGATGGGGTGAATACTTTCAAGTACATGTATGGGAATGGCTTGAAAGAGTGACTTGATGTGGAGGATCGATATGAGACACTTTGGAGTGATGGAGTTACAATGATGATGACGCCTTGGTGGCAACACTTGGGCATGGGTTGAGATGAGACTTAACCACTTTGACACATGGGAGCTGATTGATCTATGATCATGGGCAGCACATGGATAGGTGAGACAGGTTCATACTTGTTTCTATGGTAGACTTGGGGAATGGCACATTGCAGATATGATGGAGGTTGCTTCATGGACCTGGATGTGGCACATCAAGAGTCAGAGTTTGATGAGATGGTCTCTTCATATTGAGGAGGCACACATATGGATGATGATGTTGGGGTAAATGTGGCTGATTTCATGCAACACATTAGTACCAGAGATCATGGACAACATGTTGCAGATGAGATGAGGACTACTTCATGGACTTCGGCATGGCTTACACTTATATGGAGATGGATTCTTGATCGAGTTGATGATGTGATAGGATGTTTTGAGAAACGATTAATGGTGGGATGAGGATGTGCATTCTCATGGTTTGAGTGTGACAGTTGGATTAGCTACCCAACTAGTTCAGACATGGGGGTCGATAGTGTACATAGATGTGTTAGCATTGTGTTGGAGTATCATGGCAGTAGTTCACATGAGGACGAAACATGATGAGGTCGACACGAGATGTTGCAGGAAGCATGTAGCTTGAGATGGAGGGGCCAGCTTTCCACGATGGGAGCATAATGTGGAGATTGTGAAAGGATGGTTGATGATCATGGATTGAGATGATTTTTGATGTATGACATACTGATGAGGTGTATACCTTGGTATGGTAATCTTCGTGACAGATGGTTGCTGGGATGAGCTACTGTCGAGGACGAAAATGATTTCAAATGGGGGAGGACGTAAGGACGTGCGGTTCTTACCATGGCCTCCGGCACAAGGTGCAACTCGTTTGGCAAAGGAGCGAGCTGGAAAACATAAGCGAAGTGTGAACTTGGACCAAATGCGCGAGGTGATAAGTAAAAATGCGCATAGACAAGGAGCGAGTTACATAGTTATACGATGAACGAGCGAGGGCGTTCATCCTTGGTGAGCCGACGGTGAAGATTGTTGGTTGAGGGTGTTGGCAAATGGGCCAACCGAACGAAATAACCAAGAAGGGCGTCGGTTGGAAACATAACGCAGGTCGGCCGAGAGATGGTTAACCATGTGTTGAAGCATACATATGAGACGCATTGATGGTTCATTTGGCAAGCGAACAATGCGAGCAAGTCTTTCATAGACAAGGAAGTGCGAAGGAGGAAGGTGTTAGCCGCAGCAAGGGAAGGCGTAATTCTAATGTGCCCAACCTTGGGCAGCACCGCATGGAGTTAACGCATAAGGCTTGGTTGGAAGGCGAAGGCGCGGGTGAAGGCGCCCAACGTTCGGTTGAGGGGATAGGTGAAGCTTCCCGGTGTTCGGGTGAAGGCATGGGTGGTGACTCGGGTGAGTCGCCCGCCCGTCATGCAAGACTAAATGCAGAGGTGGTGAACGGGGACTCGGGTGAGGTCACCTGCCCGCCGTGTAGAAGTAAACGAAGGGTGACTCGGGTGGGTCGCCCGCCCATCGTGCAAGGTGAACGAAGTTCGGTTGAGGAGTGCGGTTGGTGGTCCAGTGTGAGGGCGCGCCCGCCCAACTCGGGCAAGGAACTTGGTTGGCACACGAAGGTGTGACCTCGATGTAAATTTGGCTAAGTATGAAACTCGGTGTTTCTAAGTATACTTGTAAAAGCATTGTAAACATTATAATATATTGTATTGGGGCAGACTCATTGTTCAGGGAGTTGCCCCTCCCTTGATACTGTGCAATTGTGTTCTCTTGTATAATTGATGATGTTAATAAATGTATATGGGTGTTCATTGGTATAAAGGAAACATAATAATACTTGGTTGCGAAACACAAACTAAGTAGACTAATGGTTAGGCGTAGTCCATGAACATAAGTATTGGTGAAAAGAAAGTGTTCGGTGGTGCCGCACCTTGCCAAGTACGGTTGGAATTCTACCGTAGGCCTGGGGGCATGACAACATGTGTGCCAAGAGACGGTGCTCTAGGAGGTGATTTGTCAACGAAACAAAACTATTCAGGATTGTTACCCCTCATATTCTCTTAAGTGTACCATACTGGAGTCAAAAAATAATTCTTATGCATGTGGGATTATGTACAAGTGTTCATTTAGTGAGGAGACCCAGACCCCATCGGTGAGTCATGGCTCATCCTTCTAGTCGCCATCCCAAGGTTTTGGGGTTTGTAGCTACACTTTACTAGCAGTAATGACCCATCATGTGGGAAATGTGAGTCGTGGGTAGGTACTCTCACATATTGTGGTGGATCTAGTTAAGATACATAATTTTACCCTAACCATTCACTTACTTGAGAAATGTTTGTTGAGTTGCACCTCATTTAAAAGTTGTCATACTTGGATAGCACACCTCCCTCTTGGACCCTCTTTTTTTCTGTATTTTTCACACCGAGTTGAGAATGTGAAAAGCGCCCCTCCTAAAAATGCACATATGTGGCGTTAAATCCAACATTTCAGGAAGTCGACTTGGTTGGCATTTAAACAAGCTTATGAAATAAAAAGGCCCACGTGAGGGGCTTATCCTCTTCCTTGAAAGATGGATGTCGAATGAACTTCAAATCATACTCTCAAGACATGTGGCTACATCAAAGAAGGTTGATCCACCTTGAAAGAAATTCAAATCTCTGAAGTCGTTCCATTCAAAAGAGCCCTCAAGTATGCCATAAATAACAAGTGGTTGTAGTTGTTCAAGCATGAGATGAAGACTTTGGATGACAAGGCACCCTCATTTCAACAAAGTCCAAGCTTATCAGAAGGACCTCCAAGAAAAAAGAACCCTAGCGCTACCTCAAAGGAAGACATTTGATGAAGTGATACCATAATTGAAGGGTTTCCAAGAAAGTTTGTGCGCGAGAAATCGTTCCACTTTCCAAGCCTAGCGAATTGCTTAGGTTTGATTTAACGAAAAAAGTAGTGACCTAATAGGTTTTGAAAGCTGACTGAGGTTAGAACTCATATGAACGAAGCAGGGTAAGGCGTTTTTTCTAACTGTCAAATAAAGTTAATACCTTCTTACTTGTTGATGTGATGTTTGTTGGGTATGGCTAATGTCAGATCAATACCTCCCATTCCTAATTTATGATGCCATTATCTGTCTATTTATGGCTATCGTAGTGATTATGTCTTGGCTTTATCGGTCCACAAACCTTAGTATGGATTTATGCCTAAATCTATCTGGCTTTATCAGTCTATAAATCTTAGTTATGGGATTGAGTATGGGCAACCTTAGTTACTAGAATGAGTATGGCTTCATTGTATCAATCTATCTATCTGGCTGGGCTGTATAAGTCTATAAACCAACCCGAATATGGCCTGCCCAGCCCGATATGCACGTAGTTTGAATCATCAATTGATCCCAAATAAATCTATTAACCCATTTCATCCCAACTACTATACCCCATTAGATAGGTATAGTTCAACAGGGGGGCATATAAAAAAATTTCTCTACCTCCCATCCTCCCACTACTAGGATCACAAACCCAACAGAGAATCCGAGGAGACATGATGGAGCAACACGTATTCGAGAAATATATCTATTCTCAATATATATTTATAGTGTGCAGTGGGAGACCATACTTATTTGTTTGGGTTGTGCCCCTAACTTAAGCTACTTTATTTCATTATTTTCACATGGTGTAAGACGTTGGTTTATTGATGCAGAGGCTGCTCAGCTGTTGGGTCACCCCTTCATCCTCTTCAGCTCCCTCCAGAGACCTTCCATACTGATGCAGAGGCTCAGTATATAATCCAATCTCACCCACACACAAATTATCCTGTACATAAAACCCCATAACTAATTTTTTGATTCATAATTTGGTAAATTTTCTCAAATACTCGGCTCTCTCTGTATTTAATCATTCTTAATTTGGCTGGCATCAAAAAAAAATTAACAGAACATTTGTTAAGTTCATCAAAATATGTACATAGAAAATCATTTGATATTTTTTAATGATCACGTATTTTTTTCCTCCTTTCGCTCTTGAAACTTTCAACCAAGGCTTTCCAGGTGAACTTTTTTGCTGTCCCACCTCAAGTTGCAAGGGCGTGGGCCATTTTGAAATGTTTCACTGCTTCCTGTGAACCTGCCAATAATACCCAGTTCACTCCAAATATTAAAACACCAATAATACTCAATGCACTCCAAATACGAAAACGCCCGAGTATATCTTTTTAACATTGTGAATTTTCTATATGTGGTTTTGTCTTTGGATGTGACATACTCACAAATTTCATTGTCATAACTACTCAGATTGAATTTCTAGGTTTATATTTGGATTCTTCTCTCCAATCACTTTCGACTTCTGGTAACTTTTTATTTCGTCTCCCTCACTTTGGATCCTTAAGTTCACATAATATTTTTAAGTGAATTTTGAGTGATTTCACTTTATAAATTTTAACGATTTGCAGAAGGGAAAATCGCTCAAAATTTTCGGCTTCCCCGAGTTTTGTTTTTGTTTGGTGCTGGGATAGAATCATGCAACTCTTTATATGGCTTTTAAAAATAATTTAACAAATACATAAAAATACTCGTATAATAAAAATGATGATTTCATAGCCATTGACATTTAATTATTTTGACTATACTCTCCCATTATCCATTCAGTATCCATTGTAGTTCATTATTGATGGATGTATTTAAAAATGGTGAATGCCTTTGGGATTTCATAATAAATAAGAGGTGTTTCTCAACAACAAGTCCGTGCTGCAATGCCGAGAGATTGTATGGACTTGTTTAGGTTGTTAGAATATTGTTATTTGGAAATGGAGAGATTGTATATTTATTTTGTGAAAGGGCCATTTTATTTTTCTGTAGGAAAGTTTATTAGATTAAGTACTTAGAAAAAAAATATTGTTCAAAATGCTAGCAAATTTAGACAGAGTGGCTGATGCAATAGCACTTGGTGTATTGTAAATATCCCAACTCAAAAAACCATATCCACATTTATTCCAGCCGCCATAATTTATAATTTCAGCACTTGGTGCATTGTAAATATCCAATCTGAAAAAACCACATGCCAATTTATTCCAATAACGATAATTTATAATTTTATTTGTTTAAAAAATGAACCATTAATGTCCTACATTAGTGCTAATTGAAAAAAAAAAACATTTGAGCCTGCATTATTAATGAGGAAATAATATATGAAGAAATAAGTGCTAACTGAAAAAGAAAAAAAATAAGCAAACATTTGAGCTTTTATTAATAGGAAATAATTGATAAACGAAAAAAATGAAATAAACATTTGAGCCCATATAATGGCCTTGCATGCAAGGCACGGGCCCCTTCTTGAATGGCCTAGAATCAGTTGCATTATTAATGAGGAAATAATTGATAATTGAAAAAATAAAATAAAATAAACATTTGAGCCCATATAATGGCCTTGCATGCAAGGCACGCGCCCGTCTTGAATGGCCTAGAAGCAGTTTGCGAAGTTATCTTGTTTGGTCCACCACCTGACCAACATGCGTTAAGCACATCACCAGCATGTCTTAACCCATTTGAAGGCGTATAATCTATGGCATCCTTAATTTTTTTAGCATATGAAGATTAAAATTTTTGGAATATCTGGTTCGAGTGGATCCAGTTGAAGCACCCCTTATAGTTCCAGTTCCTACGCAGAATCAATTTGGAATATGTGGTTGGAGTGGATCAGTTGAAGCCTGCCTTATAGTTGCCCGTTATATACGCAAAACCAATTGCCTTAGTTGTCGGAAAAAAAATACCAGCAACAGAAGCAAGGGTCATTAACAATTGTGCAACTTCCACTAAATGACAGCACCTGTGATGTTATGCCATCGAAGCTACCTAGTCAGAGATGTGCTTATTTGGGTCCTGCGTGTACTCTTCTTCTCACTTCTTACCTAGGTTGCATTTCTTACCTCTTACGTGGGTTGCATTTGGTTGAATTTTTTTGTCTGCAAACAGAACAATACACAAATATGACACAGTTAGATGTTTACAGAAAGACACAAATATGACATAGTTAGAAGGTTATAGAAAGAGAAGCAAATATGTGGAATGACAGCAGATGGTGTTAATGATGCTCCGGTCTTCAAAAATGCATATATTGGAAAAATAGATTTGCTGAAGATAACAATGTGTTGTGCAACTAGGTGTGTTATGGTTGTAGGTGGGTTTTCTATTTATTGCTTTGCTAATTCATTAGAGATAGTGTTAGTAAATTACTATATTTTCACTTTAAATATAAATAGAAAATTATTTTGTTTTTTCGTTTGAATTATAAACATAAACAATTATTTTCTTGTTCTTAATTGAATTAGTAGAAATAAATGAATTTATAAGAAATTTAAATACATATTAAAGATCAGTTGGTATTTTTTTAGAATTAGGATTCACCCCTTGAATTAGTAAGAATGAATGAATTTATAAGAAATTTACATGCATTTTTAAGTTCAGTAAGTTGGCCAAAACAATGTAAATCACTATATTTTCACTGTAAATATAAACTGTAACAATTATTTTCTTGGCTTGAATTAGTGGAAATAAATGAATTTATATGAAATTTACATGCTTGAATTAGTAGAAATGAACGAATTTATAAGAAATTTACAAGCATCTTTAAGTTGAGTAAGTTGGTATTTTTCCAGAATTCGGATTCAACCCAAAACAATGTAAATCACTATATTTTCACTTTAAATATAAACAATAACAATTATTTTCTTGTTCAGACTTGAATTAGTAGAAATAAATGATTTTATATGAAATTTACATGCATCTTTAAACTCTGAGTTGGTATTTTTCAAGAATTGGAATTATAACAATGTAAAAGTAATTTCTTATTCACACTTGAATTAGTAGAAATCAATGATTGTATATGAAATTTACATGCCTCTTTAAACTCTTAGTTGGTATTTTTAAATAATTGGAATTATAACAATGTAAAAGTAATAGAAACAAATATAAAATGTTTCCCTAAAATATAGCAATTTCTTTGGAAATAGACAATGATATTGGAAAGAAACATAACAACATAGCAATTTGTTAAGACGATGTTAAAATCTTCCGCAAAGTCTTGCCAACATGCCTACTTGGGGCTCAACTTATTTCGAGTGTGGAAATAGCTCTTAAAACACGCTGAACCCACAAGCAATAGTTTTGACCGAATGGACTTCTTTGCAAAGCAATAGTTTCGACGACATGGAGTTCGTTGCAAAGCTATCCAGAATAGAAAGTAGCAATAAAGATATCCAATGCAATAACATGGAAAGAATTTAATTGAATATTTTCTTTATTAAAAACACTCAGTGAAGGATATTTACAAAACAGTTTGTAAGTCCCCAATAGAAGGTGGAGAACTCAAATGGGAGCTCAAAGAAAAAAGATGATAATGGTGATGATGATTGGTGAAAAATGAATGAAAAACCATCTTATTTATAACAAATTATTGAGTTAATGTCCAAAATAGAGAATAATAAAAGAATATTAACCAAATCAAGATTTAGCCACTTGGAATGATTTATTATATTTATTAGAGAGAGAAAAGATATTTAAAATGGTTAAATATCTCTATTTAGAAATAATTAATGGATAAAATTATTTATTAATTATTGTGAGAGAATTAAGGATGGTGTGAAATTGAAATAATTATTAAATAGTGATTTAATAATTATTCCAATAATATAAATAAGGAATATTAAACAAATATTCATTTATTTAATTATTCTTAGGGGATTTCGTCAAATGTGAGAATGAATAATTATTTAATAGTGATTTAATAATTATTCATAGAGGAAATTAAATAAATAATGATTTATCTAATTATTCTCATGAATTTTTAGATTTAAATCAAGAAATATTTTAATAAATATAGTTTGCTAAATTATTTTCCACATTTAAAGTGATTTTTCTATGGGAAAATTAATCCTACATGGTCTATTTTGATCCACTTAGTTACAAATGACTAGGTGATCATTTTTTGATGATGGCATTTTCCCCTCACATGTATGAGAGTTAGGACAAAATTGTATGATTCAAATACATTGTAGGTTACAATTCCATGAGACACTAAAGGGCAGTCAAAGAGAGAGAGAAAGAACTGAAAAAATATAAGGATGAACAAAAATGGAGGGGGTGAGAACTACTAAACTAAGAGAAGTCACCTTTTATGTGGGAGTAAATTATCTCAAATGAGGTGAGGGAGGCATGCACATACCCACCGAGATAACTGCCTACAAAGAATAATGATGAGTCCAATAATGTGGAATTGAGCTACAAAGTACATGATAGATGATATAGTGGCATCAAAGGGCCAAAGACATAATACAATGGATCCCATATAAACAATGCACCTAGAAAATCATACGCCAAGACTGAATACAATAACATCTGAGTACATGAGACATAATTCCCCTCAAGCTGACATAGTGAGGGGGCATCACAACCAAAGAATCCATGTTGAATAAGAAATGGCTATGAAGATCTTAATGTATCATCTGAAGGAGACATGCATGTTGTGGGTGCTGCAGGAGGAAGAAATAAAACCCATGACATTTGTGTAACTACATTTGAGGCCAGATCAACATCTGTGGTCTTCAGGAATTTGGGAGGCTACCTAAAGGGCCACCCCTTAATGAGGTCTCGAACATCTCACACACACCCAAGGATCATTGGGACAATCATCTAGATCATTGAACGATCAAGTGTACGAATCTCAATCATGTGATAAGTAGATGATGTTGAGAACATGAGAAATAACCAACTCAAAGGGAAATAATGGGCCCCTTTGCTTGATCTAAGGTGTTGAACAAAGATGGAAGCTGGAACTAAGGTGCAACACCCTCTCGAATACTCTTTTGGAATAAATGTGCTCAAGTTGATAGAAGCGTACCAACCAGAGTTATGGAAATCAGGAATCCTAACCAAAGGTACGAGGGATCATAGTAGAGTGACTGATGGAATGAAACAAGGGATGATCATTGAAGAAAACATGATGAGCGGTGGACTGACGATTTCCGTTGTCAGATCATAATAAGGATGTTTGACTTGGCAGCGTCTGACTTGATTTCAGCGGGGATGTTCAATGACTCAAACAAGGGTCCAACAAAGTTGGAGCAGTAAGGTTGGAGGCCAAATATGAGTAAAATGGGAGGGAGGGGAGACAATGACATATGAAACACTATTATAGGACATAAGGGGACTTGGAATAGACTCCATAAAACAAGGGTGACTCATCCTTGATGCTCTCAATTACAAGGGTGACTCAATGATGCTCCCACGTGGGGGAGGCCTAGAGGGGACGATGAAAACGTGAGTAAATGATGGTTACTCATGAAGAAAATAGACACGTGAGTCAACCAATGTAATGGTAAATTAGTACTAGAGTATGACTAGCTCAAATGCAGAAATTTATTTTTAATGGGTGGTGAATTGAAACCTCAAGGAAAAAATGGGTTACTGGTGAAGTGTCAAATTAACAAACACAAAGGGACACTCATTATATAAGTCGGTGAGAGATTTGAAATGTTGTTGATGGTTCATCAAAGAGACCTACGGTTTGGTCACAATGTGCAATGCAAAACTAGGGTTTTTAGTATAAAAGGGATTTTTTCCCACAAATCGAATTCATTTTCTTAATGATCTAAGGATAATTTGGAGAGGAGGACAAGGCCCTAAATATTTTGAATATCATAGCAAACAAAAAAATTGTCAAAATTAGGATATTCGAGTTGGAGTTAGGTGGCCTAACATTAGTCATGATTTTTGGTGAACTAGACTTTCATATTAGGGCTTCAACTCTATGTGGGGGACCCATGCTCATCCTCATGATCACAACACACTTTTGGGGGCTTTGTTTTGTGTTTCAGAATGCAGAAATTGGGCCTACAAGTGCCTCTAGTAGAATTTTGAAAGGAATATTTGAGTCTATGCTCAGAGGATGCTAAGGACTCGTGGTTTGCTTGGAGTTGAAGCTAAGTACTAGAAATGCATGCCTTTGAATCTCGACTGAAAAAATGTAGTGGTATTTTGTAGGAATGGCAGAGATGAAGGTATCGTGGAGACAACGAGATTTGGAGTCCCTCCATGATGAGATTCATGGGAATCGAGCAATGATAGGGGTGTTGGCATGTTATTGTGTGTTGAAGTTTTTAGAGAAACTAATGATGAGGGATTGTGAGCCCTTGCTCTCAAGGATAGTGAGTTACTAGGACCTAGATCAGGTGGCCTTTGTAGTATAAGGGCACTTGATTAGGATCACTATCCAAGACATATATTTTCTGACACGATTTCCCCCCTTGGTAGTGGTAGGGGAGATACATCTAGTGCTTCTTTGTGGGATGCATATAGATGAATTTCTTTAACATAACTATGTATTAGGGAGTCATGTGAAGGAAACAACCATATAGATCAATGACTTGGAGAGGCTTGAGACACACACTACAACTGCGGTGGTGCTATGAATTTGTCATACTCATGCCCTCCACTATATCACCATAGGGTAGATGATGTTAGTGGAGAGTGTGCTGGGAGGGACCTACTATGGGTGGACCCAAATGATTTTTTCTTCATTGTAATGACAATTTACAGTATGCAGATGTAGGACAAATGATAATTGTTCATTTGAGACAATGTTATGCTCACTGTTCTTCAAGAATTTCCCCAGTATTCAACCTCATGTTTAGATCTATGATGGGGGCCCACAGGAACCTAGGATGTGCCACTGAGGGTAGCTATTGAGGCAAGGTGGAGGAGGGGGAGTCAAATAAGTGTTTTGACAAGAGTTTTTCACTTATTCATACTAGATGCCACTGTACATAGAAAACTATCCATATCATGGCATGAACTGTAAGGGAGATCCTGACTTACCACTACCACCAGGATGAGCATGGGGCCCAGATGGTAAGAAAAAGTTGCTATATATTTTATGCATTTATAGTTTAAGAAATATATGTATGTGGTAATGATCTCTAAACTTTGTGGGATTGGGATATAACATCGATAAGGCCAGAAGGATACACGGGATGATCCACAGCCTTAGGGGTTGCAGATCGGTGTGGTACCTTATCATAATAGGGACCAAGTAGTGATTCTCTAATGGAGGATCTCCGATGTAAATGCGACGTATTACTGACTGCGTTGATAGAGCATGGGTGGATGAGCTAGAAGATCAATATAAAGATGAGTGCACGGTTCTTAATTCAGAGTGGCGAAGAATCATGCGGTGCATTGTAATGGCCAGTTGAGAAGTATAAGATCTACGAGATGGGGGAATGCATTTGTTGGCTCGAGAGCCTCCAGATGCCAGTGATTAGGAATAATGACATGTAACTCCCCATTTTTGTTTATGATAACATGCGATTGAGAAGGTCAAATGTATTTAGAGTAGTGGACTCAAAACACTCTATTATTATACATATTTATGATTATGCATCTTTTTGTGATGTTTTTGGTTCACGATATGTTTATGGATGTCTTCTTAAATGTGATAAATGCTAGTTTGGAATGTTATTAGCAAAGGTATATACATAGTGATTTCAGGCTCTAGGAACATGATTGAATGTAATGGATTCAAGTTCATGCCCAAAAATATTATCTCGTAGATATTTTCTAAATAGGACATGATTATACGCATGATAAATTCCATTCAATTGCATGATGAGTAGTAAGGAATTAAGAGAAACATTAAGGTGAAGGATGTGGAGATCAAGGGCATCAACTAACAAACCTATCACAACATTATATTTCACCTGGTTATTGGTGTAAAATCCAATGAAAGTGATGTTGGAGTGGACTAAAGAATGCAAAGGGGTGAAAATGGCCCAAGCTACCAAGGCTACATTCCTGGTGAAGTGACTCGTAGCATTGGCAAAACTAATATAAGGTGTGGATGGTGGATCCGTCTGAAAGACACAAGAAGACAATTTATAAGAATGTGGGGGATACAAAACTACAAAGAAGTCAAAAGTTTGATATCAGTGTCATAATGGAGAGGTAACTGGAAATATGAAAGAAAATTTGTGGCAAGACTTGCTAAAGTGGAATGAGTGGCTATGGGATTATCAACATACCACTTAGAAACAACTCTAGTGAGTGTACATTAGAACAAACGAAGATAGATGGAGTCTTCTATAATGGAATTTGATGAATACTGGATGTGGAAGGAGTGAAAATGATTAATTGGATCTTCTACAGGATTACCTTCAAACATTGGAATGACTGAAGGGAGTTTAGTAGGCATAGATGGCCATGTGGGATCATGGAGGAGAGGATCATTCATAATATGGATAAAATTAGGGAGACTCAAACCAACCATAAAAGGAAGAAAGGGATTAGAAATGACCACATCATTGGAGGCTCTACTAGTGAGGGTACCCTGGTTCGTACTTGGATTACTACCCTATTTTCCCACACTCACATTGTTGCGTGACATAGTGGAATCATATGGTTGAGAAGATGCAGAATCAAAGGATGACCTATATGAATTAGAAGAATCATAATCATAATGATGACTTGATGGAGGACTGGGAGGATGAACTCTAACATGATGGGGAGTAATATGTCCTAACGAGAACTGATGGTGAAGATGTTGAATTTGATGTGACAAATTCCTGAGGGGAACAAAGATTTAAAGATAATAATGATATAATAACTAAAGGGCGATGATAGGAATAAAAGAGAAACAAACAATAAGTAAACATGTAGTGCATTTGACCCAAAAGATATAATTTCAAGGGATTTGGACGTAGAGGCACTAATCTCTGGAAATAGTATAGAAAAACAACAAAAATCAAAGGTGAAAAATGTTGCAAAGGATACAAGTGAAGCTCTAAAACCTAGGATGTTGAAGGGGATCCTAAGGGGAAAAGGAAAACTCAAACTCTAAATGGAGCAGAGGTAAAACAAACCTATCCAAAAGAGTTGAAAGTTAATGGATCAGACTCTAAAAACTAATGATTGAAAATTCTAAAAACCCTAGACTCCTACCTAAACAAATCTCTTCCTAACAATGTGGAGGTGTCCTGTAAATCATATGGGCCCTTCTCCTTTCAGAAAGAGACTAATAAAGTGGATCTAGGCTTAAGAGATACTAAAAACAATGGTGAAGTACCAAAACCAATCTGCAGATAACACTCTTGGCAATTCTGAATTTTTTTTTGAAAAGATTCCGAAAAAAATTGAAAATGCATGTATTGACCTAAACATTGGAAAACACAAATTTTGGGCCAAATAATGCATTACAGAACACATATCAGGGGCTCAAAAGTGTGTTTTAATCTGGGGACTCTCGGTCGGCAAATCTTGCATAAATTTTTTTGTCTCCTACTCGGTTGGTACTTGTGGCCCACGAAAAGAACCAAAAAACCACCAGAATCCAAAAAATTGACAAAAAGTTGTTTAATAATATAAATAGAAATTGAGAGGCTAAACATAGTTCTATAAAACCCTACAATTTTCTGAAACTTTAATTCCCCCAAGAACATTGTTATGACACCAATGGAGTCACCATTTGTTAGTGTCAAATTTCATGGAAGGTCTACAAAAACACTTCACTTAAGTCACTAGATGACAAGTGACCTTAACAATAAATTGATGCTTGCTTATGATTTAGAGCTGCAATAAAATTGGAAAATCCTACAACAGAAATATAGACGATCTAGAATATAAAGAAACAGTAAAGATATACAATCCAATAGCCTAAATAGAAAGACTTTAATTGCATAAATTCTTTATTAAAAACACATGGTGAAGGAGATCTAAAAAAGGGTCAGTAAGACTCCTTATGTGGGATGGGTCATTTGATGTCCTTGATGCTTCAGAAAATAATATTATCTCTCAATATATGAAAAAGACAAACAAAAGGTGCAGAACTAAAATGGGAGCTCAAAGAAAAAAGACGATAATGGTGACAATTATTATGATCATGGTGAAGAATGAATGAAAAACCCTGCTATTTATAACAAAGTATTAAGTTAACCATGAAAATGGAGAATAATAAAATAGTATTAACCAAATTAAGATCTAACCACTTGTAATACTTTATTATATCTATTGGAGAGGGAAACGATATTTGAAATGGTTAAATATCTTTATTTTGAAATAATTAACAAATAAAATGATTTATGAATTCTTTCGTGATAATTAAGAATTGCGTGAAACTGAAATAATTATTAAATAGAGATTTTACAATTATTCCAATAATAGAAATAAGGAATATTAAATAAATAGTGATTTATTCAATTACTCATAAGGGATTTACTAAAACGTGACAAGGATTAATTATTGAAATAGTGATTTAATAATTATTCCTAGAGGAAATTAAATAAATGATGATTTATCTAATTATTCCTATGGGTTTTTTTATATTTAAATCATAAAATAATTTAATAAAAGTAGTCTACTAAATAATTTTCCATAGTGAAAGTGATTTTACTATGGTAAAGTCCTACATGGTGTAGTTCTATCAACCTAGTTAGAAATGGCTAGGTGATTATTTTTCTGGTTATAACATCCACCACCACTCTCTTTGGACTTGTCGAAAAGTCAAAGTCTAATCAGTTGGCGACAAAGATGTTGTTATACAATTTAAAAACAAAGTTTGTCATGTCAAATGCATGTTTCTTGGAAATATTGAGGTAATTAACATGCATGATCAATCAAGTTCGTTATATTTTTCACACAATCAAAATTAAAAATGGGCAAATTTATGAATGTTAAATATCAACATTGTACAATTATATTCCCCACCAACTATAGGATATTCAAAACTAAGGTTATTTTGAGTGATAATGTCTTTCCAGGTAATTGTGAAGAGGAAAAGAAGTTGTTGAAAATGTTGGGCGTTGAGTACATATAATATCATGCATGTCCAAATGATTATATTCTATATAGAGGAGAATATGTAGAAAAAGAGACATGTATGAATGTAGAAATGAAAAATATTGTAATAAAAAAAAGGAGCAAATAACATGGTCCTCCTCATAATATATTGAGGAACATGCCTATAATCCCAAGTATTCAAAGACTCTTTCATTGCAACGAATTAGCTATGTTGCAGGCATGGCATGCCTCACACAGAAGTGAGTTAGGAGTTATGTGAATTGCAACATATTAAATAGCCATGAAGCATATAGAGGATAAATGGCCTCAAAAATTGAAGGATGAAGTATGAAGTCTACGACTCAGCATAACCATAGATGGTGTCAGCCCATATTCCCCCCAAAACAACAGGTATTATGTTTTTATTGTAGTAATGATCAATGCAAATATCCCCCCATGGTTTTCCATGAAGAATTAACATCTTATGTGTCGAGAGTCCAGTTTAATTTGTCATTGAATTAAACTGGAAATTAAATTCAAATTCTTTTCTCATAGCAACTTAAAATAGTTACATTAAGTTTATTAAACTTACTTAACATAGGAAATTCGAGTTGGAGGTCTTTCTATCATCATGTGTATGTTCTCCTTACTTTGTAGGAGCCTAGTGTGAGTTAATTGTGAGTTGTGAAATAGAATACTCACTTTCATGAGTCAGTTTATTTAAATTAGGTCTCAAAGCGATTGAGAGAAACAATAGTGATTTAACTGTCAGTGGTGTCACTAATGAACTATGTCAACACTACTCTATTTAACTAAATATTTACTCATCAGAAACTCATGAATGTTGAATTAGAGAAGGACCGAGTTGAGACTAGAGTGCAGAGATAGTGTGGTATTTGTTTTAGATTTTTATGAGTTGCATTGGCAGTGCATGCCTTGAGGAACTGATCCTTAAGGGATTGTGCAGTTTTTAGAGCCTTTATTTTCCTTTAGATACAAGATATCCTCCATAGGAATTACACATTGGAATAGAGACTTCGAGAGCTTGTGAATAGGCTATGTTTTGGCCTTGAGATTTCTTATGAGTTTGAGATTGAATTCGCTCAGTGTTGGGATTGTTCCTGAGACAACAAGCATTATAATTTCATCTTTATTTTCTGGATTAATACAAAATAGATAGTGGGGTTTTGATTTTTGGCTTTCCCTAGATATTTATTGTCTTATGTGCCTTTGATTCGCTTCCTTTATTGATTATTTTTTTGCTCGATTTGTATGGGCTGTTGCTGTAACGAGTAGAAGTATATTCTATTGGGTTGTGTTATATTCTTTCGACAAATAACCTAACTAGTGAACCGAGGGGTTAGAGTGGGGGTGGAGCCCCCCCTTCATTGCACCAATTGTGTAGCTGGGGTGTCACAGGGGGCTTTGAGAGGGGCGGGTAGTCCCCATCTACAGGGTCTAGGATAGCACCCTGGGAATTTTTTTTTTGGAGCATATATTAGGTTGGGTGGACATACTGATAGTTTTTGGTCCATGGCATTAGATGCTTCAGCATGTATAAATATGTATTGTAACATTGAAAGTAACATAATGAAAAATCAAGCTGGTAGTCCCGGTTTTAGGATCCAGGGGAATATTTCTGTGTATATGTGTTTTATGTGTTATGCTCTCAAACTGTTTATTTTTTGTGTTTTATAATTGGTATGCACATAATTTCTGTACGGGGCTAAAACCTAAATTGGGTATCACATCTTTTTTGGCTTCAAGGAGATGCCTTTGCTGCTAAGGAGTTTCACTTGGGCCTATGGTAGACCCTGTTTAGTGGGAGATCAGCATGATCAATTCAAGTGGTGAAAGAAGAAGGCGAGCAATGGAAAGATAGAGATCAATAAATTTAATGGTTAGAGTTTTGAGTTATGGAAACTCAAGATGGATGATTTGTTGGTGGATAAAGATCAGTGGATTGCGGTAGATCCATGTGCTAAACCAATAGGAGTGTCTGATAAAGAATGGAAGAAGTTGGGTCAGAAGGAAAAGAGCACAATACGATTATGTCCTTCAGATTCAGTATTGCTAAATGTATTAGGGGAAGCTACCGTGAAGGCTTTGTGGGAAAAGTTAGGGACTTTGTACTAATCGAAGTCTTTGGTGAATAAATTGTTCCTATGGAAAAAGTTGTATAACCTAAGGATGAAAGATGGAGACTTGGTGACAGAGCATCTGAACGCATTTAATACTATGGTAAGTCAATTATTATTAGTTTTAGATGAAGATAAGTGCATTAGTTTGTTGTGTTCTATACCAGATTCATGAGATAGTCTGGTTATTGCAATAGGTAGCAATGCAACTGCCATGCATTTTGATGAAATAGTCTCATCCTTGTTGATGGAGGACATGAGATGGAAAAATACGGAGAGCCAGAATAGTGATGCATTGCCTGTACGAGGACGATCCCATAACAGAGAAAAAAAAAAAGTCATCAAGTGGGAGATCTAAATATCTAGGAAAACCTGTAAAGGCGGTGTGCTAGAAATGAGGAAAGGAGGGTCACTACAAAAGGGGTTGTAAATATAAAGCTCCTAATAATGGAAACAGATCTGATGATGCTTCTTCTGTAGAGGCGAAAACCACCTTAGATGAAGGTTGGGATGTGTACTTTGCTTCTTTGACAAGTACACATGTAGATCATGAGGCATGCTTGATTGACTCAGGCACATCCTTTCACTTCACTCCCCATAGAGAGTGGTTCTTCAAGTATGATAAATATGATGGTGGTGATGTCTTCTTAGGGGATTCTAGGAAGGCTAGAATCGTTGTTCGCGGAAATGTAAAGTTGAAGTTGAAAGGTGGAAGGGTTAGAACACTTCCGGGTGTTCTGCATATTCCTGCATTAGCCGGAAATCTGACTTCTCTAAGCAAGATGGATAATGCAGGTGTAAAAACAGTGTTCGAGAATGATACCTACAAGATGGTTCGAGGAGCACTGGTATTGATATGGGGAGTTCGGACTGGAACTGTGTATAGGCTGCAATGTAGCACTGTTGTTAATGGGTGCAACAGTTCTACAGGTCCTGAAAATGGAGCAGAACATCTAGTGGTCTTTGTAGAGAGGACCATGTTTTGGCATCAAAGGCTTGGACATATTGGGGAGAAGTTCCTTCGAATACTTCATGGTAAAGGTATGGTAGAAGGTATGAGTAATAGTCTCTGGATTTTGATTTCTGTGAAAATTGTGTATATGGGAAGTAGAAACGAGTGAGTTTCCCCTCTGGTGGTAAGAGGGTGAAGCAAATATTAGAGCTTGTGCACAGTGATGTGTTTATACCTATGAAGGTTCCATCACTGGTTAAGTCTATGTACTATGTATCATTTATAGATGACTTTTCAAGGAATACATGGATATATTTCCTTAAGCATAAATTTGAAGTCTTTGATAGGTTTAAAGAATTTAAGGCTCTGGTGGAAAACAAGACAGAGAAGAAGATAAAGTTGTTAAGGATAGATAATGTTGGAGAGTTCTGCAGTAAGGAATTTGAAGAATTCTGTAAGAAGTGTGGTATATCACGACAAAAGAATACTCCATATACACCTCAGCAAAATGGATTTGCAGAAAGAATGAACAAGATGTTGATGGAAATGGAAAGAATCATGCTCAGTGGTGGTGGGTTAGGATAGTAATTATGGGCAAAGGTGGTGGACATAGCATGTTACCTGCTCAACAGATCACCTTCATTAGCATTGGAGGATAAGAATCCACAATAGGTATGGACTGATAAGAAACCCTCTCTTTCACGTCTGAGGGTATTTGGATGTGATACATATGTACATGTTCCAAAGGAGAAATGAACAAAGTTAGATAGTAAATCTGAAAAGTGAATATTTGTTGGGTATAAGGATGGTTTAAAGGGTTATAAGCTTTGGAACCTAGCAACAAGCTGTTGGAAATAATACTGAGAGGGGGGGTGAATCAGTATTAACAAGTTAACAATATTTCATTTCCATAATCAGATTCATATACGCTACTTCAGTTAATGCAACTTGCGTGTATACGTGGTTGTGTTTAAGGAAACTAGTGTATACCTTGAAAACATATAATTTAGTTAGTCGATCTCTAATTTGTGCATCAGAACCATATAAATAGTAACCAGGTGTAGTAATAAACAGAACAGACAATCACACACATGAACACAAGATATAAGGTGAAAACCCAATGTGGGTGAAAACCACCTACTGCAATCATCTCTATCTTCCTTTAATAAGAAGCTTCTTTTTACACATTTTGTACCAGTGCAGTATTACACTAGTACACAAGCTTCTATCCGCAGAAGGCTACAACCTTGTCTTTTCTTCCAAGGACCACATTTCATAAATTTCCAGACTAGATCCATCAATAACATCAATCAAGCATCAAATATATCTGCATCAACCAATATCCTTTGCACCAACCAAAACTGAATCAAAAAATCACTTCTTTGAATGTTGTAACCAAAATATAGTAACAGTAACTAGAGCCCAAGTCAGAACCCAGAACACTACAACAGGGAATAGAAGTAGGAAAATCATATTTTATGAGGTGTACGCTACTTCAATGTGTCGAACCTATGTGCATATGCACTTTTCTCAAGGTGAACCTATGTATACATTGTTTTGATATGTATCACCGACATGTATACGTGCCTTTTCTATAGTGAACTTGTGTACAATTTTGTAAAAGATGAGTTAACCTTTACAACTATTCAGACATCAGTTATGCCTAGATCATCATATTTACAGATTACGACATGTGCCAATTATTCAGATAAAAGATCAAAAACGACACAAAGATACTTCTCTTCAAGCCTTAATATCTTGACCCATCAATAGAACTTATCCTTCATCAAGCGCTCAGGTTCATCCTAAATTCAGATCCAGTTGTGCACCATAACCCAATAACCTGTATTCTAGATATTTCTCATTATTAGATACTCAATTCGTGAGTGCCTTTACCTAATTATCTCCTCCTCCTTTTATAGTCTTAGGCCTTACTCAATACCATGGTCTAAAACCTCTTAGAATCAATACCTTGGACCAAATACCTGGGGTCAACACTTCGGACAAGATACCTTGGAGCAATACCATGGATCACAATACCATGGACCAAATACAATGGACCAAAACCAATTTTTCCAACATGTACACGCCTTTCCTTTCGCGAAAGTGCGTGTGTACGCTATACACATATTTTGGTCAGCAAACTTGCGTGTACACACGACTTTGTCAATGGGGAACTTGCATATACCTTTCCTTCTTCATTCTGTGAGCCTAAACTGATCTGTCATCTGAGTGAGTTTCCGTTATGAAACTAGCTCAAGAAAATATAGAAAAGATAGATCAACACCTTAGAATTCAGCCTCTTCGAGGGGGCAACCTCCTTTACATTACATAAATGAACAATTCTTTGATGATACAAATGACAAAACCTCCTTTCTATATATAGGAGTCTAAGGAGTCACAATATAATCCAGCCAACCTAACAATAATAATATAAAGCCACAAAAATAACAATAGAGGGATTCTATGGGGCACAAAAATAACAACATGGGGGTAATAGGGGCACAACAATATAAATAGGGGTATAACTACAATAGTAATGGGGTAATCACTAGTATTATAAGGACCCAACATGCCCCTCTCCTTCAAAAAAGTGTTGTCCTTAACGCTTGAGTAGTTCTGGATACTTCTGCATAAAATTCTCATCCTCCCATGTGGAATCTTCAGCTGATAAGCTCTTCCACTTGATAAGATACTCTGAAATTGCTCGATTTCATAGCTGTCAAGTTCTTGTTTCTGTGACTGCTTCCGGTTCCAATATAATTTTTCCTTCCTCATCAAGTTCTGGCAATATTGTTTGCACTGGGAGCTTGTCGCCTATAACCTTATTTAAACATGAAACATGGAAAACTGGGTGCAATCGAGAAGCTACAGGAAGCTCCAATTTGTATGCCATAGTACCAATCTTTTGCAACACCTTGTACGGACCATAATACTTTGGTGATAATTTATTATCCTTCTTAGCTTGCTTTAGGGACATTTTCTTATATGGTTGTAGCCGTAGGAATACCCAATCACCTACATCAAAACTTCTTTCACTACGATGTTGATGTTCCTGTTGTTTCATTCTATTTTGTGCCAACACGAGGTTATCCTTTAAGAGTTGGAGGACTTGTTGTTGATGTTTGATGTGATGTTCCACTGCCTGAACCTTAGAATTTTCTCTTAAATATGATGTGATGGATGGTGGATGATACCCATACAGTGCCATAAATGGGGTCATTTTTGTTGCTGTATGGAAGGAAGTGTTATACCACCATTCAGCCAGAGGCAACCATTTGACCCATTGTGTTTGTTTATTAGATACAAAGCAACGAAGATATCCTTCCAAACATTTGTTTACTATCTCAGTTTTCCCATCAGATTGAGGATGATAAAATGAGCTATGAGCTAACTGAGTACCAAGACAAGAAAATAATTATGTCCAAAAACTTCCAGTGAAAATGGGATCTCTGTCACTTACAATAATCTTTGGGTTTCCATGTAGCTTTTGAATTGTTTCCATAAATGCAGTAGAAACTGTACTGGCTTTAAATGGATGTGATAATGCACAAAAATGTGCATACTTGGTAAGTCTGTCCACTACCACCATGATGACAGTCTTTCCCTTAGACTTGGGTAAACCTATGATAAAATCCATTGAAACCTCCTCCCAACGTTGGCTTGGAATGGATAAAGGTTGTAATAGACCCGGTGTCTTAATTGTTTCAACTTTATTTTCTTGGCAAACCAAACATTCCGCCACAAACTGTTGAATATCTGATTTAAGGCCATCCCAAAAAAATTCCTTCTTAACCCTGTGGTAAGTTTTTAAAAATCCCGAGTGCCCTCCTAAGGGAGAAGTGTGCAATTCCATAAGAATCTTTTGTTTTAGCTGGGAATTCTTGCAGAGGTATAAGCGATCTTTGTACCATAATGAATCATTTTTCCAGCTAAATGTATCAAACGTACTGGAATCTTGTTGTAGCTTTCGAATAAGTGCCCACACTTCTTCATCATTCTTTCATTCCTCCCTTGATTCATTTATCCAATCTGGTTGGAAAATAGAAATGGCGCACAACATGATCCTTCCAAGACTTGCTGTAGATTAGTATATCATCAAAAAATACTAACACAAATTTCCTAAGGAATGGTTTGAAAATTGAATTCATCAAACCTTGAAATGTTGAAGGTGCATTAGTAAGGCCAAAAGGCATGACCAAAAATTCATAATGACCCTCATGAGTTCTAAATGCCTTTTTCAGAATTTCTTCAATCTTCATTCTGATTTGATGATATCCCGAACGAAGATCCAACTTGGTGAAGTAAATTGATCCATCCAATTCATCCAGTAATTCATCAATGACAGGAATGGGGAAATTATCTTTAATAGTGAGCTTGTTGAGCTTCCTATAATCCGGACACATGCGCCATGATCCATCCTTCTTGTGCACCAATACTACTGGAGCAGAGAAAGAACTTTGACTTGGTTGAATTATACCAGCCTCTAGCATTTCTGCAACCATAAGTTCAATTTCACTTTTTTGGACATAGGGATATCTGTATGCCTTGATGTTTGGAGGAACACTTCCTGGAATCATATGAATAGCATGATCATGATCACACATAGGTGGGAGACCTTTGGGAGTCTCAAATACCTTGGAATGATTGTCCAGGACTTTTTGGAGATCTGGAGAAATAGATGATTCCGATGTGGAAACATCTAGCGAACATAATTGTGCAATTACACCTCTTTGCTCCTTTTTTAGAAGCTTTGTCATACCATTAGAGCTGATTATCTTTCCTGGTTTCCCTACAATACCCCTTAATTCAACTTCCTTTCCTTCCATAGAAAATTTGATGAAAAGTTCTTGAAAATTAAAAGCTATTGTACCCAAGGATTGTAGCCATTGGACTCCTAGTACAACATCAGCACCTCCCATTGGAATGGAAAGCATTGGGCTAGTCAATACATATTCTCCCGTGGATAGCTTGATATTATGGCACCTTCCAGAGCAATTTATTGTTCCTCCATTTGCAATCATCACTTGACACTCTGGTGCTAGATATAGGAAGAAATTCAATTCTTTTGCTACCCTACAATGAATAAAATTGTGGGTGCTTCCTGAATCAATCAACACTATTACCTTTTTCTTCTTGATTTGTCCTTCTATCTTGATGGTTTGAAGAGTGGTAATTCCTGCCAATGCATTACAAGATATGGTCGGATTTATTTTTTCTTCATCTAGGCTTTGTTCCTGGAGTATATCTTCTTCTTTTGACCTTTCTTGCTCCTTTTCTTCTTCCTCTTCACAATCTATGTAGAATAATTTCTTCTCAACACACTTATGACCTTTAGTGTATTTGCTATCACAACTGTAACAAAGCCCTTTTTCTCTTTTTTCTTCCAATTTTTTTGGTGTCAACCTTATAGGTTGTGGAAGACTAGGGGCAACAACACTTCCGTCTTTATAGTTGTGAGTGGTATGCTTCCTGGTTTCCATAATTTTGCTTTCCATTTTTCTTGCTAAGCTGAATGCCTTCTCTAATGAATCAAGTTCCCAAAGGCGAACATCATGTTGGATATTATCCTTTAGAGACCCTATGAACACATCAATCCTATGCTCCTCTAGAATATCTTTTACCCTTATGTTCAATTTCTGGAACTCCTCAATGTGCTCCATTACTGAACCCTTTTGTTTGAGACTTATCAATTGGCTAAAAAAAGTGTTGCTTTTTGTATCTTCATAATGTGCTATCAATTCTTCCGTAAAAATTTCCCAAGTGATAAAATTTTTACGAGATCAAAGCCATTGATACCATACAAACTGATTTGGTTCCAAATATACAGTTGCCATACGTACCTTTTTTGTGTTTTTCACATTATTGAGATCGAAGAACTGCTCCATCTGTAATATCCATGTGGCGGGATCCTTGCCATCAAACTTTCTCATATCGATTTTTGGAATATGGTGGGTCTTCGATCCAACATTAGCATCTATGGAATCATGATTAACATTAATTTTGCTCACATCATGAGTTTCCTTTACAACCTTTTCACCATTAGTAAGTATTTCTTGTAGAATATTTGTCAAATCTGTCTTCAAATCTTCCATGTCTGTCTTCAAATCTGTCCTCAAATCTGTCTTCAAATCATCCATCTTAGCTTCCATGCCCTTTATCTTAGATTCCATGCCATTTATCTTAGATTCCACGCCATTTATCTTAGATTCTACGCCACTTATCTTAGCTTCTGTTAGCTTTTGTGAGCGTGACATTTGTTGCACTTGTTCTTGTAATTTTGATATATCATGTAGCATTTCTTCCTCTTCTTCATGAGTCATGCTCGAGCTTTTAGGTTCCTTACTATGTGTTTGCATTTTCTTTCCTCGGGGCATCAGTTACTGATAATAATGCTTTACTATGCCCTTTGAATTCCGTTAAACCAAGCTTACACAAAAATTTAAAAAGAAAGTACACACCTTTTTTCACTTTATAGAAGCCTAATATTGAATTTTATGTATCTCTGTAATTTCTGATCATCCAGTTCTGAAATTGCGACCTAAAGTAGCCTTCTGCGACCTCTTTCCAATGCCACAAGTCTGACCCCAATTGGATTCTCCAAGGAAGAGTTATGTGAAATCTCCCACAGTAGACTAGTTCAGTAGATCGAACTTGTATGAAATGCCACGAGTCACTGTTTCAACCTTTGAATCTGACACACACGTACAAGAAACTACAGTCCGACCTCTTTCTGTACCTTCTTACAAAATTTCAATCTGATCCCCAAAGAAAAAGTTACGACGATTTTCCCCAGGTCACCTGTTTTGAATGTAATTCAGGAGTCTGAAAAAAGACCAACTTCCTCAGATCATATCTCCGTAAATATCGCGCGAAAAGCTCTAAAATTTGGACCCAAGGTTCAGCGAAAGTTCTTCTCAAATGGGTTTGTTTTGCGACTTTTGAAACATCACAGAAAAAAAAGTTATAGCAAAAATTCCACGATGACCTGTTTGGAGCAGCAAAACCCTAGAATCCAAAGCTCTGATACCAAATGTTATGAAACCAGCTCAAGAAAAGATAGAAAAGACAGATCAACGCCTTAGAATTCAGCCACTTCGAGGGGGAAACTTCCTTTACATTACATAAATGAACAATTCTTTGATGATACAAATGACAAAGCCTCCTTTCTATATATAGGATTCTAAGGAGTCACAATATAATCCAGCCGACCTAACAATAATAATATGAAGCCCCAAAAATAATAATAGAGGGATTCTATGGGGCACAGAAATAAAAACATGGGGGTAATAGGGGCACAACAATATAAATAAGGGGTATAACTACAATAGTAATGGGGTAATCACTAGTATTATAAGGACCCAACAGTTTCCATCAAGGAAAACACCTGTGTCATAGCACCAAATCGATGTCATAATGCCAACAATCTCCCCCTTTGGACTTGATGGCAACCCCAAGTCACTCTCCCCCTTTGTCATTGAGAGAAAAGGGTTAAGCTCCCCCTGAGTACATGTTGACTTCTCTGATATGCTAAAGTGTGTTGTCCATGCTCCCCCTTACTGTAAGCAAGGTCTGCAAAAAGATGTTCTACAAGAAGCACATGACTCTATACATCATAAATGACCTTCCTATCTTCAAATACTCATACATACATCCATCTCCCAACCAGGTGGGGATATGCCAAGATTGACTCATCCGCCGAACCAAGTGGGGATATACCAAATTTTTATACATGACAAAACAAGAACATTACATCATCCATCCCATGCATAGAGGGGAAACAAAATAGGTTGTTTCATGACCTTGATAATAAAAGATATACATGACATAGAGACAAAATATCTAAAACAAGACTATGATAGTTATCAGCAGCTATCATCAGTAGCACCTGTCAATCACCATTCAGACCAACAACCATGATCTCCCTCTACACCTATTCCACCTGAATAAAAAGAAACTGTGAATTTTTACCAATATCTTCTAAGATAATGCCAACAACGCATTATTAGAAGTATATGGTCCCCGTGAACCTATGCTAGATGATCATTGTCAAGCTCATATCAGACTCTTTTCATCCTGATTCTGGCCCACTTTTTTTCTTCAAACCAATATATACGTGATTGTATCCACAGAAACCGGCGTATGTACACGGATACACTTCATGAAACTCACGTACAACCACTTTTCTCTGAAACAGATAAGTTTCAACAGAAGGATGATGCATCAAATACTCCCATCTTCTGTCTGAGATATTCAAATGTCTCTCTAGGCATTGGTTTGGTGAATATATCAGCAACCTGTTCTTTGGAGAGAACATACTCCAATTTGACCTTTTGTTCAAGAACTTGTTCATAGAGAAAATGGTATTTGATAGGTATGTACTTGGTCTTGGAATGCATGAATGGATTCTTTGAAATACTGATTGCACTTGTATTATCACATAGAATGGAGATGGGTGGAGTACATGTAATCTGAATGTGTTGCAATGTTTGCATCATCCAAAGGAGTTGTGTACAACAAGATACAACAGTTACATATTCTGCTTCAACTGTAGATAATGCAATTGAACTTTGTGTCTTGCTGAACCAAGACACTAATCTGGGACCCATATAGAATGCACCACCACTAGTGCTTTTTCTATCATCCATGCTTCCCACCCAATCTGCATCTGTATATGCATGAATTGTAAGATCTGTATCTCTAGGATACCATAAACCAAAGTTCAGTGTTCCTTGAAGATATTTGAAAATCCTTTTGACTGTCTGAAGGTGTGATTCCTTTGGATTTGCTTGGAATCTTTCAACTATTCCCACTGCATGCATGATCTCTGGTCGGGTAATTGTTAGATGAAGCAGACTACCAATCATGGATCTGTAGTTTGGTCAATGCATTGTTGCTGATTCATCATTTGAGCTGAGATTGCATCCTATTACCATAGGGGTACATACTAGTTTAGAATCTTCCATGCCATATTTTTTCAAGATCTGCTTGAGATACTTGGTTTGTGATAGAAAAATACCATCTTTATTTTGTTGAACTTGTAGACCAAGAAAATATGTGAGCTCACCAAGCAGGGACATTTCAAATTATTTCTACATTACCAAAGCAAAGTTTTGACTCATGGCTTCTTCATTGCTACCAAAAATGATATCATCAGCTAATCCTTTTTAAAAACCTTGTTGATGAAGGCATTTGTCAAGATGGTAATACCAGGCCCTCGGAGCTTGTTTTAGACCATAGAGAGCCTTTCTAAGTCTACATACAAGTTTTGGATCATTTCCAAGGATGAATGCATTTGGTTGCTCAATATATACTTCGTCTTCTAAGTCTCCATTAAGAAAGGAAGATTTTACATCCATTTGGTATACCTTGAAGTTTTGAAAGCTAGAAAGAGCGAGGAACATTCTTATGGCTTCAAGTGTAGCAATAGGTACAAAAGTTTCTTCAAAATCTATACCTTATTTTTGAGCATATCCTTTACAAACAAGTCTAGCATTGCTTCTAATAACTTCTCCATTTTCATTCAGCTTGTTTTTGAATATCCATTTGGTTCCTATAATATTCTTATGATGAGGTCTAGGAACTAATTCCCAAGTATTATTCTTTTCAATTTGCTCAAGCTCTTCATTCATGGCCTTGACCCAACATTTATTTTTGCATGCTTCATGTACATTTTGAGGTTCGATGGAGGAAAGCAATGCTAGATAACTTGAAGCTTCTATAATAGTTCTTCTTGTCTGCACACTTGCCTGTTTCTGCTCCAAAATTTGAGTCTCTGGATGATTTTTCTGAACATAGCTAGATGGAGTATTTTCTACAACCGTTATCTATTCTTTTGGTGCTTCATTGGTTTCTTGTTCAGAATTAGTCTGATTTGATGTGGAAGGATAATCCTCATGTTCTTCATAATCTTCAGTTTTTACCTGATTTGGATTTTTGCCTGCTTCATCAACCACAGCATCAATACTTTCAACAATTTTCTCAAGTATTTTATTATAACACTTATATCCTTTACTTCGGGAATAGTAACCAAGGAGAATGCCTTCACTTCTCTAGGTTCAAACTTACCAAGGTTCTCATCAGTCCTTTTGATGTAACATTTTCTTCCAAAAAATTTGAAGTATTTTATAGTAGGAGTCTTACCATACCAAAGTTCATGAGTTTGGGTGTTGCTTACCCAAATATTTGTTTTGTTGAGAATAGTGACTGGAGAAAATGTAGCTTCACCCCAGAAGGTTGCAAGAGTTCCAGATTCATCTAACATGGCATGATCCATTTGTTGAATAGTTCCATTCTTCCTTTCTACTACCCCATTTTGCTGAGGAGACCTTGTGGTGGAGAATTCCTTTTTTATTCCATGTTCTTCACAAAAGTCGGATAATTCATCTGAGCTAAATTTCTCTCCTCGATCAAATCTAAGGCATTTGATTCTGCGATCCGATTCATTTTCCACCAATGATTTGAAGGCTTTGAATTTTCAAATGCTTCATCTTTATGCTTTAGAAGCCCTATCCAACACCTTCTGGAATAATCATCAATGAACAATATAAAGTATTCATCTCCACGAGGTGACCTTTCCCTTGATGGCCCACACAAATCAGTATGAACAAGTTTAAGAGGCTTACTAGCTGATCCTTCCTTGTCAACGAAGTGCACTCTGGTTTGCTTACCAAATTGGCATGATTTTCATATCGTATTTTTTGGGATGTTGATATCAAGGAGATCATGAACAACCTGAAATCTGCATGCTTTTCTTATTTGAGGGAAGCTTAGATACCCCAATCTTCTATGCCATAGCCAGTGTTCATCATTTCTTCTTAAATAGAATTGGCGTTGTCCTCCCTTGAGTATATATAGGTTGCTTGGAGTTCTTATGCCTTTCACCATGGTTTCTCCTGCATCAAGCTCATGAACAACACATCCATTTGATCCAAATACTACTTCATTTCCTTGATCACACATTTGAATGACATTTAATAGGTTATGCTTTAGACCATCAACATACATAACATTCCCATCTTTAATTTTTTCTTTTAAGAGAACATAGCCTTTACCTTTTATGATAGTAGGAGTGACATTTCCAAAGAGACCCTCTTTTCGTTTTCTAAGGAATTATATTACTGAAGTTTTTCTTTATCACCTGTCATGTGTTTCAAGAATCCACTGTTGATGTACCACTAATTTTCTTGTCCTTCTACATATAAGGATATACCACATCTTTCTGTTTGCGATTCTTTCTCCATGTTTTGGGACCCAATGAAGTTTGCTCCTTCTGAGATGTTTGCTGAAATTTACTCCTGCATTCAGAATCTGCATGACTGAAGTTGTTACAGATAGAGCATTCTATTTCATTTTCAAGATGTAAAAAGTTATTGTAGGTCCTTTTCATGATCCCTGTCACATTCCTTTTATTTCATGCTTCTCTAGTCATGATGGTTTTGTAAGCAACACATTGAGCAGCTTTGTGTCCAAAGCTATGACATGAAAATCATTCGCCATTAAAGAAATTCCTGCGATTATCAAACCTACTGACCTGGTGATTGTAGTTTCCATTGACATTCATTCTTGAAGCAGATTCAGTATGATTTACTTGAGGTCGGTTGTAGTTTTTGTTCATCCTTGAAGTAGATTGAACCCGATTTACCTGGTGATCTACTTTATGCCTTTGCTTACGATTGTGAAACTGTTCACTCCTCTTTACTACATCAAGATAGCTTTTAGTGGATGTTGACGACTTTTGTGCTTGAGATGTTTCTTTAGTATATCCAAGACCTATCTTTATTAGAGGAGAACGCTGCACTTTGATAATTTCATTTAAATTTTCTGATCCTTTAGCAAATCTATGATTGAGATCTTTTGTTTTCTCAATATCCTTTCTTAGACCCACAATTTCACATTCTAATTTTTCATTGTGTTTTACTCTTTTAGCGAGTTAGAATGTTAGAGTATCCATAATCATATTGTTTTCTTCTAAACAGATTTTAAGTTTAGAGATTTCTTGATAAAGATCATATTCATCAAAAGCATCCAAGAAATCATCATCTTCAAAATCCATCATAATGTTGGAAATAATACTAAGAGGGGGGGTGAATCAGTATTATCAGATCAATAAAACTTTTTCATTTCCAAACTTAGATACATACACGCTACTTCATTCAAGGGAACCCGCGTGTATACACAACTATGTCTAAAGCAACTAGCGTATATCCAAAATACTTATGATTCAGTTAATCCTTTAAATGTTGATCTTTAGTCAATAGTAGCAGTAAAACAGATAGATCAACACACATAAGCAACACATATGAACACTATGATATAAGGTGGAAACCCAATGTGGGTGAAAACCACCTGCTGCAATTCGTTTATATATTCCTTTGTTAAGAAACTTCTTTTACAATGTACTGGTGTAGTCCTTTACCAGCACGTAGGCTACAACCTGCAGAAGGCTACAACCTTCTCTCATTCTCCAGACTCTCCTAGAAGGGAACTCCAACCCCCTTTTCTCTTGTACTAGCTAGTACACAGGCTCCTACCTGCAATCTTCTCTCCTCCAGGTACCACGTTTCATACATTTTCAGATTGGATACTCTTGAAGCACAACACATAATCTGAAAGGCCACATTTCATCCAATTTTCATACTGGACCCATAACTATCATTGAAGCTCAAAACAATCACTACTAACATCATCAATCTCTGAATCACTGAAACACTGAAACCCTGCCAATAACACAGTCACCAGAACAGACTACAGAACTCTGCCATAACAATCAGACCCATCTGCAACTTCAAATATTATACTTCATAATGTATACGCTACTACGATGAATCAAACCCGCGTACATACGCGCTTTTCCCAAAGACAACCCGTGTACAGATCTACAAATATTTTCTTATAACTTTGTAGCTGTACCAGACATCAGTCATACTCATAACAATTATAGTATGTTACATGCGTCCGTATGCAGATCTAGAATAAGCATCATAAATATAGTTCATTTCAAACCATTTGATCCCGATCTCTCCTTAGATCTTGTTCTCCATCAACCAATAAGATCCCTCCTTAGCTCAAATCAAGCAATGCATCATCAACCCATAACCTGCATACTGGATCTCATCCTTTATCAAATATTCAAGACTTTTCAATGCTCTTCCCTAATTACCTTCTTCTCCTTTTATAGTCTTAGGCCTTTCTCAATACCACGGTCCAAAACCATAATAAATCAATAGCAAGAGCCCAATACTTGGGATCAACACATTTGTCGAGATATCACGGTCCAAAACCATAGGTTCAAATACCGAGGACTAACTACAACGGACCAAAAGTAAGCTTTCTGACATGTACGCGCTCTTTAGTGCATGAAACTGCGTGTATACCCTACTTGGTATATAGCGAACCGGCGTATATGTGAATTGGTATATAGTGAACTTGCGTGTATATCCTACTTGGTATATAGTGAAACTGCGTATATACTCTTCTTTCTTCATTCTTTGTAGTCTGATCATCAATTCTTTGCTAGTGACCTACTACACTCTAATTTTTCATCTGTGTGATTTTCCATCAAGGACAACACTTGTCTCATAATGCCAACAATCTCCCCCTTTGGACTTGATGGCAAAGCTAACTTGTCACACTTAGAACTATCATCTGATTCCTTTGAGTTGTCCTCCATCAGTCACATCTGATATCTCTTCTGAAGATTCATCCAGTTATACATAAGTGAGATGTTCTTCTATGAGAGGGTTGCCATCAAGTACAACACATGCATCATAATGCCAACAATCTCCCCCTTTGGGCTTGATGGCAACAACACCAAATCACTCTCCCCCTTTTACATCAAGGGCAAAGGGCAAACCAAGATATTCTCATTCCAAGATAAGCATTCCATTGTTCATACTCCCCTTGAGTACCTGTTGAACTCTCTGAATGAGCTCCCCCTTTGTATATGCCAAGGTGTACCAATCTGTCCATGCTCCCCTTGAGTACATGCCAAGTCTCTATACTGCTGAAGTGTGTTGTTCATGCTCTTCCTGACTGAAGGCAAGATCTGCAAAAAGATGTTCTTCAAGAAGAACCATGACTTATACATCATAAGAGACCTTCCTATCACCAAAAGACTCAATACATACATCCATTTCCCAACCACGTGGGGATATACTAGAATTGACTCATCCACCCAACCAAGTGGGGATACATCAAAAGTTTACACATGATAAAGCAAGAACATTACATCTTCATCCCAGGCATAGTGGGGAAACCAATATATGCCTTTACATGACCTTGAAACCATGAAAGAGATATCACAAAAGAGATACATAACATAGAGATGAAATATCTAGAACAAGACTTATGAAAGTCACCAATAACTGATAGCAACAGCATCTGTCGATCACCATTCAGATCAGCAACCAAGATTTCCTTCTGTTCTCCCTCCGCCTCTGTTCCATCTGAAACCAACAACAACTGTGAACTAGAACCAAAAGCTTCTAAGATAATGCCAACAATGCATTATTGGAAGTCTATCTGCTCCCCTTGAACCTGTGCCAGATGGTCTCTGTCAGACCCATATCAGAATCTTCTCATTCTGAGTTTGACCAACTGATTTCCTTCAAATTTTCATATACTCGACTGTATCCACATAAACAAGCATATATACGCGGATAGTCCTTATGAAACTTGCGTACAACCATTTCCATATCAACAACCTGTAAATGTATTGTAACAAGGTATGTCTAAACATAGATGTCAACTTATCCTTTTAAAACATCATCATGAAATCATTCACATTATATCATATGTGAAACCACCATAGCCCTTTCATCAACATCAAGCTCTACATGATCCAAGTATCATTACTTGGGAACATCTGCATCAATCAACATATGTAAGTATCAACCTATCATCATATAGATAAGAACTCATCATCATGTCTCAACAAAGCGACTTTGAGTAGTCATCCATGTATCAGCACTATGTATCTTGAGCTCAAGCTCATTTGACAGAACTTCTTGATATCATCAACAGCAACAATCCTTATCCACATGAGTGCTTGTATGATCTTTATACATATGATGACAACAACATATGAGTGACTCATAATCAAGTGAGGAAGATGTGTATTCAAGCTTTGTACTTCTCCTTATCCTTATGAAGATCACCATGTAAGCACCATATATGCATCATCAAAGAATCAGCCATAAATCTGATCTAAACATCTACTATGTAACCCCAAGAATCATATGAGATTTTATCATAGACAACTCACAACCACATCATAGCAAGATATATCATTTACCCATATAAACATCATCATCAAGGCTATTAACCATAATGCCAACAATGCATTATTAAGGGCATATGCTCCCCCTCAACCTAAGCCATCTGTTTACTATTAGATATGATCATGCATATATCAGCAATACGCATCAAGACATCATCATCAAGTTAGGATCAAACCCTTCTAAACATCTTACAAGTAACAAGACATTTCCACAAATCCTTAGCAAACTGTAAACATTATCAAATAGAGAAAATAATGGTCTGAAACATAACAAATCCTTTTCCTGAACCTGTCCCTACTGCATTTCTTCAGATACTCATATACGCGATTGTGCAGTATCCAACTCACGTATATACGCTACTTCCCTTTATGGAACTTGCGTATGAGATTCAAGACACTGAAGTTTTACACTTCCAGCTCCCTCTGATTCTGTTATGTCTGTATGTTGTGTTGTGTCACCTCTTTCTGACTGTACTTCTTTCTTCTTCCACATCTTCAAGTGTGATGTTGTCTTCTCCTTTTGGTGTGATGTCTGTACTTTTTTCCTGCATTCCTTTGCTATATGTCCAAGTTTTTTACATGCATAACATCTTACATGTTTCATTTTTCTCCTGTAGCAATTAGTAGCTTTGTGACCAAACATATTGCAAGCAAAACAATATCCATTAAAGTACCTTGAATGTGATGATCTTTCTGCATGATGGTCTTGAACCCTTCTTCTTCCACATCTAGCTGCAACATGTCCAAGATTATGACATACATAACATTCAACATTATTCATAGGAGGAGTAAAAGATTTTCTTTGAGGAGTCTCTTTCCTTGATTGTTGATGGGGTTGACCTTTCATCTCCTTGTTGATCATTTTAGATTTCTCTTTAGAATTCCTTGCCTCAGATTCATGGAAACCAAGACCAGTCTTAATAGCAGGAGACCTTTGACTACTAAGAATATCATCTAAGGCTTTAGTACTATCCTGAAATGGCAACAGTTTATCCATTTCTTCTAATTTACCTTTCAAGATATTTACCTCAACTTGAAGTTGTTATTCCTTTTCTAGACATTGTTTCTTCATGTCTTCTTCAGCTTTCCTTCCTTCTTCCAACTGATGCCTTAGTTTGAGAATCTCCTTTTCTTGTTCTTCATTCAGATCGTGCTGCATTTCACGAATTCTGAAGGCACATTCCAGCTGCGATTTTAAGCTGATAACTTCGTTTACCTATTTTTCAATAGCTTGGAGTAGATCTTTATTCTGCTTCTTTGATTCTTCAAGGTCTTCCTTTAGCGATCGGTTCGTGGCTTGAAGACTTTCATAGTAACTGGATCTATCTCTGAGTTTCTTAATGGTTGTGCTTCTTTCATTGACTTCATCTCTTAGTGATGTTACTTCATCCTGCAACTTTTGACATTTGTCCTTGAATAACTTACCTTGTTTCCTTCGTCCAGTTGGGCCTTATGTTTGGTAGCTTCTTCTTTGAAGTCACATTCCCTTTTGTTCAGTAGATCTTGTTGATCTCTGATTTTATCTGAGAGCCTTTTAAATTCTGCCTCTATTTGATATCTTTCTTGTTCACCCATAAGAGAAAATTTAGTTATTTCGCTATCACTTTCATCTTTTCCAAATGGATAGATAGCAAGAACATCAGAGGATAGCAAATTCATACCTGATAGTTCATCTTCATTCTGAAATGATTCTGAATGTGAAGAATTCTTATGCCTAATCCCCAATCGATTCTCCCACTGTCATAGTTCTTCTGAGATGTCTTCTTCTTCTTAGGTGCTTTCTTCGTAAGCTTCTTTCCCATAGTTCCACGGATCTCCTTCAAGCGATCAAGCTTCTACCAAAGGACCTGCTCTGATACCAATTGTTTGAAATAATACCGAGAGGGGGGGTGAATCAGTATTATCAGATCAATAAAACTTTTTCATTTCCAAACTTAGATACATATACGGTACTTCATTCAAGGGAACCCACGTGTATACGCAACTGTGTCTAAAGCAACTAGCGTATATCCAAAATACATATGATTCCATTAATCCTTTAAATGTTGATCTTTAGTTAGTGCATCAGAACTTCATTAACCATATGAACAGTCAACAGTAGCAGTAAAACAGATAGATCAACACACATAAGCAACACATATGAACACCATGATATAAGGTGGAAACCCAATGTGGGTGAAAACCACATGCTGTAATCCATTTCTATCTTCCTTTATTAAGAAACTTCTTTTACAATGTATTGGTGCAGTCCTTTACCAGCACGCAGGCTACAACCTGCAGAAGGCTACAACCTTCTCTCATTCTCCAGACTCTCCTAGAAGGGAACTCCAACCCCCTTTGCTCTTGTACTAGCTAGTACGCAGGCTCCTACCTGCAATCTTCTCTCCTCCAGGTACCACATTTCATACATTTTCAGACTGGATACTCCTAAAGCAAAACACATAATCGAAAAGGCCACGTTTCATCAATTTTCATACTGGTCCCATAACTATCATTGAAGCTCAAAACAATCACTACTAACATCATCAATCTCTGAATCACTGAAACACTGAAACCCTGTCAATAACACAGTCACCAGAACAGACTACAGAACTCTGCCATAACAATCAGACCCATCTGCAACTTCAAATATTATACTTCATAATGTATACGCTACTACGATGAATCAAACCCGCGTACATACGCGCTTTTTCCAAAGACAACCCGCGTACAAATCTGAAAATATTTTCTTATAACTTTGTAGCTGTACTAGACATCAATCATACTCATAACATTTATAGTATATTACATGCGCCAGTATGCAGATCTAGAATAAGCATCAAAAAGATAGTTGATTTCAAACCATTTGATCCCGATCTCTCCTTAGATCTTGTTCTCCATCAACCAGTAAGATCCCTCCTTAGCTCAAATCAAGCAATGCATCATCAACCCATAACCTGCATACTGGATCTCATCCTTTATCAGATATTCAAGACTTTTCAATGCTCTTGCCTAATGATCTTCTTCTCCTTTTATAGTCTTAGGCCTTTCTCAATACCACAGTCCAAAACCATAATAAATCAATACCAAGAGCCCAATACTTGGGATCAACACACTTGTCGAGATACCGTGGTCCAAAACCATAGGTTCAAATACCGAGGAATAACTACCATGGACCAAAAGTAAGCTTTCCGACATGTACGCGCTTTTCCGTGCATGAAACTGTGTGTATACCCTACTTGGTATATAGCGAACCTGCGTATATGCGACTTGGTATATAGTGAACTTGCGTGTATACCCTACTTGGTATATAGTGAACCTGAGTATATACTCTTCTTTCTTCATTCTTTGTAGTCTGATCATCAATTCTTTGCTACTGACCTGCTACACTCTCATTTGTCATCTGTGTGATTTGCCATCAAGGACAACACTTGTCTCATAATGCCAACACATAAGTCTATGGTCATTACTATTTCCATCTTCATCACTAATTGATAAACCATCGCTATCTTCATGCATATAGTAGCTCTTCTTACTTACACTTTGTTTTCTATTCCATTTTGTTGATTCCTTACCTTTATCAAGCTTATCTTTGTGAGGACATTTGGTAGCATAAGGCCCGACTCTTCCACAAGAAAAACATTTGAAAGGTAGTTTACCTCTGAGTCTGCCAGAACCCCATTGAAGGTTCTTGATAAAGTTTGCTTCTTCCTCTCCTTCTGAAATATATCCTTATTGATTGAGTTCTTCTCTTCCTGAAGCTTTGAATGCAGCTTCTCTCATATCTGATGGACCTGCTTTTCTCATTTCGAAAGACGTTAAGATTTTGTGCAGTTGTGTCATAGTAATACTTTGAATATCCTGTTGTTCTTCTATGGTAGAAACTTTTGATTCAAACTTAGTAGACAAGGATCTTAAAACATTTTCAACTAAAGTAACTTATTTTATCTCTTCACCCAAGTTCTTCATGCAGTTAACAATCTCATCTATATGTAAGAAGTAATTAGATATAATTTCATCATTATGAATTTTGAGAGTTTCATATTGAATTCTAAGAGATTGGAGTTTTGCACGTTTTACGTGATTGTCTCCTTCATAGCTTAGAACGATCTTGTCCCATATTTCTTTGGTGGTTTTGAACTACATAACTTTGACAAATTATGATTGTGACAGACTTCCCAATAATGTATTGGCAGCCTTGGCATTGGTTTCATATTGCTTTTTACCTACCATATCTGTAGGAATTACTGATGGAAATGTATATCCTCCTTTCATAATTTCCTAGACATCTGTTCCAAGAGATTGAAGACGGGTTGTGGTTCTTACCTTCCAATAAACAAAGTTGCTCCCATCAAAGATTTGTTGTCTAATGGATACCTCTCTTTCGTAGTTACTCATGATGATAGATCTTCCTTCAAGTGATTAAGCTTCTTTTGAAGGACCTGCTCTGATACCAATTGTTGGAAATAATACTGAGAGGGGGGGGGTGAATCATTATTAGCAAGTTAACAATATGTCATTTCCATAATCAGATTCATATACGATACTTCAATTAATGCAACTTGTGTGTATACGCAGCTGTGTTTAAGGAAACTAGCGTATACCTTGCAAACTTATAATTTGGTTAGTTGATCTTTAATCTGTGCATCAGAACCATATAAACAGTGACCATGTGTAGTAATAAATAGAACAGACAATCACACACATGAACACAAGATACAAGGTGGAAACCCACTGTCAGTGAAAACCACCTATTGCAATCGTCTCTATCTTCCTTTAATAAGAAACTTCTTTTTACAAATTTTGCACTGGTGCAGTCTTATACCAGTACGCATGCTTCTACCTATAGAAGGCTACAACCTTATCTTTTTCTCCAGCTTCTCCTGGAAGGGAGCTACAAAACCCTAGCTCTTGTACTAGCTGATGTCTTTACTAGTACGTAGGTGCTTACATAAAGAAGGCTACAACATTCTCTTTTCTTCCAAGGACCAAGTTTCATAAATGTTCAGTCTGGACCCATCAATAACATCAATCAAACATCAAATATATTTGCATCAACCAATCTCCTTTTGTTATAGACATTTTTGTGCCTTGCAGCTCCAAGCATGAAATGTCCATAAACCAAGGGCTCCTAAGTCCCTAAAAGTGTTGTTCTAACCCCTAAAGGAACAAGGTCAACAAATTACAGCTTCTCCCAGAAGTTCTCCACCAGAAACTCCTCAGAATAAGTCAAAACAGGATCATTTCAGCTGCTCCACTAGCTAAGTGCGTTGCATATCACCTAAATCCACTGGGTAGGTGCATTGCAACGCACCTAAATGCACTATCAGGGTGCGTTGAGCGGGAAATGACAAATGGCAGTGTCATTCTGCTAGGTGGAGAGACAATGGAAGCTTCCAGAATCTTCTCCTATGACACTTGCCTCACTGAATTCAACCAAGGATGAGTAAGAGGCCTTCAGTCTCCAAGTGGAAGCAAGAACTGACAAAGAGAAGCCACTAATCAAATCACAAGCTGACTCATCCTCCTTGCATACATCTATATATGGATCCCTCATCCCAGAGATCCAGAGGCTGGAATTTTGCACATTGTAAGGAATTGTTGTTGGTTTTGAGACAAACATAAGAGAATTGGGTGATCTATGCTTTGTTGGGGGTGAAGAGGGGCTTCTTTGCTGGGAGGTTGATGCTGGGTCAGGAATCATCGGTTGTTACTCCTCCTAGATCTTCTTGTATATCAATAAAAACTATTTGAGTTTCTCCTCCATGTTTTTGTATCATTGATGCTTGTTACATTTGTATGGTTAACTTAAATCTGATCCTAAGTTATTTATGAATATAGATCCATATCTTTGTATAGTTTTCTCCTTCTGTGATCTTACAGGTACTTGGTGAAGCTGGGCAAGTAAGGGAGCGGGTAGCTGGAAGCTGTCAAAGAAGAGAGGGATTAGATCAAAGGATTAGCGCAAGACACAGGTTGGTTCTTTCTATTCCTCTCTATCTAATAGTTCATAAAGGAAATACAAAAGTAGTTTTCTCTGTTTGTTTCTAAGGCAGCTGTCACACCTTAGTGGGATAGAGCAGTTCTAAATAAACACTTTTCCCGTTAACAAAATGGCGACTCCACTGGGGACGGATGTCTAATTAGTTTGTTTGTGTATCTCTTTTTGTTTGTTTCATAAACTTATAAGTAGCTGTGGAGCACTTGGAAGGTATGCTTTTGACAAGCAATCTAGTGGTTTTTCAATAATAATTGTAACCTTTTCTGCATTAGGAATTCAAAGAAGATAAAGGATTTTGATAAAATGTGCAAAAATAGACAAAGGAAGCTCAAGTGCTAATAATTGATGTTTTCTATGCAGGAAGATGTGCGAGCAAGGAGTTCCCGTCCAAAAGTGAGAAGCAGAGGAAAAATAACTGTTGTTCCTCCAGTGGGGAACCAGATGCGGACACGATCAAGCAAAATCAGAATTGAATAGTCCAGGAAAAGAATGCGGGATACCGGCTTGGCGAACGCAAGAAAGATTGAACGATTAAGAAAATCCCTCGGGATCTTCGATCCTGAGGGATCGCTGCTTTACTTATCTATGATTATCTAGATATCTCCGTCATTTCTTTTATATAATGGCACAGCATCATTAAGCAAGAGGACGACTGTGTTTGTAATTTTACAGTTCCAGAACAAACTTTAATCATTGAGTCTCACTGAGACCTGATTTTTTTATACTTTTGTGGATGCGATTAATATAAAAGACTTGGTGTTTATTCCATTTCTGCGTCTGGAGTAATCTAAGGCGGTGTACCATTGGCAGCTAAGGGCCCGGCTCCAAAGGACACTTGCTTTTGTATCATTATACGGTGGTTTGTGTGTGGTTTGTTTGTCTTTATTACTTAGCAATCTGATAAATTCTTTATATGATACGCTATGCTCTGTTATGATCAATGAATGGATGATTTCTCCATGTAAGGACTCTGCACTGTATAATTGGCTTTACACAAGGTCGAATTGTATCTTTATTCAGCCATTTCTGTAACAGAGTGCTGGTATGAATGTTACTGTCATTGGATTTATGTGAAACAATATTTGTGGGATTTGAGAGTAGCGTCATTCTGTTTAGAAACATAGTTATATCATCCAATATTCTCAGATTGCTATATTAGTGTAGAACATGTACATACAGGTGATGGTTGTTGTTCCATAAATCATTAAGGATTGTTGTTCCATTTGATTATTGTTGTTCCATTTTACTGCTGTTCCATTTACTGCTGTTCCATTTCCGTTTTGCTGTTCCATTTTACTTTCCGCTGATTTATTTACCTGCCTTTGTTGTTTTGGTGTGAGAGAAGGCCTAAGGCTGTAGTGAGCCTCAGCAAGATGCTGCTTAGCTCCCAGACCTATAAGTCCATGCTCTAATTTCCCTTCTTTAATCAGTTTCTAGAGGGATGGGTTATTGCTTCCGTACCCTTGACTGATCAACTGTTTTGTGTGATTCCATCTTTTGGGTTAGTTTAGTTACAGCTTAGCATCTGTTTTCCTTTGAATCTTCCGAACACTGTACTACTAAGCATTACTCGGACAAATAGCCTCGGATTGAGCTACTTCTTGCAATAACAAAACGTTCCCGGATTGACTTATTAATGTCGAATAATTAGCGGTGTGAGAGACCCTAGTTATAGCTCTACATTTTGGCGTCGTTGCCGGGGAAGGAGTATAGCCATTTGCCCTTTACAGAGTAGTGCGCAAATCTTCTAGGGGGGAGTTGGATTTTAAAAACGGAAGGTAAGAACCTGCGTACGGAGCATGTAAAAGCCCTGCTCCACCATCCGCTCTCTTAGCAGAATTGCTGGTTGAATAGGATTTAGTAGTTTTTAGAGTGCATGACTAAGCAGAAAAAGCTAGAAAAGAATATCAAACCTCTAGTCAAACCTGAAAAAGCCAAAGGACCGGTGACCCTTGGCCGAACAACCTTCATAGATGAAATCTATAAGAAAACTGAATCTCAGCCGTCAGTAGGCCTCAAAAAGATTCATTCTAAGCAACCTACTAGTTCCCTTTAGGCTACAGCATCACCATCTGGAGCCTACGCTGAGGTGCATAGTCAGACTGATGAACAGGACTTCCAAGAAATTGAAAATTATGTGTCAGAACGGCTGCAAGAAGGGAATTTAAGCAATCTTTGTGAAGGAGAAGGGGAAACAGGGGAAATAGAGGAACCAAGGTCTCCTTCTAGGATAATCCAATTGTTAAACAGCCCAGATAGGTGGAGCGCGGCCAAAGTTAACATTGAAGGCACCCCATTCCCTCAGACAGAAGTCCCAGATAAGGGAAGTGTCATTAAAACAGTTCCTGCCAAGGCCGTCCCTTCTCAACCTAGGAACACCCTCCTAGAAATTCCGGAAGGATATTGGCACATATTTGATCCAATGGCGCAGAATCAGCCAAATACTCAAACTTCTACATTTCAATATCCTATAGTAGATTCTGCTGCAAATGCACCCATGAAAGCAATACCTCTTCAACACATCCCGACGTTTCATGGACTTACATCAGAAGACCCCGATGCATTTTCATTTGAATTCGATGTGCTATGCAGAGGGTACGATTACACCACTGACCCCCAGAAATTAAAGCTGTTCCCCTCCACTTTAAAAGGCGAAACTCTTAGATGATTCATGGGTTTAGGTGGTGGAGTCATAAACAACAGGGAGCAAATGAAAGAATCCTTTCTCAAAAAATATTAGGATTATTGTAGGTCGAGAGAGCTAAAAGATGAAATTTTCCAAATGACGGTCAGACCAAATGAAACTTTAGAAGAATACGTAGAACGTTTCCAATATAATTTACAGAGATCCCCCTATGCATCACTACCTCTGCCGGATAATGTGTTGAAAACTGCATTGATTAGAGGAATGAAAGAACAGTGGATTGAAACATTGAATATCATGGGAAAAGGGGATATTTACCAAGAGAATTTTGCTGATATCATTAATTTATGCATCAGGAGTTCAAGAGGCAGCACAAGGATAAAATCAACAGAATATGATAGGTTTGTTAGAGATAACAAAATATCAACAGAAGGAGTAACACATGTAGAACTAGGGAATTTATTAGAAAATTTTAAAACTGATATTCTGGGGACATTAACTACATAGCTTGATATTGTGCAGGCTAAACAAAAGCAAATGGAGGCGGAGGAAAATCTGGCAATTTTCTTCCCCTGATGCAGAAGAAAACACAGCCACAAGGAATGTCCGCTAGATACAGTTCAAACATGTGCTATATGTACGAAAGACCACCTTACTGAGAGCTGCCCCTCACTTCCTAGATTGAAGGCAGTATACAAGGAAGCAGAAGAAGAATCAGAACCAACATACTTTGTTAACCAACGTCGCCAATGGCAACCTAGGTAATCTGGTATGTTTTCAGACCCAACTTCTCCTTTCCAACCTCCACAGTATAATGCTCAGCAATATGGTATGTGGCAAAACCAATCTACACCCCCAGTCCCGAATTGGTCATCACAGCCGTTTCCTTCTTCGAATCCATGGATGAATCAGACAAGCCAATTCGGCTGGCCAAATTTTCCTTACACCCCACCATATTGGCAGAATAACTCATACCCTCCACAATGGATTCCCCCTACTTCACAAGGTTCACCCTGGTAGACAAATTGGCCAAGATCGACATATCAGTCAACAGGAACTATTCCACTCCCTCAACCGACTCTGCCAGCCTTACAACAAAACCCCCAGTCTAATATAAGGCCGCAACTCCCAGCCCAACCCAATCCCAATCCTAATAATAGACCAGTCCAATCCCTCCAAATTATAGAAACATCAGAAACTGGACCTGACCTAAGGGAGTGCAATGACCTTCAGTTACGATTTGGACGTATCATAGAAACAGAGGGAGACAAAACAGTTCACATTGAAGATCACTTACCAATAGAACAACCACCACAACAAGAGGGTGTAAATAAAGAACAGACCCATCAACAAGCAAATACATCCTCCTCCTTTCCCGCAACGATTAGTCATACCACGACCAATACAACATCCAGACTTTGACATTCTGGGAGAGTTACAAAACCTGTACATAAAAATTCCATTCCTCCAAGCCATTCAAGATATTCCTATATACGCAAAAACTATAAAAGAACTATGCATAAAAAAATCAAGGAGGAATACAACCACTAACCCAAGAGTCCAAGTAGTTGGCACCTTATCTGACTTATTATCGGGAAAAGAGACACCTATCAAATACGAAGATCCCGGAAATCCAATTGTAACTGTCCAAATCTATGGCCAAACCCTGACTAACGCTTTAGTTGATCTAGGAGCTGCAATCAATATTTTGACAACCTCTACCTACCAAAAGCTTGGCATCGCATCAGTAGAACCTACTTCTACTTTGCTAGAATTGGCAGATCGATCTGTAGTTCGACCAGAAGGCACTCTATACGATGTCATGGTTTCTGTAGACTCCTGGGAATATCCAACTGATTTCCTGATAATTAATCCAAAAACCCGACTGGATGGACATCCGCTAATACTAGGAAGACCTTGGCTTGCTACTGCCGATGCCTACATTGGTTGCCGGCAGGGAAACATGACCATAACTAAAGGACCAGATGTTAAAAATCTAGTTCTATATCCTCCAGCACAGTCAAGCCTGCCAATGATGAGAACCAATCAGTATCCTGTGTCATACCTTACTAACAATATCAGATCCCCGTTGACTGTACAGAAGGCTTTAGATTTTAAAGATCAAATAGAAGATGATGCCATCAATAACTTCATTAGTCAAACTGAATCTAGATCTCACACACAGTGTTTTATGATAGAGGCAGCATTTGATAGTGAGCTAGAGGAAGACCCTTTGAAAGACGCACATGACCAAACAATATCAGTGACTGTTGTTGCCAATAGTAAAGTAGTGGAAATTGAACCTGGTAAGGCCCTAAATATCAATGCCAACCTTACACCAGACCAAGAAACAAAGCTTGTAAATCTGTTACGAAAATATCAAGGAGCATTTGCGTGGGATTACCCTGACATGAAAGGGATCGATCCCCAATTATGCACCCACCACATCTATATAGAAAAATATGCAAGACCTGTTCATTATCCGCAAAGAAGACTTAACCCCCATCTAAAAGAGGTAGTAAAAGCCGAACTTCAGAAACTTTTAGATGTTAATTTTATCTATCCCATCTCCGATAGTAAATGGGTCTCTCCCCTGGTGGTGGTACCCAAGAAAAATGGAAAATGGAGGATTTGCGTAGATTACAGGGAGTTAAATAAAGCCACACAGAAGGATCACTTCCCTCTCCCATTTATAGATCAAGTATTGGACACTTTGGCAGTAAAGAAATTCTTTTCTTTCCTGGACGGCTTCAGCGGATATAACCAAATCCAAATCGCCCCTGAAGACCAGGATAAAACTACCTTTACTTGCCCTTGGGGAACATTTGCCTATCGAGTTTTTCCCTTCGGCCTATGTAATGCCCCTGCTACATTCCAAAGGGTTGTCCTTAGTATCTTCATAGATCTAATAAATGACGGACTTGAAGTGTATATGGATGACTTTACACCATATGGAGATGATTTTGACCCAGCTATATATACCCTCGAAAAAGTCCTACAACGTTGTATCGCTACGAGACTTTGTCTGAGCCACGAAAAATGTTACATGATGATGACAGAAGGGCTCATTCTAGGGCACTATATCTCAGCAGCTGGCATCCAGGTAGACCCGGCTAAAATCCATATTCTTTTGCTTATTCCTACCCCCACTACTCAAACGGAGGTATGCAGTTTTCTTGGATTTTCTGGGTATTACAGACGATTTATAGAACATTACTCACGTATTGCTGCACCTCTATATGCTTTAACTGGCAATGTTGATTTCTTGTGGACAGAAAAATGCGACCAGGCTTTTAAGGAATTGAAGAAGCTTGTATCAACAGCCCCAGTCCTTCGAGGACCAAACTGGAATTTGCCATTCCAAATCTCATCTGATGCCTCGGATACAGCAATTGGTGCAGTCCTAGGGCAAGAAGAGGATAAGAGACCATATGCTATCTACTATATCAGCAAAAATTTATCCTCTGCCAAACTAAATTATATTGTTACCGAAAAGGAATTCCTGGCTGTAATACATGCTGTTAACAAATTTAGACATTATATCACAGGCTATCCCGTTGTGTTATATACAGATCATTCTGTTATCAAATATTTGGCAAATAAACCTATTACGAATGCTAGAATAACCAGATGGTTGATCTTATTGCAGGAGTTCAACATCACAATCAAGGATCGACCTGGCAAGGAGAACCCTATAGCTGATTTCCTCTCACGAATACCGAAAGCAATTGAAACAGCAGTAGTGGAAGATCAATTTCCTAACGAGCACCTGTTTGCTGTTGTTGTTCGAACACCCTGGTATGCTGATGTCACCAATTACCTTGCAGTCGGTAAGCTACCAAAACACTTAAGCCCTCAGGAACGTAAGCAGATTGTTCAGAAGAGCACTCGGTTTTCGTGGATTGGAGGCCATTTGTTCCATACAAGGGCAGACATGAAAATCAGAAGGTGTATTCGAGAAGATGAAATCTTCGACATACTAAAAACTTGCCATGACGGACCATGCGGGGGACATTTCGCTGAAAAGAGAACAGCACATAAAGTATTGGAAACGGGATACTATTGGCCTACAATTTTCAAGGATGCGAAAAAATTTACACAAGCCTGTGACAGCTGCCAGCGAGCAGGAAGACCTGGCCAAGCCGATGAAATGCCTCTGAGACCACAATTGGTCATTGAGCCATTTGAACGATGGGCTCTGGACTTCGTTGGGCCCATTAATCCATCATGAAATCAGAGGACATACATTCTGGTGGCGAAAGACTATGTTACTAAATGGGTCGAGGCCGAATCATTACCTAAGGCTACAGAAGACTCTGTGATACAATTCTTGTTCCATTTGTTTGTACGTTATGGACTTCCGAGAGAACTAACCACCAATGGTGGACCACAATTTGTTGGAAATAAATTAGCTGCAACACTTAACAATTATCATGTCCAACATAAGATCACTACCCCATACCATCCGTAGGCAAATGGGCAAGTAGAAAGTAGTAATAAGGTAATAGAATCAATTTTAACAACGACCATTGCATCGCATAGGCCGGATTGGGCCACTCGACTACCCGAGGCACTGTGGGCCTACAGAACCACATGGAGAAGTACTACAGGCTATTCACCTTATCAATTAGTGTTTGGAAAGCAGCCAATTTTCCCCATATAATTCAAAATCCAAACGCTACGAACTACACAGGAAGTCGGCCTAGATCTGAGTGAGGCACAAATCAATCGATTACAGCAGATTAATGAATTGGACGAAATCAGGCTCTCTGCATTACAAAATATAGAATTGATTCAACAACAGCGAGCTAAATGGCATGATGCACTTATCAAGAATAAAGTCTTTCATGAAGGAGACTGGGCTCTATTATACAACTCTCGATTTCAAGACTTCCCGGGGAAACTCCAGACTCGATGGTTAGGACCATACGAAATCCAGAAGGTACATGACAATGGGACCCTTACCCTGATCACAATTGACGGTTCTGGATATGCATTCAAAGTAAATGGCCACCGAGCTCGCCTTTATCGAAAGCCACTCACTCGGGAATCCTTCTGTCAGCAGCTACGACAAGATACTGATATGGAAATATTAGGAGAGGAAGCGAAATCTTCCTCACCTATAATTTAAGAAATTCATTTTTATAACTTGTACATAACATCTTGTATATATGTTTTCTTGATTTTTTGCTTGTATTCCAAGTGTTTTTGTTGTTCCTTTGCAAAAGGAGCAGCACTAGTGTGTTTTTGTTGTTCCTTTGCGAAAAGGAACAGCACTTGTGAGATTTTGTTGTTCCTTTGCGAAAAGGAACAGCACTGGTGTGTTTTTGTTGTTCCTTTGCGAAAAGAAACAACATTTGTGTGTTTTTGCTGTTCCTTTGCGAAAAGGAACATCACTTGTGCTTTTTGCTGTTCCTTTGCGAAAAGGAATAGCACTTGTGTGATTTTGTTGTTCCTTTTCAAAAGGAACAGCCTTTGCATGTTTCTGCTGTTCCTTTGCAAAAAGGAATAGCGCTCGTGTGATTTTGTTGTTCCTTTGTGAAAAGAAACAGCATTTGTGTGTTTTTGTTGTTCCTTTGCGAAAAGGAACAGCACTTGTGCTTTTTGCTGTTCCTTTGCGAAAAGGAATAGCACTTGTGCTTTTTGTTGTTCCTTTGCGAAAAGGAACAGCACTTGTGTGTTTTTGTTGTTCCTTTGCGAAAAGGAACATCACCTGTGTGATTCTGCTGTTCCTTTTCAAAAGGAACAACATTTGCGTGTTTTTGCTGTTCCTTTGCGAAAAGGAACAGCACTTGAGTGTGTCTGTTGTTCCTTTTCAAAAGGAACAACATTTGAGTGTCTTTGTTGTTCCTTTCTCAAAAGGAACAACATTTGCGATTTTCCGTTGTTCCTCTCAAAGGAATGGTATCCTACGAATGAATTCTTCTCTCAGGAATGCCATCGACATGTTTTTGCCCTTATGGAGGATGCTTTGCCCCCATGTTCTCCTCAATCTTTTAGATACAGCAATGAAGTTATGCGGTGAACATAAACCATGATATACTGAAATCAGCACATCATAAATCACTATCACTATGAAGCCAGTATGTATAAGAGGACAAGAGGAGGGACGTGAACTTTCATCTTCGCTGTCATTGTCATTTACCGGTACCCTGGTTGGTGATCTTTATCATGACGATTCCCCTAAAAATATTTCTTGATCATTACTTAGGAGTAAGAACGAATGATTTATATCTATCTGTTGGGATCATAAGACTTCTTCCACCATTCCCCGCTCTTAAGGAGTGCGGAACCACCCTTATGTGAAAATAAACAAGAGAGATGCTCTGCAAAAGAAAACAAAAACAAAATATGAAAATTGTCAAATGCAGGATAGGGGGTCTCATTAAGAGCCGGCCTACCATGATCATAAGGATGGAAGTGAAGTGGCATTCCCATAATGGCCACCACACCAGGGATATGGTCCGAAGGTAAATTAACAAGCAAACCTTGGAACAGGGGGTCTCATTGCGAGCCGGCCTGACCACGTTTCGCGCCTACCTTGTGAATGGCATTATGGCTATCTGGTTACTAAGCCAGCATAGTGGCTTGCATTTTGACAAAGCACTCTTTAGAATATACACAAAGGATCATGGTTCTTGAGGGTGAAATAAACAACTCTGCCAAGGTTACGAACACCTGTTGGCAGCAAAGCTCTGTTAATGGCATAGAAGTCGTAATAATTACACCAACAGGTATGATATTAAATTTTTCTGTCTCTTATCCTTTGCAAAGATCATATGTCACACCCGATGTATATATCGCATGAATATTCATTACCACCAATCATGGCAATGGAACTGACAGTGACCACTGGAGACTTCGTACGCTTGACAGACGTCCCATCCCCTAGCTCCTCATTATATCACGCAGGCTCTTATATAAAACGCGATCTACCTTTTTGCCTCGGTTTCGACATTTCGTTGTTTTTCTAAAACATGGCATAATTTCATATGTTGTACTTTATGATTGGACTTCCGACTAGCTGCTGCTCCTCTCTTTGACGGCTGGGGACAGCCTATCAGATTGCAGGGGGGAGGTAATCTCATTACTCCATGATTACGTGGCTGCACACCATTCGGGTGAGATAATGTAGGAAGGAATGGCATGGTTTAACGGTATGATGATTCCATTCTACGGAAATTGCCATCCACGATCTCTTTTTTCGTTGCATGCTCGGTGATCTTTTCCAAAATTTGGCAACGATCATCCTCTCTGCGTCGCAAACACCACAAGCAGTTGCTGTTCCATTTCTGAGTAGAATCATGGGCGGAAAGACGGTCCGAAGCGAACCTCACAAGCTGACAGTTTCCACTGCTGCTCGCAAAAACCTGGAAAATGTAGGATGGTTGAATTACTTCAGCCGCCTGCAAGAATCAAATGAAGCCGTGGCGTTGGAATTCCTATAGAATTTGCAGGAAAATTACTCCATAGTAGGAGGAAAGCGGATAGCGGTTACAGAGGATATCATCGCAGAAGTATGAGGATTACCAGCTACTGGACCCATATGGATGCTGAAGAAGGAAAGATTACAAAAATCTATGAAAATTTTCCAGGACGAAGGCCAAAGCTTGACGGTCAAAGGGAAAGGAGTTCTGCCGGCAACACTAGGGGAACCCTGGACCGAGCTAGCGAAGACAGTACAAAGTTATATCACCTGCGAAGGGAGAAAAGACGTGGTAAGACCTCGTCACCTGAAACTTTTAGCTGTTTTAAAAGGAAAATGTTCTGTAAATCTCCCTGCACTTTTAAATTCGCTACTACATGACGCGGCCCGAAGCCTGAGGAAGTCCCAGCACATAGATGCAGTCGTTAGCCACCATGGGCTGATTCGGTTGATAGTGAGCCACAGTCTCACTCAACAGCAAAGCACTTGGGAGGAACTGATCGCAATAGTCGAAGGAGGATTGGCTGCACCACCCCCAAAACCTGAACAGGCCTCTAGCATGCCGGAACGATTAGAGAAACGCAAGGAGTCAGCAGCAGAAAGACATGCCGCTTCAAAACGGAAACAACCTTGCGATACGCCAGAACGACCAGAGGAACCCAGAGAACCTGCTGACACACCTGACCAACCTGAGAGACCAAGGAAGTCAGCTCGGCTGGCCCAGATACGAGGAAGGTTGGAAATAATTCAGGGAAAAACGGCCCAGCCAATTGAAATTGCGGACGAACCTCCAGAACCAGAAGGAGGACCCTCCGAAGGAAATGTTGAGCAATCAGGGCCCGGGACTGGCCAGCCGGAAGAGGAAGAAATGGTTACCGAACAGAGCAACCAAGAAGATGAGCACTCTAAGGAAGAAATGGCCACCGAACAGAGCAACCAAGAAGATGAGCACTTTGAGGAAGAAAGGGTTACCGAAAGGGCAATCAAGAAGAAGAAATAGCACAGCCAGGGGGTAGCCCGTCGTAGGACCCTGTAGGTGAGGAGGAATTGGCAGCAGTTCTGGCCAATATGGGGGAATATGGCCAGCCCTCCAGCACAGTAGGCGTCCCTGACAGTCCCGCAGAGGAAGAACTACCCGAGGAAGTACATGCAGAAAAGGCAGGAGAAGAAAACCTGCCTAGTTGTGATAATGAAATTGAAGACAACAATCAGGGACAGTCTGTCCCCAGGACGTCGAAAGATATCCCAGATGAAGAAGGAGCGGGCTTAAGGGCCAAACCCTCTGCCGAGGCAAAGGAAATTAAGAAATTAAGAAAGAAACAGCAGAGGTTTTTGGGCACTATAGCCAGGCTCCGGCAGCAAATTCGAATTTTGAAAGCCAATTTGAGAATACAAAGGACCACAAGGAAAAGGAGGAGGGCCACTACAGCAAAAACCCCGAGGACAAGAACCCGTTTTGTTGGTCGAAACCCCATCAGGAGACCTACTACCGAGGAACAGTCTGTTGTTCCAAATGATAATGAGGAACAGGGTGCTGTTCCAAATAACATAGAGGAACAGACTGTTGTTCCATCTGACCCTGGAGAACAAACTGACATTCCAATTAAGGGAGAAGAACAGCAAGATGTTCCAATGGCAGGGGGACCTCAGCAGCCTTTCATGTGTGTCAAGAAAGAGAAAGAGAATAAGGGGATCCAAACAGAGGCACCACCCTCAGGGGTTATTCGGGTTCTAAACTCTAAACAGCGCAATAAAAAGTTTCAGGCAAAATTCCCGGCCTCTACGGCTCAATGGAAAAAGGATCCAAAAATGAGAACCTTGCACAGGATGATGAAGCAAGCCCAACAAGAAGCTGAACAACTAAGAGAGCAAGCAATCCCCCGGGAGAAATACAAAGAGTTACAATAGCAACTTCGGAGTATTAGTCAATCCGAAAGCCAAGCCTTTGAGGGATGGCATAAGGAACAAGAAAAGGTTGCTAAGGTAACTCGTCGATTAGATAGTGTTGTTAAGCAGATGGACACTATGTGTTCCTTATATAATGACGTTTTGACTTGTAGAGCCCCTGCTAAAAATTATGCTTTATTTTTGCTTGAAAGATATTTGAGATTGAAAATAAAAGCCGTTAGGGCAGGAGCACCTATCCACATCAACACTGTTAATGATTTTATAGACTGTTGCAAGCATTATGGGGTTAAGGTTCAAAGGTTATTGTGCGAGTTTTACTTGCACAACCTTGTGCTAGACCAGGAAACTGATTTAAATCCTGGCCCTTCTGTTGGCGATATACAATTCCAAGCCTTCATCTCATTTGGGGTTAATCAGCTGAAATGGCTCAGAGCTTATAACACCTTTCAGAGACAAGAAAATAGCCTAGACTTGTGGATACGAGCTGAACCTAGAAACCCAATGACGCTATGGAGAGAGCATAGGAGTCTTATGAGGATCCCAAGTGTCATCGAGATATTAGGACCCATGCACGAAGACTTGATCCGAAATGGTCTGGAATATTTCCTGACTATTAAAGATCTTGCCATCGATGCTGCAAAATTTCGATACGGGACCTCTAGTCCAAGCATCCAGCTCAGGGAACCATTCAAATATGAGAATTTTGAGTTGGCTGCCAGCCGATTGAACCTTTATGGGGAACGGATTCTGCAAGCAGCGCCATCCTGGTTGGGGTATCGATTTCACAGTCCAATTATTTGGCACCCTGCACCCGGATATCAGGCCTTGTATGAGATGCCTGCAGATCAAATAGATCAGTTTTTTGATAATCTAGTTGCTCATCACGGTTGTCGGCCTCCTCACGAGATCCCTTCTCCGGCCTATTCTCTCACCGCCTTGCATGTCAACTATAATGTTTTCATGAGGCCATGAAACAGGGTAAGCAGGGGGGTGTGTGGAGCACTTGGAAGGTATGCTTTTGACAAGCAATCTAGTGGTTTTTCAATAATAATTGTAACGTTTTCTGCATTAGGAATTCAAATATGATAAAGGATTTTGATAAAATGTGCAAAAATAGGCAAAGGAAGCTCAAGTGCTAATAATTGACGTTTTCTATGCAGGAAGACGTATGAGCAAGGAGTTCCCATCCAAAAGCGGTAAGCGGAGGAAAAATAACTGTTGTTCCTCCAGTGGGGAACCGGATGCGGACACGATCAAGCAAAATCAGAATTGAATAGTCCAGGAAAAGAATTCGGGATACCGGCTCGGCGAATGCAAGAAAGATTGAACGATTAAGCGAATCCCTCAGGATCGATCGCTGCTTTACTTATCTATGATTATCTAGATATCTCTGTCATTTATTTTATATAATGGCACAACATCATTAAGCAAGAGGACGACTGTGTTTGTAATTTTACAGTTCCAGAACAAACTTTAATCATTGAGTCTCACTGAGACCTGATTTTGTTATACTTTTGTGGATGCGATTAATATAAAAGACTTGGTGTTTATTCTGTTTCTGCGTCTGGAGTAATCTAAGGCGGTGTACCATTGGCAGCTAAGGGCCATGCTCGGAAGGACACTTGCTTTTGTATCATTATACGGTGGTTTGTGTGTGGTTTGTTTGTCTTTATTACTTAGCAATCTGATAAATTCTTTATATGATACGCTATGCTCTGTTATGATCAATGAATGAATGATTTCTCCATGTAAGGACTCTGCACTGTATAATTGGATTTACACAGGGTTGAATTGTATCTTTATTCAGCCATTTCTGTAACAGAGTGCCAGTATGAATGTTACTGTCATTGGATTTATGTGAAACAATATTTGTGGGATTTGAGAGTAGCGTCATTCTGTTTAGAAACATAGTTATATCATCCAATATTCTCAGATTGCTATATTAGTGTAGAACATGTACATATAGGTGATGGTTGTTGTTCCATAAATCATTAAGGATTGTTGTTCCATTTTATTGCTATTCCATTTTACTGTTGTTCCATTTCCGTTTTGCTGTTCCATTTTACTTTCCGCTGATTTATTTAACTGCCTTTGTTGTTTTGGTGTGAGAGAAGGCCTAAGGCTGTAGTGAGCCTCAGCAAGACGCTGCTTAGGTCCCAGACCTATAAGTCCATGCTCTAATTTCCCTTCTTTAATCAGTTTCTAGAGGGATGGGTTATTGCTTCCGTACCCTTGACTGATCAACTGTTTTGTGTGATTCCATCTTTTGGGTTAGTTTAGTTACAACTTAGCATCTTTTCCTTTGAATCTTCTGAACACTGTACTACTAAGCATTACTCGGACAAATAGCCTCGGATTGAGCTACTTCTTGCAATAACAAAACGTTCCCGGATTGACTTATTAATGTGGAATAATTAGAGGTGTGAGAGACCCTAGTTATAGCTCTACAGTAGCATTCGAACTGCATTTGCCATAACAAATGCAAAGTAGACATCTGCTGCTTCAATCCATTCACTGGATCTATTTATGATTTGAACAGCTGATTCATAGACTATCTGATTGCCCTTGTGATAGCTCTTAGACCCTCCTTAGATCTACCCCTGATTGTGAATTACTGATTGCTTTTACTCGGCCAAAAACCAAAGACTAAACTGCAAACTGTGACCCAGAACCTGGATAGAATTCTCGTTTCTGCCCCAGCGTAGGTATTGTGAAGAGATCCTGAATTTCAACGCACTTCCTGAAAGGGAAACATGCGTTGCAATGCAGTTTCTCTGTGTAACAGGTGCGCTGATCAGCCTAGCCCTGTGTAGCTGAGGTTCTTGTGCTTCACTCTTTCCAGTTTTGTCTCTGAATTTTGCAACCTGTGATTAGTATATGACTATTTCAAACCCCTTTTCCTTACTGATATTCCGCCTCATTTGTACAAAAGAACTGTAGATGTTTTTGTGTGTTTCTTGAGCCATTTACAGTTTTCCATTGCAAAAGTATAATAATCGTACTGTCATCCTTTGATTTAGATCTGTCGCAAGTGTCTATTTCGATCATAGGAGAAAGTTTATTTGCTGTTGACGGTCGATTATGCTTTTACTATTGCCTTTGGTTTGAATTTGTGACATTCTAGTGTCAAAATGAGTATTTATTTCAAAATCATAAAGTGTCGTAATCATCTCTAACTTTTGATTTCGAAAAGAAGCTTGTTTGTGTTTGTCGCTTGAAAGCAAATTCAGATTTGTACATCAACTTTCTTTTTAGCATCAATACTAAGAAAGTGAAAAACAAATACATGCATGTGAATTTGCATATAGAAAGTCTGTTTGGCTTGATTTAGGAAACTGCATTTACAGTGTGCTCTTTGCTCTTTGTGAAAAGATTGTGTCTTTCTTTTCCCCTAGTAGCTAGGATTTTCATTGCTGAAAAGAGATAAAAGTTTGTTTATCATCTTTAGATTGGATTTTAGGAATTACATCTACATCTCGTGGTGAACCCAAAAGGAAAACTTCATAAGAAATATCAACTTAAAATAAATTGAATGAATCTAACAATGCTTTGGAACTTAACGCACAACATTTAGAGGTCTAGGCTAGAGACGTATTTCGACGTCGTAAAGCCTGGTAACTGTTGTCCTCACTGATGGTTGGGTGATTCCTCCACTTTGAGACGATAACTGCCAGTACGGACTTGTGCTCACACGTACCGTTGAGTATATTTTGGGAGACCCCTATAGGCTTAAATCCTTTATCCATAGGAAGTCGTGTCGGCCGCACTACTGAACGCAATGCACTGAACACAGCATTCGAGAAGATTGACTGCCGTACCGTAAAAAGTATTCTGCAGTTTTGCGATTGGTTTGGTACTCCCTCTACCTAGACCTCCAGAGCAGTCCCTTTCATTCCTTTTCAGACTCCTTAACGGAAAAGGTCCATCTGAGCACTTGTCACTTCAGGCTCATTAAAAATAGAAGGAGACTAGAGTCATCTTTTGTTTTTTCTCGACTCTTAAAAACTGAAAAAACAAGTTGTGTCAAAGCGTATTAAAATTTATTTTAAAGGGAATGTTCATACCCCTTTCCTACATTGATATTGGGTTGAGAAAATGGAGTCTACCAACCAAGGAATTCCCCTTGGTGGAAATCCTAGTCCCTTCTCCTCTTGGGGAGATGTTGGTGCACCCCATATGGCCACATTGTCACTTCCAGGGCTGACAATTGGTTTGCCCGTATGGCTCTTCTCAACCTCTGTCGTTCAGAACACCACTATTCCTGAACAATCGAATCAGCAATTAGACGAGTCCAGAGTTGCCCACCAGCCTTCTACTTCCTCTAATTCTTCCTCTCCTCCTTCCTCTTCGCTTGATGGGGCTGGTAAAGCCAAAAGTCAAGTTCCTAAGGAGAAGAAGGAAAAGAAGAAGAAAGAGAAAAAGAAGAAGGAGCCAAAGGTGAATGGGGGAAAACGAGTGTCGTCTAACGAAAATCCACACACTGCACTGACCAGGCCTAAATCACCATGTGTCATTTGCAAAGGAGACCACTTTCATAGAGATTGTCCTTGCATCCCTCGGATATTAAGGGACTGGTCTCCTCGTTTGCACAACCCGGTGTCGTCAACCTCTGATGACCATGTTGAAAGCACACCGTCAACTAGTGAAAGTGAAGCCCCAGGACAAAAAGGGAAATGTAGATTTCCTTGTAAACTGTGCGAAGGCAATCATGCCATCCACCGTTGTCCCTTCTTAGATGAAGCTAAAAGAGTTTTGGATGATCGTCCGGTTCCACCGTTACGACTTCCTCCTGGATATAAGAAACTCTTTCCGAGTCCGTCATTAGTTGAAAATCCAGCTGGCCCGCTCAGGTGGTCGGTTGAAGCACCTATCATTGAAGATAAACCATCTGGATCCATACCAGACGAAAGTGAAAAGGTCGAGGCGGCAGTTGACCTAGTCTTGCCTTCAGAGGTTTCGTCTTCAGATGATACAGTCACTGAAGAGAACAAGGATGACACCATCCAATTTCTCTTCATAAACACAGACTCCGACGAACATGGGGGAAATTTACCTATTCCTTTACCGCAGGAAGGAAGTTCGTCAGATCCGTACCCGGCCGTCTATTTAGTCCCACCTCCAAGCAACCTAGTTGTCTCCTTCGACTGGAATCAACTAGGCAGACCCCATTTACCAGCAAGCGTACCATTTCGAATTATCGTTCAAATATATAGAATGGTTATGGCTGGTACCATCATAGATGAGGGGGCTTCTGTGAGTATCCTTTCCTCAACTGCTTGGAAAGCGCTTGGTTCGCCATCGCTTTTGCCTGAAATGAGAAATCTGACGGGCTTTGATAAAGGAACCAGTCAACCTTTAGGGATCCTTCCCGATGTGCCCGTAACATTGAGAAGGAAAACAGTTCGCATGAACGTAATGGTAGTTCAAGGACCCCTGGATTACAATCTACTCCTTGGACGAGACTATATTTATTGCATGGGAGCCATTGTCTCCTCACTCTTTAGAGTAATGTGTTTTCCGCACGAAGGAAGAGTGGTCAAGCTCGTGGACCAGCTTTTATTTCCCAGATCACGCATAGAAAATAGTCATATACCATCCCTAAATGGTCTTTTCACGCAAGAAATGTCTCAATCTCCAGTCCATCCTCCCGATGAGTGCGAGTAATTCGGAGGGATATGACTGAAACCCAGGGGGCATGCATCCTGGTCTGCTTCGGCAGGAAAACTTAGGGTATAGAGTAGGTTTCCGCGGGAGAATATGCCTAGTCTGTACCCCCGTCCGTGATTGGAAGAGGGGGTTATTCTAGTACAGGATTCTCTTGTCAAATTTATGTAAGCTGGCGAGCGCCGCCACTCACCTTTGTTTATCTCGGTAGACATCACCGAAGAAGTGTTTTATTTGTGCCACGAATAGAATAATCTTTGGGTAACCTCTAAGAGGTAGGCCTCTCTCGGTAAAGCAAATGTTTTGGCGGATGGAAGTAGAGGTAACCTTGAAACTCTGTTTTATACCTGGGGGCATGGAAACCTTTTGGAGTGCAAGCGATGGGTGACTATTTATTTTTTTAATTTTTAGGACCTCTAACCCTTTAAACTCGTAGGATTAGTCGTCACCTAACTTGCATAAAGAAAGGATGTGGGGAAAAACTCTAAAAATTACTGCTTTTATACGAGACATTCTTATCATATGACTGGATTAATCGAGCAGTGTTACCACGAGTTTCAAGATCGTTAAAAAAAAATAAACCTGGACCGAACAAATGTTTCCACCCGCGTTTAAGCTCGTTAAAAAATGAACTATCCCCTGGTAAATAACCACCGTGAATGTAGCACTTCAGCCATTAAAGCCTTCGTCGTGTTTGGACCATCACCTCCACTTTTTCATTGGCCGATCATTCACATCCATTTGATTGTTTACCCATCTTGAGGAACAGCTGCTAAGAGTGACTTCACTAGCCATCCTTGTGACACTGCCATGATTGGAAAATTCCAAACCTTACCTGGAATCAGCTGCTACCCATTTTATCACTCGTTCCTCAAAAGACGAGTCTTCTTTAAGCTCTTTTCAACAGACTCGTAAAATATGAAAAGATTTCCCAGTTTTGGCCTTCCAGCTCGTTAAAGGGATAGGAAGTGCTATCCCTCATCTAGATTTTAATCTTTTTAGACCTGAGGGATTATTGCACAAAAAGATCGAGCGCTTGTTTTGTTCAGCTCGTTAAAGCTATCGAAAATTCATCCCTTCTGTATTGTTTTATACTTTTTCGGACTTAAGGGATTAGATGACGAAAAAGGAATTTTGGAGTTACCTTTATGTACCTTCTTAGACTCTCTAAAAATGAAAAGGACCGAGTTATCTTTGTCGTTAAACTCATTAAAAAGATTAATAGTGACAAACTTGTCTTTAGATGAGAACGATTTTCACTATCGCTAGGCTCGTTAAAACATAGCGATGGGTTTGCCCGAAGGGAAAATTATAGAACAAGCATATGTTATCCTCCTCAAGCTTGACAAAAATAAAGAGGTACTGGTCAGAAATGACTGGGGAAAAATTGGGAAGAAAACTCAAAGAATCTTTATTGGTAGCAAGTCGCTCTTGAACATGACACTTCCACTCCGTGCCCGAGTCGGGTTGGGTTGTTTCATTCACCGGTCACATCGCCATGGTCACGCCATACCATCGACATTTGGGGTTAATGCTACCAATCCATCACATCAGTGTCGCCAACATGTTCAAGAGAAGTCATCCAGAAAGACCACCTGTGTCCCACCCACTACAATACATTATACTCCATTCTTTCATGACCGCCACCCTGAACCGTATATCATCAGATCGTTTTCACCTCCATCAAAATAATTTGCTCCATTCCATGTCATTGATGTGGGATTCATTAAGGCCCTCCTATGACGGATCACTTCTTGTTGACATCAGCTCATTATCCGAGAAGTTGGTCTAGGAACACCCCATTCAGTACTTTGAAGCTTGCATGCCTCAATGGCAAGTTTCTCACTTCCGGCGACAGGTTTACATCAATGACCTTCGACCGAAAGATTTTGCATGGTGTTCGACGCCAAGTCCTTTATTCACACCACGTGAATTGTACTGCAGTACCTTGAGGATCATTATCATTATCGGTGATTCCTCTCGCGCTTGTTAACAATTTACATCATTGACTGGTAATCAAGCAATGTCCTTCCATGTTCGACTTCAAAACATTTCTCACATGGATCGACTTGTACTTCAAGTGAATATCGGACGAGATTGAAGACCCCGGATCTAGTTTCATCCATCTGGGCTACGATATATATTCAGGGAAATAAAGACATTGAAATGTACAGCATTGCAGCACAGATAGTCATCCTACCAAAAGTATGATGGCTCTATCAGAATCATCAGTCTACAATCAGACGATTGTCTGTCCTATGTACATGAAAATGAATTTATAAAGTTGAGCATGGGAATGCCCGCCTCAGCTAGATCATGAAAACAATATGAAGATAATTTATTGTATTGTATCTTATTACAGGTCTCCTCCCAGCATTGAAAGAACTTCGGATCCTCATAATAAAGCATTTCACCCGAAAAACGGCCTCATACTTTAGGGGGCAACTGTTATAGACATTTTTGTGCCTTGCAGCTCCAAGCATGAAATGTCCATAATCCAAGGGCTCCTATGTCCCTAAAAGTGTTGTTCTAACCCCTAAAGGAACAAGGTCAACAAATTACAGCTTCTCCCAGAAGTTCTCCACCAGAAACTGCTCAGAATAAGTCAAAATAGGATCATTTCAGCTGCTCCACTAGCTAAGTGCATTGCATAGCACCTAAATTCACTGGCTAGGTGCGTTGCAATGCACCTAAATGCACTATCAGGGTGTTTTGAGTGGGAAATGACAAATGGCAGTGTCATTCCGCGAGGTGGAGAGACAATGGAAGATTCCAGAATCTTCTCCTATGACACTTGCCTCACTGAATTCGACCAAGGATGAGTAAGAGGCCTTCAGTCTCCAAGTGGAAGCAAGAAATGATAGAGAGAAGCCACTAATCAAATCACAAGCTGAATCATCCTCCTTGCATACATCTATATATGGATCCCTCATCCCAGAGATCCAGAGGCTAGAATTTTGCACATTGTAAGTAATTGTTGTTGGTTTTGAGACAAACATCAGAGAATTGGGTGATCTATGCTTTGTTGGGGGTGAAGAGGGGCTTCTTTGCTGGGAGGTTGATGCTGGGTCAGGAATCATCGGTTGTAACTCCTCCTAGATCTTCTTGTATATCAATAAAAACTATTTGAGTTTCTCCTCCATGTTTTTGTATCATTAATGCTTGTTACATTTGTATGGTTAGCTTAAATCTGATCCTAAGTTATTTATGAATATAGATCCATGTCTTTGTATAGTTTTCTCCTTCTGTGATCTTACAGGTACTTGGTGAAGCTGGGCAAGTAAGGGAGCAGGTAGCTGGAAGCTGTCAAAGAAGAGAGGGATTAGATCAAAGGATTAGCGCAAGACACAGGTTGGTTCTTTCTATTCCTCTCTATCTAATAGTTTATAAAGGAAATACAAAAGTAGTTTTCTCTGTTTGTTTCTAAGGCAGCTGTCACACCTTAGTGGGATAGAGCAGTTCTAAATAGACACTTTTCCCGGTAACACCTTTGCACCAACCAAAACTGAATCAAACAATCACTTCTTTGAATGTTGTAACCAAAATATAGTAATAGTAACCAGAACCCAAGACAGTACCCAGAACACTGCAACAACAAATAGAAGTAGGTAAATAATATTTTATGAGATGTATGCTACTTCAATGTGTTGAACCTACATGCATGTGCACTTTTCTCAAGGTGAACCTGTGTATATGTTGTTTTGATATGCATAACCAACATGTATACGCGCCTTTGCTATAGTGAACCTATGTACAAATCTGTAAAATATGATTTAACCTTTACAACTATTCAGACATCAGTTATACCCAGATCATCATATTTATAGATTACGACATGAACCAAGTATTTAGATAAAAAATCAAAAACCACACAAAGATACTTCTCTTCAAGCCTTAAGATCTTGACCCATCAGTAGAACTTATCCTTCATCAAGCGCTCATGTTCGTTCTAGATTCAGAATTAGCTATGCACCATAACCCAATAACATGTATTCTATATCTTTCTGATTATTAGATATTCAATTCATGAGTGCCTTTGCCTAATGATCTTCTCCTCCTTTTATAGTCTTAGGCCTTATTCAATACCATGGTCCAAAACCACATAGAATTAATACCTTAGACGAAATACCTGGGGCCAACACTTCGGACAAGATACCTCATGGATAACAATACCATGGACCAAATACCATGAACCAAAACCAAATTTTCCAACATGTACACGCCTTTCCTTTCATAAAAGTGTGTGTGTACATTATATGCATATTTTTGGTTGGCGAACCTATGTGTACGCATGGCTTGGTCAATGGGGAACCTGCATATACCTTTCTTTCGTCATTTTATGAGCCTAAACCGATTTTTCATGTGAGTGAGTTGCCATCAAGTACAACACCTGTGTCATAGCACCAAATCTATGTCATAATGCCAACACAAGGAAGGTTGTGTACAACTACTATGTGGTGTTTAGAGAGGTGAAGGATGTTATTAAACATGAAGTCCAAGCAAAGGAACCTGAGAAGATGGAGATTGAGCTAAAGAAGGAAGAATCAAACTCTACAGTAGAGGAGGAATTAGAAGATGAAGAGCCACAAACTCCGGGTGTAAGAAGATCAGTTCGAGAAAGAAGGTAGCCTGAATGGTATAATCTGTCTACTTTCTGTTCAAATTTTTCTTTAACTATTATTGATGATGATCCCATAACTGTGAAGGAAGTGGTAGATTTAGAGGATGGAAAACTCTAGAAAGAGGCCATGGTTGATGAAATGGAATCTTTGCACAAAAATGAGGCTTGGGATCTGGTGTAGATGCCAACTAGAAGGAAACCCATTGGCAACAAATGGGTATTCAAGAAGAAGACAAATGCAGAAGGAAAGGTGGAGAAATACAAAGCTCTGTTAGTAGCAAAAGGTTATTCCTAGGTGTTGGGAATTGATTTTGGTGATATTTTTCTCCTGTTGCTAAGGTAACTTCTATTAGATTACTTTTATCTATTGTTGTTGCTTTTGATTTTGAGGTAGAACAGATGGATGTGACGAAAACATTTCTTCATGGGGATCTGGAAGACGAGATCTACATGAAGCAGCCTGAAGGCTTTGCATTGAATTGTAAGAAAGAAATGGTATTCAATTTAAAGAAGTCTTTGTATGGGTTAAACCAGTCACAAAGGATGTCGTATAAGAAATTTGATACATTTATATGGGGATGTGGCTTCACCAGAAGGAAAGTAGATCACTATGTGTATTTTAAATTAATTCGTGACTATGTTATTTATCTGGTCTTGTTTGTGGATGACATGTTGCTGGCTGGAAATGACAAATAAATTATCCAGGATTTGAAGACCCAATTTTCCTTCAAATTTGACATGAAAGATATTAGTTCTGCAAACTATATTTTGTGCATGGAAATTAAAAGAGATCAAGAAAAGAGGAAGCTCTGGTTAAACTTGAGGAAGTATGTTAAGACAATACTGTAGAGGATTAATATGCAGGATAGTAAACCGTTGAAGGTTTCTATTCCTATAGGTGTAAAGTTATTTGCTGAACAGTGACCCAAGACACAAGAAGAGGAAGAGGATATGTCCCATGTTCTATATGCAACTACAGTCGGTAGCCTGATGTATGCAATGGTCTGTACTAGACCATACATTGCACATGTAGTGGGAGTATTGAGCAGGTTTATGTCAAAGCCAGGGAAGGAGCATTGCATAATAATGAAATGGGTTTTCAGGTATTTGCACGGCACTAGTGATTATGGTTTGTGCTACCAAGGAAGGCCAGGATTGGACAGATTTTTGGATATCCATGGCTTTGTTGATGTAGACTGGGTTGGATATTTGGATCACCGAACATCTACAAGTGGGTATGTGTTTAACCTATTTGTAGGTGTAGTCAATTGGATGAGTAAGAAACAATTTGTAGTGGCATTATCAACTACATAGGTAGAATACATGGCAACCACTCATGCACGCAAGGAAGCAATTTGGTTGCAAAGATTGTGTTTAAATATGGGGTTAGTATAAGGAGCTATAAGGATAGACAGTGACAACCAAAGTGCAATTTTCTTGGCAAAGAACCTTGATTATCATTCAATGACAAAGAACATTGATGTTCAGTATCACTTTGTGAGGGATATGATAGATGACAAAAAGGTGTTGTTGGTAAAGGTGGAAATTTTGAAGAATACTGCAGATACATTGACAAACTCTGTAAGCTCTAATAAGTTGTCCTGGTGTATACAAACAATGGGTGTTTCACGGCTAGAAAAATTACTAAGCTCTCCTGTGGCCCCATGTGGAATGAAACCAACAAGTGGGAGAATGTTGGGTTGTGTTATATTCTTTCCACAACTAACCTATGTAGTGAATAGGGGGGGTTAGAGGCGGGGCGGAGACCCCCCTTCATTGCACTGATTGCACAGTGGGGGCATCATATGGGGGTTTGAGGAGGGTAGGTAGCCCCCCCTACGGGGTGTGACGCAGTGCCCTGGGATTTTTTTTTTTGGACCCCATATTAGGTTGGGCAGACCTACATATGGTTTTTCATCCATGGTTTTGGACACGATGGTTTTCGGTCCATGGTATTGGATGCTTCAGCATGTATAAATATGTATTGTAACATTAAAAGGAGCATAATCAAAAATCAAGTTGGCAGCCTCGGTTTTAGGATCTAGGGGAAAATCTCTCTGTATATGTGTTTTATGTGTTATGCTCTTTCATTGTTTATTTTACGTGTCTTAGAATTCGTATGTAGGTAATTTTTGTATAGGCTTAAAACCTACATATTCTTGTCTCTTGCTTTAGCAAATTGCATTAGCTTGTGGATCTATAGGATTTTGTACATGGTATCAGAGAAAGATTATTTTCTCGGCCGAGAGTTCGAAGATCATATTTGAATATTTTTATACAAAATATTCAGAAACAAATAGCATATCTCGATTCCTTGGGAAAAATTACCCAAATTCAAAAGACAAATCGACTGAAACAGACTTTAGATGAGGGAGATATTGTTGATTTAAAATCAACTCTCTAGAGGTGATTTCGAAGTTTTGAGTTTCTAGGTGTTGTGGTGTTACACTAAAAAATGTCACCATGGCTATTTACAGTTAGTATGGCTCCATCAACAGTCATGCTATCCTCCTGGGCAAGTCTCATGCCTCTGCTCTCCATGTCAAACTTCAAGAAAGAGAGAAAGTCTTTGTAAATGTGTTTATCTCTGGGTACGCAGATTCTCTCGGCCTTACCTGCGGGTACGCACCTAATGTTCACAAAAGCTACGTACTTGTACGCTCTGTATGTAAAGGGGTAGGTGCGTACCCTTGTAAAGGTAAAAATGCACAAGTTTCATCTTTAAAAAGTTACTTGTGGTCATTTCTAGAGCATTCTAGAAGGTTGTTCGATGTGTATTGAGCGCCTCCAGATGGTTCACGTACCCCTACCAAAGAGGAACTTATCCCATCAATAAGGGAGCTATCCCATCCAAAGAGGGGATTATCCCATTGATGGTGGACCTGATTAACTTCCTCTTGAGCACTATAAATACAGGCATTGGGCCAGAAGGAGGGGAGGTTGAAAGCTAAACATTTCTAAGGGTAGATGCTGCTGGAATTAGGACTCCCATTTAGAAGCTTGTGAGGAGAGATTGCCATCTTTGCTTGTTCTATTTGGAAGTGGGTGAGCTTTGTCAAAGTAAAGGAGAACTCTTGATGGACCCTGGGAGGGACTTGCACAACACCAAGGCTCAGGTTGTAATTGTTCCTTTTGTTTCCTATTAATGCAAATGAGTCCATTCTTCTCAATAACTTGTTATTTATGAGTTGTTTCATGTACTCCTTGGTCTATGTGTTAAATATGTTTTATTTTATGAGATTATCAAGTGCTATTTAATCGTTTGATTGTTAGTGAATGCAGGATTCGAAGTGAAGGAGGAGCTCATCTGGATCAGCGAGGCTGGACTACTACAACAGCGTTGGACTACAGGTAGGATCTAAACACTTGATTTCTTGTATAGTAAATGCATGTTTAGAGAAGGATCGCTCTTGTTTGTCTTGTTTGTCACTAGAGAGTCTTAGGCTCCTAGGGAGGTTGGTTGTGTCCGCACTATCGACTCTTTCCGCCTGACAAAATGGCGACTCCGCTGGGGACTCCATTGATGTGAAAGTCTTTTCCTTTGTATGCAACTTTGATCTGAGAAAAGTCATTTATTTTCTGGTTTTTGGCTCTGTGACTTTGTATTTGGGTGGGTTAGCTTAGGGTTAGATTGAATTTAGTTTTTCTTGGCTTTTTCAGTAGTACGCACCCTCTGAGTATTGCACAGTGCGTACCTGTACGCACTGTTGCTGTGTGCACAGAGCGGGCCCGCACCTGTCTTAACAGGTTGCCTGCGTACCCTGCTAAAAATTAAGAAATTTCCATCTTTTACATTTTATCTCTTAGATTTTGCTTTTTCTTAGTTTTTACTACCCAGATCCATTAGTCTCTTGTCAAAGATCTTCACCTGCACTTGTTTCAATAGCATTGAGTGTTTTAGTGGTTTTCATAGAAGTTTAAGCCCTGGGCTTTGATTTTTGAGTAGGTCCTGTACTGACTTTGGCGGTAGAAGTTGTCAAGCCTTAGATCTCTCTGGTTTTGTCAGCCTTCTTAGAAGTCGGACCTGTCATAAAGTCTACCTGTGAGAGAAAATTACCTTTGAGTTGTCTCTTTGACAAATTTCTAAGTGCTTGTTGATTGAGTATTGAATTCCATTTCACAAAAAGAACAAAAAGATTTGAGTTTTGTTTTGACTGGTCTTTTGATTCTGCATTAGCTGGTCCTTGGCTTGATTTTGGTCAAGTAAAACGACCTAGAATCATCTTTGTAGGCTTTGCCTCGTTAGGTTTGCTTTAGAGTAAATTTCTTTTTGATTTGCTTGTGAGTCAAGTTTTCATAGATTTTATAGCTTTTGAGATTGATTTTCGTTAAAATAGATTTATATGCTTTATTAAAGAAGAGAAACTACAAAAACATCTCCTTTGAAAAGTTTTGTTTCAAGTAGCTTTGAGGGATTTTGAAAGAAAAAGAGTTTTTCGTGCACGTAAGGAGTGGTCATGTTTGTATGCTTGGAAAGATAAAGAGAATTGTTTCTTTGATTGTCTTTACTAAGAAAGTTGTTTTCTATAAAATTTGCATTTTCCAACTCTCTTAGTTAGGAGTTTCATTGAAAGAGAAAAGTAGCGTAAATCATCTTAGGTGCACCTTTGTAGTGGTTTGAGTCGAGTCTACACACCATTGGTTTCATTTCCGCTACCTTTTGTCTTTAAGAAAAACCATAAAATTAACGCTTAAAGTAAAATCAACTTAGTAACTTTTATTTACTAGGGCACTGAAACACCAATTTAGATCAGGCTAGTGTCTTGGAGTAGGAGAGTAATTAACTCTCCAAGACAACAAAACCAAACAAGTAGCTTATCTTGTGATAGAATAAATCCAATTGTCTCATTTGTACTCTGGGAAAGCTCCTCTTAAAGGAGAAGCACGAGCTCGTGTCCGAACCAGTGAGGGGATCAATCCTCCCTCGTTGGGAACGACGCCAGACACACACGTATTACAAACGGTAAACCTCGGATTAACCATTGTCGAGGAGCCAGGGGTCACTTGTCGGTAAACCTTGGATTATTGTCAAGGAACCGGCAAGGGGATTGAGCTTGATACTCTGCCCTTGCGTGCTGTCGGAGTGTAGACTGTTCCCCCAGGTGCATTTGTTGCGGTTGGTAACCTTAGTGACCATTATCTTTAGGATTCTACCGAGGCGACGGTGGAGGGAAGATCCCACTGTACTTGGAGCAGACGTCGGCTAGACTCACTTCGATTTTCCAGGGGGTTCACTTCACTCGAGACGGTTAAAGTGGAGGAACTTGTGCCGGTCTATTCATTAAGCAGGTTGCCGGGGTAACTGTTCCACCCGCCACTTCTGTACTGAATCCGGCGATGTTGGGTTTCATCTCCAACTAGCTTTTTCGGTCTGGAAGGCTACTGTTTGTGCTTGGTTTGACGCCCTAGATTCTTTAGGAGTGTGATTCAAATTTGTTTGGTTCTTTAGCGGCTTTAGGTGGTTTGATTTGAGATTTTATATTTTTTTCGTGTGTAGTAGTTAAAAGTTTTTAGCTGTGGCAGAATTACCGAGACAGTCCCGTAGACTTCGGGGCCAGTCTCCTGAAGTTGTTTCTGTGGCCGAATTGTTGAGGAGATCCCGTAGACTTCGGGGTGAGCCTCCTCGAGACGACCCGAGTAATCTAGAAGGTTTGAAGGTCCTTGTAACTCCTCCTAGTGGCAGTACAGTAGGTTCACCTGAAGAAGGAGAATCTTCCTTGGTAGTCCATCCAGATTACCAAAGTCTAGAGACAGGTTATAATCCCAAAACTGTTACAGTGTCTGAGCTTGCTGGTAGTTTTTTCGTCTACTAGTGATACAGGCGAAGAACCTGAAATATCTGAACCTGTTACTCCAACTTCTAGTGTTCCGGATTCACCAAGAGTAGAACGAGTTATCACCGAAAATCTTCCTACTGGTCTGATTGCTTTTGAAGAATTTGCTCCAGAGGAAGAAATAGGCGTCTCTAACCTTAAAGATCAACTTACCATTGAGCTCAGGGAGCGTGAATCTATCTTTTACAGTCCTCCTAGAAGTACTACTTGGTACCTTTCGTTTACCAATTATTTAGACAACTCAGGGATAGGTTTTTCTACACCTCGTACTCCTTTTCCACCTGGAGGTATTTATACTCCTGTAAATATGTCTGGTCAGTCGTCCGTGTTTACTCAAACTCCTGAATCTTTCTTACACGGCGGTCCTTCTGTTCCCACCGGGTATCAATCACTTTCTGGTACCTTTGCGGGGGCATCTCCTCAACCCATTGATCATGGGTTATTAGCTGGAAACAATGGTAATATATCGTTGGGTGTAGGAGACATTTACATGATGTCAGGTTCAGTTCCCGTTTCTCAACCTCAAGGTGGCCAATTACCGCCTGGGGGGCAGCCTAAATCAACCCCTGGGGGCCAACGTCAAGGTACACAAATTGTATCTGGGGGGCAACCTCAAGGTCAGTATGTACCTATGGTGCAATACATTCCTCAAGGTCAACCCTAGCCTCAATATGTACCCCAGGGTCAACCTCAGTATCAATATTTACCCCAAGGGTATCAACCCCAAGGGTATCAGCCTCAAGGGTATCAACCTCAGGGTCAAGGTCAACCCCAGTATCAGTATTTACCCCAAAGCTATCAACCTCAAGGTCAATACTCGAGTCAAGGTTATCAACCACCTCAAGGTCAGTCATATGTTCAAGGTATGGGAACTGTACCTTTCAATTATCAATCCTATCCTCAATCCGGTTATGGATCTCAGTATTCTCAACCTATTACGGGTCAATTCCCCGGAATGATGGTGTGGGATCCATCACAGGGTCAACAGGTTTTGCAGCCAAGTATACAGTTGGTACCTCAAGCTGGACAACCCGTAGTTTCTGGTCCACCCCAGCAACCACAACCTGTCCAGTCAAATGTTCAAACTTCTGTAACTTCGGTAGTTACTCAGCCGCCAATTGCACCTAGTACTCCATCTCAAATGGCTGCTGCAACTACCGCTACATCTGCCACACTTCCTTCTGGAGTATCGACAGCTCCGGTTTCTACTGTCTCTGCAACCACTCCTCAGACATCTTTACCGTTGTCTGGATCTACGATTCAAACCACAGTCCAGATGCCTATAGGTCAGCCTGGTATAAGTACGGTTGTCACTACTCAACCTCAATTTGTTCATCAACCGTACCAGGGACAGTACCAACATGGGCAAGCTGTCCAACAGCCGGTTTACCAGTATCAACCGTATCCTGGGTACACTTATCAACAACCTCAACAACCCCAGTACGGTCCGGTTAATCTTGGTTTTCCAGGAGGATATAATATCCCTAATGTGATTCCTGTTCCTAGTTATCCTGGATATCCTCCTCCTGGGACTGGTCTTGTGACCCAGAGTTTTAGGGATCCTAACCAGCAATTACAGTTTATCGCAACTTTGGATTTACCAAACTTGACGCACCTAACGAACGATCCAATTCAATATCTTCTGTTCTGGCCGCCAATGCCAAATAAGTTGCCCAGCGATATACCCAAGTTCGAAGGTAAGTCTGGAGAGGATCCGTCCAATCATGTAATGACTTACCACCTCTGGTGTGCTTCAAATTCTATCTCGGATGATTCGATCCGCTTACGTCTTTTCCAGCGTACACTCATTGGTCTCGCGGCCAAGTGGTACATTGAGTTACCACGGGCCTCTTTTTACAATTTCAGCCAATTAGCTACCTCGTTCTTAACTCACTTTCAGTTGCTGGTCAGATACGATAACGGCACGGAGTTATTAACTTCACTAAAACAATCGACATCCACGTATATTTCTGATCACATTCATGAGTGGAGACGTCGAAGAAGGTTAGTGAATGTTTTTATTCCAGACCAAATCTTATTTGAATGGTTTGTTAAATCATTATTACCGAAGATTACTGAAGATGTAGCTAAGGCCGGAGTAGTTACTGAGGAGCAAGTCATTGCTCAGGCGCAGTACCTTGACTTAGTTTATACTCAGTCAGGTACGTTACACGAGAAGATTCCAGATCTCCCAAAATCGAATCAAATCGTTGCTGCTCCTTCGGGATCTCATGCCGCTGATGGTATGATTGGCATCGTGAACACAAAGAGAAAGAAGAAATCTTCCAAGACTTCTACTACTCCTATAATCACCTTGCCTGATTCCCTGACAGGAGAGTCTTCTCATGAAATTTCCGCCAATATTCACGCTGTAGAGTCATCTACGGCCAAATCAAAAAACGGTGGAAAGAAGAAAGGAAAGAAGAAGGCTAAAGCAGACAAGGCTCCGACGGAGAAAACGGAAAAGTCGGAAACCAATGACGAAAAGCGCAAACCTCGATATCCTTGTCTTATTTGTGAAGAGGATCATTTTACAAGAGATTGCCCTCATTGGGCCGAGGTTGTGAAAATAGTCAAAGGTTCTCCCACTCGTGCTGTGTTAACAAATCCATTTCCAAAGCAGGAGAGTAAGATGATAGGTTCTTCCTCGACTGCCAGTGAAGAACCCATTTTGATGATGTCTCATGTGAGGATTGCGACTCGGTCGCAAGATTATGGTAGTAAGAATCCTGTTGATGGTAAAGAAGTAGAATCTTCTCATTCTAATCCATCAACCTCAGCTCCTGGTTCCGATCCACTACAGATCGAAAACCCTAACTCGGACTTAGTAATCAAACCGCCCGCCAAGGGTGTACTTCGAAGGTCTGCTTTCAATCCACATGCGAGAGCGGCCCAGAATTACAACATTGTTGAGGACTTAGCTGTTTCACCCTCAGCAATGTCGGCTTTAGAAGTGCTGCAATCATGCCCAGCACAACGAAAATTACTTTTGTCGGCTATCGGAGCTGTTGATGTTCAGGACCCGAATCTGATAATCTTCGACCTAGAAAATAGTACACCGCGTCTACCCCATCAAATGGCTTTCCAAATTCCAGTGATAGTCAAAAACAGGCCTATTCATCGGACTGTGATTGATGAGGGAGCTTCTACATGTATTATGTTGATTCAATGTTGGAGATCGCTTGGTTCTCCTTCGCTGAACCAATCCCCGACCATCCTTAAGGCCTTTGATGGCCGTGGGTTCCGTCCGTTTGGTATTCTACAGGAATTGCCTATAGGGGTAGAAGGTAAAACCGTTAGTCTGGATGTGGAAGTGGTTGATACCCCTCTAGACTACAACCTTCTTTTGGGTCGAAGTTGGTCATATGCTATGACAGCGGTCGTTTCATCGATCTTCAAAGTAATAAAGTTTCCACATAACGGTAAGATCATGACAATTGATCAGCTGAAATACTTTTCATCCGACCCAGCCTCTTCAGAGAGTATCCAGCATGTCGGTAAGACGACAATCCCTTATAGGGACATTGGCGTAGGTTTAGTTAAAGATTCCGGTTTACTGGGAAATTTTCCTTTCCCTCCAATCAACGCAGACCCTTCATTTGCATCCATTCATATGATTACATCAGACAACATTATTTATGATGATCCTTGGATTGTCCCATCTGAATCTGAGATAGACTCATTCGGTGATGCTATGCCTTTGAGTCCATATGAAATTGCTTATGAAGCCGTCATGTCTTTCACCGAATCGCGTTCAACCCAAATTGACCAAATGAATGTGGTCAGTGAAGAATCACTTTTCACATCAACCTTAGAACGGATAGCATTTCCCGAAGTCGTGTCATCTGACGAGCAACTTCGCGAAATCCTAAGTGTAGACGATCTACCATGGGAAGATCTCTATCACAGATCTTCGTTTTTACCTAAGGATGATGCTTTTGAAAATGATTTTTCATCTATCCTTACCGCTGAATATGTCAAAAATGCTCAGAATCCAACGAAACATTTTGATTCAGAGTTGAATTTAGGGAATATTTCTCGCACTATTCCCATTGATATTTCAGTGAAGCCCGGAATTGAGGAAACATTCATATAGGTGCCTCATGTACAGCAGATGAAATTCGAACTTACAAGGCCCTATTCCAAGAATTCCGCGATGTGTTTGCCTGGTCTTGCGAGGAAATGCCAGGAATCGACCCTGCCATTGTTGTTCATGAAATAAAGACCTACCCGGACGCTAAACCCGTCCGGCAACGGTTGCGTCAGATTCACCCTCAGAAAGCGGCTGCGATTAAAGCAGAAGTCGAGAAGCTGTTGAAAATAGGTTTCATTTATCCAATCCCGTTAACGGATTGGGTATCGAATATTGTTCCGGTTAACAAGAAACAAGGAACAATAAGAATCTGTATCGATTATAGGGATATAAATCGAGCTTATCCAAAAGACAACTATCCTACACCTTATATCGATCAAATTATTGATGATTGTGTCGGAAGTGGAATGTTTTCCTTTATGGATGGTTTTTCGGGCTATAATCAAATCAATATTCTACCTGCCGATCAACCAAAAACGGCATTCATTTGTCCATGGGGGACATTTGCTTATTGCAAATTACCTTTTGGGCTTAAGAATGCCGGAGCCACTTTTCAACGGGCGATGTCTTACGCATTTCATGACATCAAACACATTGTGCAACCGTACCTCGATGATTTTCCTGCCCATTCTTTACATCGAGCTGATCACCTTGTTCACTTACGAGAAATCTTTATGAGGTGTAGGCATTATCGAATTCGGTTGAATCCCCACAAGTGTGTATTCTGTATAGAGATGGGTCGATTGCTGGGATTTGTTGTTTCAAAAGCCGGCATTCGCGTCGATCCCTCGAAGGTCGAAGCTATCATCAACTTGCCTCCTCCTTCGAGTTTGCGCCAACTCCAAAGTTTGCAAGGGAAAGCAAACTTTTTACGCCGATTCATTCCAAACTATGCCGAGGTCACTAAAGGTTTTACAAAGTTGTTGAAACAGAACGCTCAATTCTTTTGGGATGAGATTTCCCAACAATCTTTTGATGCACTTAAGCACGCGTTGACCCATGCACCGTTGTTGCATCCTCCCAACTACAACCAGAACTACTTCTTATACCTCGCAGCTTCGCATTCCACCATTGGAATGGTGTTAGTTCAAGAAGATGAATTCGGAGAGGAACATGTGATATATTATCTTAGTAGGACATTAAACCCCACTGAGCTAAAATATTCGCATGTGGAGAAATTGGCCCTGGCAGCCGTTCAAGCTGTCCAGCGTTTTCGTCACTACATTCTTCTCCGTAAAACTACAGTTATTTCGGATTGCAACCCTATGATTTATATTTTGACAAAACAACTACTAGGGGGCAAGTACTCTAAATGGATCGTTATCCTGCAAGAGTTCGACTTGGAATTTGAGAATTCCAAGTCTAAGAAATCCTTAGTTTTGCGGAATTGATGTGTGATTTCCCGTCTGCTGACACAGAAACTGTGGCAGAGGAGTCCATTGCGGACAAATCTTTGTTTCTTATCAGTACTTTAGATATGTGGCACGGGGATATAATCATCTATCTCCAAACCCAAACCTTTCGGCCTGAAGCTTCCAAGACGGAACGTCGAAAAATTCGGTTTCAATCCCAGCAATACAAGATTATTGGAGATACACTTTATCGCCGAGGGGCAGACTTAGTTTTTTGACGTTGTTTAACTCACGAAGAGGATGAGAGGGTTTTGAATGATTGTCACTCTTGAGCATGTGGCGGTCATATGTCTGGGTATGCCACATCTCAGAAGGTGTTGCGCGCTGGCTATTTCTGGCCGTCCATGTTTAAAGATTGTATCATTGCGGTCCGGAAGTGCCACAACTGTCAAGTGTTTGATCGCAAGATGCGCGCACCACCTGCTCCTCTCCATCCTATAATTGCCGTTGGTCCTTTCACCAAATGGGGTATCAATTTTATTACTTGTAACCCTCACTCGGCCGGGGGGCATGCTTATATCATCCTCGCAGTTGATTATTTTTCTAAATGGGCCGAGGCGATGCCTACATTCGACGCATTCGGAAAAACAGCTGCAGTTTTCGTATTCAATCATATTATAACTAGGTTTGGTGTCCCACAAGCAATCATCACTGACCATGGGAGCCATTTTCGAAACATCATGATGACTGAGCTTACAAGTCAGCTTGGTTTGCACCACAATAGCTCTACTCCTTATTATCCGCAAGCCAACGGTTTGGTTGAGTCTATCAACAAAGTTTTGGTTATCATGATCCGACGAATCATTGGTATTCATCGGTCGAATTGGCACAACATGTTATTTTCAGCGCTATGGGCATACCGAACTTCAGTGAAAACTTCAACAGGGTTCACTCCTTTCCAACTAGTTTATGGCTTGGAAGCTGTGTTACCCATTGAATGCGAAATCCCATCACTTCAAATGGCTGTCGAATTACTCCCAGCCACTTCCGAAGAGGAAAAACGTTTATTATACTTAGCTCAATTAGATGAGATTCGACGTGACGCTGCATTGGCAATCGAGACTCACGCGAAGCGAATGAAAGCTCAGTATGATAGAAATGTGACCCCTCGGAGTTTTTCGGAGGGAGACCTAGTGTTGTTATATGATCAAGCTAACAATAAACTAGGTGCTGGAAAATTCATTCCTATGTGGCATGGACCCTACATTGTAAAGCGAAAGCTAGCAAAAGGGGCCTATGAGCTGGTAGATTTTGATGGGGACTCTTTGGGTAAACCCAGAAATGGACTTTACCTAAAGAGGTATTATGCTTAAATGGTGGGTGTGGAGATTTTTAGTTAGGTTAGTTTTTCTTTCTAGCTAGTATGTTTGTTAGTTTAGATAGTGTGCTTAGCTTAGAAAGTGTGTTTTTCGTCATTATTCTGGCTTATCTTGGTTTTACTCTTGATATTGCAGATGTCGATGCCTCTCAAAACGTACATTGGATTTGCCGATGGTGCTTGTCGTAGTACACGGAATATCTCTTCCGCAGCTTGGGTTATCTATTCGCCCTCTGACGAGTTAGTTTCTATGCATGGGGTGAGCCTCGGTCAAACGATGAACAACATTGCAGAATACAGTGCAGTGGTTGGATTATTGTATGAATCTATTTCATTTGGAATTCGACGTTTGATAGTGAGGTTAGATTCTGAGCTCATTTTATTACAGCTTAATAGAGTATATGCCATTAAAAATCCTGTGTTATTAAGGTTGTTTTTGAGAGTGCGTCTCTTGGAACGTGAATTTGATTACATTGAATATCAGCATATTCCAAGGTCTTTAAATACATTAGCAGATGCAATTGCTTCTCGAATATTGGACAGACATTTGCGATAATCATACAAGTAAATTTAAAAACATTTCATCACATATGTTAAACAAGATAAGCTGGTATTAATGACATATATATATATATAGATATGAGTGTGTCAAAAATATACATCGTCTTCGATCATAGGTTGAAAAACACCTTATGATCGGCAAAAATGATAAGTACAAAAAACCAAAAATGTCATATGTGTCTACAAAAGTGACTAGCCAATCACTAGTAGTGCTCTCTATACGAGACCACTGCCTGCACTACCCTACACAAGAACCTCCTAAAAGGTCCTGGGACTGCGACCACATAGCGCTGAAGTCAAATGGGAATGTCATCTATGGTGGTCTCTGGTATATCCGCCGTCAGACGCTCTAGATCCTGTTCCAGCTCGGCTAAGGTCTCTGTGGCCGCATCCTGTGAGGCTAGTGCTGGTACAGCTGGTACTCTCCTCTCAAAAGCCCGGAGGTTGGCTGGACGCCGTGGACCTACATCTGCATTTTGAAAATTTGTGCTGTCAGTTTTGAGGTGATATATAAAAACAAAAAAATATATACAAAATTTGAAAACTCGTGAGAAATGAAATACCTCTGTCGTCCCACTGTTCTCCCTATGGAAGAACCATGTCCAGATCATTCCGAAAATCCATTTCGATATAAGGAAAGTCCTGAATAGCAAAGACCTGGCTCTCTAGCCAGTGAAAGTAACCATCAGGAAATCGAACAACTACTGCACCCTCATCAGGATGCCAGGCCATTACCGCAACCCATCTCGTTAACTTAGGCTCCCGAGGAGCCCCAACTGGAACTGTAAGATGCTGGGGGACCAGCATTGGAACTCTCTGTAGGGCAAAGCTCACGACTAAAGGCCCATATCCAAAGGTCTTCAGTTGTCCTCTCTTTGCCCTGGTTAGTTGGCCCTTCAAATTAGCCAACACAGCATCGCACCAGTTGAAAATGGTGCCTCGGAAGCAGTCTATAGCCATCCGCATTTGGGACCCGGTGGCTTGGTGCAAAGCGGCCGCGCCGCAAAGTCTAGTAACAGTAAAGGCTATCACCATAAGTTCAGGTCGGGATATGTACTTGATTTCTATCCCCTTCTCATGGTTTTGGTTGTTGCACCACTCTAGCCGGAGACTAGCAAGGGATTGGCCACCCGGCCTAGTCCCGAATAGAGAAAGTTGCTCGCCCCTGTTAGGCAAGCCAGTGAGAAAATATATATCGGAGGACTCTATCTCGAGCTGGTGCTCTCCGATGTAGAAACATTGCTCCTGAATGTTCCACCTTTCAACCAGCCACTCAAGGAACGACACTTGGCCCCTCATGCCAGGTATGGCCCAGTATTTGTACAGTCCACATGCTTTTAATGCATCAATGGAAGGTTGATGACCTATCGCCGCCAAATCAACGTCCTCGTGCTCTCTTTCATGCCAATCAAGCATGGTGTGCTCCCTGCACACTATAAAACATCAGTTAAGATCCATAAAATTTAAAAATTTTGGTCTATTTTGGAGGTATGAGGGTTTCAATTTGTGTTTTGCGGGGTACGCACCCCGGCCTTTAGGGAGAGAGCGCCCGGACGCAGCTTCCCTTAAGGCCGGGTGCGTACACCCCGTAATTTTCCCATTGGGAAAATATCAGGGTACGCAGGTCAGCAGTGCATGACCTGTGTACCCCGAAGTGCGCATCTTGAAACCCCAAGACCCCCAAAAAATCAAATAAAAGCTTAAAATTGAATTCTAAACGGATGGAAAACAAGAGAGGGGTGTTGTAGAATACTTGGTGAAACGGCGTTCGATTCTGACGGTCGGATTCTCCGCAATCTCCATGGGAAGTTTCTTGTCAAAAGCCCTTTTCTCAACCTCAACAGTAAAATGGTAAAATGACATGGTAAAAAGTCTTTTTATAGGTTTTTTTGGATGAATAAATGCTAAGTTTGTTTATTTTTCACCATGAAAGGACATTTTTCAATGTATTTTTACCCATCTTAAACAGGTATGAGTAATGTGTCGTTTTTGTGCAGGACAAAAGGACTTTAGAGTAAAATCATCTTTTTTCATGAACCAAAACATCAGAGTCATCTTTTAAGCTCTTTTCTGACTCCTGAAACATGAAAAGATCATCGAGCATTTCTTTTACACTCGTTAAAACGGAATTAAAAGATGGTCCCCTTATAGCTCTTTTCTGACCGTAAAAACAGGAAAAGATCGTCGGGTTTTTGTCGTTTCAAACTCGATATGGAAATAAAACGACGTGTCCTTGATCGCTTTTTACTTTTCAGGTCAGAGACACTAATCATGAAAGTACTCCTTGGTCACAAGATCAAGCGGTTCTCCCAAATATTATTTTATACTTTTTTGGGATTGGGGGACACAAATTTACGAAAAAGTTCAACCTGGAGTCTTCTTAAGTTTTTCAGACTCTCTAAAATTGAAAAACGCTGAGTTTCTCCTATACTGGGCTCGTTAAAATTTCACAGTAAAGGACCTGTTCAATTACAAACAGGAACGAACCACTCCTTCCTAGGATTCGAATCAAAACTAGGTTGGACTCATCCGAGGGATGAGCTTATAATCAAGCATATGTTATCCTCCTCAAGCTTGTTAAAAATAAAGAGGTACTTGCCAGAAATGGTGGGGGAAAAGAGAGAAGAATAAGCCTATTTGTTATCTTTTGTCTCAGAAGAAACTTTATTACCACTCTTGGACACAACACTTTTCATTCACCTGGGTTGGGAAATCCTTTATCTCACAGTTGATCAAACCACTTTGAAAGTCTTCAGCCGGGTTCTGGGGATTAACTTTGAGTCATTTGTCACCAAGCCATTTGTTGTGTCGTTATGTGTTCAAGAGGTCTGCAAGCAAAACTTTCATCTGCAAAATACTTGTCGTCCATTTGACCATCCCTGAGTCAGTCCTTACAGCAACATTTCTTCAACTTGAACAATGATTTCGTGTTGTAGGCTTGCCTGCAACGGGTCGCTTTCTATCGACATCAGCATGTTATCTAGAGAGATGACTTAGAAATCGTCAGTACCTTGAAGTCTGCATGCATCAATGGCAGGTTTCTCGCCTTTGACGTCAGTTTACATCATTGACTTTCGATCAAAGGATTCCATGAAATGTTCGACATCAACTTATTCATTCACATCTCATGGATTGTACTGGATACTTTGAGAACCATTGAATTTACAGGTGGTTTCTCTCACACTTGTTAACAATTTACATCATCGACTGGTAATCAAGTGGTTTCTACCATGTTCGACATCAACTCATTTATTCGCATGGCTAGAATTGTACCAATTCGGGAAGTAGAAATGAAGACCCTGGATCTAGTTTCCACCATCCAGGCTGCGAGGAGTTTTGTATTCATTATCTAGTAGACTAATCATAAACAGATGGCTGCGCCCATACTGTGTCTACAAAAGTCTATGATTATGATGTACTGCAAGATCATTCCTGTATCAGAGTAGTTAGTCTGTTAGTTAAAGTTTTGATATGAGTATGGGAATGCATACCTCAGCGATGATATAACCTTATACATGTATTTTGTGTTGAAAATTGCAGGTTCTGACCAGGCTCTCCACGAGATAATCCTTGAAATGATAAAGCGCTTCACCCTTCCTAGATAATATAAAACCCAAATCTACTATAGGCTTCGCACTTTAGGGGGCAATCTGTTACACTAAAAAACGTCACCATGGCTATTTATAGATAGTATGGCTCCATCAACATTCATGCTATCCTCCTGGGCAAGTCTCATGCCTCTGCTCTCCATGTCAAACTTCAAGAAAGAGAGAAAGTCTTTGTAAATGTGTTTATCTCTGGGTACGCAGATTCTCTCGGCCTTACCTGCAGGTACGCACCTAATGTTCACAAAAGCTGCGTACTTGTACGCTCTGTATGTAAAGGGGCAGGTGCGTACCCCTATAAAGGTCAAAATGCGCAAGTTTCATCTTTAAAAAGTTACTTGTGGTCATTTCTAGAGCATTCTAGAAGGTTGTTCGACGTGTATTGAGCGCCTCCAGATGGTTCATGTACCCCTACCAAAGAGGAACTTATCCCATCAATAAGGGAGCTATCCCATCCAAAGAGGGGATTATCCCATTGATGGTGGACCTGATTAAATTCCTCTTGAGCACTATAAATACAGGCATTGGGCCAGAAGGAGGGGAGGTTGAAAGCTAAACATTTCTAAGGGTAGATGCTGCTGGAATTAGGACTCCCAATTAGAAGCTTGTGAGGAGAGATTGCCATCTTTGCTTGTTCTATTTGGAAGTGGGTGAGCTTTGTCAAAGTAAAGGAGAACTCTTGATGGACCCTGGGAGGGACTTGCACAACACCAAGGCTCAGGTTGTAATTGTTCCTTTTGTTTCCTATTAATGCAAATGAGTCCATTCTTCTCAATAACTTGTTATTTATAAGTTGTTTCATGTACTCCTTGGTCTATGTGTTAAATATGTTTTATTTTATGAGATTATCAAGTACTATTTAATCGTTTGATTGTTAGTGAATGCAGGTTTCGAAGTGAAGGAGGAGCTCATCCGGATCAGCGAGGCTGGACTGCTACAACAGCGTTGGACTACAGGTAGGATCTAAACACTTGATTTCTTGTATGGTAAATGCATGTTTAGAGAAGGATCGCTCTTGTTTGTCTTGTTTGTCACTAGAGAGTCTTAGGCTCCTAGGGAGGTTGGTTGTGTCCGCACTATCGACTCTTTCCGCCTGACATGTGGTCACCAACAACCCCCCTCTTTGATTGGTATTAGCAATAACACCAAGCAAATGGGGACCCTTAACAAAAAATCCAAAAAAAAAACTTTTATATCAAAACTCTGTATTTGACTCCCTAAATCTATATCGCATCGCAAGGAGAGAACGAGATGTTTTCCTATGCGCATAATGAGCTGCGAAGAAGCGACGCAAAATTCATCGCATCGCTCATGTTGTGAAGCTCTCTCAAATGAAAAGCTTTAGGAATCGCCAACGGCCGATATGCGACGTCGCATATCGCAAGATCGCATAAGCAGCACACAATGATTATAATTAATTGCGATCTGCGATATTTGCGATCTGCGATATTGCGATCTGCGATATTGCGATCTGCGATATTGCGATCTGCGATGAATGTGATCATCAAATCTTGCGATAACACATCTTAAACAACGCAATCCTCAACACTGCGATGCGAGTCGTAGAAATCACTCATCGCAAAGGTTCCTCGGCACAGCGTTCAAGGAAAGCTGTCTGCAGACCAAAATTGGGCGCAAACCTAAAAAAGAAATTAATGATTGTACACCAAAGTATCCGAGAAGGATTGTGTTGTGTTTTTCGAAGAGTCAGTTCATTATCAGTGTCATGATTATGCATTCATTAGAGCTTAAAGCTTTCATGTCAATCTTTCGTCGTTAATCTTTTCCTTTGTGTAAACTGTAAGACAGCAACTAATATAAATCAATGTGCAGGAAACATCTAAGGAAAAGGGGAAATCGTCAATACTCGGAGAACAGAGAAGAAATGCCTTCGAAAACGGATGTCACATGCAGCAGGACCGTGGATTCCAGAGTATCACTCAATAGAGACTGATGGAAATAGACTATCCAAGACTCAGAGTCAAAGGCGCACAAAAGCAGCATGTTTTCAAAAGATCCTGAAGCTTAGACTGGGTAAAGAAAAAAGAAAAACGCTAAAGGAGGAAAACGCACCAGAAAAGCCTGGAACAAAGAATGGAAGCAATTTTCAATACAGAAAATTGTTCAGAGAGAAAAGTCCCTAACTTGCTCAGTCATTCGCCAGGCCGGAAACTGAAATAGCAACAACACAATCAGTTTGAGAGAAATTTGGGATATTACCAAGTATACACATAGCAAATACACCAAGCCAGAGGAAAATATCTTCCAGTTTGTCAGAAAGCGGTACCAGCTCTTGTTGTTTCTATTTTCGTAACTCAAACGAAAGGAGAAGACAACAACTGACTCTTCCCAGGCGAATGTTGCATTGCTCACAGCACTAAGGAGCAAATACAGAAACGGTTAGAAATTAGATTCAATTTTTAGAAATAATTTGCTTTAATAGAAGGGCGGTCATTTGAAACCGTGTCCTAAATTTATGTAATTAAGATTAATTAGTTAGCAGTATTTAAACCCTTCTCAGGCATTTGGAGAAGGGTCCGGAAATTTGTCAAAAAACTTGTCCTCAGAACATGCACTTTTGCACCCTCGGAGGGGGTTTTTGGTGAATGGATGGATTGAGATTTATTAATGTTTACATTTAATGTCTGCTACTGATGTTTCACTTTTGTACTCTTAGTAGATGTTAAAACAAGTAGAGATAAATCGTTATTGCTTAAAGCTTATGAGTGGAAAAGTCATAAATGGTACTTTTATCTCTTGACCTGTTTCTGTTCATATTCTTGAAGTGATATGCAGTTTTCAGTTGTTTATATGTTAATGCATGAATGTGTGGGTTACCATTTGGCACTTCTGTATGGTGGAGTCATTTATTTGTGATTCATATATGAATAACTTATTATGCAATATGCTGTTCACAACTGTTTTGCCTAACTTTTTATGTAGAATGGTTTATCTTAATTGATTTCTATTCTTATGATAGCTGAATGATCTTTATTACCAGTTATTGTTCGAAATCTTTTTAGATCGCATAATATAAGAAATACACCCTAGGTTAGTGTAGATTAGATGTGTTGTTTTTCCTTTATTAGATTACAATAGCATAGAGTTAGTTTAGAAGTTTGAATTAAATTAGCTTAAAATACTCCTAGATTAGCATCATTCAACTCTACACACACACACACCCCTTAGATTGGGAAAATAGTCCCATTATCCCCAGTCGGACCTGCTATACCAAACGGATAAGGAGCTGCCAACCAAGGTCCGGACCAAGTGGGTATCCCCCTTGTTGTCGACCCGATTTTCGGGGCTTCAACATATTTGGCGCTAGAAGGAGGGCCCGAACTATGAATGGCATCTAAATCAAAATCTAAATACCATTCTGAGAGTAAATCGCCCTCACCAACTCCCCCGACTTCTCCAGTACGATTAAATCCAGAGTCAGAAGTCGCTCGGGTATCAACCGCTGCTACATACCCTAATAATTCAGACCAATCTATCATTGAACCCCCTGAAGTTCAAACTCTTATTCACAAACTCCATGGATTCTCTATCTTTTCTCAGAGGTCTGATAAATCTCAAAGCAGCGTGACTTCGCAGTACAACCCTGCTCATCCTCTGACCAGATTAAATAGTGAAAAATTTGGCATCCAACCAACTGAATTCCCTGTTCCCACCAGGAAAAGAGCAAGGAAAACACCACCAGAGTCTGACAGTGAGACTCTTTCATCTACGTCGTCCATCTCAACTCCCTCACTGCGAAGTCAACCACCCACGTCTTCATTTCAAACCATTCATCCAACTTCCACAACCCCTTGTTGTGGGGAAAAATGCCTATGCAGGACGATCCTATCCACCTAAGGTGTGACAGTGCCTTAGCAACAAACAGAGACAGTTATTCTAGTATTCTTCTTTTATGAATTAAGAATGAAGAGAGATGGATGGACTAACCAGTGTCTTCCGTTTGTCCCTCGATCCAGTTTCTCTTCTCTTTGAGAGTTCCCAGCTACTTGCCTTCTCGCTCGCCCAGCTTCAACAGGTCTTTGCAAGATCACAAGAAGAGAACACTACACAAAGACATAGATTCATATTCATAACTAGTTCAGGATTAGGAATAAACTAAACATACTAATGCAATCATACATCAAAGATACATCAGTATATAGGAGAAACCAAGATAGCTTTATTAATGAATAACAAGGTTCAGGAAGAGATACAACCCAGAGGGCTCCAATCTAGCATCTCCTTCCCAGCAAATGGAATTCCTATCTTCACCTCCCTTCAAAGCATTAAGCACCCAATGATTCTAGTCCCAAACCAACATCAATTCTTTGCAATAATAAAATTCCAGCCTCTAGATCTCATGGAGGAGAGATCCATATATAGATGTTTGGAGAGAGGATGAGTCAGCTTGAGATCTGACTAGTGTCCTCTCCCTCTGTCAGTTCTTGATTCCACTTGGAGGTTCTTGCTTCCACTTGGAGATTGAGAACCTCTTACTCATCACCAGTCGAATTCACTGAGGCGAGTGTCATTGAGGAAGATTCTGGAAGTTTCCTGGGTCTTGACACCTTGTGGAATGAACTTGCCATTTGTCAACTCTCACTCAGCGCACCCTGGTAGTGCTTCTACCTGCGTTGCAGTGCAAGTAGCCAGTGTTGACTTTGAATTTCAGCGCAGACAGCGAGTGGAGCCACTGAATTGATCTTGAATTGACTTGTTTTTGAGCAGTTTCTGGTGGAGAACTTCTGTGAATTGTTGTGGTTTGTTAGCCTTGTTCCTCTAGGGGTAGGAACAACATATTTAGGGACTTTGGATCCCTTAGATTATGGACATTTCATGCTCAATGTTGTAAGGCACAAAAGTGTCTATAACAGTTGCCCCCTAAAGCATGAGGCCGTTTATCGGGTGAAATGCTTTATCAGGAGGATCCGAAGTTCATCAAATGCTGGGAGGAGACCTGTAATAAGATACAATACAATACATTATTTTTCATACTGCTTTCATGATCTAGCTGAGGCGGGCATTCCCATGCTCAACTTTATAAATTCATTTTTCTGTACATAGAACAGACAATCGTCTGATGGTAGACTGATGATTTTGATCAAATCATCATCCTTTGTAGTAGGATGATCATCTGCTGCACTGATGTACATGTCAATGTTTTTATCTTTCCTGAATATATATCGCAGCCCAGATGGATGAAACTAGATCCGGGGTCTTCAATCTCGTTCGATCTTCACTCTAAGTACAAGTCGATCCATGTGAGAAATGTTCTGAAGTCGAACATGGAAAGACATGGCTTGATTACCGGTCAATGAGGTAAACCGTTAACAAGCGCGAGAGGAATCACCGATAATGATAATGACCCTCAAGGTACTGCAGTACAATTCACGTGGTGTGAATAAAGGACCTGGTGTTGAACACCACGCAAAATCTTTCGGTCGAAGGTCATTGATGTATACCTGTCGCCGGAAGTGAGAAACTTGCCATTGAGGCATGCAAGCTTCAAACTACTGAAGGGGTTGTTCCTAGATCAACTTCTTGGATAATGAGTTGATGTCGACAAGAAGCGATCCATCAAAGGAGGGCCTTAATGAATCCCACATCGATGACACGGAACGGAGCTAATGATTTTGATGGAGGTGAAAACGATCTGTGACATATGATTCAGGGTGGTGGTCATGAAAGGATGAAGGATAATGTACGACAGTGGATGGGACACGGTTGACTTTTCTGAACGACTTCTCTTGAACATATGGCGACACTGATGCGATGGATCGGTAGCATTACCCCAAATATGGATGGTATGGCGAGACCATGGTGATGTGACCGGTGAATGAAACAACCCAACCCGATTGTGGTACCGAGGAAAAGTGTCATGTTCAAGAGCGACTTGCTACCATCAAAGTTTTCTTTAGTTTCTCCCAATTTTCCCCAGTCATTGCTGACCAGTACCTCTTTATTTTTGTCAAGCTTGAGGAGGATAACATATGCTTGTTCTATAACTTGCCCTTCGAGCAAGCCCATCGCTATGTTTTAACGAGCCTAGCGATAGTGAAACTCGTTCTCGTCTAAAGACAAGTTTGTCGCTATTTAATGATTTTAACGAGTCTAACAACAAAGATAACTCGGTCCTTTTCATTTTTAGAGAGTCTGAAAAGGTACATAAAGATAAATCCAAAAGTCCTTTTTCGTCATCTAATCCCTTAAGTCTGAAAAAGTATAAAACAATACAGAAGGGATGAGTTTTCGATAGTTTTAACGAGCCGAACAAAAGAAGCGCTCGATCTTTTTGTGCAATAATCCCTGAGGTCCAAAAAGATTAAAATCTAAAGGAGGGATAGCACTTCCTATCCCTTTAACGAGCTGGAAGGCCAAGGACACGGCAATATTTTCATATTTTACGAGTCAGCTGAAAAGAGCTTAAAGAAGACTCGTCTTTTGAGGAACGAGTGATGAAACAGGTTAGCAGCTGATTCCAGGTATAGGTTGGAATTTTCCAATCACGGCAGTGTCACAAGGATGGCTAGTGAAATCACTCTTCACAGCTGTTCCTCAAAATGGGTAAACAATCATATGGAGGTGAATGATCGGCCAATGGAGAAGTGGAGGTGATGGTGCAAACACGACCAAGACTTTAATGGCTGATAATTTACGTTCGCAGTGGTTATTTACTGGGTAGTTCATTTTTTAACGAGCTTAAACGCGGATTGAAACACTTGCTCGATCTTATGTTTATTTTTTAACGAGCATGAACTATGTGCTAAAACTGCTCAGATCTTGCGTTTATTTTTTAACAAGCATGAATTGTGTGCTAAAACTGCTCGATTAACCCAGTCATATGATAAGAATGTCTCATTGAAGATGCTATTTTTTATGGAGCTTAGATCTTACAAAGCTTTTCCCCGGATCCTTTCGTTATGCAAGTTCGGAAACGACTAATCCTACGAGTTTAAAGGGTTAGACCTACAGGTTTAAAGGGAGGACCTAAAAATTTAAAAAATAAATAGCCGCCCCTTGCTTGCACTCCAAAATGTTTGCATGCCCCCAGGTATAAAACAGAGTTTCAAGGTTACCTCTACTTCTTTTTCGCCAAAACAATTGTTTTACCGAGAGAGGCTTACCTCTTTCAGGTTACCCAAAGTTTGTCCCGTTAATCTTTCAAACAAAACACTTCCTCAGCAATGTCTACCGAAATAGAAAAAGGTGAGAGACGAAGCCCGCCAACTCACATAACTTTGACAAAAGAATCTTAGTCTAGAATAACCCCTCTTCCTAGATGGACGGGGTACAGACTAGTCATATTCTCCCGCGGAAACCTACTCTATACCCAAAGTTTTTCTGCCGAAGCAGACCAGGACACATGCCCCCTGGGTTCCAGTCATATCCTTCCGGATTACTTGCACTCATCGGGAGGACGGATCGTGGGTTGAGACACTTCTTGCGTGAAGAGACCATTTAGGGATGGTACATGACTATTTGCGATGCGTGATCCAGGAAATGAAAGTTGGTCCACAAGCTTGACCACTCTTCCTTCGTGCAGAAAACACATTACTCTAAAGAGTGAGGAGACAATGGCTCCCATGCAATATATATAGTCTCGTCCAAGGAGTAGGTTATAATCCAAGGGTCCTTGAACAACCATCACGTTCATTTGAACGGTCTTCCCTTTCAATGTGATGGGCACATTGGGGAGGATCCCTAAAGGTCGACTGGTTCCTTTATCAAAGTCTGATAGATTTCTCATTTTAGGCAAAAGCGCTGGCGAACCAAGCGCTTTCCAAGCAATAGAGGAAAGGATACTCACAGATGCCCCCTCATCAATGATGGTGCCAGCCATTACCATTCTGTATATTTGAACGATAATTCTGAATGGTATGCTTGTTGGCAACCGGGGTCTGCCTAGTTGGTTCTAGTCGAAGGATATAACTAGGTTGCTTGGTGGTGGGACCAAATAGACGGCCGGATATCACTCTGACGAACTTCCTTCCTGCGATAAAGGAATGGGTGCATTGCCCCCGTGTTCGTCGGAGTCTGTGTTGATGAAGAGAATTTGGACGGTGTCATCTTTATTCTCCTCTGTGATGGTATCATTCGAAGATGGAGCCTCTGAAGGCAAAACCGGGTCAACTGCCACCTCAACCTTTTGACTTTCGTCAGGTATGGATGCAGACGGTTCATCTTCAATGATAGGTGCTTCAGCTGACCACCTAAGCGGGCCAGCCGGGTTCTCAACTAGTGAAGGACTTGGCAGGAGTTTTTGATATCCAGGAGGAAGTTGCGCTCGTAAAATCGGGCGATCTTTCAAAACTCTTTTAGCCTCGTCTAAGAAGGGACAATGGTGGATGGCATGGTTTCCTTCACACAGTTTGCAGGGAAATCTAGCTTTCCCTCTCTATCCTGTGACTTCACTTCCACCAGTTGACGGTGTGCTGTCAACATGGCTATCAGAGGTTGACGCCACCGAATTGTGCAAATGGGGAGACCAGTCCCTTAGTATCCGAGGGATGCAGGGACAATCTCTGTGGAAGTGGTCTCCCTTGCATATGACACATGGCGATTTAGGCCTAGTCAGTGCTGTGTGTGGATTTTTTTCAGACGACACTTCCTTGCCCCCAGTCGCCTTTGGCTCCTTCTTCTTCTTCTCTTTCTTCTTCTTTTCCTTCTTCTCCTTAGGAACTTGGTTTTTTGTAGTACCAGTTCCGTCAAGCGAAGAGGAAGGAGGAGAGGAAGAATTAGATGAAGTAGAAGGCTGGTGGGTAACTCTGGTCTGGTCTAACTGTTGACTCGACTGTTCAGGAATGGTGGTGTTATGAACGACACCGGTTGAAAATAGCCAGACCGACAGGCCAATTGTCAGTCCTGGAAGCGACAATGTGGCCATATGGGGCGCACCAACATCTCCCCAGGAGGAGAAGGGACTAGGATTTCCACCAAGGGGAATTCCTTGGTTGGTGGGCTCCATTTTTTCAACCTAAAGATCAACGCAGGAATAAAGGGTGATTGTTCCGTTTAAAATAAATTTTTAACGACGCTTAGACACAACTTGCTTTTTCAATTTCAAAGAGTCGGGAAAAAGCTAAAGATGACTCTAGTCTCCTTCGATGTTTTAACGCGCCCGAAGTGACAAATGCTCGGATGGAATTTTTCCGTTATAGAGTCTGAAAAAGGCCAAAAGGAACTGCTCTGGAGTTCTAGGCAGAGGGTGTCCCAAACTTTTCGCAAAACCGCAGAATACTTTTTAGGGTACTGGCGGTCGATCTTCCTGAATGCTGTGTTCAGTGCATTGTGATCAGTAGGGCGGCCGACACGGCTTCCTATGGATAAAGGTTATATTCCTATAGGGGTCTCCCAATATATACGCGACGGTACGTGGGAGCACAATCCGTACTGGTACTAATCGTCCCTCAGGAGGAATCACCCAACCATCAGTGAGGCGACCACTGACTAGGTTTTACGACGCCGGAACACGTCTCTAGCCTAGACCTCTATGTTTTGCGTTATGTTGCAAAGCGTTGTTAAGTTCATTCAGTTTATTTTAGGTTGATCTTTTTAGAAGTTTGCCTTTCTGGATCACCACGAGATGTATGATACAATTCCTAAATGCAGTCTAAAGATGATAAGCAAGCTTTATATCTTTTCAACTATGAAAATCCTAGCTACAAAGGGAAAAGAAAGACACCATCTTTTCTCAAAGAGCAATCAACACACTCTAATGCACTTTTCCTAAATCAAGCATGCAAACTATCAAGATGAAAATGCACAATGCAGGTGTTTGTTTTCCGCTTTCTTAGTATTGATGCCTACAAAGAAAGCTTTTTGTACAACTTTGAATTTGCTTTTAAATGACAAATACAAACAAGTTTACTTTTTCGAAATCAGAAAGGGTAGAAGAGAATACAACACTTTACGATTTTTCGAAATGAACACTTCTTTCGACACTTAAAAGAGACAAACTCAAACCAAAAGCAAAAGTAAATGTATAATCAACTGTAAACAGCCAATGAACTCTCTCCTAAGATCACAATCAACAGATCTGAATCAAGGGCTACAGGATGATTATTTCACTCTTGCAAAGGAAAACTGTAAATGACGCCACAAACACATAAAAACACTCACAGTCTTTTTGTATAAAAGGAGGCGGAATTTAAGCAGAGAAAAGGAGTTAGCGGACTGGTACCTATGCTGGTTACAGGCTGCAAAAATCAGAGATCAAAACAAGGCAAAACAGAGCAGAGAACCCCAGCTGCACAAGGCCTAACTGGATCAGCGCACCCTCAACACAGGGGTTTTGACATTCAGCGCAGGTGGCCTTCACGGGACCTGCGTTGAAATGCAGAACCTCTTCACAGGGTCTGCGCTGAAGGAGAAACGAGAGTTTCTCACTGGGTTCTCGGTCATAGTTTGCTGATTAATCTACGGTTTCAGGCCAAATAAAAGCAACAAGCAAGGTACAATCAAAGGGATGCTTTGAGGGAGTACTAAGATCTATAACAAAGGATCATCAAATCATTTGTGAGTCCATTGCTCAGATCATAGACAAATCCAGTGATTGGATCAAAGCAGCAACTGTCTACTTTGCATCTGAGAATAGCAGATGCAGTTCGATTGTTGCTGTTGAGTCTATGAAACAAACAATGATAGAGACACAAATAAAATGACTAAACAGATCTCCCCAGTGGAGTCGCCAATTTGTTGTGTGGAAAAATGCCTATGCAGGACGATCCTATCCACCTAAGGTGTGACAGTGCCTTAGCAACAAACAGAGACAACTATTCTAGTATTCTTCCTTTATGAATTAAGAATGAAGAGAGATGGATGAACTAACCGGTGTCTTCCGTTTTTCCCTCGATCCGGTTTCTCTTCTCTTTGAGAGTTCCTAGCTACTTGCCTTCTCGCTCGCCCAGCTTCAACAGGTCTCTACAAGATCACAAGAAGAGAACACTACACAAAGACATAGATTCATATTCATAACTAGTTCAGGATTAAGAATAAACTAAACATACTAATGCAATCATACATCAAAGATACATCAGTATATAGGAGAAACCAAGATAGCTTTATTGATGAATAACAAGGTTCAGGAAGAGATACAACCTAGAGGGCTCCAATCCAGCATCTCCTTCCCAGCAAATGGAATTCCTATCTTCACCTCCCTTCAAAGCATTAAGCACCCAATGATTCCAGTCTCAAACCAACAACAATTCTTTGCAATAACAAAATTCCAGCCTCTAGATCTCATGGAGGAGAGATCCATATATAGATGTTTGGAGAGAGGATGAGTCAGCTTGAGATCTGACTAGTGTCCTCTCCCTCTGTCAGTTCTTGATTCCACTTGGAGGTTCTTGCTTCCACTTGGAGATTGAGAACCTCTTACTCATCACCAGTCGAATTCACTGAGGAAAGTGTCATTGAGGAAGATTCTGGAAGCTTCCTGGGTCTTGAAACCTTGTGGAATGAACTTGCCATTTGTCAACTCTCGCTCAGCGCACCCTGGTAGTGCTTCTACCTACGTTGCAGTGCAGGTAGCCAGTGTTGACTTTGCATTTCAGCGCAGACAGCTAGTGGAGCCACTAAATTGATCCTGAATTGAATTGTTTTTGGGTAGTTTCTGGTGGAGAACTTCTGTGAATTGCTGTGGTTTTTTTGCCTTGTTCCTCTAGGGGTAGGAACAACATGTTTAGGGACTTTGGATCCCTTAGATTATGGAAATTTCATGCTCAATGTTGTAAGGCACAAAAATGTCTATAACACCCCTCCTCTTCAATCATCAAAGATCATATTACCTTCATCTTCCCAGCATCAGGGATCATCCTCTGCACTTGCATTCACTAGCAGCTCAACGATGGCCCATTCTCCATGGAACAATCCTGGGGTAGTTTTAATGCCTCCACCTCTGAGCCCAATACCGGCCCATCCTCAGAAATGGCTACCCAAATTCAATCCAGAAGCAGGCATGCTAGCTGAAGAACATATCAATAATTTCATGCTTTCTGTTAATCTCAACAGAGTTACCAATGAGGATGTTGTCATTTGGCTTTTTCCCTACACAATGCAAGGAACAGTCGGGTCATGGTACTTTTCATTACCTTCCGGGTCTATCATAAGTTGGGACATTTTTCAAAGTCAATTCCTTACCAAATTTGGCGATGACAGATCAACAGTGACATTAATAAATGACCTATCCAATCTTAAAGCCGAGGCTAGAGAACCCATCAAAGACTTTAATTTACGGTTGAATAAAATCCTCAACAAAATTCCTGCTGCTTCCCAGCCCAGCAAAGAAGTGAGATGTGAATGGTATATTATGGCCTTACCATCGAACTTGGCAATCTTCGTGGATAGGGCAAATAAGACAACCTTAGTTGAAAACTTGACAGAGGCGATAGCAGTAGAAAAACGCGTAGTGGCCCTAGGAAAAAGATCTGCGATAGAGGAACGCAAATCTAAGAAAGTCTCTTACAAGGAAGACCCCAAGAAGAAACAATCGAAAGATCCTTTCGATTTGGAAGGATTGTAAAAAGTGTTAAAAACCATGTCCAATGAGATGATTGACATAAAAAACAAGTAGCAGAAACTTCTTCGAGAAAGCCCTACAGAGCTTTTAAAAGAAATCCTCCAATGGAGGTGAAACCGCCCAACGCTATCTCAAACGTCGAATCCGAAGAAGAAGAAGAAGAAGAGAATACCACTGAAGGGTAGACCAATGACGAAGAAGTTGTGGAACTACAAGGAATGTGTGATTTCATCCTCCCACAAGAAGAAGATCAAGAAGCATTTCCGGTTAGTACACGAAGCAAAAATCAACTTGATCCTCCCCAAACTACCCCTAAGCAGAAGGGCGGAAGCCCTGCAACAAAAGATAAAGTCGCAACAAAGAAAACAACCACTAAGGTGACTCAATCTAGCCCAGTCCAACCAGATCAAACACCTCCATCAAGAACACTGATTGTGTCGGATGAAATGGAGTATAACATTATTGATGACATGAAAAAGACTAGGGCTAATATCACTCTTTATGAGTTGAGCAAATTGAAACATCAACAGAAGATAATGATGAAAGAATTACATGCCGTGCCTACTACATCTTTGCCTACAGCTATAGCTTCCCACAACATGGGAAGACCTCCAACCAACACGATCAATAAGATTGACCCAAATGACATCACCTTGATTGGAGGGAGATCAAGGTCTCACACTCCCCCTTTTCTTCTCACTTATGAAATTTTCAACAAAAACGTGCACAATTGTTTGGTAGATTCTGGTGCTTCAACGAATATTTTACCCAGATCAATATGTGCCAAGTTGAATGTTCAACCGCAAAAATCCGCAGTGCGCATAGTTCAGCTTGATCGATCCCAAGTCGAAGTGATTGGTGAACTTAATCAAGTGACCATAAGATTGTCATCTAACCCAAAGGTGTGTCAGGTTATTGACATTCTAGTAGCTGATATCCCTGAATTCTGTGGCTTAATTCTTAGCAGGGATTGGTCCGAAAAACTCCATGGATATTTCTCAACCGACTGGTTGCACATGTGGTTACCCTACAATGGTAAACCGAATCAAATAAAGGTTGAATGAGAGTTACACCAGAAGTACATAGTGACAGAATTGGAGGGAGAAAATGAAGCAATAGCATAAAACAACAGCATCATAGGAAACTACTCGGTAGATTCTTTCCTTGGCAATTTTAATGCTCATACCTCACCTTACTTAGAAAATTTAGTTTTCTCCCAAGTCGAAAATTTTTCCCAAACTGATGATTCGAAGTGTGTTAATTTTTTAGATAGCTCTGTAAATACATCTTTTTTTTGGAAATTATATTTTGATGGCTCCAAATCTAATGAGGGGGCAGGAGCAGGATGCGTTCTGATTAGCCCAGACGGAAATAAGACCATGCTTACGTGCAGAATTGAATTTGATTGCACAAACAATACAACGGAATACGAGGCCTTGGTGCAAGGCCTATACAAAGCAATCGGGTTGAACGTTAAGTACCTTCAAGTCTTCGGAGACTCTAAAATTGTCATCAAATAGGTATGTAACACCATACATTGCCTATCAGGTCATTTGAAGCACTATCAATCTTTAGTTCAAGATCTGACTACACATTTCATGGCATTCAATATTTCGTCAATCCCAAGACTCCAAAATGCGAGCGCAGACCTGTTAGCTAACGTAGCCTCTAGACTTATTCCCTCCGAAGATTTTAGTCCAGATAGATTCTCAATAGAATTAATTTTTAGACCGTCCATCCCTGACAACATTACAAACTGGAGAGTATTCAATGACGATCCAGACATTGTAAATTTCCTCACTTCTGAAGGATCCTACTCAAATCAAATAATTGACGAAGACCATCACGATCATCAAATACAACAACATAGCACTGATAATGCTATACCTAGGTCTGTGGTTAAGTTAGAAGACTTATATGATTTGAAAATTCGGTTTAAAAGGTCTACCAACGCTAAACTTTACAGTTCGACTCTGAACTACGATTTAGTAAACCTATGAATCGATGAGAAACCACAAAACGTTAATCTAGGCCACGGCCTAGCACCTGAAGAGAAATTAGCATACATCCGTCTTTTGAGACAATACAAACATGTTTTTGCCTGGAACTACGATGAGTTTAAAACATACGACACTTCTATCATTCAACACACTATCCCGATGATTGACAATGAAAAACCTGTCCAACAGAAGCTCAGAAATATCCACCCCAATTTAGAAAATCAGATAAAAACTGAGCTAAATAAGCTGTTGAGAGCCAGAATAATCTTCCTCGTTAGACATTCCAAATGGGTCTCTAATATGGTACCCGTTAGAAAGAAAAACAGAGATATTCTAATTTGTATTGATTTCCGAAATCTCAACAAAGCCTGTCAAAAAGACAATTTTCCCCTCCCACCTATGGAGCAGATATTACAGGTAGTAGCAGGCTCAGAATTAATGTCTTTTTTGGATGGATTTTCAGGATATAATCAAGTGCTGGTGCATCCCGATGATCAGTTAAAAACCACATTCCGAACTAAATGGGGCACATACGCATATCGGAAGATGCCATTTGGTTTGATCAATGTCGGCGCTACATTTCAGAGAGCCATGGACATCGCATTCAAAGGTCTAGTCAATAAATCTGTAGTGATTTACCTGGATGATATAACAGTGTACTCCAAGAAGCGAAGCGACCATCTCAAAGACTTGAAACAAATCTTTCAAGGATGTTTAAGGTATGGGATTTCACTTAACCCGAAGAAATCTTTTTTCGCATTAAGTGAAGGAAAACTTCTAGGATTCATAGTGTCAAAATCTGGCATTCACATTGAACCTGACAGAATCAAAGAAATTTCTGAAATATCCATGCCTCATAACAAAAAAGCCATGTAATCTTTCCTTGGTCAAATTAATTTTGTGAAGAGATTTGTCCCAGATTTCTCACGTATTGTTTCTCCTTTGCAAAATATGATAAAAAAGAATTCAAATTTTAAATGGGGACAAGATGAGCATGAAGCATTCAACTTGATAAAACAAGCCATCATTAATGCTCCATCTTTAGCAACCCCAAATTTTTCAGAATCTTTTATCTTATACACATTTGCCTCAGAGAAATCTTATGCCACGATTCTAACTCAAACAAATCAAGAGAAAGCGGAAGCTCCAGTTGTATTTTTTAGCTCGAATTTACAAGGTGTTGAACTCAACTATTCCGACGTAGAGAAACAGGCGTACGCTATTTTCAAAGCAATCAAATATTTCAGACCTTTCTTACTTAAAGCCCATACTAAATTCATAGTATCATTTCCAACGGTAAGAAACCTTCTGATATAGAAGGATGTGGGCGAAAAAAGAGCAAATTGGATCATCGCTTTACAAGAATACGATCTTGAGATCAAACCAGCAAACATTGTAAGAGGCCAAGGCTTCTGCAAAATGTTGGCTGGAGCATCGCAAATTCCTGAGAATTCATCTGACGAGGTACATACATATGAGGTAAGCCTAAACGATGCAGAATCATTATATGCTGACACCATTTATTATCTTAAGAATGGGTATGCTCCATCACACCTGGATCACACCAAGAAAAGAGCTCTGAGGTTGAAAGCTAAACAATACCAGCTCATAAATGATGTTTTGTTTAAAAGGAATTACGATTCTGTGCTTCTTAGGTGTCTTGAGAAAACTGAAGCCAAAAAGGTTTTGCAGGAACTCCACGATGGACCAGCAGGCGGACACTATGCTGGAGATGCTACTGCACATAAAATCTTACGTGCAGGATATTATTGGCCCACGCTGTTCAAAGACTCACACAGTTACGTGAGGAAATGCCAAGTCTGCCAGACTGCTGCAGGGAAACAAAAGAAATCGTTCATGCCACTACAGCCGGTAAACATCGAGCAACCATTCAGCCAGTGGGGCTTGGACATAATAGGTGAGATCGTTCCTCACTCTTCCAAGCAGCATAAGTACATCCTCACGGCAACAGATTATTTCACTAAATGGGTAGAAGCAGTTCCTCTCAAGACAGCTAATTCTGAAAACATTATTGAATTCATAGATCAATTTATAATCACTAGGTTTGGATTGCCGACGGCCTTAATATTTGATAATGCTTCATACTTTTCTGGAAATAAAATGACTGAGTTTGCACTTAAAAGAGGGTTCAAACTAAAATATTCGGCCAACTACTATCCGCTAGGTAATGGATTGGCTGAATCAACAAACAAAAACCTGATTAGAATTATTAAGAGAACAGTTGACCAAAACCAAAAGAATTGGCACAAAGCGTTGGTAAATGCTTTATGGGCAGATAGAATAACGAAGAAAGCTTCAATCGGCACTTCTCCCTTTAATTTAGTTTATGGAAAATAAGTTGTTCTTCCAACCCACTTAATCATTCCCTCTTTGTCTTTAGTACAACACATCGATGAGGTATCCACCTCCTCCATACAACTAAGACAACTGGAAATAATTAAATTAGAAGAACGGCGAGAACAAGCTAAGAAAACCCATGGTCATCACCAATCGCTGATAAAATCCTCTTTTGACTCAAGCATAATGACCAGAAAAAATTTTCAGATGGGAGATTTAGTTTTGAAATGGGATAAGGCTCATGAAGAAAAGGGCGAACATACGAAATTTCAGAAATTGTGGCTTGGCCCTTTTCAGATTGTAGAAGTCATAGGCCCATCGACGTTTGTGTTGCAGGATTTAGCAGGGAGAAGAGATTCTTTGCCTGTTAATGGACATATTCTTAAAAAATATTTTCCATAGAAGATCACTCTTCTATTTTTGTAGGATAGTTTTAGTTTTTATTTGTTTTCTCTTTCTTATAAATAAAACCAGTTGTAGATGGTCACTAAAAGGGTTCATGAAATAGACATCAATTCTCTATCAGATTTTGAGCTTTTCGCTTGTACAAGTAGCAAAAATTTTCGAAAGATCTGATTTTTATTATTGACAGGTAGAGTTAACTTTAGCCTAGACATGATGCTAGTTTCAACTTCAAAAATTTGATGAAAGCAACCTTTGGTAAAAAATTGTTTTATATCAGCACAATGAAAGGTATCAATAATAAAATAAATATTCTCTGTAAAGCTACTGTTTTCAAACTCTATTATTGTCGTCCAGAGCTTTCTTAAGGAAAAACAATGACTTCCTCCCTGCTAAAGGAAATCGCAGCATTCAGAAGAACAATCCAAGAAAACACTATGTCTCAAAGAATAAGAGGTCTCATCACGAGCCGACTTATCATGATCACAGACATTATAACTTCTGACTTTGCCAATACTGTTTACCAAAACAGGGCAACGACTCAAGATTGTTACAATCAAAAGACAAGGGGTCTCATCACGAACCAACTTGTTCAACAAAAGTGTAAATCAAGTGAATGACTGTGTCATAATTTGGCCACCAAACCAAGACATTGTTCTTTAGAGAATAAAAAAGGAAAAAGTGTCAAGAAGGGGTTTTCCTCTAAAATGTTGTAAATAACCTCAAGCAGGATAAAGGATCATTGCTGGGTAATAGGTAACCCTATCGAGGCTATGTACGCTTGCAGGCAGCAGAGGCTCTACCTATGACAAATGAGCATATTTTAAAAAGGCCAGTGCGCATAGAAGACCTTAATTTATCTTTAAAAGACCAAGTAGTGTCTGGTGTGAATACAAGAACTAAGCCTGAGGAAACAAATGATTGGAATATGAAAAGGTTGATACGAAGTATCAATGCTAGGATAAGGCATAATATACTCTATTTGTCCATAACAAAATTTAGATATATGGAAATCTTTCTGCTTCGGAAGTTGAAATTCAATAGAAAAACATAGATAATTGGTTCTTCACAGTGAATCGCCATTGTTGTGGTCACCAACAACCCCCCTCTTTGATTGGTATTAGCAATAACACCAAGCAAATGGGGACACTTAACAAAAAATCCAAAAAAAAAACTTTTATATCAAAACTCTGTATTTTGACTCCCTAAAGCTATATCGCATTGCGAGGAGAGAACGAGACGTTTTCCTATGTGCATAATGAGTTGCGAAGAAGCGACGTGAAATTCATCGCATCGCTTATGTTGTGAAGCTCTCTCAAATGAAAAGCTTTAGGAATCGCCGATGTCCGATATGCGACGTCGCATATCGCAACATCGCATAAGCAGCACACAATGATTATAATTAATTGCGATCTGCGATATTTGTGATCTGAGATATTTTCGATCTGCGATATTGCGATCTGCGATGAATGCGATCATCAAATCCTGTGATAACACATCTTAAACGATGCAATCCTATACACTGCGATGCGAGTCACAGAAATCACTCATCGCAAAGGTTCCTCGACACAACGTTCAAGGAAAGCTGTCTGCAGACCAAAATTGGGCGCGCACCTAAAAAAGAAATTAATGATTGTACGCCAAAGTATCCGAGAAGGATTGTGTTGTGTTTTTCGAAGAGTCAGTTCATTATGAGTGTCATGATTATGCATTCATTAGAGCTTAAAGCTTTCATGTCAATCTTTCGTTGTTACTCTTTTCCTTTACGTAAACTGTAAGACAGCAACTAATATAAATCAATGTGCAGGAAACATCTAAGGAAAAGGGGAAAGCGTCAATACTCGGAGAACAGAGAAGAAATGCCTTCGCAAATGGATGTCGCATGCAGCAGGACCACGGATTCCATAGTATCACTCAACAGAGACTGATGGAAATAGACTATCCAAGACTCAGAGTCAAAGGCGCACAAAAGAAGCATGTTTTCAAAAGATCCTGAAGCTTAGACTGGGTAAAGCAAAAAGAAAAATGCTAAAGGAGGAAAACGCACCAAAAAAGCCTGGAACAAAGAACGGAAGCAGTTTTCAATACAGAAAATTGTTCAGAGAGCAAAGTCCCTAAATTTCTCAGTCATTCGCCAGGTCAGAAACCGAAATAGCAACAGCACAATCAATTTGAGAGAAATTTGGGATATTACAAAGTATACACACAGCGAATACACCAAGCCAGAGGAAAATATCTTCCAGTTTGTCAGAAAGCAGTGCCAGCTCTTGTTGTTTCTATTTTTATAACTCAAACGAAAGGAGAAGACAACCAGCCGACTCTTCCCAGACGAATGTTGCATTGGTTACAGCACTAAGGAGAAAATACAGAAACGGTTAGAAATTAGATTCAATTTTTAGAAATAATTTGCTTTAGTAGAAGGGCGGTCATTTGAAACCGTGTCCCAAATTTATGTAATTAAGATTATTTAGTTAGCAGTATTTAAACCCTTCTCAGGCATTTGGAGAAGGGTCCGGAAATTTGTCAAAAAACTTGTCCTCAGAACATGCACTTTTGCACCCTCAGAGAGTGTTTTTGGTGAATGGGTGGATTGAGATATATCAATGTTTGCATTTAATATCTGCTACTGATGTTTCACTTTTGTACTCTTAGTAGATGTTAGAACAAGTAGAGATAAATTGTTATTGCTTAAAGCTTGTGAGTGGAACTAGTCATAAATGGTACTTTTATCTCTTGACCTGTTTCTGTTCATATTCTTGAAGTGATATGCAGTTTTCAGTTGTTTATATGTTAATGCATGAATGTGTGGGTTACCATTTGGCACTTCTGTACGGTGGAGTCATTTATTTGTGCTTGATATATGAATAACTTATTATGTGATATGCTGTTCACAACTGTTTTGCCTAACTTTTTATGCAGAATGGTTTATCTTAATTGATTTCTATTCTTATGATAGTTGAATGATCTTTATTACCAGTTATTGTTCGAAATCTTTTTAGATCGCATAATAGAAGAAATACACCCCGGGTTAGTGTAGATTAGATGTGTTGTTTTTCCTTTATTAGATTACAATAGCATAGAGTTAGTTTAGAAGTTTGAATTAAATTAGCTTAAAATACTCCTAGATCAGCATCATTCAACTCTACACACACACACACCCCTTAGATTGGGAAACTGGTCCCATTATCCCCAGTCGGACCCGCTATACCAAACGGATAAGGAGCTGCCAACCAAGGTCCGGACCGGGTGGGTATCCCCCTTGTTATCGACCCGATTTTCGGGCCTTCAACACTAGGTTACAGGTGAAATACAAATTTGCAATACATACTTCAGGATCAACATATCACATTCCATGCGTTGAGACTTGAGTATGCCTTAGAAGGTAGCTCAAATGTCATAGCCTAGAGGGACATGATGGAGGCTAGTCTAGAGGTCAATTGCTTGAAGGAATTCGTTGAACAAGGAATTCCTAAGCCAACAGCTATTGATGCAAAAAACTTGGCCGAGTGGAAGAAGTTTGTGGTGAAGGCAAGGTGGATAATCCTTGAGGGAGTTCGAGATCATATTGTCTTGAGTATCCATGGAAAGGGAACCCCGCATGCTATGTGCGAAACATTGAATAACTTGTATCATAATAACAATGATCAAAGGAAGTTGGAACTAAAGGATAAACTTCATAAAATCAAGATGGAGAAAGGTGAGATGATTCCAAAATACTTGACCAATTTCACTCAATGTGGGGATGAACTTGGAAGTGTTGGAATCATGATAGCTGAAGAGGGCATGGTGAGCCTTTCTCTTCTTGGACTCCCAAATAGTTGGCATAGTTATCAGGACTTTGTTAATGGTCAGGATAAGCTACCATATTGGGAATGAGTATGGTCAGATTTGATGTGGGATGAGATCAAGAGGAAAACTAGGGATGGATCTTCATCAAATAACAATGATGAAGTGAATTACGCCTTATCAATTAAGGCAAGGAAGGATAAAGGTAAACTTTCCCATTTCAAATCAAACTCTTATCATGGAGGTAACAAGAAGGACATGAAGAATGTCAAATGCTTTCATTGTCACAAGATTGGTCACTTTGCTACAAATTGTCCATTGAAGAAGTCTAAGGATAAGTCCTCAGGAGGAGTGGTGGGTGAGGCTTTGGCCTCCCAATTCAAATTGGACTTCTCCCTCATTGCATGCATGGTGTCATCAATGATGGGAAGTTTTTTTGACTTAGACAGTGGAGCTTCTTTCAACATAACTAGCAACAAAGATTTATTCAGTGAACTAGAGGAGAAATATCTCAAGATACATATCGAGATGGGTGACGATGGTAAGTTTAGTGTTTCTGGATTGGGCACTATTACTTTTCAGAGAGAGCATGGGGTTCCACTCACCTTAAAGAATGTTATGTATGTACCCAAACTAACGAATAACTTGGTATTTGTTTCCATGCTTTAGGATAGAGGCTATGATGTTATTTTCTTGAAAGGGAAGGTGTTCCCTCGATGCATAGCCAAAGGTCAAGTAAAGAAGATAAGAATTTGATATTTTAATGTCTATAAGTTGGAGGTAGATGATTGTACTGTTTTGAGTTCAAAAGCGGAAAATATGCTGAGCTGAGAGATCAGCGAGTTGTGGTACATGCAATTGGGCCACTTGCATCATGAGGCTTTGAAGATATTGCAACAAATCTCTGCATGTCTTCCCAAATCTATGCTTGAGCAAGTTGATACATGCAAGGGTTGTACTTTCGGAAAATACACAAAGTATTCCTTCGGAGAAAGAGACAGTCGAGAAAATTATACTCTGGAGAGATTCCATTCAAATGTTTGTGGACCATTCTTGACAGCATCCATAACCAAATGTAGGCATTATGTTATATTTGTTGATGACTATTCTCATAAGTTCAGGCTATTTTTTATGCAGAAAAAGGAACAAAATTTCACAAAGTTTTGTGAGTTCAAAACATTTGTAGAGAAAGAGAATGGAAAGAAGGTTAAAGCTTTACAAAGTGATAGCAATGGTGAGTATGTACCCAATGATTTTAAGAACTTCTATGCAGTGGAAGGGATTAAATAACAGTTGATGGTACCTCATAACCCTCAATAGAATGGCGTTTCTGAGAGGAATAACATGAGAATATTAGGGGAAACAAGGGTGATGTTGCATGCTGAGGACCTACCACTACACTTGTGTGATGAGGCATGAAACACAACAATTATGTTCAGAACTATAGTCCACATCAGATACTTGAGATGAAGACACCAGAGGAGTCTTATTCTGGTAAGAGGCTAGATATTGGTCACTTCAGGATTTTTGGGTCATCGATTTATTGCCATGTGAACAAAAATGCACGGAACAAGCTTGAGTGAAAAATAGAGTTGGGGGTATTTATGGGGTACACTAATACACCTCACAAATATCAAGTGTAAATGCCAACCATTCAAATGACAGTGGTTCGTAGGGATTTTAGGTTCGGTGAGGAGAAAGCCATGCAAGTATCCCTTGTTGGGTTGTGTTATATTCTTTCCACGACTAACCTACGTAGTGAACCGGGGGGTTAGAGGGGGGGCGGAGCCCCCCCTTCATTGCGCCGATTGCGCAGCAGGGGGGGTCACAGGGGGGCGGCAACCCACCCTGTCTGGGGGTTTGAGGGGGGCGGGTAGCCCCCCTCTTCAGGGTCTGGGGCAGCGCCCCGAGAATTTTTTTTTTTCGACCCTATATTAGGTTGGGAAAACCTACCTATGTTTTTCGGTCCATGGTTTTGGACGTGAGGGTTTTCGGTCCATGGTATTGGATGCTTCGGCATGTATAAATATGTATTGTAACGTTGAAAGGAATATAATGAAAAATCAAGCTGGTAGTCCCGGTTTTGGGATCTAGGGGAATCTCTGTGTATATGTGTTTTATGTGTTATGCTCTTGCATTGTTTATTTTTCTGTGATTTAGAATTCATATGCAGGTAATTTTTGTACGGGGTTAAAACCTACATTTGGTATCAAAGCTATTTTGGCTTCAAGGGGACGCCTTTGTTGCTGAGGGGTTTCGCTCGGGCGACCCTGTTCGGTGGGAGATCTGCGGGATCAATTCTGGTGGTGAAAGAAGATGGCGAGCAGTGGAAAGATATAGATCGAGAAGTTCAATGGTCAGAGTTTTGAGTTGTGGAAACTCAAGATGGAGGATCTGTTGGTGGATATAGATCAGTGGATCGCGGTAGATCCAGGTACTAAACCAACGGGAGTGACTAATGAAGAATGGAAGAAGCTGGATTGGAAGGAAAAGAGCACAATATGATTGTGTGTCTCAGGTCCAGTATTGTTGAATGTATCAGGGGAGGCTACGGCGAAGGCTTTGTGGGACAAGTTAGGGACTTTGTACCAATCTAAGTCTGTGGTGAATAAACTGTTCCTGTAGAAAAAGTTGTATAACCTGAGGATGAAAGATGGAGACTCGGTGACAGAGCATCTGAACGCATTTAATATTGTGGTAAGTTAGTTAGCATCTGTTGATATTAAAATTTCAGATGAAGATAAGTGCATCAGTTTGTTGTGTTCTCTACTAGATTCGTGGGATAGTTTGGTTATTGCAATAGGTAGCAATGCAAATGATTTGCAGTTTGATGAAATAGTCTCAGCCTTGCTGATGGAGGAGATGAGACGGAAAAATATGGACAGCCAGAATGGTGATTCCTTGTCTGTACAAGGACGGTCCCAGAATAGAAACAAAAATAAGTCATCGAGTGGGAGATCTAAATCTAGAGGGAGATCTGAATCTCCAGGAAAACCTATAAAGGTGGTGTGCTGGAAATGCAGAAAGGAAGGGCACTTCAAAAGGGACTGTAAATCTAAAGCTCCTGATAAAGGAAAGTGATCTGATGATGCTCCTTCTGCAGAGGCGAAAACCACCTCAGATGAAGGTGGGGATGTGTACTTGGCTTCTTCAAATACACATGTAGATCATGAGGCATGGTTGATTGACTCAGGTGCATCCTTTCACTTCACTCCCCATAGAGAGTGGTTCTGCGAGTATCAGAAATACGATGGTGGTGATGTATTCTTAGGAGATGATAGGAAGGCTAGAATCATTGGTCACAGAAAAGTAAAGTTGAAGTTGCAAGGTGGAAGGGTTAGAACACTTCCGGGTGTTCTGCATATTCTCGCATTGGCCGGAAATCTTATTTCTGTAAGCAAGTTGGATGATGCAGGTGTAAAAACATTGTTCAAGAAGGATACCTGCAAGATTGTTCGGGGAGCACTAGTATTCATGCGGGGAGTTTGGACTGGAACTCTATACAAGCTGCAAGGTAGCACTGTTGTTGATGGGTGCAATAGTTCTGTAGTTCCTGAAAGTGGAGCTGAAAATCTAGTGGTCTCTGGAGAGAAGACCATGCTGTGGCATCAAAGGCTTGGACATATTGGAGAGAAGGGCCTTTAAATACTTCATGGTAAAGGTATGGTAGAAGGTATGAGTAATAGCTCTTTGGATTTTGATTTCTGTGAAAATTGTGTATATGGGAAGCAGAATCGGGTGAGTTTCCCCTCTGGTGCTAAGAGGGCGAAATAGATACTAGAGCTTGTGCACAGTGATGTGTTTGGACCTGTGAAGGTTCCATCACTGGGTAAGTCTGTGTACTATGTATCATTTATAGATGACTTCTCAAGGAATACATGGATATATTTCCTTAAGAAGAAATCTGAAGTCTTTGACAGGTTTAAAGAATTTAAGGCTCTGGTGGAAAATCAAACAGAGAAGAAGATAAAGGTGTTGAGGACAGATAATGGTGGAGAGTTTTGTAGCAAGGAATTTGAAGAATTCTGTAAGAAGTGTGGTATAGCACGGCAGAAGACTACTCCATATACACCTCAGCAAAATGGAGTCGCAGAAAGAATGAACAAGACATTGATGGAAAGGGTAAGAAGCATGCTCAGTGGTGTCGGGTTAGGAAAAGAATTATGGGCAGAGGTGGTGGATACTGCATGTTACTTAGTCAACAGGTCACCTTCAGCAGCGTTGGAGGATAAGAGTCCACAAGAAGTATGGACTAGTAAGAAACCCTCTCTTTCACATCTGAGGGTATTTGGATGTGATGCATATGTACATGTTTCAAAGGAGAAACGAACCAAGTTGGATAGTAAATCTGAAAAGTGCATCTTTATTGGGTATAAGGATGGTTTAAAGGGTTATAAGCTTTCGAACCCAGTAACAAGGAAGGTTGTGTACAGCTGAGATGTGGTTTCAAAGAGGTGAAAGATGTTATTAAACATGAAGTCCAACCAAAGGAACCTAAGAAGATAAAGTTTGAGCTAAAGGAGGAAGAATCAGACTCTACAACAGAGGAGGAATCAGAAGATGAAGAGCCACAAACTCCGGCTCTGAGAAGATCAATTCGAGAAAGAAGGTAGCCAGAAAGGTATAGTCCATCTGCTTTCTATTCAAATTTTTCTTTGTCTGTTACTGATGATGATCCCAGAACTGTGAAGGAAACAATGGATTCAGAGGATGGAAAACTTTGGAAAGAGGCCATGGTTGATGAAATGGCATCTCTGCACAAAAATGAGGCTTGGGATCTGGTGGACTTGCCGACTGGAAGGAAACCCATTGGCAGCAAATGAGTGTTCAAAAAGAAGACAAATGCAGAGGGGAAGGTGGAGAAATACAAAGCTCGGTTGGTAGAAAAAGGTTATTCTCAGGTGCCGTGAATTGATTTTGGTGATATTTTTTCTCCTGTTGCCAAGGTAACTTCTATTAGGTTACTTTTATCTGTTGCTGCTACTTTTGATTTTGAGGTAGAACAGATGGATGTGAAGACAACATTTCTTCACAGGGATTTGGAAGAGGAAATCTACATGAAGCAACCTGAAGGCTTTGCAGTGAAGGGTAAGAAAGAACTGGTGTGCAAGTTAAAGAAGTCACTGTATGGGTTAAAACAGTCACCAAGGATGTGGTATCATAAATTTGATACATTTATACGGGGACTTGGCTTCACCAGAAGAAAAGCAGATCACTATGTATATTTTAAATTAATTGGTGACCATGTTATTTATCTGGTCTTGTATGTGGATGATATGTTGCTGGTTGGAAATGACAAATAAATTATCTAGGATTTGAAGACCCAATTTTCCACCAAATTCGACATGAAAGATCTTGGTGCTGCAAACTCTATTTTTGGCATGGAAATTAAAAGAGATCGAGCAAAGAGGAAGCTCTGGTTAAACCAGAGGAAGTATGTCGAGGCAATACTGCAGAGGTTTAATATGTAGGATAGTAAATCGGTGAAGGTTCCTATTCCTGTAGGTGTGAGGTTATCTGTTGAACAGTGTCCCAAGACACAGGAAGTGGAAGAGGACATGTCCCGTGTTCCATATGCGAGTGCAATCGGTAGCCTGATGTATGCAATGGTCTGTACTCGACCAGACATTGCACATGTAGTGGGAGTATTGAGCAGGTTTATGTCAAAACCAGGGAAGGAGCACTGGACAATAGTGAATCGGGTTTTCAGGTATTTGCGTGGCACTAGTGATTATGGTTTGTGCTACCAAGGAAGACCAGGATTGGACAGAATGTTGGATATTCGTGGCTTTGTTGATGCAGAATGGGCTGGAGATCTGGATCAGAGAAGATCTACAAGTGGTTATGTGTTTAACCTATTTGGAGGTGCAGTCAGTTGGATGAGTAAGAAACAATTTGTAGTGGCACTATCAACTACAGAGGCAGAATACATGGCAACCACTCATGCAAGCAAGGAAGCAGTTTGGTTGCAGAGATTGTGTTCAAGTATGGGGTTAGTATAGGGAGCTATAAGAATAGACTGTGATAGCCAAAGTGCAATTTTCTTGGCAAAGAACCCTGCTTATCATTCAAAGACAAAGAACATTGATGTTCAGTATCACTTTGTGAGGGATATGATAGAAGACAAAAAGGTGTTGCTGGTAAAGGTGGACACCTTGAAGAATATTGCAGATGCATTGGCAAAATCTGTGAGCTCTGAGAAGTTCTCTTCGTGTAGAGAAACAATGGGCATTTCGGGGTTGGAAAAATGACTAAGCTCTCCTGTGGCCCCATGTGGAAAGAAAACAACAAGTGGGAGATTGTTGGGTTGTGTTATATTCTTTCCACGACTAACCTATGTAGTGAGCTGGGGGTTTAGAGGGGAGGCAGAGCCCCCCTTTCATTGGGTCGATTGCGTAGTGGGGGGGTCACAGGGGGGGCAGCAGCCCCTCTTGTCTGTGGGGTTTGAGGGGGCGGGTAGCCCTCCTCTACGGGGTCCGGGGCAGCGCCCCGGGAATTTTTTTTTTTGGACCCTATATTAGGTTGGGCGAACCTACCTATGGTTTTCAGTCCATGGTTTTGGACGTGATGGTTTTCGGTCCATGGTATTGGATGCTTCGACATGTATAAATATGTATTGTAACATTGAAAGGAATATAATGAAAAATCAAGCTGGTAGTCCTAGTTTTGGGATCTAGGGGAAAATATCTGTGTATATGTGTTTTATGTGTTATGCTCTCGCATTTTTTATTTTTCTGTGATTTAGAATTCCTATGCAGGTAATTTCTGTACGGGGTTAAAACCTACATCCCTCAATAGGGAGCTTGAACTACATGCAGATGAGGATCTTTTAGATGCTGATTTTGAGGGCATCAGATGGATGTGGAATAGAAACATGAAGATGTTTAGACAATGGATACATTCACTTAGCCAGAGCCTTCTAGAGAAGTAAGAAAGCTCACTAGAGAGACTAACATATTTTTGGGTGATGCACGGGAGAATGTGGGAGCACCCTCTTTTCAGCATAGGTAGAGGAGGTCAACAAAGAGGTACACTAGATACATGGCACTTATGGGTGCATGTGTTTTGATAGAAACATCTTCCATTCAGGAGGAATTGCAATAGCCAGTTTGGGTTGACGCGATGGTGGAGGAGTATGAGTCCATAGTTTGAAAGAATGCTTGGGATGTGGTCTCGAGACTAGAGGAAAGGTAAGTTGTGAGCTCCCATTCGCTTTACATGGTAAATCAAGATGTAGATGGTAGTGTGGAGAAGCATAAGGTTATATTTGTGGCCCGTAGATTTTAGCATGTACACGGGATTGACTATGATGAGACCTTTGATCCTATTGCAAGGTACTCATCAATCATATCTATTTTAGTACTATCAACACAGATGGGTTGGAAGATCCATCAGATGGATGTGAAGGCTACCTTCCTCAATGGCATGATTGCGGAAGAGGTGTATATAGAGCAACCATAAGGTTTTGTAACCTTGGACCGTGAGTCACATGTGTGTCAACTCAAGACAACATTGTATGGGCTAAAGAAAGCACACCATGCTTGGTACACTAGGATAGGTAGCTACTTCACTGGGTTGTGCTTCACGAAAAGTGAAGCGGATGTGATCCTATATCACATAGTGGTGGACGGTAAGTTGTTGATTGTTGTACTTTAGGTAGATGATATCATACTAATAGGTGATGAGAAGCTCATAAAATATTGCAATGAGAACCTTGCAAGAGAGTTTTAGATGAAGGGCATGGGGCTCATGCATTACTTTCTTGGCATGGAGGCATGGAAGGGAGAAGTGGAGTTGTTTATATCTTAGGGAAAGTATTCCACTGAGATTCTCAGGAGATTCTGTATGGACAATATTAAACCCATGGAGTCTCCTCTAGTTGGTAACTAGCAAAAGGAGGATGCTACTTCAGGGGAAGTAGTGGAAGCTACTGTTATAGGCATCTTATGGGTCCACTCTTGTACTTCGTGAACACATGACCGAATATGTGCTATGCAGTTAACCAAATTACTCAAGAGATGGTTAGGCCTACTAAGATGTACTGGATGGAAACAAAGCATGTATTAAGATACCTCAGATCAACTACTCAGTTTGGGATATGGTACATAGAGTAAAAGGGAGTGCATCTTCAAGGCATCACCGATGCAGATTGGGGAGGGAGTCCATCCGACAGGAAGAGCACATTAGGAGGGATATTTAATATTGGGTCAGTAACAATTGCTTGTTACAATAGAAAACAGAGATCGATTTAACTTAGCTCACTAGAGGCAGAGTACATGGCTTCAATTCAGGAATCATGTGAGGCTATCTAGATGAGGAAGATCCTAGTTGGTTTGTTTCATTAGTAGACGGATCCTACAGTGATTTATTATGATAATCATTTGTATAAAACTATATGAAAATCTAGTCTTTCATGATTGGTAAAAGCATATTGATATCTGATATCATCATCTCAAAGATTGTGTATTTAGGAAGATCATGTTGTTAGATTACATTCCTATGGAGGATGAAGATGATGACATCTTGACAAAGGCATTGTCAAAGGTAAATTTTAGTTTCACACAGAAAGGATGGGGGTAGTTGATAATCCCTTTCGTGTTGAGAGGGAGTGTTGAGAAATGGAAACAAGAGAGCCCAATTTAATTTGTCGTTGAATTAAACTACAAATTAAATTCAAATTTTGTTCTCATAAAAACTTAAAAAATTTAAATTAAGTTTATTAAACTTACTTAACATAGGAAATTCGAGGTAGAAATCTTTTTTATTTTCATGTCTATGTTCTCCCTAATTTTTGGGAGCCCAGTGTAAGTTAATTGTAAGTTGTAAAATAGAATACTCATTTTCATGTGCCAATTCAGTTAAATTATTTCTCAAACTGATTGAGGGAACTAATAGTGAGTTAATTGTTAGTGGTGCCACTAATGAACTCTTCCTTTTCTACTCTAGTTAACTAAATATATACTCATCATAAAATCATGCATGTCAAATGAGAGAAAGACCCAGTTGAGAGTAGAGTGTAGGGACAATGTGCTATTTGTTTTAGATTCTTCTAAGTTGCACTAATAGTGCATGCATTCAGGAACTGATCCTTGAAGAGTTGCACAATTTTTAGAGGCTTTATTTCTTTTTAAATACAAGATATCCTCCATAGGAATTGCACATTGGAATATAGACTTGGAGATATTTTTAAGAGGATAAGATTTTTCCTTGAGCTTGCTTATGAGTTGGAAATTGATTTTGTTGAGTGTTGGGATTGTTCTTGAGAGAACAAGTATTGTAATTTCATCTTGATTTTTTGGATTAATGCAAAACGTATAGTGGGGTTTTTAGCTATGGATTTCCTTGGATATTTATTGTTTTATGTTCCTTTTATTCTCTTCCTCTATCAATTATCATTTTGCTTGATGTTTATGGGCTTCTGTTCTAAAGAATAGAAGTAGACTCTTATCTCTTTCTTTAGCGAATTGCATTAGCTTGTGGATGTACATGATTTTCTACATTATGTTGGCCCTCATAGTCCATGGTGGAAGACAAGTGAAGAATATGGAAGCATGCTTACAACAATCGGTAGATGAATTGAAGGAATTATGGGCAGGGATGCACGTGTTTTATGTATCAAGGCCGATCACAATAGAGAGGAGTTTTATGTCATGTGATGTATGTGATTACACCATACATGATTATCCAGGCTTAGTAGATTTCTCTAGCAAATTACATTCTTATTGATTTGTTTTCTAAAATTATTGTTTTTCATATTAATTTCATTCTCTACAATTGTTCATATATTTATGGTTGCTAACTTGTCAACTTGTATACAACAATTTCATAGGTTTTGTAACAAAAGGGTATCATGGATGTAAATGTTGTGGACCTTCTTTGAAGACTAGGTTGTCCAACCACCCACGAAAGCTAGTGTATGACTGCTCCAAGGTATTCCTCCTAGAAGAACACCCTTACAAAAGAGAAACATCCATTTTCAATGGTAAACTGCAAAGAACCCAAAGGCTTGCAATACTGACACCAACTGAATGGCTTAGATCATATGAGAGAGAGAAGGAGAAGGAATTTGCATTAATGCTTGGTTCAAATGGGGAGCCTATGTTTGATGATCCATAATTCTTCAACACCTATGTTGAGAAATTTCCCATTGGGATGAAAAGGAAATTTGTCTTTTATGAGCTACCATATTGGCAACATATTAATATTTCCCACTTACTAATTCCCTTGCATATATTTAAAAAAAATCATGTTCTTTATGGAGGAAAATATCATCAAAATAGAGTGACACATTGGTTTTTAGCAGAGTTATTATTTCTTAAAAAACTAAAAAGAAACATTGGCTAAGAGAATAAACTAGAGGAGAGGCGTGTTCCTCTTAGTATTTGAAAGAAGGTGATGTCCCATGGTGTTGGTTTGTTGGGGCGTGATCTAGGTTCATAGTTAATTAGCCAACAAAATCATTGTACTACTAGCGCTTTTGGCAATAGTCTGTAGAGTGTGGATTGAGGTCTCACCTGAAGTAGTACGTTGGGGGGGGTGTGCCAGAACCAGGTTTCCACACCATTGAGATACCTGAGAGGTTGAATTGGTCCAATTTCGTGCATTACTTCATGCACATCCCTATCCCCTGTTCCCTGATATACTTGCCTTCGCGTAGCCCTAACTAGGACTGTTGGGCTTCCGTACTACTGGAGTAGCGCTCTGAACTATTTCCATAAGTCACAACTGAGATCTTACTTATCTTCCTACACCCATTAGTTATCTTCGCATAAATGGATGCCTTACGTTATATTTATTTATACAACACATTCATATGAGTTTGCACAACAGCTAAATAGTTCACTTGCAATTTATACCTAGTAATACATCAAAGAGGAAAATATACACATAAATATGATAACACTTATCTTTATTAATGCTTCCAACGATTTCAGAATTGACTTTCCCTGTGCACTCATCTGCAGGGGTCTGTGCATTCAGCTGTAGACTACTAGGCCTCTGTGCACTCAATTGCAAAGCGTTCTCCTACTCTACGACCCAGAGACACACTTTACACTTTGACTCAATCTCTTAGACTCATCATGCTTCTACTCTATTTCTTCATTGATGGTTTTTACACTTAAAGCCTCACTCTATCAATACAATCGCATGGTTCGTAGACCATGGGTAGATCTTTCAAGCCAACATTACATTACAAAAACAAGGGCAGACAACCCTGTGACTCTATTATGACTTCATTCTTCGCGCCCTCAAATCACTTAGTCTTTACAATGGACATGGTCAAAACATCTGTTTTAAGACCCAAAACATGACTTGGGGAGATTCCATGCCCAACAGGTCTCCAACAAAAACATCATGAGTCACCCTCGAGTCACTCTGTCAGTGCGGAGATGTTCATGCGGAGTCCCTCCAACTTAGTTTGAACCGCTGCAAGGTCAACAGTACACTGAGTGGCTGCCTGTTGAACCTCCTGTACCCATTGTTCTGAGACCACAGTGTCGGAACTGCTTCCGTGCATCCGTTCTTGTGTCCCCTACATCTGTGAAAAGTCCCATGCCTTCTCCCAGTTACTTGGAGCGTGAATACTATGCTTCTGTCAGTTAGGCAGATAGTCAAGCCACCCATGTAGGCCTTCATCCGACTACCATTCACCATGCTTGGGAAAGGTTCTCTATTTAATTTTACTAGTTGCACCACACCTCCGTCTGTGCCCTTCTTAACAATGTATGTTCCTAGCCAATGCATTCTGAACTTTCCCAAGAATTTATCAAATTTACTATCATACAGTAACACTAAATCGTTTACCTTGAAGGTGCATAGCTTAATATGGCGACCGTGTTAGGCATTTTCACGCTACTTTTGTACCTACTGATGGAATTCCACTAGGAACCATTCCTCTTCAAGTTCTTCCAACTGTGTGATCCTCTCTTTTAGGGCTTTGTAGTTCATCATACCTTTGAGCACTATTATGTGCAAACTAGGCACGATATACTCCATTGGCATGACATCTTCCACGCCATAAACCATCCCGAAAGGTATCTTTCCCGTCAGTTTCTTGCACATTGTCTTCTAAGCCCATAGTACTGCAAGTATGCGCAAGTCCCAATCACTCCGCTGTGCCCTGCATACTTTGGTCAATGCAGTCTCCAATATTTTGTTGAATTTTTCTACTATCCCATTGGCTTGTGGGTGATACGATTTTATTTTCTGATGATACACCTGAAACTCATATGTTAGCACATTGATTGTTTTGTTCAAGAAATGTGTACCATGATCGCTCATCAAGATTTTTGGACATCCAAATTGAGTCAATACATGTTCGAACAAAAAATTCACAGCTTTCGAAGCCATGTAGTATTTAACCAACCGCACATCTTCCCAACGAGTCAAGTATTCTATCGCAGTAATAATGTATCTCGCGCCCATCTTTCCTTGAGGTTTGATATGTCCTACAAAATTGATTTCTCACTTTTCAAAGCACTGAAGTGACATTTTTGGATTCAAAGGCATCTCTTCTCTCCATGATGGTTTACCTATTCTTTGACATATATCACAGGCCTTACAATGTGCTTTTGAATCCTAATGAAGGGTTGGCCACCACAACCCTGCACAAATAATCTTTTGCGCAGTTGCTTTCCCCGCATAGTGTCATCTTATTGCGCCCCCATGCACTTCGGCGAGGATCTAACTTCATTCGAATTCAGGGACATACCTTTGTAGTATCTCATCATTTCCCATCTTATATAAGTGTCCCACAATGATAGAAAAATCTATTCTGTGCACCACCAGTTCCTTCTTCTGCTAGATGGAGTATTCTTTCGCTGAAATCCTCATGGTCAGAAAGTGGATTATATCTTCAAAGTGTTCGTTTGCTACACACACAACAAAGAGCTATGCATCAGGTAATCCATCCTCCAAACTAGTAGGTTCCTCTCCCGTCTCAATTAGCGACAAGTGATCTGGTCCCCCATTCAAGCGTGTAGGCTTTCCAACAACGCCAAAATCATATTCTTGGAATAATAAGAGCCACCTACATATGCTCCTGCCCAACACAAGATTATTGACCAAGTATTTTAGAATGGAATGGTCTATATACATCTTGAAGTGTACGCCTAGCAAATAGTGACAATATTTTTGGAGCGTGTACACCATAGCCAACCCTTCGCATTCAATTGTGGAATATATATTTTCTACTTTAGACAATCGATGACTTGCGAACACGATGGGGTGATCCAATCCCTCTCCACCCTCATGTGTTAGTACCACTCCCAGTGCTATACACAACATGTCAACATGGACATGAAACTCCACATCCCATTTTGGGAAGACCAGGATTGGCGCAAAGGCCAATTTCTCTTCTAGTACATCCAGGCTCTTGATGCAATCATCATTCCAACAGAACATGAAATCCTTTTTCAACAGTTTCTCCATTGGCGTGGTGATTCGGGCAGAGCTTTTGATGAACTTCTCGTAGTACCTGATATGTCACAGGGTGGCATGTAACTGTTTGACTCTTCGAGGTGCTTCCAAATTTAGAATTACTACAATATTGGTGGGGTATACCATCAGTCCATAATTGTAGACCACATGTCCCAATAGATTCCCAAAGGGAATGAGAAACATACACTTCTTGGGGTTTAGCATGATTTGGTGTCATTAGCAAGTATCCAACATCAAGCGTAAGCTCGCTACATGGTGCTTAACCAATCCAAATACAGTCCAATCATCCAAATATACCTCTAAGAATTTGTGGATATATTCTTTGAATGTTGCAACGACCATGCACAAAACGATGGCCGACGCATTCTTCAACCTAAATGGCATAATGGTGTATTGAAAGGGGCCCCACTCAATCACGAAGGAGGACTTTCTCCTTCCTTCCAGTTCAATTTTGATTTGGTGGTACCGCGAGGACCCATCAGTAAAAGAATATGTTTCTTGTCCGCCGAGATTTTCCAATACTTCATCTATGAACGGTGTTGGGAATGGTTCATGCAGACATGTGTCATTCAATTTCCTGAGGTCCATGCATATTCTTATCTCACCATTATGCTTCTTTTCCTGTACTACCATAGGGCTTACCTAGTCAGATTCTTCCACTGCCTCAATGATCACTATGAGCATTTTTTCTAGTTCTACGTGGACCTTTTCCTTTTACTTCAGATTCAAGTTGTAAGGCCTCTACTTAACTGGCTTCACGTCGGGGTTTAAGGTGATCTTCATCATCCCTAAATCACCAATGATTCCCTTTAATTGCGTGATATTGGGCAGGAATAAGTCCTAGTACTTGCAAAGTAAGTCAGTGACCTTATCCACCATCGCGTCATCCCAGTAGTCTCCGAGTGTTGCATACTCAGGTTTGAATTTCATACCAATATTCACCTTCTTTGTCTTTACTAGCATGGGTATGTTAGGGTCTTCAATCAATGGCCCTCGAACCTCACGATAACCTTCATTTTCTGGAATGTTAACTTTTCACACACCTTAATCATCTTCTTTAGCATTCACGTTGTAACACTCCAGTGCGTCGGTCAGCTAGGTCGCCCATTCAGGCTAAATCACTTCTATTGGCTCCTAGGGTATTTTGAAGATATCTGATTTTACTGCTTGTAGCACATCATCAACAATATCCCACCAACGATCCTCAAACGTGAAATTTAACAGGAATCCTTCACGTAAGATATCCCATTCACTTGTTCCATGGTGATGCTCCCTCTCTATGTACCATTTAGTGTGTATAATATCCAGGGTATGACAGAATAGGTGCACCCACTCAAGGTTGTGGATCTTCCCTCTATACCTTTTTCCATTTGGTGAGGTGTGTGCATGGATCATCCCGTCCATCATACTTGTTTTTTAATTGCATTTGAGGTTTCCCAAACTACATGTGCATCATCTTTATACATTCACACCAATCGTCAAAGCTTCTTTGGTGTGTACCCCATCACCTTGCGGGCGTAGTGCACAATACCCATTTTAAAGCTTCAAAACATTGTAGTTTTGGAATCTCTCTTTCAAATCTATTCAGGAAGTCATCCACCTAACTTAACCCATCATACGTAGGTAGATCCCTTACCTCCATTGATACGCAACACAACGATCTCGTCATCATGTTAGAATTCAGCGTGGTTAACTCGTGTAACTAGTTCTATAGGAGCTTTCGTGCTCCCATGATATTCGTCCATGTGTGGTTCTGTTTACCCAGGTTTTCTCTCATGTAGTTATCTTCTAGATGTAGTCCAAGTAATTGTCATTTTCTTAGTCGCTCACTGGGTCTGTGTAGAGCAATCCTTCTACAGGGTCGAAAGGTACAACTACCCACAGAGACTTTTCCTCAAAAATCATCTTGCGCTTCTTCATATTTATCAACTCATTCATGTCAGTGGCCCAATCTATTCCTAATAGCGCAAGGTAGGGATTATTCTCATCAGAAAACTCTATTACTTTGAAGTCTTCTAGGACACTTTCTCCTTCGATATCCATTGTGATTCCCTACAATCTCCCCATAGGTAGGATATTTTTCTCGTGCGACATTCGCAGTTGGATAGGAAACCATTGCAGCATAGGCCTTCCCATGTGCTCCCATGTTTTCTTTGGTAGAATGTTTTCATATGATCCTAGATCCATAATCTCTTGGTCTATCTCATATTCTCCAATTTGCATGGCCAATCTCATTTCCCTTTCCGTTCATGTCATGTGCTTTCCAAGCTTCCAAACTGCACATGGTTCTCCTTGTGCAGTCCCAACACATCTATTTATGAGTTCCTGTAGCCCCTTTACAGCCTTGTTGCCACACAAAAACTTCATGCATGTTTCTAGGAACATTGCGAGCATCAATGTCTCAATTTCCGGCTTTGATCTGTCTTTGCTTCTTGAAGTCGAGACATCAGTGAAGCTCTTCTTGGCTCCCATGAAGGTTTCCTTAGCTCTCTCCAAATCAAACTATGGTTCCTTCATTGAGCCTTGTAAACCCAGGTACTTTCTTCGGGCTACTTGCGTTAGTCATCCCCTATAGTAATTTGACCTTGGAGCATAATATTTACACTAGGGTCTTCCTCACATGGCTTAGACCTCATAATTTGTAGGTTCTAAGTCGGGGATGGTTGGAGCGCTCCTTTATTTAGAAACCATGCTATTAGTGTGGGACAATCCTCCATCCCATGATCGAAAACATACAGTACAAGCATGATGGATGCATTATATTCATACAATCGCGGGAATAATTTCCTGGCCCTCCGCAATTGTAGAATATCAGTTGTCTATGACCTCTTCCAGGTCCTCCTCTAACTCGGCCTCATCCGTGCCCATGAAATCCAGTTCGTGCCATCCCTGTGTTCTAGTCAAGGGGTTTCGTTTCACCCTGAACTCTGTAGGTAGGAGTCTAGTCCATCATTAGCTCATAACTTCGACAGGTGCATTCATCATGTCCCACTAATTTACAAAAATTATAGAACAACTACTGTGAATTCTACATGTACTTTTGTAATAAATGGCAGTTATTTGTAGCATTCTTTCCTCCTATCTAACAAATCATGCACCATAATGCCGACGCCACACTCGGTCCTGCCTGTTCCTCCAGTCTTAATGGAATTGGTCCTCCTCCCACAAGGTAATTCGTGAATATCGGGCAGTGTTCCTTATCATGTCCCTGACCCTTACACTTTATGCGCCATACCTCGTTGTGCAATTCTGGGCGAGTTGTCCTATCTTGCTTTAGACTCTGCATCTCAAGGCATAGGTTTTTCAACTGCATGTGAATTTGTTGAACTCCCAAGTTGGGATCTTCTATCGGGGTCTCATGTAGTCTCATCGCGATTTCCAAGGCCTTGACCTGAGTTGTTAGCCTTTGTTGTGATAGTGCATTCCTTAAATGCAGCATTAACAATGCTACAAACCATTCATGGTGTCTTCCGTCTGTCAACATCATGTTAGCTTCATGAATTGTGCCCTTCAGTCTCTGATCCAACTCTGAGGGGGTCTCACCTGGTAGCATTGTGATTTCCGTAAACTCAATTACTGACTGCACCTATGACTTCAACGTATTGAATTCTTTGTTTAGCATAGTTTGGATATCTAAGATCCCCGCACTCGGATTGTCATTGGAATGCTTAATGTACTAGGTTAGTGCGTGGTCCTGCAGAGCACTGACCAATGTTGCCTTCTTTATATTTTCATCGGTGACTCCTTGTGCTTCCAATACAGCCTTTATCATGAACCAAAACCGGTACGGATATTCACTTCCTACTCCCTTGAACACTCAGAACTTTATCACGCATGCCATATTGACTCACAGTGCCGGCGGAGGTAGTATGGGAAAAGATGGAGTTGAAGACGGTGAAATTGGCAATGCTGTGGGTTGGGGTGGCATGCGTGGAATCCTCTGCCTTATCAAGTTGGTCGTGCTCCTTGGTGAGACCCCTTACGATCTCTTCTTCGCACCCTTGCGGAGGTGAAATCAAGGGGCTAGTTTCTAGCTCCGCACTACCTTAATTTCTGTAGATTCTCCCACTTCTCATAGCCCCAACCATCAATTTATTCACATAACCCACTTTTTACACAGTAGAATTTTAATCCAAGTATTCAAAGACTTAACATACTTACCTCACGGTCCTTTGAGGAAGTGTTGCTCTACCTCTCTATAGCCGACTAAAGTATCTAATGTAAATTTATTGATGGATCCTCCTATAATTCGATCGAGCCAATGAGCAACAATGCGAACGATCTTATCCTCCAATGCTTCCAATCTGCACACCAATTCTAGAGTCCACATAATAGGTCTGTCAAGCTTACACCTTCCTTGGCTATCTGCTAGATTTGTGATCCACTTGTATAGCTAAGTAGGGAAAGATGCAAAGAAAATTTCATGGATATCTATGTATAAGTAGCAGTTTAACCACTCTTCCTTTGATAGTTGCAGATTCCTGCTTTGCTATGCCATGAACTCATGAATCTTTCTATCCAACCAATATTTAATTCTTTTCCTTTTTAGATTCTAGTGATACGACATCGGACATCTGTATGCACGTCCTAGTCCCGACAATGGAACCATTTGTTGGCTTGTTGTAGCCTAACCCATGTCCAGAGTTAATTAGCCAAACAAATTCTTGTACTACTGGCCCTTTTGAAAACATTTTGCGGAGCGCGGACTAAGGTCTCACCTAAAGTAGTATGGGGGCGTGCTGGAACCAGGTTTATGCACCCTTGAGATGTCTGAGAGGCTGAATTGGTCCAAGTGCATGTAGGTTACTTCACACACTTCCCTGTCCCTTGTTCCCTGATATACTTGCCTTTGTGCATCCCTAACTAGGACTGTGGGGCATCTGCACTACCGTAGCAGTGCTCTGCACTATTTCCCTAAGTCACACCTGAGATATTACTTATCTTCCTACACGAGTTAGTTATCTTTGTGTAAATGGATTCCTTACGTTATATTTATTTATACATCACATTTATATGTGTTTTTACATCAAATAAATAATACACTTGCAATTTATACCCAATAATACATTAAACAAGAAAAGATACACAAAAATATGATACCACTTCTCTTTATTAATGCTTCCAATGGTTACAGACTCAACCTGCCCTGCACACTCATTTGCAGGGGTCCGCGCACTTAGCTACAGCTTACTAGGCCTCTATGAACTACACTACAAAGCCTTCTCCTACTCTACAACCCAAAGACACACTTTACACTTCAACTCAATCTCTTAGACTCATCATGCTTCTACTCTATTCCTTCGTTGATTTTTTTTACACATAGATTCTCACTCTATTTATACAATCTTATGGTCTGCGAACCATGGGTAGATCTTTCAGGCCGAAATTACATTACCAAAACAAGGGAAGACAACGCTATGACTCTATTATGACTTCACGCTCTGTGCCCTTAAATCTTGGAGTCGTTACAGTGGACTTGGTAAGAACTTTGGTTTTAAGCCCCAAAACATGCCTTGGGGGGATTCCATGCACAACACATGGATTTTAAAGAAATATTATCTTTCTTTTGCAAAGGAAGATATAATGAGTGTGAAGGTGCCTTATTTATATGGGTCTTCACTATGGCACTACTTCAACGTGGAAGACCATTTTTCGGTGTCAAAATCGCATGACCATTTCAACCTTCTAAGAGTACGTATGTCAAAAGCATGATTTTATTATTTTATTTTCATTTTTATGTAATGGAATATTTTATAATTAATTTTTGTATAATGTATTAGTTATTATGCAATGACATTATCCTGTGCTTGTGCATGTGTGTGTGAACCACAACTTCCCCCAAGACCTATGATGTGCCATATCTAAATTAATTGCATTAGTGTTTTGGATCACATCAAAGGAAATTCATATGGCTCACATTACATGGTGGCATCAAGATACATCTGAGATTATTTGTATATTTCAGAAGGAACTATCGACAAGTTTCATAGACTTGCAGGTTTCATCATCTAATTAATCTAGTAGGTGAGTTTGAATTAGTTGGGGTCATTACTTGTCATTGGATATTCTTCATGGAGAGGTACATGAAGAAATTAAAAGGTTTTCTTAGAAAAAGGGAAAAACTTGATGGTTCTATGTTAGAGGGGTATATATCATATGATACTTTCTATTATGCCAATGAGTACATCAAGCAAATCGATAAAACGTTAGTTGTGGAAATTTGGGATGATGAAAGGGATGAAGAAACAAGAGAAGGGTAGCTTCTTGAAACAAATGCAAAGAGGCGCATGACACATGACACTATTTTTTCTACTTTTTTATAGGTGTATTTGTTCCTATATATGTGGGAATATAGACATCATTTTCACATGGGAATATTATTCAAGTGAACTTCCCTTCATTCCAATGTATTATTTTTAGGGTGGTGGGACACGATTTATTAGAATAATTTAAATGAATATCGTGATAGTGGGCTAATATCTATCAACTATAAAAAGATGTTGCATGAAGCTAGGAAGCCTTATGTTTTCCCAAAACACTGCAAGGAGGTGTTTGTTTACGCAAATGTGTTGAATAGGGATTGATGACTTGTATTGAGACACAACCCTATATCAAAACATATTTTTGAAAATAACACTTTTACCATGCTGAGCGAGGAGGATAATCAGGGTGATGACGATGGAGAGTGATGCTGCATACTTTTTACTTGCCTTTTTACCCCTTTCCTATACCCATTTCATACCTATATTAGTCAATTTATATTATGAATGGCACAAGTATGCCTCTTGTCATGTCTTTGTGAATTATTAATCAATGAAACATAGTAGTAGGGGATTATTTCCTAAGTGGCCTCCTAACTTGATTATTCTTGCAGATTTGGAGGAATGATGACCAAAACCGTGATTCAAAGAATGCGGACCATCAAGCTAGCAACTATATCCTTGGACATCAGCCGCAACAGTGGATCAATATCTTAACTATCACAATGATATCTTTATATTCAATTTCAACCTTGAAATCCTTATGTAATTTTAGGAAGACAACTGCCGTAATTGTAGGGGTTATTAATGTTTGATCAATTCTATAGGTAGAGTTATGTGTCTATGAAAGCTAGTTGTTAAGATCACAAGAGAAATATGCTAACCATGTAACTGTAAAAGCATACTTTTCTAATGTCTTTTTGATTAACAAGATTCTGATCTTCTCAAAATTTCGTGACTTCTTGATGTTGCCACAACCCTGATCAGGGAGTTGGGCCCACTCTCTTCACCATGTGTTGTTGGATTATATGTGTTCATAGGTTTATTTATGTTGACGTATTTATTGTTGTGAATGATTTATCAGTGTGTTGTTGTGTGTATTAACTTGGTGTTACTCTTATTGTTGTTATAGTTATTTCTTTCCATTACACACTGTTATGTTTATAATTGAATGTTCAATGTTGGGTAGGGAAATTATGGACTGCATATACCTTGCATGATAGCCTTGAAATAACTAGTTGAGTCTTGGGTTGAAAATTAATGTGGAATTGGGTGAATTACATGATTCATATATGAACACCAGCATTTTGGCGCCATTCCCAGGGAGGTTTCGAAGGCGTGAAAGTATGACCATAGGACTGATCTCTCATCCTCATGAGGGAATTTTTCACCCTGCTCTAGGTCCTTAGCATTAGATCGCTTTGTTTATTTTATTTCTTGTTTTTCTTAGGTCCACTCTCTCATCTTAAGGAGGGATTTTTTTCACCTTGCTCTAGGTATTTAGCATTAGATTGTTCTGTTTCCTTTTTTCTCTCTCGTCCTGTGAAGGGAAAATTTTATTTCACCTATTTAAGATCTTGAGCTTATATTTTTTTATTGGTTTGTTTTTATTTATTTTTCTTTATATTTAGTGGCCACTCTCTTGCCCTTGGGAGGGAAATTATTACCCTGCTCCAAGTCTTGATATTTTGATTTTCTTGAATGTTTTCTTTTTATTTTCTGATTACATCAACAAAGACACAAATAAAAGGGGTAGAGGAAGACCCCCCAAAAAAGAGGGAAATATTCTGGAAGAGTTACATGCATCCAAGAGATCATTTCATAATATGAGTTAGGAGCATTGTAACAAGCTTTTGTTAGGGTGAGAACTCATACAATTTGGAGTGTAGGCATTTTCACAACCAGAACCTCCCCTAATAGTAAAAGTACAATTTGGGGAAGAAGAATTAGTAAGTAGAGGATATGAGGAAATGAATATTGTATGTTCAAAAGAAGAATACTTGAGGGAGTTCTCTGCACCATTTGATATGGAAAGTGTTGCTAAACAACCTTAATTACCTATTATAGAACAACTAGAGCCAGAACCTATTGAGATTCCAAGTGAATATTGGAGGATAATCATCGCTCCTGCAACTTCTTCAATCGAATTCCCAATTGGAGATATAATAGGTGATGCACCTCTAAAGCTAATTCCTTTGACAACATTACCTAATTTCTATGGCCTTTCTTCTGAAGATCCAAACACATTCCTTTTTGAATTCAACGTTGTCAATTGGGGGTATGAATATATTCTTGATTCCCATAAATTGAAGATATTTCTTGCTACTTCGAAGGCAAAAAAATTGGGATGGTTTATGGGTTTAGGGGGGGAATTGATTAGTACAGGGGATGATATAAAGACAATTTTCCTTGGAAAGTATCAAGATTACTACAAATCCCAAGATGTGAAAGAAGAAATTTTTAAGATTATGTAGAAAGAGGATGAGAACATGGAGGAATTTCTGGATATACTTTACAAAGATCAGGCCATAGTGATCTATATAAGAACATCTTGAAGATAATATTTCTCTGGGAATTAAGGGAGGAATATTTGGAACTATTGAATATAGTAAGAAAGGGATATATATCAACATAAAAATTTGACACCATCTGCAAATTGTGCATTAAGTGTTCATGAGGATCTGTGAGGCATAGGCAGGGTATCTAAATCTCAATACATCCAACGATGCAGTTACAAAACAATAAATTGGGAACTTGCTGGAAAACTTGAGAAACGATATTGTGAGCACACTATCACCATAGCTGGATGTTTTATAAGAAAAATAGAAGAATATGGAAGCAAAGAAGGCTATGTCTATTTTATTCTGTCAATGTAGGAAGAAGCACCCATTGAAGGAATGTCCATTAAATTCCATTGAGACTTGTGTGATATGTGAACAACGTCATTCTACTATCATCTATCCATATATTCCTAGGTTGAAGGCAGTTTCTCAGGGAACAAATGAAGAAGTAGATTAGTTGTATTTCATGGGATCAATGAAACCATGGAAACCATGGACACAGAACACAAATCAACATATGCCTCAAGAAACTTCTCAGTATTTCAATAATTTGAACTTTGGTCCTCAGTCTGTACCTTTTTTCATGTTCATGGACATAGTCTTATCAATATCCAATGCCTTAGCAACCATGGTTCACTCAACCTGGTCCAAACCCTTCATGGTCCCAAAATTGGCGTGGACCTCCTCTTTAAGGGAAATTCTCCCAACATATGCCACAATAGTAGCTACACATGCTTTTTAATGTGTTCACTATTAATACTCCTCTTTATCCAAAGTTGCATGTTGAATCAAATCGACATCCAAACAATAGAGGGGCTCAATAGGTTGATAGACTCAAAAACCCTTCATATAGTATTACCACCATGGAATGTAATGAATTAAATAATTGATTTGGTCGGGTGTTAAATACTCAGACTTCAACAATAACGATGATGAAGTCTTAGAACTAGAACCTAGAGATTGTACTAGAACAACTAGGGACGAGTCGATAAAATTTCCTATGAAACAATAAATCCCTTCACAAAAAATTGTTATTAGAGGATGTCAAACTAGTCCACCCTATCCTAAGAGATTATCCTTGAGCAAACATAGTCGTCATCTTGAATTTGGTTTTTTAGGGGAACTGTAAAATTTATTTGTGAAAACCTTGTTACTTCATGCTATGAAGGACATATCGATTTGTGAGAAAACAATTAAAGAATATTGGTCTAAGAAACATGGAAGAAAACAAAAGGATCCACTCGCTATTCATTCTATGGGAAAATATTAGATATAATTTTGGGAAAGCCTATACTTGTGAAATACGGGGATCTAGGGAACTTTGTTCTGATAGTACAAATTAATGGGGTTGATATCCCGAATCTGTTGGTAGACTTGGGGGTAGAAATTAATGTTATAACTTCCGCAAGTGTGATTACCTTGGGCCTACGAAACCTTAAATGAACTCCCACCATCCTATAATTGGCAGATCGATCTACTATAAGACCCATTGCGAAGCTAGAAGACATAACCATTTCAATAGACTCATGGAAGTATTCTATTGACCTTCTAGTTTTACACAAAAAATCCCTTGTTGGTGGTCATCCTTTGGTTTAAGGAAGGCCATGGCTTGCAACCGAAGATTCTTACATTGGGTGTCGATCTAAAAATATGGTAATATCCAATTAAGAAATTACAAACAATCTTATCCTCTACCCCTTTGCAAAACCAAGTTCGTTAGACAAAACAAGATTTACCTTAATACAAAACGCCTATCTATGAAAGAGCGTGAACCTAAGAATTAAGAAGTTATACCTATCCTTACCATCAGTAAGGCTCTCTATTTTAAGGACGAAAGAGTATATGATGCCGTTAACAATTTTCTTACCAGTCCCAACTCTATCTTTGATTCAACGTGCTAGCTATTCAAATTTGTCATAAATTGCAATATTTAGGAAGATATTGAACCAGAAAAAAAAAGGGGGGGTCGAAAATATTCATGTAATTGTATGTTGTAATAGTGTTCCTATAGAAATTGAACCAGGGAGAACACTGAATATTAATCCTGACCTTTCACACTTCCAATCTAAACAATTACTAAAGGCTTTTTGGGAATGTAAAGAAGCCTTTGCTTGGGAGTATACAGATATAAAAGGAATCCTTGCTGATTTATGTACTCATCACATATACATTAAAGAATAATGTCAACCTGTTAGGAAGCCAAAGAGAAGAATGAATTCTTCCTTAAAAAACATTGTCAAAAGTGAACTACAAAAGCTATTAGATGTGGGATTTATTTATCTTATATTAGACAGTTAATGGGTTTCCCCTCTGGTCATTGTTCCTAATAAGAATGGCAAGTGTTGGATTTGTATTCATTACAGGGAATTAAATAAAGCAACTCAAAAATATCATTTTCCCTTACCCTTTATTGATGAGGTCCTTTATACATTAGCCAGAATGAATTTTATCTCCTTTTTGGATGTATTTAGTGAATACAATCTAATAAAAATAACTCCTGAGGATAAATATAAAACTACCTTCACATGGTCTTGGGGAACCTTTGCCTACCAGGTCTTTCAATTTGGTCTCTATAATGCACCCACTACCTTTCAATGGGAAATATTAGGAGTTGTTTGTGATCTAATCAATGATATTTTTGAAATCTACATGGATGACTTCACCCCATATGAGGATTATTTTGCAGAAGCTCCAAAGAACTTAGAGTATGTACTCAAAATATGTAAGAAAACACATGTTTCTCTTGGTGGAATGAGATTCCATATGATCATGAAAGAAGGAATAGTGTTGGGACACTTGCTTTGAGCTGCAGGAATTTAGGTTGATCCTACTAAGTAGAGGTAATATTAAATTTTCCTACACCTAAGGTATTGACACATGTACGTAACTTTATCGGTTATGTTTTCTATTATTGGAATTTTATAGATCATTTTTCTAATATAGCATTCGCACTTTTGAAATTGTTACTTAAGGATGCAGAATTTTTGTGGACAGATGAATGTGAAGAAGCCTTTGTGGAAATAAAAGAACTAGTTTGCAAAGCTTTAATATTATGTGGTCCTGACTGGAAGCTCTCATTTCACATCTCTATAGATGCTTCTCAAACAATAGTAGGGGTAGTCTTGGGACAACAGGAGGACAAAAAACCATACACGATCTATTATGTTAACAAGAACTTGACTCCTGTCGAACTAAACTATATGGTAACTGAAAAGGAGTTTTTGGATGTTATTTATTTTATTGTTAAGTTTCAACATTACATTATAGGGTATCCAGAATTCGTGCACACTAGTCATATAACTGTTAGGTATTTGATGAATAAATCGATAACCCCTGGTTGTATTAGAAGGTCATTATTGCTAATTCAAGAATTTGATATTACCATTGTAGATAAGCTAGGGAAATATAATGTAGTTGTGTATTTCCTCTATAGGATGGATACTAATAATGAAGGTACACCTACAGAGGATATTTTCCAGATGAACTTCTATTTGCAATTTCTACTCACACTATGTGGTATGGAGATATTCCTAACTATATTGCTACAGGAAAAGTGCCCTCAACACTTACCATATAGAGAACAAAAAAAAGATTATTCATCACAGTGCCCACTATTGATGGATAGAGGGATATCTCTTTTATACAGGACCTGACCAACAAATTTGGTGTTGTGTAAGTGAAGATGACATCTATGATGTCTTGAAAGCTTCTCAATATGGCCCTTATGGGGAACATTTTATGGATAATTGGACAAGTCATAAGGTGTTACAACTGGGGTACGATTGGCCCGCTATTTTTCATGATGCAAGGAAATATGTTTTAGGATGCGATACTTTCTAGCAGATGGGTCAACCTAGCCGGGAAGATGAGATTTCATTACAACCCCAACTAGGTATTGAGCCATTTGAAAAATGGGCTATCAATTTTGTTGGGCCATTTAACCCTCCTTCACATCAGAAAGTTCACGTTTTGGATTTGCACAGATTATGTTACAAAGTGGGTAGAGGCCAAGGTTGTTGTGCAAGAAAAAAACATGTTGTCTCAAACTTTTTATTTGAAGAAAGTTTTGCTCGGTATGGAGCTCCTAGAGAGACCTTTTCAGATGGAGGGGCACAATTTACATCACATATGATAGCAGGACTTATTAAGAAGTATGTAATCAAGCATAGGGTGACATCTCCATATCATCCTTAGGCAAATGGCCAAGTCGAGAGAAAAAATAAGGTACTGAAGAATATTCTTACAAAGACTGTAGCAAACCATCACTGAAATTGGACCGAAAGTTTCTTGAGGCAATGTGGGCATATAGAACAACATAGTATAACGCAACAAGGTTTTCACTGTATGAGATTGTCTATGGGAAATCCAATTTTTTTGCTAGTGGAATTAGAAATTAATATAGTTAGGGCAACCCTTGAACTAGGTTTAAATCTTTCAGAAGCCCAAAAGCATGAACTGGAATAGTTAAATGAGTTGTATAAAATTCACTTGATAGTTATCTAGAATACTGTTGTAATTCAGTAGAAGTGAACTAAATGACATGACAATTTATTAAGAGAAAGGTGTTTCAAATAAGGGATTGGGAATTTCTCTATCATTCTTGGTTCAAATAATTTAAAAGGAAACTATACTCTAGATGGATGGCACCATATGAAGTGGACACGGTTTTTGATAATGGGACTATTAGACTTATAATAATCGACGAGGCACATACTCCCCTGACTATAAATGGACATCACCTCAGTTTGTATCATCATCCAAATTCTAAAGATTCATTTATTAAACATTTCTTTGATAATTTTGGTTTTGAAATTGTTAGTGCAAAAAACTCTTCCTCTGCACCTGTGATATATATCTATATATAATAATAATAATAATAATAATAAAAATAAAATGTTGTTACTACTCTGTCATTATTTTTCTTGCAGGTACTACACTGGTATTGTTACTTCACTAGTTTTTTTACTCCCCTAGTGTTGTTACTCCTCTGGCGTTGTTACTCCCCTGCAGATGTTACTCTATAGATGTTGATTTCGTCTAAGTACTTCACTCTTGTTGTTACTCCTCTGGTGTTGCTACTCCTCCAGCACTATCACTCCTCCCATGTTGTTACTCGATGGCAAATTCATCTAAGTATTCCGCTGGTTTTGTTACTCCATTTTTGTTCCTCCTCTTGTGCGGTTACTCCTCCGGTGTTGTTACTCAGTGAAGATTCTGTCTAAGTACTCCCCTCTTGTTGTTACTCCTTGGTTGTTGTTATGCTCTGAATTTAAATAGGAAGGCAAGAAATTATAGATATAACCATAAATATAGAGATGTAGCATAAATAACACTTCCTTTGCTTAATATAAAATAATGAGATATGCTTACAAACATAATGGAAATGAGACTAGCATAGGTGATGGTAGCTTATCAATGAGAATATATGTGGCAGCTACATGCGTCTAAATTGAGTTACAATGAGGCTCAAGGACCTTTTTATTATTGAAAAATAAGAGAAAACCCTATACAACCAAAACGCTAACCCAAGGAGATGTAACACCAAAAGTTTATGGGCCCCGTTGGGGTTAGTTGGGCAACAAACTTCTTGGGGTGGTAATTTGGTCATATTATCTCTATTTGGCGTGCATGATACCTTGTTGGAAAGAACACTATGAGGAATACAACTAAGAATGTGATTTCCAATGAAACCACTAGAGTGATTTTGCCAAAAAATGTCGTTTAGGACCTCAAAATGTCTTCAGAAGTTCAGGACTCCAAAAAAATCCAAGAATAGTAAATTTTGCTATAATTAGGGAAAATAAGAGAGAGTAAAAGAAAAATGGTGAGGGTCCAAGTGGAATAGGCAGGTGGCCACCAGTTTCCACCTGGATCATTCCTCCCCCATTAGGAACAATCGTATCCATTGTGTTGAGTTCCTCCATGAGATGAGGAAACTTCTACTGTATTAGCACCTAAATCTGCCTTAGGCTGAAGGAAGGCAAAAATTAGGGTAACCACAAACCATGCTCAGTTTGGTAGCTAGCCCTACCAGAGCAGGAGAGGACTCTCTCCAAGTCACGCTCAGTGAATAGATAATCGAAAATGGTATGAGATGACTTACAATGCAATATTTACCTTAGGCTAGTAAGTGAATAGGGATTCTAGAAAAAAAATTCATGAATGACCGAGCTTCTGGGATGTTATGGGACCGGCGCTCAGCAAAGAACAAAGAATTTAATACAAAGGCACAGATTATTCCGTGAGGCAAGGTAGGCAAAAAATGTAACAATTTAGTTTGAGTTACCGCGACATGAATAGATTGCTGGAGAAAGTGAAAAGGGCATAGTGACATGAATTCTTTTCAACAAAAGAATAACACTGAACATGAAATTTTCCCACAGGCAGAGTAATAAAATTGAATTCTACCTAATCTCACTCAGAAAATTTCACTGGAAAAGAACATGAATTGAATTATGAAACATAACTAAATACATATGAAAACATAAGAGACACATTTGCTACACTCACAACCACAAGAATCTCATAAAACAGAGCCGCTGCCTTTCATTAATTCTCTGTCAAAAGTACACAGTGAAGAAACAAAGTTTCTTTCCGACAGTCTCCCAAAAGTTACAAGCCAACCAAACCTTTGCAAATAACTTGCATACAATATATAGAAAGTGTGAGGAAGAGATAGAATGCCCAGGGGTTGGGAAGTTACTCAAAACATTACAAAATGGAGATGGAGAGCCAACCATCAGCTACAGGTGCAGCGCTGCAAACATGACATTTGGCATTGGGGTGACCGTTTTCCTTCCTTCGCCACTTGGATAGAAACCAATATAGAGAAAAAAACTCTTTAAATGCTGCCTTTGGTGCCAAAAAACTGAAGTGAAAATGACTGGGCCCACTTGGAGAAGTTTCGAACCAAAATTTCGCGAAACGGAAGCAAATTGGCAATTTTTTCCTCTGTGTGCCGCACCATTTTTCTTGTGCGTCGTGCTACTTTGGCACCTATTTTGGGGCACTTGAAGGTGTCAAAAATGTGCTAAAGTGGGCTAGTTGGAAAGCCTGTCCTATCTACTTTCTAACCCAACTGGAATTTCTGAATTTGGTACTCATTTGCCCCTCCAAATCTTCATCCTCTCAAGACTGCTTTCTGTGTGTCAAAAAAGTGGCAGAGAGGCCATTTTTGGATGTTTTTTGACCTTTAGGAGACCCAGACCTTGCCAAAATCTCTTGCCAGTACACCAGTAGTTGTAATTTTCAATGCCAAATCCAAATCTGCAAGCCATTTCTCAATTGGAGCCATATAATTTTAGCGTCGCGCCACTTAGGGAGAAAATCCCTGTTTTTTGCCCAAAAAATTTCCCTGTGACCAAAAATTGCCCAAATTTTTTGAAATTTGGGCAGGAAGTTCTCTATGGGGTGCCATGCTGAGCCAAGGAAGCCTCAGCCAAGATTCTAAGCCTATATTTCTCTTTTTCCCGTTTTGCCCTTCTTGTTGCTTTCCTCAATTTTGTTTTTAAACTCCTTATCCGGGCCTGTGCACTCATGTTTCGCACCCTCTAACGGAAAGCCATATGTATCAATAGAGCAAGGTCCTGGTCGGCTTTGTCCAGCATCCTCTCCAAATGCATGTTGACCCTCTCAAGGTTGGCCTCCCAATCCTCATTGATTGCTTGCTCCAAAGATGTGAGCGCAACGCTTCTTCTCTGAGCAGCTTGACGATGATCATAGATGTTCTGCAGCTTCATGATTGTTTGTTGGTCATCAAGCTGTTTGTTTCTCCGCTCTAGCTAGTTCATGTTCCATTTGGCCCTCTCTAAGTCAAGGGACAAGGAGTCAATCACTGACTGCTACTCCTCGATGATCTCTATGAGCTCCTCATTTGTTGGTTCTGCATCTGTCCCATCATCCTGGAGGAGAACAAACTCGGTCTCTCACTCACCTGATGGTCCTTCCTCCTGCACTAGCTCCTTACCCTTACCCTGCTCCTATGGTGTTGATATTGGAAACGAGGCCCCTTCCACCAGGGGTGGAGATAACACTCATTTTGATGCTGCAAATAAGGGTCTACTGCCTTTATGATAGGTGATGTATACTGGCATAGTGGCAGTCTTATGTCACTCATATTGATGAGATGGCCCCCCTACCTCATGCTCTGACTCTGAAACCACCTGTGGAGTGCTAAAGAAGTCATGAGAGATGAATTCCACCCAAGAAATACCCTGCAATCCCAACTGATGGTCTACCAAAATTCGGATAAGGGCAAAGTGATACACACTATTGAGCTGTTGTTGAGGGGTCTTGTGCTGCATGAAATTTCTCATCCTCTCTATGTTCCCGCAGATGAAGAATGGGAGGTTCATCATCCACACCCTGGTAAAGTGCATGAGCAACCTGATGTGATAGGCATAAAGGCGAGAAAACCTCCCCTCGCAACTGAAGTACTTCATGATCAATTTCATGAGCGGGGCATACTCATCTTTCAGAAATCTGAACAGAAAAACTTTCGTGAGGTGGCTCAAACAATTGTCTTTGATGTAAGGCTCATAACAATGCCTCTTTACCTCCTTTTTCTTATGTCACTGCTCTCCAATGTTTGGTATGCCTGTTGCCACTGATATGGTCTCAGGTGTCAATGTGAAAGTAACCCCAGCCAAGATGGACTTTCCTCCATGTAGGTGAAGTGAAAAAAGTCAGGCCAACTCATGATGAACTCTGACATTTTCCACCCTCTGACAAAATTTGAAACACGTTAAGTGCTGGAAGCAAGACATAGAAAGAGGGCATGCCTACAACTCGGTGAGGGTGTTTGGCTCATCCCTAAGATGTCTGCCACTCCGATGATGTCTCCTTTGGGCCCTTTCTCCCGAAGTTGTGTCACTGTGGGTCTCCTCCTCATACTCTGATGAAACTTCGAATGCCATTACTGTTGTTTGTACCCTGGGTTTAATGCTGCCCTTGAATTCCAATGAAGCTGGTAGTGGCCCTGAAAATCTGCCACCAAGGGGACAATAAAACATGGAGTATTAGGAGGGGAATGATGAAATAGGGATAGGGGTTTAAAGGGAGAGATTTATCATGGATTTGGGAGTAGTTTGGGTATAGGGTTGATGGGGTAGGTTTTGAACATATTGGCAACACTGCCACTGTAGCATAAACCCTAGGATTATGTCTTCCTTGTGTCTTCTTTTGTTGGCTTTATAAAAATGTTTGCACTTGATTTATACCCCTACCACCATGCTATCCCTTTCAATTTTGATTCAAGAACTGAGGTAGGTGGCCTACCTTTCAAATTTGGTGAGCATTCAAAAGTTTTTAGGTAGATTGGATAGTTTCTGGGACTTATATTTCTGTGCACCGCGCGCTGGGTATGCACCGCGCCAGTGTTATATTCACACAATGGGCGGGCCCCATGTGCACCGTGCACAATGAGTGCGTCGCGCTCTTTGGTGTGTGTGCCATGAGCTATGAAAACACTCAAATTTTCCCCTAATATTTAACTCTTTGACTCTTTGACCATGCATACCTCTCCCAAATCTTTGCTTGTCCAATGGGCTGGTCCTATGGTGATTTTGCATTAACCAAATAGTGGAGGAAAAGGGAGAGGGTTTGGTGGTGACTTAGGGTAGGGGCTTATGAAAAATGATAAGGGAGGATGGGAAAAATGATAGGTGAGGGGAATAGATGAGTGGGGTGAAGCCTTGGCAATACCAACACAAATTTACAACCTCAGCCTTCATATTCTTGTTTCTTTTCTCATGGGTGACATTATAGGTTTGGGTGAAATTCAACCTCTTCACAAACACCATATCCTTGACAAAACTTGATGAGCAGGTGATGTCATAAGGCTTACCTCTCAATTTGATCACTTTTCCCAAAGTTTGAAGTGGTTTGGCACCGTTTCTTGGCTGCTGGACTGTGTGCGTCAAGCGCCTTGTATGTGCCACGCCCGTGTAATCTTTCAACGACGGGCTAGTTGCGTATGCGTCGTGCCCAGTGAGTGCGCCGTGCCCCTAGTTATATGCGCCGCGCGCTCCCAAAACCTGCTTACGCTCACTCAAACTTCTCCAATCTCACCCTCACACCTTTGAAATGCTTTCTCCAAGTCTTGCAAGAGCACAATGCTTTTGATTTGGGTCAAAACATGTATTTATAGCCTTGGAGGAGATGGGTTTGATTTTTGTCTCTTTGAAAACCCCTTTTCTAATGTTGAGTTTTGCACATTTTCATTGACCTTTAAACACATTGATTTTCACTTTCCCTTTGACATTTTGGATCAAATGATGAAATTTTCAGCACCTTTTTGCAGGGTCGGTACGACAGAGCATTTGGCCATGTAAATCATAACTACATCTGAAAATTCAACTGGTGATTTTTTGGAAAATTTGTCACAATTGACCTTGTTTGACTTTTCTAAGAGTCGATGTCTCTCCAGGTGATGATGAAGCTTTCTGAACCATAGCTATGTAAGGCCTCCCTCTGGCCTGCATGGCTTTTTGTGGACATGTTTTCAAAGACCAAATTGATGAATTCCTAGAGCCAAACATAAAATGACTTTGTCCTGTAAAGGACTAGACCTTGACTATCATGACCTTCGGTGATTATGGACAAAGACCTGAGCCAGCAAGAGCTAGACATGAGGGAAAATGACTAGCATGACTTTCTCCATCAGATCATGGAATGTCCCTAGTGAAATGTAGCTAAGTGAATGGAGCGGGACACCTAAAATTGAAATGCACAAAGAGTTTTGATCTCTGATGGAGGGCTGTCCAGATCGACTCTAACATTGGCTCCAATGGGGGATGGTAGCTCCTTGGAGATGCCAAGAACAGCGGATCTCTGGAGGAGCTAGATAGTGCCTCTTGTCCGTTGGGCTATGGAGTCATCATTTCAGTAAACAGCACAGGACTCTGACTTCTTTATGGAACTGAAATGACTAAGAAATTGGCTCTACTTGACATTGAAATAACTCAAAAACTAGCTTTACAGACTGAAACCAAACTGAAATAAAAATGGTATTTACAATGACAGTGGAAGCAGTGTTAATAGATCAGCAGTGATATCGCTTGAGCAACTGACCATTGATCGGCCCTCCAGGACAATCTTCCCCATTCATTTCCTTAAGAAGAAAGCCACTCTGACCACTATATGCTGCAATCTTGAAAGGACCTTTCCAAAGATTTTCGAACTTTCCGTGCTTGCCTTGTTCTTCATTCCTTGCATCCCACTTCAGCACCACATAATCCAACTAAAATTTATCTGCTTTTTCTTTTGTCATAGATTTTCTTTATCTTCTCCTACAACTTGGATGTGTTTTTGAAAACTTCTTCTCTTGTTTGCTGCAAGTGGATGATATGATTCAGCCTTCTCTACATGGGATCTTCTTCACTGCCGGCCTCCTGAAAAAGTCTGACCACCGGGGTAGCAAGAGAGGTGGGGAATACTATGTCAACTCCATAAACAAGCTCAAACGGTGACATACAAATAGACTTTTTCTGACTGATCCGATCTACCCAAAGCTCATGGACCAACCTCTTGTTCCAGCTCTTCTTATTTATTTCCAGCAGCTTCTTCATGATGTTTACCAAAGATTTATTCGAAGATTCCACCAATCCATTGCCTTGTGGATGATAGGCAGTTGAATGACCCAAAATTATGTGATATTTATGACAAAATTCTACCATCCTTTTCAATTTGAAAGCTGATGCATTATCAGGGATTAATTTTTGGACAACCAAAGCGAGACAAGATGTTATTTTTTAGAAACGAAATGATTACTGTGTTTGTGGCTTGTCTAGTAGGGGCTGCCTCAATCCATTTTGTAAAATAGTCTGTCGTTGTAAGGATCCATCTATGCTGTCTGGAAGAGGCGGGATGAATTTCCCCAATGAAATCCAATCCCCACTGTTGGAATGGAGCGCTCACTTCAATAGGCTAAAGTGGCAAACGCTGTAATTTTTGTTTTCCTTCGAAAATCTGACATTTATGATAGCGCTTGACCATCTTATGCACATCAACAAACAAAGTAGGCTAGTAGTTGTTGTTGGGAAAAGTATCCAATACGGAATGACCCTATCCCACTCTAAGGGTGATAGTACCTCAGCAACAATTGAATGCAAAGCTATTCAAGATTACTTCTTTATGAGATGAGAGAGAGAAGAGAAAGGGGATCCACTAACCGTTATCTTCCGCTAATGGTTGATCCAATCTTCCCTCTTTGCTGCTTGCTCCTAGCTCCTTGCTCTTTCACCGGCCCAGCTACACAAAGATCCTGTAAAAGCACAAGAAAAGGAAACTACAAGAAGCATACATCCATAATCGATTCAGGGATTAGAATAAATCAAATATACAAGCATCAATTCACCATTGAGACACATGTATATAGAAGAACCTCAAATACTTTATTAATGGAAGAAGTAATGTTCTGAGAGTGTTACAACCATAATAGGCCCAATCCAGCAACACCTCCCAGCAGAAAGAAATCTCCTCTTCACCACCTTCAAGCAAATCACCCAATAGTTCTATACTCAAACCAACAACACTTCCTTACTTGCACAAAATTCCAGCCTCCTTAGACCTCATGAGAGAGCTCTATATATAGGAGTTTTGGAGAAAGGATGAGTCAGCTTGAGGCTGGCATGAAGCTGACTAGTGTCCTCTCCCACTTGAGTTATTCTTCAGTTCTTGAGTCTAGTTGGAGGTTCTTTCTTCCACTTGGAGATCTAGATCCTCTTACTCATCACAAGGCGAATTCCCTGATCCAAGTGTCATTTTGGAAGCTTCCTGGGCATTTGACACCTTGCAGAATGGTTGTGCCACTTGGCCAATCTCGCCCAGTGCAGGTAGCCTTCATTGCTTTTGACATTCAGCGCAGGTACAGAGTGGAGCAGTTGACATTCAGTGCAGATGCTCAGTGGAGCAGCTGACATGATCCAGAAATGGCTTGTTTTTGAGTGTTTTCAGGTGGAGAACTGATTTTCAGTGTTGTGGTTTGCTGACCTTGTTCCCCTAGGGGTAGGAACAACATGTTTAGGGACTTTGGATCCCTCAGATTATTGACATTTCATGCTTCATTCTGTTATGCACAAAAATGTCTATAACAGTTGCCCCCTAAAGTATGAGGTCGTTTATCGGGTGAAATGCTTTATCAGGAGGATCCGAAGTTCATTCAATCGCTGAGAGGTGACCTGTAGTAAAATACAATACAATACATTATTTTTCATTCTGCTTTCATGATCTAGCTGAGGCGGTCATTCCCATGCTCAGCTTTATAAATTCATTTTGGTACATATAACAGACGACCGTCTGATGGTAGACTGATAATTCTCTGCTGAAGTTATCATCCTTTGAGTAGGATGATCATCTGCTGCAATAATGTACATATCAAATGTCTTTATATTTTCTGAATATATATCGCAGCCCGGATGGATGAAACTAGATCCGGGGTCTTCAAACTCGTTCGATCTTCACTCTAAGTACAAGTCGATCCATGTGAGAATTTTGCTGAAGTCGAACATGGAAAGACATCGCTTGATTACCGGTCAATGATGTAAACCGTTAACAAGCGCGAGAGGAATCACCGATAATGATAATGACCCTCAAGGTACTGCAGTACAATTCACGTGGTGTGAATAAAGGACTTGGCGTCGAACACCACGCAAAATCTTCTGGTCGAAGGTCATTGATGTATACCTGTCGCCGGAAGTGAGAAACTTGCCATTGAGGCATGCAAGCTTCAAAGTACTGAGGGGGGTGTTCCTAGATCAACTTCTTGGATAATGAGCTGAAGTCGACAAGAAGTGATCCGTCAAAGGAGGGCCTTAATGAATCCCACATCAGTGACACGGAACGGAGCTAATGATTTTAGTGGAGGTGAAAACAATCCGTGAAATATGATTCAGGGTGGCGATCATGGGTGGATGAAGGATAATGTATGGCAGTGGATGGGACACGGTTGACTCTTTCTGAACAACATCTCTTGAACATATAATGACACTGATGTGATGGATCGGTAGCATTACCCCAAATACGGATGGTTTGGCGAAGACCATGGTGATGAGACCGGTGAATGAAACAACCCAACCCGATGTGATACGGAGGACAAAGTGTCATGTTCAAGAGCAACTTGCTACCATTAAAGCTTTGAGGTTCTCCCAATTTTTCCCCAGTCATTTTTGACCAGTACCTTTTTATTTTTGTCAAGCTTGAGGAGGATAACATATGCTTGTTCTATAACCTGCCCTTTGGGCAAGCCCATCGCTATGTTTTAACGAGCCTAGCGATAGGGAAACTCATTCTCGTCTAAAGACAAGTTTGTTGCTATTTAATCATTTTAACGAGTCTAGCGACAAAGACAACTCGGTCCTTTTCATTTTTAGAGAGTCTGAAAAGGTACAGAAAGTTAACTCCAAAATTCCTTTTTCGTCATCTAATCCCTTAAGTCTGAAAAAGTATAAAACAATACAGAAGGGATGAGTTTTCGATAACTTTAACGAGCCGAATAAAACAAGCGCTCGACCTTTTTGTGCAATAATCCCTCAGGTCCAAAAAGATTAAAATCTAGAGGAGGGATAGCTCTTCCGGTCCTGTTAACGAGCTGGAAGGCCAAAACTCGACAAACTTTTCATATTTTATGAGTCAATTGAAAAGAGCTCAAAGAAGACTCGTCTTTTGAGGAACGAGTGATAAACAGGGATAGCAGTAGATTCCAGGTACAGGTTGGAAATTTCCAATCCCGGCAGTGTCATAAGGATGGCTAAGTGAAATCACTCTTCGCAGCTGTTCCTCAAAATGGGTAAACAATCATATGGGGGTGAACGATCGGCCAAATGGAATGGAGGTGGCAAGTGCAAACACGACCAAGGCTTTTTATGGCTAATAAATTTACGATCACAATGGTTATTTACCGAAATAGGTTCATTTTTTAATGAGCTTAAACTCTGGAGGAAACTCTTGCTCACGCTTTTCTATTTTTTAACGAGCATAAATTCCGCGGTAAAACTGCTCGAATCTCGCGTTTATTTTTTAACGAGCATGAACTTTATGCTAAAACTGCTCGATATACCAGTCATAAGATAAGAAATGTCTCCTGTGAGATCTCTATTTTTTATAGAGCTTCATCTTCACTAAGCTTTGCTCCCTCTCATCCTTTCTTTATGCAAGTTCGGAAACGGCTAATCCCAAAAACAGATAAATAACCGCCCCTAGCTTGCACTCCAAAAGGTTTGCATGCCCCCAGGTATAAAGTACAATTTCAAGGCTGCCCCTACTTATCCGATAAAACATTTGTTTTAAAGGGTGAGGCTTGCCTCTTCCTGGTTACCCAAAGATTGTTTTGTTAACACCATCAAACGAAAACATTTCCTCGGCACTGTCTACCGAAGTAGACAATGGTGAATGACCTTTGTCAAACAAGTAACCTTATCAAAAGAATCCTATCCCAGAACAACCCCTCTTCCACACACGGACGGGGTACGGACTAGTCATATTCTTTCGCGGAAATTCTACCTTATACCCGGGGTTTCCTCTGCCCGAAGCAGACCAGGATGCATGCCCCCTGGGTTCCAGTCCCATCTTTCTGAATCACCCTTTTAACAATATAGGGGCCCATCCATAAGGACTTGAATTTACCTGCTCCCAATTTATCGGATTCTTGAGCATAAAGTAAGACCAAATCACCTTCTGAGAAGACACGGAGTTTGACATTTTTGTCGAACTGAGCCTTGACTCGTTTCTTATGAGCCTCGTTAGCCAAAGTGGCGTCACGACGGGTTTCATCCAACTGGATTAATTCTAAGAAAGGAGCCTCTTCCTCTGAAGTTCCCGGAGGAGATCGATTGCGAGTTTAAGCGACTAAATTTCGCACTCGGTTGGCAAGATTGCTTCTAGGCCATACACCAGTTGAAAAGGTGTGAACCCGGTTGCGTTCTTTACCGAGGTCCGGTAAGCCCACAAAGCTGAGTACAGGATTAGGTGCCATCTTCTTTTATGAACCCCGATCATCCTTTGCAACATACGCTTCAGGACTTTGTTGATTGGCTCAACTTGTCCGTTGGCTTGCGGGTAATATGGGGTAGAGCTGTCGTGAGATAGCCCTAGCTTGGCAGCTAATTCGTCCATCATGTGATTGCGAAAATGTGATCCATGATCTGTAACTATAGCCTGTGGTATGCCGAACCTGGCGACTACATGATTGAAAAAGAAAAGGGCAGCTGTTTCACCAGTGTTACCCAATGTAGGCATCGCCTCGGCCCATTTGGTAAAATAGTCAACAGCGACTATTATATACCCATGCCCCCCGGTCGAGGTGGGGTTACATTGCATGAAATCGATGCCCCACTTGGCGAAGGGCCCAACAGCAACTATCGGCTGTAAAGGTGTGGGTGGTCGTCTGGTTTTGCTATCAAAGATTTGACAAGCATGGCAACTTCTGACTGCGGTTATGCAATCTTTAAACATGGTTGGCCAGAAGTATCCTGCTCGTAAGATTCTTTGTGCTGTTGCATATCCAGATTGATGCCCCCCACACGCGCCTGAATGACAATTATTCAGGGCTTTTTCGGCCTCCTCATGGGTAAGGCACCTCCTCAAAACCGTATCAACACCACGATAGTAAAGTGAATCACCGACGATCATTTAGTCTTTCGCTTGGTATCGTATACGTTTTTGTTCTTAGCGAGAGGTGTTAGGCCTGAACTTTTGGGTTTGGAGATAAACTATGATATCTCCATACCACTCATCGCTTGTAGATATGAGAAACAAACTTTCGTCCATGATTGACTCTTCTGATGTTTCATCGTTGGACGACGATGGGAAATCACATAATAATTCCGCGAAAACTAGAGCTTTCTTTGATTTGGACTTTACAAATTCCAGATCAAACTCTTGAAGGATCGCTATCCATTTTGAATACTTGCCCCCAAGCAACTGTCGAGACAGTATATAAGTCATGGGGTTGCAATCTGACAAGATGGTAGTTTTCCGAAAGAGGACATAATGTCGAAACCTTTGAATCGCTTGAATAGCTGCAAGCGCTAGTTTTTCAACATAAGAATATTTACTTTCTGTATCGTTTAAGTTTTTACTTAAATAATAGATAGGATGTTCAATTCCATCGACTTCTTGAACTAAAACCATTGCAATGGTTGTATCCGCTGCAGCCAGATACAGGTTAAAATCTCTTTGATAGTCCGAGGCGTACATTAATGATGCTTTTACTAGACAATCTTTCAGAGCATCAAAGGAAGCTTGTGCCACCTGGTCCCAGACAAAAGGTACATCCGTTTTCAAAAGACGAGTGTAACCCTTAGCAAGTTCTGCGTAATTTGGAATGAACCTCCTCAGAAAGTTTGCTTTCCCTTGGAGTTTCTGAATCTGAAGCAAATTCGAAGGTGGAGGCAAATTAATGATTGCCTGAACCTTACAGGGGTAGAGACGAATCCCGTCTTTAGAGACTACAAAGCCAAGAAAATGACCAGAACTGACGCAAAACACACATTTGTGTGGATTGAGTCTTATCTTGTAGTGTCAGCAACGTAGAAATATCGCTCTTAAATGCTGCGGGTGATTAGTCCGCTTTCGCGAATGAGCCAGAAGATCGTCGAGATAAGGTTGAACAATGTTCTTGATGTCATGGAAGGCATAATTCATCGCCCTCTGAAACGTCGCCCCTGCGTTCTTCAAACCAAAGGGTAATTTTCGATAAGCGAATGTGCCCCACGGACAAATAAATGTAGTCTTTGACTGGTCCTGTGGGCGGATATTTATCTGATTATACCCTAAAAATCCATCCATAAATGAAAAGATTTCACATCCGGCGCATTCATCAATTATCTGGTCGATGAAGGGTGTAGGGTAGTTGTCCTTCGGACAAGCTTGGTTTACATCCCTATAATCGACACACACTCTAATCGTCCCTTGTTTTTTCATAACAGGGACAATGTTTGATACCCAATCGGTTAGAGGAACCGGGTAGATGAATCCAGCATGGAGAAGCTTTTCAACTTCCGCTTTAATGGCAGCGGCTTTCTTCGGGTGCACTTGCCGAAGCCGTTGTCTTACTGGTTTGACATCAGGATACATTTTAATTTCATGTTCAACTATACTCGAGTCAATGCCTAGCATTTCATCATATGACCAAGCAAAGACATCTCTAAATTCGCGAAAAAGAGCGTTATATATTCCCAGTTCTGAAGGGGAACAACCTTTGCCGACATAAATATTCTCTACAACATCTGTTTTTGTCGAGATATTTATGGCTATAGTCTCTTCAATATTGGATAGGTTTCGCTCAGAATCCATCGTATTTACAGTATTCGTTAGGAACTCAAATACTGAAGGGTGATAAAGGTCACTTTGAGTATCTTCTTCATACTCCGGAAGAAGGGAACGATGGTGGTGATCATTCCATGGTGCCCCCTCAATCATCATTGATTGTAAGATTCCTTCGTCAGCCCCATGTACTTTCGATCAAGGATCTAATGGGGTTCCATATTCTCTAGACCTATCTACCCAAACGCTTGACGAGCGTTGATTTTGGCTCGCCTCCCATGCCTGAAACATTGATTGCTACAATATTTCCAAAGGGCTTGGGGACAACACCATTGCATGATCCATGTTGACCTTCGTGGAAGATATCATGTTGCAGGTCGCTACAAACGGTACATTTCCTATATAAATAGGAGGTGGTAGCGCGAAAGTTCCCATCAATGTGGGGTCTTTCAATAATCCTACTCCGATATCTTGAATTGAATGGTTACTTTCATGGATCATGGGAATGCTTCCCGTAACTTGTGAACCATTTGGGAGGAAATTCTGTTGGTCGACGATCGTAATCCCTCCTTCAAACAGGAATGCGATCTTCCTAAAATAAGTCGACACGACAGCTGCCATGGCATAAATCCATGGTCTTCCCAGTAGGATGTTATAGTCAAGATTTCCATCAATGACTTCAACATCAATTTCTATTGTCTTTCCTCCTAGTTCAACTTTCAAGTTATTAAGGATACCGTATGGGGTATAAGTCCTTCCGTCGAAAGCCTTTAATGTCGTCGATGATCGAGACAAGGTTGGAGATCCTAAAGTTTTCCAGCAGCTCATCGACATAATACATGTCGATGCCCCCTCATCAATAATCGTTCTGTGAACAGTTTTGTTGAGGACTTTCACTTGAATAAGGAAAGCTAGTTGAGCCGGTAACTGAGGATCATATCCCTTGTGATCAAAGGATACAAGATTGGAATCCTTAGGATCAACCCCACCAATTGCTGATAACAACGCCTGCCTTTGGGTTGGACAATTTTGTAGCACCTCAAGAGTCGACATAGCGGATGGCGATTGAGCCAAATCTTCCACTATGTTATAATGCTGCGCCGCTCTGGCGCGAGGATTAAATGTCGACTTGTGTACTACACCCTTTGGCGGTTTTATTGTTAATTCAGGGATGATGGGTGGTACAACTTCTGTCGAAGTTGTTGTCGAACTACTTGGTTGATCTTTACCTTTTTCGTTCGACATCTGAGGATTCCCATAATCTTTATTCCTTGTCGAAATCAAAGCATCATTCTGCTGTTTCGAGACCGACAACATAAGTACTTGTGACGGGGAAGCATTTCCACTATCAACCAGATTTTGACCTGGGTTGGGAAATGGATCAGTTAACACCGCTGAGGTTTGGGAACTTTTAAAGAACCTCTTTAACTCAGCTTTGAATGGGCAATTCCTTGTGTAATGATCCTCTTCATCACATATTTGACATGGATAATTTTGTTTTCCTTTCCCAGGAGGGTTTGAAGAATTTTCCTTAGGCGATGATTCACCTTGTTTTTTCTTCTTCCCTTTGTTTTGTTTCTTCTTGCTTCCTGGTTGATTGGTTTCTTTGCCTTTATCTTCTGATACGGCATTTACTTCCGAAGCAAGAATTTCTCCTTTTGCATTTTGATCCGAATTCTTACGGGCTTTCTTTGAAGAAGCCTTTATCAATTTCGCGTTTGTTGTGCCAATCACCCTGTCACCGCCATGAGAGTCACTATTTGATTTAGGAGGGGGAGGAATTGAAAATTCCGGTCTAGGGGCGTCGGGTATTTTGTCATAGAGCGTGCCGGACTGGGTATAAACTAAGTCCAAATACTGCGCACGAGCAATGACTTGCTCCTCTGTTACGACCCCCCCTTTGGCCACATCTTCCGTAATAGCCAGAAGTAACGACTTTATAAACCATTCAGCTAACAGCTGATCGGGAACATATGTTTTCACCATCCTACGGCGACGACGCCACTCATGTATATGATTAGATATATGGGTGGCAGTCGTCTGCTTGAAGTTGGTTAATATTTCTGTTCCCGTTTCATACCTTATCGGTAATTGAAAATGGGTTAAGAAAGTCATGGCTAGGGAACTAAAATTGTCGAAAGAGGCTCTTGGCAATTCAATATACCATTTGGCCGCTGGACCTGTCAATGTCCTTTGAAAAAGGCGAAGCCTTATTGAATCGTCGTTAAGGGTGTTCGACGAACACCACAGATGGAAAGTCATCACGTGATTCGATGGGTCTTCACCTGGATTTCCATTGAATTTAGGAATGTCAGATGGAAGTTTATGAGGAATAGCTGGCCACCAAGGGGCATAAGCAATCGGATCGTTGGTTAACCGGTGTAGATCGGGTAACTCTAAAGTTGCCACGAATGGTAACTGTTGATTCAGGTTAGGCGAAGCGTAACCAGGGTACGACGGAATCGCTTGAGCAGTGGGCCTTTGGATACCAGCATAATGTAATTGATGTTGGTATGACTGATACGGTTGGTGGACTTGGCCACTGTAAAGTGGTTGATTTTGACCGTTCTGGATATACGGTTGTCCACTATTCGCAAAGATCTGCTGCTCAGAACCTTGGTACACTTGCTGGAATTGTGGTTGTTGGTATTGCACAAGCCATGGTTGTGAAGCCATGTTTTGTTGTGCTACACTAACCGTTGGACCGAGGTGTGGGGTAATTGTACCCGTTTGTACTTGTGTCGCCCCACAAGTTGGCGATTGTGGTTGTGACCCATGATCAAGTGGCTATTGCATTACAACCTGAGAAATCTGAGGTTGGCATGCAACAGGTATCGCTTGAAATTGTGACACTGTTACAATAGACGGTGTGGTTGGGATGTTCGTCACAGGTACACACTGTTGCATAGAATATACAACCCTTAGTTGTTGAGGTAGCATAGGTACCCAACTACTTGATGCAATTCCAGTATAACCTGGATACTGTTGAGAACTGCCGTATGGATATCCTCCCGGAGGAGGTAATGAAAGGGGATACTGCCCCCCATACGGGAGCAATCCTGAACTCAGAGGGATTGTTAGTCCTTGAGGACTAGATGGCCCAAATTGACCTCCATGAGGATCAATCTGTCGAGTCTCAACATAAGAGTTGCCGGGTATTACTCCGGATGAACAAACTGGAACAGACCAAAATGTCGAAATAGTCCCTTGATGGACTCCTTCTAGCTATTCAGAACTAGTTGGGACTGCTGGTATGCCGGCAAACATCGTCGGAGTGACGGCAGGGGCTTCTGCTGTCGCTGTGTCATTTGACACAGTCCTAGATGATGACGGTTGTTCAGACATTTTAAGTCTATCCAATAGATTGCCTAGCGATTCTACAGGAACTTCCACTTGTGGTGGATTAACTTCTGATGAAGGAAATAGAGTGACCCCGACTCCAAAATGAGTTGGAGTACTTGCTTGCGGGTCCTCTGCAATTTCCTCTATCACAATCAAACCCGGTGGAAGAGGAAGACCGTCAGGTCCGTAAAATATTTCTGGTGCCGAAGAAGTGGTTGTTTCGACAGCGACAGTTGTTTGAGGAGCAAAACTCTCTGGACCAGTTGCAGATGGAACTGGTTCAGTTATACAAGTATTTGCCCCCAGACTAGGATCAGTATTACTGTCCTTCTGTGGCTGTTGAACTTCCTCTATAGAGGCAGGGTTTCCATAAATGTTTGGAGTAACCGGAACCTCCGATGTAGTTGGAACACTTGTTCTAACTTTCAAAGGAGATTTTGAACCGGTCAAACGAGTTCGCTTTGCCCGTATTGTTTTCGATTCCGGCGAAAAAGACGGTTGACTCGTAAGCCTCCGCGAACGATGGGGTTTTAATTGACTTTCTTCCACGATTGCGGATTACTCGATCAACCAAAATATTAAAAGGGGAAATTTGTGTTTCCGAATTGAATGAATTTTATTAGACGCTTTTAGACACAACTTGCTTTTTCACTTTTTAAGAGTCGAGAAAAAGCTAAAGATGACTCTAGTCTCCTTCGATGTATTAACGAGCCTGAAGTGACAAATGCTCGGTTGGACTTTTTCAGTTATAGAGTTTGAAAAAGGCCAAAAGAAACTAATTTGGAGATCTAGGCAGAGGGTGTGCCAAACCTTTCGCAAAACCACAGAATACGTTTTACGGTACGAGTGGTCGATCTTCGTGAATGCTGTGTTCACTGCATTGCGATCAGTAGGGCGGCCGACACGGTTTCCTATGGATAAAAGCTTTGATCCTATAGGGGTATCCCAATATATACGCGACGGTACGTGGGAGCAAAAGTCCGTATTAGTGCCACCGACTCTCAGGAGGAATCACCCACCTTCGTCGAGATCGACAGTCACTACGTTTAACGACGCCGGAACACATCTCTAGCTTAGACCTCTATGTGTTTGCGTTATGTTTCAAAGCGTTGTTAGGTTCATTTAATATATTTTAAGTTGATCTTTTTAAAGTTTTCCTTTCAAGGTTCACCACGAGATGTTTTGATACAAATTCCTAAATGCAGTCTAAGATGAGAAGCAAGCTTTTTCAATCTTTTCGACTTATGAAAATCTTAACTACTGAGGGAAAAGAGAGATAAAATCCTTTCACACAGATCAAAGAGCATACAATAATGCAATTTTTCCCTAAATCAACATACAAACTTATATGCAAAATGCAAAATGCAGGTATTTCTTTTCTCTTCCTTAATGTTTGTGTGACACAAAAAGAAAGCTGTTGTATAATTTCGAATTCAATTTCAAGTGAAAGCAAACAAGTTTGTCCAAAATCAAAAGACACCTTAAGATTTACTTGTTTCGACACTAGAAATATATAAATTCAAACCATATGACGAAAGTGAAAGCTCAATCAGCTATGAACAACAAACAAACTAACTCTTAAGATCAAAACGACACTTAGTCACAGGTCTAGATCTAAGAGCCCACAACAAGATTAGTTCACTTTCGTTATGGGAAACTGTAAATGTACAAGAAATACACAAAGAAGAAACACAGTTTCTTTATACAACCGCGGCGGAATAGTGACAAGGAAAGTTGGTTTCAGATAGGCACATTGACTGGTAACAGGTAGCAAAACAAGAGTGAAAACAGGGCAAGAAACAGCAGGAAACCCTAGTAGCACTAGGCAAAACTGGTCCAGCGCAGGTGGTACACAGGCAGTTTGACCTTCAGCGCAGGTAGCCCCTTCGGGAACTGCGCTAAAATGCAGACAACCTTCACACAGCCTGCACTGAAGAACGAAACTTTCGTTTCTCTTGGTTTCCGGGTCACAGATTGCTCAAAAATCCACAGTTTTTGCTCAAATCAGAAGCTATCAGTCAAGGATACACTAAGGGATGGAAAGGAGGATGAAAAGCTATCACTAAGAGCTTATTAGATTCCTTGTGGATCAGCTCTTCAAATCATAAACTTGCCCAGAAACTGAGTTAGAGTAGCTGCCCTCTACTTTGTATTTGAAAGATCCAAATACAGTTCGATTCGGTACTCCCTTTATTTATGAAATGAATAGCAAAAAACACAAACAACCAACAAGATACGGTCCCCAGTGGAGTCGCCAATTTGTTGTTGGGAAAAGTATGCAATACGGAATGACCCTATCCCACTCTAAGGGTGATAGTACCTCAGCAACAACTGAATGCAAAGCTATTCAAGATTACTTCTTTATGAGATGAGAGAGAGAAGAGAAAGGGGATCCACTAACCGTTATCTTCCGCTAATGGTTGATCCAATCTTCCCTCTTTGCTGCTTGCTCCTAGCTCCTTGCTCTTTCACCGGCCCAGCTACACAAAGATCCTGTAAAAGCACAAGAAAAGGAAACTACAAGAAGCATACATCCATAATCGATTCAGGGATTAGAATAAATCAAATATACAAGCATCAATTCACCATTGAGACACATGTATATAGAAGAACCTCAAATACTTTATTAATGGAAGAAGTAAAGTTCTGAGAGTGTTACAACCATAATAGGCCCAATCCAGCAACACCTCCCAGCAGAAAGAAATCTCCTCTTCACCTCCTTCAAGCAAATCACTCAATAGTTCTATACTCAAACCAACAGTACTTCCTTACTTGCACAAAATTCCAGCCTCCTTAGACCTCATGAGAGAGCTCTATATATAGGAGTTTTGGAGAAAGGATGAGTCAGCTTGAGGCTGGCATGAAGCTGACTAGTGTCCTCTCCCACTTCAGTTATTCTTCAGTTCTTGAGTCCACTTGGAGGTTCTTTCTTCCACTTGGAGATCTAGATCCTCTTACTCATCACAAGGCGAATTCCCTGATCCAAGTGTCATTTTGGAAGCTTCCTGGGCATTTGACACCTTGCAGAATGACTGTGCCACTTGGCCAATCTCGCCCAGCGCAGGTAGCCTTCATTGCTTTTGAGATTCAGCGCAGGTAAAGAGTGGAGCAGTTGACATTCAGCGCAGATGCTCAGTGGAGCAGCTGACATGATCCAGAAATGGCTTGTTTTTGAGTGTTTTCAGGTGGAGAACTGATTTTCAGTGTTGTGGTTTGCTGACCTTGTTCCCCTAGGGGTAGGAACAACATGTTTAGGGACTTTGGATCCCTCAGATTATTGCATTTCATGCTTCATGCTGTTAGGCACAAAAATGTCTATAACAATAGTATCCTGCTCTCAAAATTTTGTTCGCTGTTGATTTCCAAAAAAGATGACAACCAAACTCTCCTCCATGGAAATCCTCCATGACTCTCTTTGCCTCCTCTTCCACCAAACAATTTAACAAAATGCCACCGAGATATTTCCAATACAGTGCAGAATTCAAAATACAAAACTTAGGAGCCTTCAATTTGAGTGTTCTCGCTTTGTTTCTAGTCATGCTAGGTGGTGATGATATATTTTTTAGCACATATATTATATCTGAATACCATGGGGACAAAGCAAACATTTCAGATACCTAAATTGATGTTCCTTCCTCATTCTCATCGGACATGGCAGCGATCAGATTTATGTCCAAGGCATGCAAGTTTGATTTGGCCATTAGCTTCGCCAACCCCTGTCCTTTGACCAGCTTTGTAGGCTTTATCTCCACATCATATTCCAGCAAGGCTGCAATCCATTTTCCTCTTCTCCCCTCCGTATCAGTCTGCACTAAAACATCGTTTATATAAATATTAGGAACATAGGCCAGAATGTGAGAATGTAGGATATATACCCGGAAATCCTTCAATGCCTTCACCAATGCCAGGGCTTGCTTCTCAATGATGTTGTACTTTAAAGCTTCATCCCTTATAGCCCTGCTAAAGAATGCAATGGGTCTTTCATGATCATCTCTCTTCTGTAATAATATTACTGCCATAGTGTGCTCAGAAGCAAATGAAAACAATATGAAATCCTGAGTGTAGTCCAGGCTGACTAGAACTGGAGCTGAAGAAAGGGCCAATTTGACCAAGTTGAAAGATTTTACAGCCTCCTCTGTCCATTTCACCTGGCTGTCCTTCTTAAGCATTTTGGTCATTTCTCTTAAGTGTTCTGCAAGATTAGGCAGAAAGCGACGCAAAAAATTCATCTTACCATTAAATGATTGTATCTCCTTTTTTTTCCTAGGTAGATTGATTTGCTGAATTGCTTGCACACGTGATGGGTCTATACGAATGCCATCCTTTGAAATGATGTGCCCATGTAATTTGCCTTCCTCCATGGTGAACAAGCTCTTCTTAGGATTCAACGATAGACCATATTTCCTACATTTTTGAAAGACAGTGTTTAGGTGATGCATGTGCACTTCATCAGATTTGGAAAATACCGTCAAATCATCCAAGTACACCACCGAAAACACATCCTTCTCATTTGCAAAAGCCAAGTCCATTTCCCGCTGAAATGTGGCACCTGCATTCTTTAAACCGAAGGGCATTTTGGCATAGTGAAAGGTTCCCCATGGAGTGGTGAATGTTGTCTTGTCTCTATCATCTTCATGGATAGAAATTTGGTTATATCTGGAATAACCATCAAGCAGTGACATACGAGATGCCCCCACTACTCGGTGAAGTATATGGTCCATCTTGGGCAGTGGATAGTTGTCCTTCAATGAGACCTTATTTAGATTTCTGAAATCAATGCATAGTCGGATCTCACCGGTCTTCTTGCGTATAGGTACTAAGTTAGATATCCAATCTGAAAATTTGATGGGCACAATGATACCTGACTTGTACAACCTGTTTACCTCCTTTTTGATAGATGGCAACAACTTTGGATTTATCCTTCTCAGCCTTTTTCTAAATGGTTTTTGATTAGGCTTGATGGGTATTGTGTGCTGAATAATATTTGTATCATAGGTCTTTAAATCAGAATAATCCCAAGCAAACACATCTGCAAATGAAGCCATCAAACTGATGTATTGGTCCTTGATCTTTGGCGGTAATGCTTTGGACAATTGTACCAACTTTGGATGGGCAGCTGTATCGATGTTGACTTCTTCTACACCCTTCTCCGTTGGCTGCAATGTTGGCTTGTGGGCTTCTAGAGGTATCAAGCCTTTAGGAATGATGTTATTCTTCAGTTGCAATACATCCATTTGATTGATCTGTACTTCATCTGTACCATTCCCTTTGCCTTCATCATTTTCGACATCAATTGAGGTTTCTTTGAACTTGCCTTTGTTGAGCAGAAAATCCTTAATCTCCTCATCATCTTGAAACACTTTCCAATATCTCTGATTGTCTGGAATGGTTGGACGATGCTTGACATGGATTTCAAATTTATTGCTGGAATTCATGGGAATCTTTAAGCTACTCACTGCCTTGGCAAGAGCATCAGCAATACTATTGTGTATACGAGGCACACATGTCAAGGTGTATTCTGAAAATAACTTCAAGATGTCTAAAACTGCATTACGATAAGCCTACATCCTAGGATGCTTTACTTGATACTCACCTCTGACCTGTTTTATTACCAACTCGGAGTCGCCATATACCGAAATCCTTTTCGCATTCAGATTTATAAGAATCTTCAGGCCAACAATCAGAGCTTCATACTCAGTTTCATTATTTGAACATTCAAATGCCATCTTGTAAGAGCAAACTATCACGCTGCTAGGCACTTTGTTTGGGGCAGAGAAAGGACTGCATACCCAAATTCCAATTACAGCGCCATCATTCCCTACTGCTCCATCGAAATCCATGGTCCACAAGCCTTCTTCCTCCTCTTGTAAGTGCTGGAAATCTGTTTGGCGTGCCTTGTTTGCTTGTTGTCCAGTACTTTCAGCTGATTGCCCAACATTTTCCTGCTTTTCTTGTCCTTCTTTCTTCAAAATTTCTCTGAAATTTTCTGCTATTTCTGGTATGTCGTCTACTTCTACTATCTGACTATCTATCTCATTTAAACTATCTGAAAACAAAACAAAAGACTCTAAATCTGTATGTACATAATTAATAGGATGATTTATAGGTTTCTCCTTGCTTGTGATCATATATTTCATTATTTGTTCCCGATATAACTTCCTCATTTGTCCAAACACTCAGATTGTTGCATAGGAGAAATCTAGTTGTAGTGTCCCTTTCAATTTTGATACCCAAGACCTGGAAAGAAGCATGCCAAACCTTGGAGGAATATCTGCTACCACCACATCCATCAAAACATTTTTCATAGGAAGCTGATCCAAACTCACAACTAAGTCTTTGATGAGTCATATACACCTTACTCTGCTGGAATCGAATGAATAGAGATCATGATATGGCCGGGTGATGTCTAGACCAAGCTTATCCATGATAACCTTGGGCATGAGATTGTGAGAAGCTCCAGAATTGAACATGGCATTGTGTAACGCAAAATCATGCAATTGTAAAATGATATAGAAGGGTGGCACATCGCTCTCGGGAGACTCACCATTCGTTGGTGGTCAAAAAATCATTTAAGGCTGATCATCTTCTACATTTACCATGTCGGACATTGGGTCCAAATTGAACATTTTAGAAATTTGTCCTCTATAACTGTTGTTCTTCATTATTTCAGTCAAGGGGATGGATACCTTTAACTTAGAAATCTCGTTCTCTAAACTAAAAGCAGGAGTCTTTTCTACCTCTTTGACTGGGATCTCTTTCCTTTCCTTTTCTTTTGATGTGGCTGGTTGCTGTGATTTTTCTGCTGATTTTGATTTGCTGCTCTCCAGACCAACCGCCTCCTGTCCCTTCCTTTATGTAGCTGATGAATCATTTTTTGTTATTTCACCCTCCTTCTTTTTCTGAATTGGTTATGTCAGTACATCTCTGTTTCTGAGAGAGTATCGTTGTTGTTGTGCAGAAAAAGCTTTCATATACCCCCTTTGATATTCTTTTGATTCTTCTTCCAACATGGTGTCACTAGCTAGAATAGAATCAGTGTCTCGGTGTGCAGCTGAATTCACTGCACATTATTCCTCTTCGGTAATGTAAGTAGGCAGCTCATCTAGAGTAAAGAGGTGGTTTTCCTTGCCTATTACATTCTCGTCCTCATCTGACTCTGGTCCATGCACAAAATTCTTTTGCAAAGGTGTTTGTACCGGCTGTTGTGCTGTCTGCTCTTGAGTTCACTAATCTCTCTGTCGTATTCGATATTGTGGTTGTTGCTGACCACGAAAGTTAGGATTCCTAACTTGTGGCTCTGGCTTGTCAAGTTTTACCCTTTCAAGCATCTACTCTACCTTTTTGAGAAGTTGATCCATTGAAGAAGATTCTTCTTTCACCATGGTTTTCTTCTCTGCTTTCCCTCTAGCTCTTTTGGACAGCAGATTTGCCTCAACGCTGACCACACTTTTTTGTATATCTTCCATTGTGGCCGGTTCTCTTTCTCTTAATTGGTACGCCATGTCAGCATCAAAACCATCTGGAAAATTTGTCATTGCTAGTCCCACAGGTGGCTTTAGATGATCTGGAATTTTGTTGTAGACTGCATTAAATCTAATACAATAATCTTGGATCGACTCACCGGCATTCCATTTGATTTGTTCATACTCGGCCAGAATTTGAAGGGGATTCTTTTTCACTTCCCACAAGTTCAAAAATTATCTTTGTAGTTCGGCCAAGGTAGTGATATTTTTTTCCGAAAAACCTCTGAACCATTTCCTCACATCACCTGCAAATGTCTATACAAAGAGCCTCATTGCCACGTTCTCTGCATCAATCTCATGAAGTTCATAGAATTCTACCATTTTGCCTACATGTTGCTGAGCAGTAATGCTGTTAGGAGTGCCATAAAAAAATGGGATTTTACTTTGATAATCCGTTGGCATATCATCTAGAACTTGGGGTATAACAAGGGGTGCAAAACGGGCAGCCATCATTCTCGGTGGATTTGGCCTTGGAGGTGTTGGAGGAGTGTGCACAGTTTGGAAGGGGCTTTCCATTGGAGTTTGGGGCTGCATTGCAATGTAGTTATCAATTAATCTATTAGCTGTTTCTGTTTCGAGGTCTACAAGAAATTGAGGATTGGGGATAGTATAATCAACAACCCTTTCAGATTTAGACTCAAACAATGATACTTCAAACCGTTCGTCAAACTCAAGCTCTTCAAGATACTCAGAAATATCGGGACATGAATGGGATTTCACCACTGGAGTTATGGTGCTTTCTTGACGAAGGAGTCTTGGGATCAAATTGGGGTTTTCGTAAATATGAGGAGGATCTGGGTCTGGATTTGCTCTGGTATATCATCTCGAAGCTAGCATGCTATTGAGAAAAATCACAGGACATGACCAACTTACTTAGCCTTTCCAATCCTAAGCTCATCATCCGGAAGCCTAGAATTACTATGAAACAAGGGGATTTGATTTTCAACTTATCCCCAGTATGGTCGCCACTATGTTAGCACCTAAATCTACCTTGGACTGAAGGAAGGCAAAAATTAGGGTAACCACAAACCATGTGCAATCTGGTAGCTAGCCCTACCAGAGCAAGAGAGGGCACTCTCCGAGTCAGGCTCAGTGAATAGATAATCGAAAGCGGTCTGAGATGAATTACAATGCAATATTTACCTTAGGCTAGTAAGTGAATAGGGATTCTAGAAAAAAAATTCATGAATGACCGAGCTTCTGGGATGTTATGGGACCGGTGCTCAGCAAAGAATAGAGAATTTAATAAAAAGGCACAGATTATTCCGTGAGGCAAGCTAGGCGGAAAATGTAACTATTTAGTTTGAGGTACTGCGGCATGAATAGATTGCTGGAGAAAGTGAAAAGGGCATAGTGACATGAATCCTTTTCAACAGAAGAATAACACTGAACATGAAATTTTCCCACAGGCAGAGCAATAAAATTGAATTCTACCTAATCTCACTCAGAAAATTTCACTGGAAATGAACATGAATTGAATTATGAAACATAACGAAATACATATGAAAACATAAGAGACACATTTGATACACTCATGTTAAATTGGCAACCAGGGCCAAAATCCATGTGGGTTGGCTTATTTCTGGCAGCTGATATTTTTATTGGATCCCTCTCGTCGAGAGGTTTAGGATTGATCCAAAGATCATCCGATTCCGATAAGTATTTATGGAGATATGAATTTATTTTGTTTATGTAATTATTATCAAGCCGACCAACACATATGTAGGCTCTAGAAGCCCAACCGACGTGTCTATTCAACCTCTACATTTTTAGTATAAATAGAAGATGATTTGAAGTCATTAGGGACTCACTCTTCATGTGATCTCCTCTCCACGTCTTGGGTCTTTGGAGAAGGAGAGAAACTAAAAGAGTACGTTGGTCTAATAATGATGCCCTAGCTGCAGATGATGCCCAAATCCAACACACGCAAATGAAACCGCTGTCAAGGTATAAAGTCACAGTCATGTGTTAAGGCATGAAGACGCAGTCATGGTAGCCACGTGAAGCACAGTTGGCCGCAGCATGAAGTGAAGCCGCAGGCATTAGAATCACAGTTGTTCTCGCAGTCAAAACAGAATCCACGTGAATCTTGGGTATAGGCATACGCAGATCAGGAAAGACTTATGTATGCTGTACATATGCAGATCAGGAATGACTTATGTATGCTGTACATTGATGACATTAATACGCAGAGTCTGTTGTACATTGATGCCATTATATGTTGATCTCATCGTTAGCAATACATAAGAATATATATATATACACAGGGCAGAGAGAAAATAATTCAACGTAGCAAGATATATTTGCAGGCAATGGCAATATATGTACATACGCAGGCAATAAAGATACAACGCAACAATGGCATTCAACGCAGCAAGATATATTTGCAGGCAATGGCAATATATGTACATACGCAGGCAATAAAGATACAACGCAACAATGGCATTCAACGCAGCAAGATATATTTGCAGGCAATGGCAATATATGTACATACGCTGTAATAGAGATACCTTCCTACGCTATCAGGAAATCATCTTCTACGCAGTCATGGAGACAAGGCTTTATACGCAGTCAGAGGAGACTTGCCTCGGACATTCTCCTGCTCAATCACAGATAGACAAGACTTCAAATGGTAAGCTTCAGTCTTGTTGACAGTAAACCCTTCTCTGAGATCTCGATCAAAGGAGTAGATCTCGGATGCCATGAATGAAGGTATGATCTCGATGTCATCTGGGATGGATGAAAAAGGTATGTGTATTAACATATATATCAATATATAAACATGTGTTGATCTGTGCTCCTGCTAGCTCGTATACCCCCAGCAGTAATACATTGATGATCCTAGCGTTTATATGATGAAACTGTCATTATATAAAAGATGCAACAGTAACAACTTCAAAGGTACAACAAGCATGATCTCAGTAAAGGAGCAACAATGATGCAACTGTGATGACATCGAGCATGATGGAGGATGGGCAGCAGCATGATGTATGAGATCAGATGCATGGGCAACACAATGATGCATGGAGCATGGAAAACATCATAGTAAATGTAATCATGAGCATGGGCAACTTGATGGTGGATGAGACCATGGAAAGATGCAGCATGAAGAATCTAGATCCAGCACTGTGATGGGGCAGCATGGTGCTACATGATAAGGTGCGGCAAATGGACGAAATGCAGCACTACGATAGGTGAAGCCGTCACCTTTGAGAATCAGTTGAAGCAGAATGTCTTCAACTGATCTCATCATTATACGAAATGATCTATGCTAGATGTAGATAAGTCAAAGTGTTGATTTCTGTTGTAAATATACTCTCTCTCTCTCTTTCTCTGCTGAACTTTGAAGATAAAAGAAGATTTGATCAAAGGGTTTCCCCACACATTGTGGGGTTTGTCCCTGGATCGCGCCATATCTTGTGTCCTCTTGTCTTGGCTTGTCTTCTGCGTTTTATATTTATGTTCTATCTACAGTTTATCTTAATGCTGATGTGATTGCTAACTGTGAAAATTTAAATAAATTGCTCTAGCATAGAAAATACCTAAACTTAACAACTCACAACCACAAGAATCTCATGAAACAGAGCCACTGCCTTTCATTAATTCTCTGTCAAAAATACACAGTGAAGAAACAAAGTTTCTTTCCCACAGTCTCCCAAAAGTTACAAGCCAACCAACCCTTTGCAAATAAATTGCATACAATATATAGAATGTGTGAGGAAGAGATAGAATGCCCAAGGGTTGGGAAGTTATTTGAATCATTAAAAAATGGAGATGGAGAGCTAACCATCAGCTACAAGTGCAGCACTGCAAACATGACATTTGGCATTGGGGTGACCATTTGCCTTCCTTCGCCACTTGGATAGAAGCCAATCTGGAGAAAAAACTCTTTAAATGCTGCCTTTGGTGCCAAAAAACCGAAGTGAAAATGACTGGGCCCACTTGGAGAATTCATGAACTGAAATTTCACGAAACAGAAGCAAATTGGCCATTTTTTCCTCTGTGCGCCGCGCCATTTTTTCTGTGCATTGTGCTACTTTGGGACCTGTTTTGGGGCACTTTCAGGTGTCCAAAATGTGCCAAAGTGGACTAGTCGGAAAGCCCGTCCTGTCTAATTTCTAACCCAACTGGAATTTCTGAATTTGGTGCTCATTTTCCCCTCCAAATCTTCATCCTCCCAAGACTTCTTTATGTGTGTCAAAAAAGTGGTAGAGAGGCCATTTTGGGTGTTTTCTGACCTTTAGAAGACCCAGACCTTGCCCAAATCTCTTGCCCGGACATAAATAGTCATAATTTTCGATGCTAAATCCAAATCTGCAAGCCATTTCTCAATTGGAGCCCTAGAATTTTAGCGTCGAGCCAGTGGCGAGGCGCACAAGGAGAAAATCCCTGTTTTTTGCCCAAAAAATTTCCCTGTGACCAAAAATTGCCCAATTTTTTTGAAATTTGTGCTGGAAGTTCTCTATGGGGTGCCATGTTGAGCCAATGAAGCCTCAGCCAAGATTATAAGCCTATCTTACTCTTTTTCCCGTTTTGCCCTTCTTGTTGCTTTCCTCAATTTTGCTTTTAAACTCCTTATTCGGGCCTGTGCACTCATGTTTCGTACCCTATAACAGAAAGCCATATATCTCAATAGAGCAAGGTCCTGGTTGGATTTGTCCAATAGCCTCTCCGAATGCATGTTGACCCTCTCAATGTTGGCCTCCCAATCCTCATTGATTGCTTGCTCTAAAGATGTGAGTGCAACCCTTCTTCTTTGAGCAGCTTGGCGATGCTCATGGATGTTCTGCAGCTCCATGATCGTCTGTTGGTCCTCAAGCTGTTTGTTTCTCCGCTCCAGGTAATTCATGTTCCATTTGGCCCTCTCCAAGTCAAGGGATAAGGAGTCAATCACTGACTGCTGCTCCTTGATGATCTCTGTGAGCTCCTCATTTGTTGGTTCTGCATCTATCTCATCATCCTGGAGTAGAACAAACTCAGTCTCTCGCTCACCTGATGGTCCTTCCTCCTACACTAGCTCCTTACCCTTACCCTGCTCCTATGGTGTTGATGTTGGAAGCAAGGCCCCTTCCACCCTGGGTGGAGATAACACTCGCTTTTCTGCTGCAAATAAGGGTCTACTGCCTTTCTGATAGGTTATGTATACTGGCATAGTGGCAGCCTCATGTCACTCATACTGATGAGATGGGCCCCCTACCTCATGCTCTGCCTCTGAAACCACTTGTGGAGCGCTGAAGAAGTCACGGGAGATGAACTCCTCCCAAGAAATACCCTACAATCCCAACTGATGGTCTACCAAAATTTGGATAAGGGCAAAGTGATACACATTGTTGAGCTGCTGTCGAGGGGTCTTGTGCTACATGAAATTTCTCATCCTCTCCATGTTCCCGCAGATGAGGAATGGGAGGTTCATCATCCACACCCTGGTAAAGTGCATGAGAAACCTGATGTGATAGGCATAAAGGCGAGAAAAAATCCCCTTGCAACTGGAGTACTTCATGATCAATTTCATGAGCGGGGCATACTCATCTTTCAGAAATCTGAACGGAAAAACTCTCGTGAGGTGGCTCAAACAGCTGTCTTTGATGTAAGGATCATAATGATGCCTCTCTACCTCCTTTTTATTATGCCATTGCTCTCCAATTTTTGGTATGCCTGTTGCCACTGATATGGTATTGGGTGTCAATGTGAAAGAAACCCCAGCCAAGATGGACTGTCCTCCATGTAGGTGAAGTGAAAAAAGTCGGGCCAACTCATGATGAACTCTGACATTTGACACCCTATGACAAAATTAGAAACATGCTAAGTGCTAGAAGCAATACATAGCAAGAGGGCATGCCTGCAACTCGGTGAGGATGTTTGGCTTGTCTCTAAGATGTCTGCCACTCTGGTGATGTCTCCTTTGGGCCCTTTCTCCCAAAGCTATGTCACTGTGGGTCTCCTCCTCATACTCTGATGAAACTTTGGATGCCATTACTGCTATTTGTACCCTAAGTTTTATGCTTCCCTTGAATTCTAATGAAGCTGGTAGTTGCCCTGAAAATATTCCACCAAGGGGACAATAAAATAGGGAGTATTAGGAGGGGAATGATGAAATAGGGATAAGGGTTTAAACGGAGATATTTATCATGGATTTGGGAGTAGTTTGGGTATAGGGTTGATGGGGTAGGTTTTGAACATATTGGCATCACTGCCACTGTAGCATAAACCCTAGGATTATGTCTGCCTTGTGTCTTCTTTTGTTGGCTTTATAAAAATGTTTGCACTTGATTTATACCCCTACCACCATGCTATCCCTTTCAATTTTGATTCAAGAACTGAGGGTAGATGGACGACCTTTCAAATTTGGTGAGCATTCAAAATTTTTTAGGCAGATTCGATAGTTTCTGGGCCCTATATTTCTGTGCGTTGCGCGCTCTGCCCAGTGTGCCGCATGGCGGGTATGTGCCGTGCCAGTGATATATTCACACTGCGGGTGGGCCCTGTGTGTTCCATGCACAATGAGTGTGCCGCACCCTTTGGTGTGTGCGCCGCGCACTATGAAAACACTCAAATTTTCCCCTAATCTTTAACTCTTCGACTCTTTGACCATGCATACCTCTCCCAAATCTTTGCTTGTGCAATAGGCTGGTCCTATGGTAATTTTGCATTAACCAAATAGTGGAGGAAAAGGGAGAGGATTTGGTGGTGACTTAGGGTAGGGGTTTAGGAAAAATGATAAGGGAGGATGGGAAAAATGATAGGTGAGGGAAATAGATGAGTGGGGTGAAGCCTTGGCAATACCAACACAAATTTACAACCTCAGCCTTCATATTCTTGTTGATTTTCTCATGGGTGACATTATGCGTTTTGGGTGACATTCAACCTCTTCAAAAACACCATATCCTTGAAAAAAATTGATGAGCAAGTGATGTCATAAGTTTTACCTCTCAATTTGATCGCTTTCCCCAAAGTTGGAAGTGGTTTGGCACCGTTTCTTGGCCATTGGACTGTGTGCGCTGTTATCACAAAATCAAGCACTGAAGGGCTGCTGATCAGGTAGACTCTGTGTAACTATTTCAGACCAAGCTTTTGACTAAGGATTAGCCTCCCTAGCCTGAGAGGGCTCTCTCAAGAAAAGGTTATTGATTTTGAATGTTGATAAGAGGGCTAACTCTTGTACAATAGATTTAATGAAAGCATAACTGGTTGGAAACACACCAAAAGATATCTCATTGGGCTATGGAGTCTATAATATCAAGTAAACAAGAAAAACACAGTGAACTCATAGAAATCAAGGCTCTTAGCATTACAAGTCAAACATATTCCACCACACATAGCTTGCTGTATACACAGGAAGTCAGAGCATATAAGTATGAATTCTGAGTGATTGCATACAACAAAACCATAAAATAACATAAGGTATAACACATCATCACTTCATTTGACCATGACAATCCTTCGAGAATCTTGAGAAGAGAATAACTCTGTTTAACTATTACTGTCAAAAAGGATCTTACAGTGGCCCAAAACAACACACTTTTTCTATTAAGTATCCAACCCTTTCTACATTCTAATCTAAGCCTTTTATAGACAAACAAACTTATCCACCTCGAGCTTCCTCCTCCAGCATGAGGGGAGCCTCGAAGGTGGCTATTCACTATCCCTATCTAGTGCCTAACTAATTTATTAATTACAACATGTCTAAACTGAAATCACAAATGGTTTTCATTTAATCAAAATCCTAAATCTTTGCTCCTTGTTGCATGATGCTTTTCTGGCTCTTGACACATGTTCTTTAGCTGTTTAGGTTGAAGTATCTTTGAAGGAGAGTACATAGAACGAACTAGCTTTGGATTCTAGTTACGTGTATGCTTATTAATTGATCAAGAAGAATGCTCTGTTTTCACGGTCTTTGTTTCCCACATTCTCCCAAAGTATAGCAGCCTGTTCCCAAATCTTTTAATAACCCCAGACATGGAATGCTGCCATGTTTCAGATGTGCTGTAAGTGATATTAATAGACAGGTGCTTCTCTTCCTCAACTCCCGCTCCCAGTATCACACTAGCTGCTCTGCACTTTAAAATCATCACCTACAGCAGTTTCGTAGCGCGCTACGAAACTGCTGTGTGATTTAAAAAATACACTCTTCCTCTCTGGTTTTCTAAATAATCATCAGTGTTCATGACTTAAGCACTTGATTGTTTTGAAAAGGTTTGCTTGCAACCAATATTTCTCCTGAGGAAAAACTTGTCTCCTCTGTTAAAAGACTCTTGGAATCTCCCACATCATCCATGTAAGGTAATTTACTGCGTACTGGACCATCCACAGAAGGTGAATAATAATGTCTTGATCCTTCTGTTGGTATAGAACAAAGCCTTCGCATATGAGTTCAATTCCCCATAAGAACTGTTAGAACATTCTTAAAAGGTGCGCGTTAATCTCTTGAAGCATCAATCTATTATAGAGGGCTGTGTCCTTTCTCAAAAATTCCATTCTCTAATGTCAAATATAGATGGAAAGAGACTGTTGGAAAATTTCAACATTGAATGCTTAGACTACCAATGAATGTGACATTGGGAGCTCAAACCTTCCTTGAATGGGCCCTTTGGTCATCTAAAATCAACTGTGGCCACACAATAGAAACCTCTGGGATCACCATGAAATCTGCTCATCAACTTATTTCAAAAAGTTCATGCTTCCTTTTTTCCTTCCTCTACAACCTTAACTCCATCTCTATTGATGGCTTCCTTTAGATATGCTTATTGATGTGTTGCTTTCAGCAGATGAGTTTATAACAAGTCTCGGTTTGTGCTTTGACTTTGTCAAGTGAAGCTTTCTTACAGGATATAGTAACTGAAAGTTGGGAGGTTTCATTTTGAGAAACTTCTCCAGTTTCCAAATCTTGAAAAGAGGCAAGCTTCCATGATCACTCTTTCTTCATCATCTATAGAAATTGAAACTCGAGCAAATCTAGCCAAAGTACAATCAGGAACTCGGTTGCCTGTGAGAAATGCTGCTACAGTATTACTACAATTTCTGTCAAGGATGGTGTCACTGCTTTTATCTCGTTTGCCTTCTAGAGTGGGAATGATCATTGGCATCTTCAGTGATGTCATTTTGTGTGAATCCTTCGAACCTAATGATGTTTTTATCACCAGCATATGAGTTATATGTGAGATCTAAATGATGAGGCTGAATAAAAAAAAAAAAAAAAAAAAAAAAAGGTCCCCTGTGCCATCATGTTCTCCAGAAAACAAGGCGGAATTAACAACTCCATCGGTGCTAGCCAATATCAAAGGCTTCCTTTTTCCATCCATTGTCAATGCCTCAGCCAGACCTAGGCTCGATATGCTCATTTCTTAATAAACCACCCCAAATTACACTAAGCAACAATATAGCAGCTATCTGCTTTTAGAGCTTCAGAGTATTTCTGAATTCCTTCATGGACATTTTCTACAAGTTTGAAACTGGTCCCAAGGTCTGTCAAAACAATTGCCACGTACTCCGCAGCAAGCTTGTATGTAGGATCCACTACAAGAGCTTTCTTATACGCCTCTGCTGCTTCTAGCAAGTGCTCTTTATCTTGTTCTTACCTCCGCTTCTTCAGCGCATCATACATGGATACCTTTACCTCAAAAGATTGTTTATCACATGATGTTGACAGCATAGAAACGCTAAGAAAACGTTGAGCAATTTCATCAAGAATCCGTTTGTGTGAAGACAAGTTGTTTTCCCTTGTATAACAGAGTTGCAAGAACGCATCTGTTTCATTATACCATGAACCATGTCGAAAATGCTTCTGTACAGCAATATATGCTAAGTGAAACGTGTCCAAATACTCCTTCCTTCCAAAAGGTATGTAAGCTTTTAAGAGGCAAACGTTAAAGCTTAAGATTGCCAAGTTCTTCAAGTGAATCGTGGAGAGCGCTGAGCAGACATATAAATTCGCCATATAATCGAACAACTGCCTTTACTCGACATAGCCTGCCGTGTCAAGATGCTCTTTTCTTAAATTCAATGTATGCATGCGCAATTTGGCGCGTGGCAACCTTTGAACATCTGGCAGCTATAACGGCGCCACAATAACTTGAACATGATTAACTACTTCTCTGCTCTGGCGTTCAAACATTGCTGATAAACCCCCGTCATTTACATTACTAAAATGCATATCAAAACAAGATTCATGAATCTGCTCACACTTATTCCAGAAAGAAACAAAACCACCATTACATTAATGACATCAACAGGTCCATTACTTGAAATAAATGCAGTCTCTGTTTTACCCAGATTTCGCATGTCAAAGTTAATTTCGGGACAATCTTAAAACCAGCAAACATCGAAGCGGCTTCAACTGCATTCCTTACATCGCCTTTCTCATCATATTCCTTTTCGAGGATCTTGGTTTTGTGTAGTTGCATACAAACTCCTCTTGCAGCTGTACCCTCAAATGAAAATCCTTGCTTATGATTCTCCAAAACTGAACTACGAGAGCATATCTGGATTCCAGTTCCCTCACGATCAAACGATGGATTAGGGACCTCCCATAAACAAGAATCATGATTCTCCAGCTCCCCTATGGAAGGTATTAGATTCTTGACCTTTATATAACCTCCATTCAAAATATCAGCACGGCTATCTCCAAGGGAAGTATGATATGTTTAGAATTAATATAGTCCTGTGAGGCCACAGACAACATTTCCCCCAGCATTCTTTCTTCTTCAAAATATGCATCCATACGTCCACTCTTCTTGAAAACACGACATAAGACAAAAGCATTCTTTAAGTAACTCAGCCGGAGCCTTGAATTTATAAACCAGATTTCCTCTTGTAGAAGTACAGATCACAGATTAATAGCAGATTTGAAGTCACCACTGAGAAGCAGTTCTTGAACATTCAAAGAGGTGTTGAAGACATTGTTTTGAGCATAGCTGAGCTTGGTGACATTGTTGAGTAGTCTATTAAAGGACCCCTGAAGCATTCTTATAACACCTGATGTTGCGCCCTATATGTTTTCAGACATGCTAAGATTTAGACCTTCGCTGAAAACTCGAACCAATTCCCAATTTCGTAGCACGCTACGAAACCACGCAAACAGGTAGCGCTGCGAAACTGCTAAAAATAATTCAGGCGCTGCAAAAACACCCACTCTTTAAGCCAGGCTAAAATTTTTTTAACTACAGCATTTTTAGTGATAACATGCGCCACGCGAAATTCCGAGTGAGTCGCGGTCCTTGTACGCATCATGCCCATGTAATCTTTAAACGATGGGCTAGCTACGTATGCGTCGCGCCTGGTGAGTGCGCCGCACCCCTGATTATATGTGCCGCGGGCTCCCAAAACCTGTTTCCGCTCACTCAAACTTCTCCAATCTCACCCTCACACCTTTTAAATGCTTTCTCCAAGTCTTGCAAGATCACAATGATTTTGACTTGGGTCAAAACATGTATTTATAGCCTTGGAGGAGATGGGTTTGATTTTTGTCTCTTTGAAAACCCCTTTTCTAATGTTGAGTTTCGCACTTTTTCATTGACCTTTAAACACACTGATTTTCACTTTCCCTTTGACATTTTGGCTCAAATGATGAAATTTTCGACACCTATTTGCAGGGACTATATGACAGAGCATTTGGCCATGTAAATCATAACTGCATTTGAAAATTGAACTGGTGATTTTTTGGAAAATTTTCTCACAATTGACCTTGTTTGACTTTTGTTCAAAACAGAGTTTTGAAGAAGAGTCGATGTCTCTCCAAGTGATGATGAAGCTTTCTGAACCATAGCTATGTAAGGCCTCCCTCTGGCTTGCATGGCTTGTTCTGGACATGTTTTCAAAGACCAAATTTATGAATTCCTAGACCCAAACATAAAAATGACTTTGTCCTGTAAAGGACTAGACCTTGACTGTCATGAGCTTCGGTGATTATGGACAAAGACCTGAGCTAGCAGAAGCCAAACATGAGGGAAAATGACTAGCATGAATTTCTCCATCAGATCATGGCATATCCTTAGCGAAACTCAGCTGAGTGAATGGAGCGGAACACCTAAAATTCAAATGCACAAAGAGTTTTGATCTCTGACGAAGGGCTGACCAGACCGACTCTAACATACTGAACTCTGTCCATGATCAACCATTTTTGTAGCTACAAGAGTTGGTTGGCTTAGACAACTTGGTATAGTTGGATATTCTACTGGTGAGGCTTGATCTATGTTTCCATGATTCGTTCAATTGTAGTTTTTTCCTTGCAATCTAGATTTAACTCTATTGGTGTGAGTTGTTCTGCAATGTCGGATGTGTCCAGTAATGATGGAAAATATGGATGAAGGTAATCCATATTGAAAACTCGGTGTATACTAAGGAATGGAGGAATTATAAACTCAAAAGAGTTACCTCCCATAGACTTTGTGATGGTGTATGGCCCACTATGAAGTGGGCGAATATTGTGGTGGGGCCCAACGAGGTGCTCCTTCTAAAAATGTAGCCAAACTTTGTCGCCCACCTAGAAATTGTGTGCCACCCAGTGATGACCATCGCAATGCTTGTACTTAGCATTGGCTTTGTCCAATATGTCATGGACATGTTGGTGGTTGTGTTGAATGTGGTTAAATAAGTTGTTTTTCTTGTCGGCTTTGGACTAGACATGAGTTGAATCTGCTTGAGTCAGTGTAAACGATATGACCACATCAATGGGACATAGTGGCTTGAATCCCAAGCCCACCTAAAAAAGGGTTGTGGCCAGTCAATTTGGGGATAGCCCATTTATAGCTATGTTCGGCATAGCGGAGAATATCATCCCATGTGATGGATTATTTGAGTTGTACATTCACATAATGTGTACAATTGTGTTGTTTACGACCTCTATCTGGACATTAGTTTGGCTAGGGAAAGCTATTGACTTAGTGAACTTGGTATCCAACATTTACTAGAGACTAGACCAAAATGTACTGAGGAACTTGTTCTCTTGATCTGAGATGATAGACTGTGGCATCCTGAAGTGTACCCACAATCATTCAAATAAGAGTTTAGTAGTGGCTTATGGTGTAATACTCTTATTATAGGTTGCCATAATGACCATTTTTAAGAATCTGTTGATGACCACAAAATCATAGTCATTTCCATGCTCAGTAGAAGGAAGGCCTAACATGTAATCCATGGAGATGGATTCCCAAGGTTGACTAGGGGTAGGAAAATGAGTATTTAGGCCTTGCTTCTTGATGGTCAGTTTGAAAATGGCATAGTCGTTGCAGTATATGATGTACTTCCTAACACCGTGTTAAAGATTCATCTAATAGAAAAACTTCTTCAGTACTCCTACCATTTTCTCGACCTTGATATGCCAAATGGCCTGATTGTAGTGTGCTTCCCAAATCATCTTGGCATGCTTGCTTGAAGCAACACAAAGGTGTCCTAGGTGGCGTAAAACATCATCCTGGAGGTGAAAATATGGAACTTGCTTGCCATCCAAGAGCGTATGATATGTGTTGCTGAACTTTGGGTCGCTTTTGTAGAGAAGTGGCCAATCATAAGTCTCATGCCCACAAGAGTTGAGCATGGTGGTTAACTACATGATTGGTGGTTGGCTGAGGCAATCTACAACATTATTGGTTCTTCCCTTCTTATACTTGATATTAAAATGGAACTTTTGCAGGTATGTGCACCACTGTTGATGGCGATCATTCTCCACCTTCCCTTATGTTTGTATGAATTGTAGGGGTCGGTGGTTTGTGTGGATCTTCATTTCATTCCGCAACATATAATTCTTCCATTGTCAACAGGCCTGCACAATGGAATACATCTCTATGTCATATGTGGGATACTTCTAGACTGTGTCTAAAAGTCTCTCAATATGATATGCCACTAGATGCCCCTATTGAGTAAGGAATGCCCCAATAGCATAGTCAGAGGCATGTATCTCAATCTCAAATGGTTGTTGCAAGTCTGGTAATGTGAGAATTGGTGTAGAGTGAAGGCGATGTTTCAATTGTACGAATACCTTCTGTTGAGATTCATAGAAAATTAACTTTTATTTTTCTCCTCCCTTGGTGACTTGACTCAAGCACCAAGTGATATGAGAGAACCCCAACATAAACCTACGATAAAAATTGGTAAGACCCAGAAAGTTGTGGAGCTCTGTTAGAGTGATTAGGGTTGGCCAATCTTGGATGACTTGGATCTTCACTGGTTCCACATAAACCCCTATTAATAAATAGTGTATCCCATATACGGACCCTCAACGATGCCAAAAGTGCATTTCTCCAAATTGGCACACAGCTTGTGTTGCCATAATGTTTGGAGAACGTATTGGATTTGGTGGAGGTGCTCTTCACAACTTTGGCTAAAGATTACAATGTCGTCCAAGTATACCACTAAAAATGAGTTAGTGACTGGCCACAAGATGTCATCCATCAGCCTCATGAAGCTTATAGGAGCACTCGTCAACCCAAAGGGCATAACCAACCATTTGAGAAGGCCCTCCTTGTCTTTGAAAGTAAGCTTCCACACATTGAAGGGTTTGATTGGTACCTAGTGATATCTAGAACTCAAGTTGATCTTGCTGAAATATTTTCCCCCCTTTAGTTGGTCTACAAGGTTATCAATTCATGGGATCAGGTACTTATTCCGAATAGTGATCTTCTTGAGCACCCAATAGTCAATATAGAGTCTCCAAGTCCCATACTTCTTCTATACCAATATGATCGAGCTCCCACAGGGCAATGACCATGGCCTTATGTGACCTTTCTGAATCAGCTCCGAAATTTTCCTCTTGATTTCATCATTCTCTAGAATGAAGCACTAATAGATTGGTTGATTAGGTAACGATGCACCTATGGTAAGATCAATTGAGTTCTTAACCTAACAATGCAGAGGAACCCTATGGGGGATGTTAGGTTCCTATAATACTAGTGATTCCCCCATTACTATTGTTGTTGTATCCCTTATTGTTATATTTTTTCTCCTATTGTCCCCATATTTTTATTATTGTGCCCCATAGAATCCCTCTATTATTATTTTTGTGCCTTTATGTTATTATTGTTAGGTCAGTTTGGTTATATTGTGACCCCTTAGACTCCTATATATAGAAAGAAGTTTTTTTCATTTTAATCATCCAATAATTGTTCATTTCTATAATGTAAAGGAGGTTTCCCCCTCGAAGAGGCTTATTCCTAAGGAATTCATCTATCTTTTTTGTCTTTTTGTGAGTTGGTTTCGTAGCATTTAGTATCAAAGCTTTGGATTCTAGGGGTTTTTCTGCTCGAAACAAGTCATCATCTTCATTATGATTTGAAGATAGTGGTGTTGGGCTCCACATCCGTAACATTCTTCGATTTTTCATTCCCCTTGTTAGGTTCTTACTAAGAGTCGGAACATGCATCTGATTCTCAAGCCTTCAGCTCACCACCAGTGATTGCTTGGCTAAACACTCACTTGTATTGTGAGTGGAGCACTTATGGAACTCACACCACTTTCCCATCTCCTTCTTTGACTTTGCATTGTTGTCATTTTCTTGTGGCTTTGGCAGGTTTTCCTTGGCTATCCTGCCTTGGCTTTGTCCTTTATTATGTGATTTGCGCATACATTTCCATTTCTTTGGATTCGTAGATCCAAAGTCTTCTCGTTAGACTTTTGCTCGATCTTGACAGTGTATTGGTATGACGTACCGAGGGAGGGGATGGACAAGAACTCCATATCATCCTGCATGTATCTATGTAGGTAGCCTCAGTACTTGAGTATAAAATGTTTCTCATGATCCTTGATACTAGAGTATATAAACTAATAGCTTGTTGACTTAATTTTGTAAAATACACAAGTGGTATTTTAATAATAATTTATTATATATATAAAATTGTACAAGTGATGTGAATGTTACAATGAGGCCCTACTTTTATACATAAGCAAGTGATTTTTCATGATTAGGCATGTCTTTTAGACATGGCCTTTCACTTAACTTAATGACTATTTAACATACTCAATTTTTTATTATTTAATATTTACATTTATTTTATTTATTTATTTCTTATGAATTATATTCTTAACATAGCACCTTCCTTTGGAAGCTTTGTCCTCAAAACTTTAATGTTGTGGATTTTCTTCACTTAGTGTCTATCTTCTCGATGTGTATAATCTAACCATCCTCTCATCTTATTATATATATATATATATATATATATATATATATATATATATAACTCTAATTTTTTTTAATAACTCTAATATATAAATTTTTTTAGTAACTCAATTTCTTTTTATTTATTTTATTTTATATATATATATATATATATATATATATATATATATATATATATATATTTCAACTTTTTTTCAATATTTTTTTTAATAATTTCATTAATTAATAGTTTAAATTAATTAAATTATGTTATTTCATTATAATAATTATATATTTAGTTTTAGACTTTTGTGATCCATACTGATTTTGATAAATTCTTTCAGGTTAATCACATCATGAGTTTTTGGTCGATGTTTTAAACCATCTAATGTGGTTCATCATCAGGACAAACATTAGATGGTTCGAAACATCGACCAAAAAATCGTGATGCGATTAATCCAAAAGAATTTATCAAAGTTATTATTTTAATTATAATATAACTCATGTAATGTTTATTGGTCGATTACTGTATAATGATCACCCCTATACAATTGTTGGCTTGATGGGGCTTGACCTAGGTTCAGAGTTAATTCACCAAAAACATCCCTGTACTATTGGCCCTTTCAGTAACAACACACAGAGAGCAGACTAAGGTCTCACCCAAAGCAGTATGGGAGGATGCTGGAACCAATTTTTGACACTCTTGAGATGTTTGAAGAGTTGACTTAGTCCAACTAGGAATGGCTTCACGCAAGTCAATTTGTGCACTCTCCTGTCCTGCGAGACCTTCGCGCTTTGTTATGATCACCTATGCGCAGCCCTAATCAAGGGCTGAGGTGATTTCATACTAATAAGGCATCGATCTGTGCTCTTTCCCTAAGTTCCATTGTGGATCTGGCTTATCTTCTTATAACTGTTAGTTAAATTCATGTAAACATACACTTAGCTTATGTTCACTTATTCAAAGCATTCAGATAAGTTCACGCAAAAAACAAACAATAAACTTGCAATCCATATCCAATATATTTCAATGTATAAAATAGGAAAAAGGGTACACAGAATGATAAGAAATTCTCTTTATTACTTCTTCAATCAGTTACAGAATCAACTCACCCTATGCACATAGTTGTAGGGATCCACGCACTTAGCTGCAGACTACTAGGCCTCTGCACCCTTAACTGCATAGCCTTTTCCTACTTTACAACCCAAGACATGACTTTACACTTCTATTTAGACTCAATGCTTCATCTTCTCTTAGATTATTAGATGTCTGCTTTAAAACTTAGTTTCTTGCTCTATTTATATAGTCCCATGGTCCACGAACCATGGGTAGAACTCTCAGGCCGACATTACATTACAAAAGTAAGCACAGACAACCCTATGAATCAATTACAACTTTGTGCTCTGTGCCCACAAATCGTTGAGTCCTTAAATCAGAGTTATTCAAAACTTGGGATCTAAAACCAAAAACATACCTTGGGGGATCTCGTGCCCAATGGGCACCAATCAAAAACATCATGACTTGCCCTCGAGTCACTCTGTCGGTGTGGATATCTTTGTGGAGAGACCTCCCAACTCTTCTCGGACCACTTCAAGCCTAGAAGTGCAGTGAGTGACTGCCTGTTGTATCTCCTGGATCTGTTGTTCATAGACCGCGGTATCTGAACTGCTTCCCTGTATTTGCTCCTACATCTTCTACATCTATTCGAGCTTACCTTCAATTGATGTTGTGATGACGAAGGCCGCAGCAATCCATGGTTGGATACATGCCTTCAAAACCACTTCTTTGTGTTGTGCCACATAAACCTGCTCCTTAAGTGCCTTGGCTTGTTGCATCTGTGCGAGAATCTCTGTAAGGGCCATCATCTGTGTGGTCCCTTTTATGTCATCATATAGTTGCCACATGTCACAGGCCTCTATCTCCAAGCATTGTATGTTCGGGTCCTCCTGCAGAGCAGTGAGAACCTCGAACGATTCTTCCAACATTTTGGTGCAGTACTTCACTACATTGCTGATCTCTTCTATGCTCGTTGTGATGGAAGTGGCGCACTATTCCCTCACCTCTAGAGGATTTTAAGGATGTGCCTTCAACAATAGTTCTGCTGTCTGGAGGTTCAGCCCTAGCTGAACCTTGGCCATCTCTTCTCACACCTCGTGAACCCCTGCTGCTAACCTTTGGATGCGTGCCTTCACTAGTGCCTTTGCTAGGATGGCTAACTCAAAGACCATTTGGTAGGCTTCTTCAAGTACCTACACTATCTACCTATTCTAGGACATGACCTCATCCCGCTAGAAGCTCAATTGTTCCATGTTGATTCTTTGTTCGCTCAACACCTATAGTGCGCAACTCTCCCTAGCCCACAGTTCTATAGTAACTTTGTCCTGCAGGACATAGAGCATCTCCCGAGGGACCGCAACCATGTTGATCACTATTTCCTTTAACACATTGATGATAGGCCTGTTGGCCTTGCTTTCTATAACTAGTGCCCCCTTTGACAACACTATTGTGTTGGTCGTGTGAGTGGACAACATTTCCGTGATTGTGACCATTCCTACTGCGAGGTCGGTCGAGAGAGGACCAGCTTGAGGAGTGCACACCTGCAACTCTTGAATCTCTTCCCAGAGGGCCCCCAAAACAATTTGATTCTCCTCCATGAGCTACTAGAGGCCCTCCATGGTGACATCACACACCGTCTCCCTTATGCCATGCAGATCCCCCTTAGTGAGGGTAATCAGGTTGAAAGAAGTCTTAGACGCTTTTGACTTCTTCTGCAGCCCCACCAGCTCTCTCGGGCACTGGTGATTTAACTCTGTCAACACTATTTGTCGGTCTGCACCACCCTCATCTGTCTCTATCTCCATCTCTTGTTCCTGCTTAGGTGAAGGTGACTTCCGGCCCTTCCACTGCTTCTCTGCTACCTTTTGAGCTTCTGTTGCAACCTTCTCCTATTTTGTTTCTGCCTTCATTGTGTTGCACACCTCTTGCACCTTTGCTATTGCAAAATCTTTTCTTCTCTTCTCTGCCAACTATGTCATCCATAGTTTTGCCTCCTTCTTTTTCTATGCAGTAGACTTGTCAGCTTCCACTATATACATGCGTAGAGCGTGCCACTCTGGTAGCCACACCTCAAGTACATCGAAGATAATATCAGCTATGGTTAGGTATGTTAGTTCATTCCACTTCATTGCAGGTTCCTTGTACGCCCTGATGTAGATGTGATGGAAATTTGCTTTGAACTCCACGAAGCCTTGTAAACTATTATAGATAGTGGGTGATAACTGCGGCATGCGGTTAATCCTCATTCTGATGTTCATCTCCATGAACATAGAATATTTCAATGTGTCGAATACTATGCACATATTTAGTGGCCCACAATAAATTGTACTTCATGGCCTCAGGGAGATCCCTTGCAATTGTTGGGAACTGCCAGTCCTCAGGCAATTCCCCAGCCACCAGCACTATGGATAATAGAAGCCACGAAGAGTGGAAGGTTTTCCCTCGTTCTTGTGCCTCACATCAATTCTCTAGGAACTCCTTGCACAAGTATTTAGACCAGTTAAATTGGACCCCCTTTGTGCACTACTCGACAAGTGCAACCATTAGTGCAGGTACCTCATCTACATGGTACTTTCACATGACCTTATCTGCCAGTATCTAAGTCACAACTCAAACTACATTGTTGTCAATATTGTAGATCGCATAGCTCCTCTTTTTCTTCTTGATCTTATATTTCTTTTTCATGGCATTTGCGATGGCCAAATCACTTCTTTTACCCTCTGAAATGTCTAATGGGTCTTCTCCTTTACAAGAGGGTTGGGTAATTCTATGGATCTAGTGGTCTGTAATGGGGATGGGCTCCTCTAAAAAAAAACACCCATCATGCACCAGGTAGAGCAGCTGTATGATGATGAAGATGGTCACTGGGGTGCAATGGTAATGCGGCACCCAAAGTAGGTTCAGCAACCCTGCCTCTTCGACTCCACACAACCACCTGCGTGGCGCCAACTCTATGACCACTGTCGTGGTGTCTTTCTTTAGCTTCATGAGTTGCGCGGTCATCAAGTGAGGAAATTTCTCATGTTCGCTGAGATCCCAATCTTCAAACTTCAAGCTCAGCACCCATCCTAGGTGCACCCCTTCGGCACCTACGCCAGGTAGAAGTGGAGTTTGCAAAGATCTTTTACTATCATCCAAGCCCTTGGGCACCTTTACCTTCCCCTTCCATGGAGGAACATACACAAGAAACTTGGTTAGAGGGTCTGCACCCTCGGTTTCCTCCTCCATGTGTTCTTCATCATCCTCTTCTATCAGGATGTCCTCAAGGTCTTCCTCCTCCTAATCGGTTTCCAAATTAACCACTTTCCCCTTTTGTTCCATTTTCAACTTAGTTCACAGTGCATTTAAGGGGACACACACACTGGAATCATGGGTTGCTTATCTTTCTTGGGTCTCGGAATGCATGGAAATTTATGGATTTCTGCAACTATCCCGGTGCCCTCAAGCGAATCTTCTACTATCATGGCCTGCGTGGCCTCTTCGGTGGTAATTTATCTGATATCCCTCACTTCTTCACACGCTGCCATCTTTTTTTTCCTCAAATCGCTCAACTATTCAGGTGGGTGCTCAAAAAATGCTCTCAATATATCTGGGTTTAGAAGTCTTTGGGTGCACGATAGCTCAATTCTCAAATCAAAAAGTGTTGTTTTTTGGGTAGCCCTTTGTAATTTATAGTGCCTTTCGAATTTGAATTCAACATTTCTCCCCAAATCCACTCCATTAATGTTCCTTTGGCAATAGATTTTCCAAAATCTAACCCATAAAGAATGCCTTAAATTCCTATCGCCCGCTCCATTTGGTCTCAAATCAAGTATCACATTGTAAATAGTGAATATAACAGTCACTTTCTAGCCAACCTGCATGGTAGTGCAGCTACCCTTGTGTTGTCGTGGACCTTGTGAAATTTTGCTCCTGCACACAGCCCTCACATTGCGAAACTCTGAGGAAAAGTAGTTTATAGTCCTGAGCCACCTTTCAACTGCCTAGAGTGCCAAGAATATTCTTTCCATAGCTAGTCAGGTGGTTGCACCACCTTTATATGGCTTTGACCAACTATTGTTTATGTTTCCTAAGAAAAGTTTGCCTCATAACTTCACTACCTGCAACGTGCACTTTACCATCTGCATCACACCACCATCTATGATCCTCTTAGTAATACGCAGTCTAATCCAAGAAATAAAACTGATCAACTCTCAGCAGTAGTCCCCAAATTTATCAATGTAATCGTGTGCATCATGTTTTATCACCATAGTATTTTTATCAAGAAAATGCCTTCTCATTCCTTTTTTCTAGCTTGTTGACTTCTTCTTCCGCCATGGTGCTTTTCTCCCTCAAATGAAATTTTTTAGTCATGAGTTCTTGGACCCTAAGATTACCCTACTAGATCTCTTCATCATGTCCCAAGCGCTATTCTTCTTCTAACTGCATGATCCCTTCTTTCAAGGCTCCACGATCTTTCGTATCCACGGGCGCTGCTATGCATGGACTAGGCATGACATACTTCATCGGTATTTCAGCTTTCGCTTCATAAACTATCCTACAAGCTATTTGTCTCATCAGTTTCTTGCATGTCACCCTATAAGCCCATAGGACTACTGGTATACATAGGTCCCAATCACTTCATTGTGTGTTACATACCTTGTTTAGTGCTCTGCACACTTTGTTAAAGGCTTCTCCATGGATAATCATCTGTGCACTCGTTCATTCCACACTCTGTTGTTCCAACTTGAGGAACCATTCGCATATTTTCCTACCCAACACATGCTTATTGTCCATATTCCCCTCATGAATTTCATGTGCATTCGCACAGGTTGTTTACCATACATCTATACCCATCTAAACAAATCCACACATAGACCATCCTGGCAATTGTATCTAGCTGTCCACCACCCTATATGATTCCCAAACCTTGTGCACATCATCGTCCTACATGCGTGCCATTCATAAAAGTTTCCTTTGTGCATACGCCACCACCTCGTGGGTGTAGCACACATTATCCAATTCAAGGCTTTGAAACGTTATTTCTACGGCACCTCCCTTTGAAATTTGTCCAAGAAAGAATCTACCTCACCTAATCCATCATAAGTAGGAAAATCTCTCATTTTCATTGATACACAGTGCAACAATCTTGTCATCATGCTATAGTTCAGCATGGTTACCTCATGTAACCGGTTCTATCGATGCTTTATCTCCTCATCTGAATCTCAAGTACAGGAATTCTCGTACTCCATGAAATTCGTCCATCCACGATGAGATTTACCTAGTCTTTCTCTCACGTGGTTATTTTGTAGATGTGGTCCAAATCATCGTCACTTTTGTAGTTGTTAGCTACCTATACCAATAGGTTTCATATTTCATGATTGGCACTGAAAAGGTCCAAATATGCTCTGCTTTGATGATGCAAGGATCACATATTTCCATAAGAATACAATCTGTGCTTATAGCTTGGTATGGACTAAAATTTTGATGGATGGTCCAACAGTCTAATCTGGATCATGTCATGTTTTAAATTTTCAGTTGTAGAATAGAGAAAGAAGTCTGTCCAAACTGTTTAAACTTGGCAGACAAGTAGTTCAGGTAGAGAAGAAAAGGCTCCCAACAGCTTAATCTGGGACCTTGGAAGAAATAAGGGTAGAAGTAGATAGAAAAACAAAAGAAAAAGCCAAAGAAAAGAAAAGGCAAGTAAGGGTCTGCAAGCCTAAGTGCACCCTCCAAGAAGAAACAAAAAATGCTAGGCAAAGTAGCTGGGTAAGTAGATGGGGTTGCAGAAGTGGTATTCATTTCAGATTTAACCTTGATGGTCAAGATGAGAAAAGAAAAACAAAGAAGCATGTCTAACTTCCCAATTATCCCTTTTCCCACTCATTACTAACATCCCCTCATCAATTGAATTGCTTAGAAAACTTGAGGTTTGATGGTGGTTTTATTCATTGAAAAGCCACATTTCTTGTCTAAAAATTCTTTTCATTTTGATCTACTCCCTGAACTAAGTAAGTTTCAAGTAAACTTAGTGATTTTTCCCCTTCATTCACATATTCCCCCATATTAACTCTAACTGTATTATGTAATTCCCATATGTTACCCTTTCCCTAGTATTATTAACACCATTGTGTATAAAACCCCAAGCATTCTATAAATATCCTCCTTTTAGCATTATAGCTAAATATGTCTGTCTAAAGGGAGACTTTAGTCCACCTGGGACTATGGTCAACCCTGTCATGGGGCTGCTCTAACCTCTGGTTATGAGCAACAACCTTTCCCCTAAGCTCTCACCTTCCCTCTTCTCACAAAAACCCAAAAAATCCCCAAAAAAACCTTGCTAAAAACCCCTTTTGTCCCTTTAACCCGCTTCATTGGCAAAAATACTCTAGAAACCCACTTTTCTCCTTTATCCAAAGTCTAAGCACCGGGCGCATTTTTACAAAAATATTCATAAAAAACCCATTTTTATGTTATCCAGTGGTTCGGGCGCTATTTTGGTTTTATTTGAAAATACACTAAAAAACCATCGAAATCCTTCATACCCCAATAGTCTTCCGCTAAGCGCGCATCCCAAAAAATATATTTTTTAAATCGCGCCCCCCTTCCGTATCGCTCGATCACTTCATCAACCCGTCAGCCGTCCGATCGAGCACCTCTGATCGGACGGCCCTTATGCATATCGGGTTGGTCCCGACGCCCGAAAGTTAGTACCCGAGAAACTGACGAAGGGTTACGTTAGTCCTCGGCCACGCGTCACCTTCTCAGTCTCTCGGGTCGGCCTCTGACAAAACCGGGGCCGTATTGTAAGCGGTCCGAGAAAACTGTTACCGCTGTTTCACTTACCACCCGGTTTTGCTGATCCCATGTCATGCCCACGTCAGAGCCACGTCGCTGCCACCCCACCGTCGCACCGCCTCATTCGTCCGTCCCTTCGCTGACATGTCCGCGACTTCAGCATATCCGTGGACCAACCAAGACCTGCCACATCACCCGGTGATGTCATGCTGACGTCATCCGACTCCGACCCCACCCGATGACGTCATGCTGACGTCATCCCAAAAATGTGCCAATATTGCCAAAAATCTATTTTTAGGCCAAAATCTCGTGTTTTTTTCCACTTTTGGAAAGAAGACACTACTGCTATTTTTGCATGCTGCTCACGTCTAAACTAGCACCAGCCTGCCAAAGTCGATTCCGAGACCGCCAGAGCCTCCATTGCACCTGCATTTGCAACTCTTGCCGACGAATTCACCAGGTATTCTTCAAAATCATCCCATAAGCCTGGTTTTATCCATAATTCCTCAAGTAAACTGTTAACAGATGTTAAAACTCTATTTTTCACTGTTAAACACCAGTAACCTGTACCTATTTCCCTCTGGCAAGGCAACAAACAGTCTGTAAAACCTGCATTTGACTAAATCAACCTGAATTCACATGTAGTTCGCGCAATCGTGAGCTAGAAACCTCCGCTGGCTAAACTCACCATAGAAAACTTCTGGTCAGCCCTGCTATTGTTTTTATCAATCCGTTAAACAGTATTTCAATTGCTGTTTGCTAAATTCACACTATGGTCCTTAAAATTCACACTTCCATTGTAAGGAATCACCTCTGTGTTGTTTTGTTTACTTCAACCAGTTCACCTGCAAGTCAGAAGCTCAGTAGCCATGGAGACACCAATAGCTCTAAACATCCAGCCTCTGAATGCCCCTCAAAAAGAGATAAATTGGAAACCCCTGGGGGACTTGGATTATCAAATGTTAGATTGGTTTCCAATGGGCTCCAAGTATAATATTCATATGATCAATCAAACAAAAGCCCAACACCTTAGTGGGGCTGATATTTTAGGGATTTGGGATTCAAATTTTCCCATTTACAACCTCCCTCAAGTCAATCCCCTTCCAGACTTGATCCACAAGTGCCAGGAATGCTATGATCCTTGCCAGAGAGCTGTTCTTACTCCCACAGGTTCAGTGTTGTTCTGCATCACTCCAGAAACCATTAATGAGATGCTCCACTTCCACACTGCAAGACCATTGACACCCCTGTCCATGATGGATTTAGTAAAGAAGGGAACTAATTTGTCACATGCCCAGATTGTCAAGATCAACCAGTTGTTTGTAGATTCAGGTTCTGAAACTGTAAGAACTCCTCCTATTGGACATGAGTACCTGAATGAATTAGGCAGAATGCTGGTGGACTTGATCAGTTATGTCCTGGGGTATAAGGGAATTGAAGATGCTGATGACACGATAATGGCAATGCTGTCCATATTTTCCCCAGGAATGCCTCCTGCTGTACACTATGACTATGCTACCTATATTGCAGAAAAGATTCATGAGCAGCTAATGAATCTACCAAGGGAAAGAGTGTTCAGATTCACTTCATACATCTACTATCTGTTCTTGTTCTATCAACCAGATAGCTTCCCTGTTCCCCTCAAGAAACTAAATGCCCAGGGAGTTCCAAGATCAGTTGTCTTTTGGTCTTCAGTTTTTCATAGTGCTTCTCTCTCACCATACACATACTGTGAGTTCATAGACTTGTTCATTTTCCCAGCAATGACCTTGCTATATGGTGTACCTCCTCCAAGGCTAACTGATGAGATCCAAAGAGTCCTCCACCTCTCTAAAGCCTACAACATTGGTAATTGGTACTTCTACCAACACCACACAGTGATCAGGATCTATGGCTGTGAATTGGACCCTTTTAGGCTTCCAAGGTATGTCCCCATGAGGCTCTTTGCCCTAGAATACTTCAGACAGTTTGGAAATGCTGACTACATCCATTTCCAAAGTAAAAACAAGAAGGTGCAACTAAAGGTAAGGAGCCAGCTGGGTCCTTTCTTATATAACAAAAGAGAAGAGGGATGGAAGGAGGCAGATAGCATCCTAGAGGGCCTCAGATTTCAAACCAGCTTCAGATGGTTACCCTATGACCATAATCACTTTATTTCCCTCAGGAGAATAAAACACAAATTAGGCACATACTCACATCTGAAGTTGCCTCATATTGAGAAGTATGCTAATGCCTTGAGCTGGAAAGAAGGCACTCTAGAAGAACCAATTACTAAAGAGCAGATGCTAGAGAATGAAGCTAGAAATCTACAAAAGGAGGTTGACTTGGAAACTTGTGAACAGGTCTCTTCCTCATACCAAAGGCAACTTGGAGAAGTTGCCTCATCTTCAACAACACATCAGCAAGCGGCCATGAAAACTCAGCAAGCATCCAGCAAAGATAAAGGAAAGTATGTACAGGAGGAACAGTTACCTCCTATGACTCAAGAACAAACAGATAAAGAGATGGAGCAGCAGCAAGAACAACAGCAACAACAGGAAGAACAAAGGCAGGAACAGCCTGTGCAGCCAAAACAAACAGTGGAAGCCCCAAAATCCACTCAGCAACAGCCACAACAAACTGTGCTTCCAAGGCAAGAAACATCAGTTGGAGCATCAATCCTCCAAACTCCACAAAATGAGGATGTAAGCAGAAAGAGAGACAGAGAGACTCCCCTAACATCTTCTATAAATCAGGGAGAAAAAAGGCAAAGATTGAATGATTTTTCTGAGGAAGATGTGACAATAAGGCAGGCATTAGGCATGGGCCCACCAAGCAAAGAAGCATCCGCCAGTTCCTTTCAGCAGGAACAAGACAGAACAATAGGAGGAGAAGTCAGCTCCTCTAGCCAGCAGAGAGAGGGAGAACTGAGCATTAAGCAACAGTTCATTGAAATTAAGAAGAGGAGTGACCCGATAAAAATACAGCTATATAACCATCTGCTGAAAATGGCTCCCACCAATCAGCATCGCTTAATGTCTGCATTTGATGTTAGCGAGGGCAAGATGATCATGAGCCATTTCTTGCCAACTGTAGCACAGCCCCAATCTCATGCAGATTATATAAGGACCAATCTTGAGGTCCTTGCCAAAGACATCCACCCAATGGATAAGATTGAATTGCACAAGCAGACAGGTGAGATGGTCTATGCTTCCCTGGTAGACCAAACATTGGATAACTACAGGCTACAAAGTAGCCTTAACAATACAGCCTCTCAGCTAGAGTTGGAGAGAGCATCATCCCAGGCAAAGGACAACAGAATAAGGTCCTTAGAGGATATAATTATTGAGATTGGGCATGATCCCAACGATATCAAGGGAATACAAGAAATATTGAAATTAAGGGATGCTGACATGGCAGCTCTAAGAAGAAATATCAAACTCCCAGCTATTATTCACCCCCAAACAGATGAAGTAGCTCAACAAAGGCATGATAAAGATGCCACAGCTCTGCTAGTGACTCTCTATAAACAGCTTATCCAGACACAAGAGAAGCTGGGAGAATCAGAGGCTGCACAGGCAGCATTACAGGCAACCTTGAAACAAAGAGAAGAAGGCCAGACCTCTCAGCCTCCTCCTCAAATCATTAATCTTGAGGAAACTGCTCCCATTATTACTCCTCCTCCTCAGCAGACTGATCAAGCAGCACCTTCTACGACAGCTGCACCAACAACAGAGCAGACTCATAGTCTGGATATGCAGAAGCTTCAAAATGAGATTCAAGTCCTGGAAGCTCAATTGTTAGAGCTTAATCAAGCCAAAGAATCTTTGGCTAAAGTAAATGAAAGGTATGATAAGTGCAAACAGAATGTGGCTGAGAAAGAAAGAGATATAAAAGCTCTCAAAAAGAGAATAACTAAGCTTGAGAAAGAGCTCACACTTGATAAGGTGACAGCAGAGCTCAAAACAGTCCTATGGGCCAATATTGGCTAGTCCATTACTGATCAGCGGCAATTCATTGAGACCATAGATGAGCAGTCAGCGCTCATTACAAAGGAAAATAGGGAGATACACAGAGCAAGAGCAAGCCTTGGCAACATGCCTGATGTTGCCAATAGGATGATCAACATATTAAATAACAGGACAAGCTCTCAACTGACCACCATGGGAATTGCTAACAGGACTGAGACAATCTCAATGGTTAAAAGGGTCCTGACATTAAGAAACCTGGTTGGAACATTAGAAAGGAGAACCCAAGATATGCAGACCGAAATCAACAGGTTCATGGACATGTTTCAGGTATTAAAAAACAGAGGCCTCCCCAGCATACTAAGCAGTGTGGGAAGACTGCTTACCCATGAAAATTATGCTAAAAGGGTCAATGCCTTTGCTGCAAGTCAAATTGCAGGACAGCCCAGCACTTCAGCAGAATCAGGGCCAACATCAGGGCAGACTCTCTACAATAGGGTGGAAAACCTGTTCTTCATCATGAACGAGATCAATCATCTGTTCGATGTGCCTCCAAATTTCTATAAATATACAGAAGCAGATGAAACCATAGAGGCAATTGTGAAGCACCAATTGCCCACACAGGAAGTCTGGAATAGATTGACACAGCTAATATTATCAAGCCAGAACCTGTAATGTCAAGTTTTTTCAAATTTATAAGTGATCATACACAGGGAAAATTTTGGTAGATAAGCATACAAAGGAAGGATGAAAGGCTGAGCCAACTCAGCAGGGCTATTCGGTCACCACAGCAGCAAGCACAGTCACAGGTGGCAGGGCCGAGAAGATACAGCGTGGCAAACGTAAAGGCACATTTTCCAGCATTAAAGCAAAGCATTCCAACCGACTCAGTGACCTCCAAAGGTCAAAATATCCTCTGATAGACTTAAAGAGCAGTTATGTTATATTCAAAGCTGTAATAACTTCTTTTCTACTTTTCTGTACGAAGTAATGAAGATATTTTTCTCTCAGATGACTCAATGCCTAAGATATCTTGTATAAACATTTCTATAAAGTCCCCTTCGCATGGGTTTGCAAAGGGTTGTTTTTTATTTCATTTCTATATTTATGTTGATGTACAACTCTCAGAGAAATAATACAAAAGGTGGATGGAATTTCCAAAGCTCCGTGTTCCTTGATGCACTGTGGTGGCTGGCTGAATGTTACAGGATTCCTGCATGTTTCATAGCACAATAAGTCTTCTTTAAAACTCTGTGTTATATGTTTTCTAGTCTTTCATCTTCTTTCATGTTTACGAGTTTTACACTTAATAGCAAAGTAAAAGAATAGTTGCAGGATTTAATCACAGATTACCCTGAACTCAATCTAAGCTGTTATAAATGTTTTCTTCCAGATAGAGTAAATAAGGTGTAATTCTTAATTGCTACACTTTCAAGCTATATCTCTCACTGTGATAAATATTTTCAGGAATTCAAGTTTGCTCCTGAGGCATCTATCTCTTTCCCACACCCCAGCTTAGTGGAAATTTCTTAAATGCTTTTCACTGGTTGTTCACATGTCACCATCATAATCTAAATTTGTTATATGCAGCATTTAAATGGCCCTGTAATTTCAGTAAATCATCTCAACGTTTCTAAACACTTGTAGCCACAGACTCCATTGCCCAATGAAATAAACTCATCTGCAGATTGCACACTTCAAGTACAGAAAGATATCCCTCAACCAAAGCATAAAACTAAACACCCTCATTTCATAGCTAGCCTAAAATCTCCATAGAACAGAGACAAATTATAAAGAGAGAGCCCTCTCTAATTACAGTGTGGCTAGGCACAGTAATCCAAAGATTGGTTAGTGGTTACCCCGGCCGTATTCCCTTAGAGTCAATGGGAACAACCTGGGTGATAACATAAATGGCGACTCCACTGGGGACTTCTTAGGATTTTCCAATTTCTATACATCTGTCAAAGCTGTAAATCAAGCCTGAAATCAGTCAGGAGGCCTCAAAGTTGTTTCTGTGTCACATGGACAGCTTTAGGGAAGAGCTTTTTCAGTAAGTCTTCATCTCAGTTTTGGAATATATATAGCCATTCCAAAATCTCTATCCATTCCTTGCAAATATAAAAAACTTCCTATAAAGAAGCTGGCTCCCAAGAAAAATCCACGGCATACTAGGGCAAATCCTGACCCTAATCCACCCATCATTGTTGATAATCCAAATACCATCCCTAGAAACATTAAGAGGCAGCAAAGGCAGGGGCAGCCTGCTGATTTAACCTCAGATTCAGATCATCCCAGCCTTATCTCTACCCCATGCAAGGTCCTTTTCCGGTCTACCCCAAGTTCCCCTAGTTCACCATCCACATCTCAAAGTCCTCCTCTCACATCTTCATCCACTGCACATATCCCCTTGACCAACACTCTAGGTTCTCCCCTACTTATCACCCCAGTGATACCCACTGTTCCTATTATCCCAGCTGCCCCTGTTAATCCTCCAAACCTTGTAAATATGGCTAACAGGTATGCACCCTTGCAGATACCAGCTAATGCTGCAGCTTTACCCCAAGATTACTAGACCAAAATCTTGTATTTTGACTCCAATGGCCCTCTGACAGCTGTCTAGCATGCCAAAAGGATGCAAGACCATTTTGAGACTTATGAAATAGATGATGACAGTGTGAGGATGAGGATGTTTGTTCAAAGCCTAACTGGGGATGTAAGAACTTGGTTTAGATCCCTGAATACAAACTCCATCACAACTCCTGATGAACTGTATCAAGCCTTTACTAGTAGATGGGAGAAGAAGAAAGATCCTCTGCACATACTTGGGGAATATGACACTATCAAAAGAGGTCCCCAAGAGACTGTTTTGGAGTATTGTGCAAGATTTAACAATGTATATAACGCGATTCCACAAAATTTAAGACCTCCTCCTGATTTAGCCTTGTACAAATTCCCTGATGGTTTTGACCCTGACATGGCCTATCAGTTGAAGGAAAGAGATCCTCAATCCCTTGCAGAGGCCCAAAGGGTTGTTGTTACAGTGGAAGCCAAAGTAATTGCCAAAAGAAACAGGGCAAGGTTGGAAAAGAGGACTGCTTTCAAAGAGGAACCCTCTGCCTTTGATCAAAAGCTAGATGCAATTCTCACTGGAATGAAAAGATTGGGTGATAGAGTGGAATCGGTTGAAAGAAAGTCATCATGGGAAGCACCACAAAACAACCCTCCTAGGAATCCAAACTTTAGGAGAACTCAAAACCCAGGCATTGGCAAACCTAGTGCTGATCAAGACATAAGACCCCCTTTCCAAGAAAATTATGCAGAAACTTCCACATCAACAGAGCCCAATGAAGATCCTGAGATTAATTTAATGGGTCTAGATGGTGAAAGTCAAGTTTTCTTAACACAAGAAGATCATGAGGATGATGAAATCAAACTGTTCCAAACTAAATCAGGTGAATCCTTTGACTTCAAACAAGGCTATGACACTGCTGTTTATGAGGTCCATAAACAATACAAGCTGAGGAGCAGAACTATGAATGTAAACCAGCCTGAAAAGATAAAGGATAATCAACAGCCCGAAAGAGTCATAGTCACAGAGCCTAATGACAAAACAAATTCACCTACAGAAGAAGTGATTATTGAAGAGATCACTGAACCACTGTCCTTAAAACAGCAACCTGTGGCCACTTCACCTTCTCAACCTAATTTAAATGTTACTCCCCAAGAGATGAGTAAAAGAGGCAAGTCCCAAAGTCAAGGTAAAAATCAAGAAGAAGATTTAATGAACAAGGAAAGGACTGTTATCCACAACCCCAAGACCCAATCTGAAAAACCCTTTGACCTAGAAACTGAAATTGGCAAACTAAAAATAGCAATCCCTCTCTCAGAACTAGCCAAGCATGACATCTATAAACTACAAATTAAGAAGTCCCTTCAACTCACTAGCAACAAAGATGATGTCAATGTGCTAGATGACACCCCAGAACTCCTGTTTGGCCCAGAAGTGGATGGAAAAACGGTAGTCACAGGGGTATTACCTTTCTATGTCAGTTTACATATTCATGATAAAATATTACATAATGCAATGTTTGACTCAGGTGCCTCTCACAATCTCATGCCAAAAGCAGTCCTGGAGAGATTGAATCTAGACATAACAAGACCATACAAGGACCTGTTTTCCTTTGACTCCAGCCAAGTCGAGTGTCTAGGTCTCATAAAAGATTTATGTGTGTCTCTGGTTCAATACCCAAACAAGACAATCCTAATGGATGTGGTAGTTGCTGATATTCCACCTAAGTATGGGATGTTGTTATCAAGATCTTGGGGAGCTAAACTCCAAGGTTCCCTGCAATTAGACATGTCATATGCCACCATCTGTGTTTTTGGGCAACCAAAAATACTGTACAAAGAAACACTCATGAAATATATGGTCATCAGTGAAGCAAAGCCTCAAAACTTTCCCATATATGCTGTCCATTCAGACATAGACTCATACATTCTCTTCAATGACAGCACAACTCCCTCAAAAAGTGAGGTTGAAACCAAGATACTCATACAGGAGGAAGACTCCAATGAAACGATAGTCAATCAAACACTAGATGCTGCTGCTGCCCTAGTTGTCAAGAATATCCAATCAAACCATGAGACTGTCCTAAAATACAAGCCAGATGAAAAACCACAACTTCAACTTACTTTGCCAGCCCATGAACAGATTGTTAAATCTCCCCCACAACAAGATATTCTATGGTTCCTCGAATTTGATGGCTCAGTCAACAAGTTAGGAGCAGGAGCTGGAGTTTGGGTACACAACAAAGAAAATAGTCATGCAGAAGGCAGAGCCTATAGATTAAACTTCAGATGTACTAATAATATGGCAGAATATGAAGCTCTTTTACTAGGCCTTAAGTTAGTAAAGTTCTTACAAGCTGCCAGGGTTTCAATCATGGGTGATTCAGATTTAGTTATCCAACAAGTGAAGGGAAATTTTGTCACCAATGACAAAAGACTAAGGACTTATAGGTCTGCTGTTGCTGAGGTACTAAACTTTTTTTCTGAATTCCAAATCACTAAAATTCCTAGAACCCACAATCTGCATGCTCATAGTTTAGCCACATTTGCAAGTACATGCAAGCTGCCTTTTGAGCCCCATCATTGTTTTACAGCTGAGGTAAAACACAGACCCTCCATTCCAAACAATGTTAATGATTGGAAAGTATTTGAGGATGACAAGCAAATAAACCATTTTTTAACTCTACAACAAGAATTTGTAGGATTAAATATTGACACTGATACAGCAAGTCAATCACAAATACTTGATACAGCAAGTCAATCACAAATACTTGATGGAGCAAGTCCATCACAAATACAGTTTCTAAAGATTACTCACCCAATATCACCTAGAACAGCAAAACAAATGCTAAATCCAACTATTTTCAGCAAGGAAAACATTCAACAAATCCAACCAATCAGTTGTGAGGAAGTGGCCAATGCTGAAACTGAAATCATAGAGCTGAAAGACAATTTTCTACCAACAGCCCTAACTCCACTAGAGGATATCTTTGATTCAAATGATATCCCCAGAAAACCAAAAATGCAGCCCTTAAATGCAGCCACTGAGGAATGCAACATAGGTACAATTGACAAACCCAAAATAATTAAATTGTCTGCTTCTTTACCTCCTGACCAAAAGCCTAAATACATTGACCTCTTTAAAGAGTTCCAGGATGTCTTTGCATGGAGTTATGAGGACCTAATGTCCTATGACACCTCTGTTATCCAGCATACAATCCCTCTCAAACCTGATCAAAAGCCCTTTAAACAAAAATTGAGGAGAATCAATCCTATGCTTCTCCCAGCAATGGAACAAGAGGTACAAAAAATGTTCAAGGCTGGCATCATAGCACCAATCAGATTCTCTGAATGGATCTCCAACTTAGTCCCTACAAGAAAGAAGACTGGTGAAATTAGGCTGTGTGTGGACTTAAGGAATCTGAACCAAGTATCCCTCAAAGACAACTATCCCTTACCCAAGATGGATCACATTCTCCAAAGAGTGGTAGGGGCCTCAAGGATCTCATTACTGGATGGATTTTCAGGCTTCAATCAAATCCTGGTGCACCCTGATGATCAAGACAAAACAGCATTCACTACCCCATGGGGAACTTTCAAATATGTAAAGATGCCTTTTGGATTGAAAAATGCAGGGGCAACTTTTCAAAGAGCAATGGATATTGCTTTTGCCAAGGAGATTCATGAATTTTTAGTCATTTACCTAGATGACCTTACACCTTTCTCAAAATCAGACCAAGAACATATAAAACATTTGAGACAGATCTTCCTAAAATGTAGAAAATATGGAATTTCCTTGAATCCCAAGAAATCCCTGTTTGGTTTAGAGGAAGGTAAGCTATTGGGCCACATCATTTCTAAAGATGGCATTAGAATTGACCCAGATAGGATACAGGCTATCCTACAAATGCCCCACCCAAGAAATGTCAAAGAGTTGCAAGGATTCTTGGGAAAAATCAATTTCTTGAGAAGGTTTATCCCAAACTTAGCAGAACTAATCAGATTATTATATAACATGCTAAAGAAAGATTCAAAAGTCAAATGGATTGTTGAAGCCAATCAAGCCTTTGAAGGTATAAAACTGGCCCTTACCCAAACCCCAGTGTTGACCAATCCTCAGTTTGACAGAGAATTTATCATTTTCTCTTTTGCCTCCCAGCATACTATTGCTGCTGTTTTATTGCAAAAAGATGACCAAGGAAATGAGAAGCCAATTGCTTTCTTTAGCAAAGCTCTTAGAGATGCACCTTTAAAGTATCAAATCATGGAAAAGCAAGCTTATGCTTTGGTCAAAGCCATTAAAGACTTTAGGATTTATATCCTTTATTCCCATGTTATAGCATATGTGCCAAGTCCTATTGTCAAAGACATTCTCACCCAAGAAAATTTAGAGGGCAGAAGAGGAAAGTGGATTGCCAACATCTTGGAATTTGATATTGAGATAAAACCTACAAAACTAATAAAAGGGCAAGGCTTGGCCAAATTAATGACAGAAGCAAATTTCCAAGCCTTAGACATCAACCAGCTGGACAGTGAACCGGAGCTGGCGACTCCAAAGATCAATGTAGCCTTTGAACAATCCCCTTGGTACTCTGATATATGTTATGTATTGCAAAACCTGTGTGCTCCCCCAGGATTGTCCAGAACTAAATGTAGGTTCCTAAAAATGAAAGCTTCTAAATTCTGTGTTATGGATGGAAATTTATTGTGGAAAAACCATGAAGGAATATTGCTAAACTTCCTAATTGAGAATGAAACTGACAATATCATAAAGGAATTTCATGCAGGTGACTGTGGTGGACACTTGTACTGGAAGTCCACTGTGGATAAAATACTAAGGGTTGGGTACTACTGGCCCACCATGTTCTCTAATGTCAAGAAATTCACCACCTCATGTCATAAATGTCAAGTGTTTGAGGGAAAGAGACAGTTGCTGCCACTTCCCTTAAGGCCTATTGCAACAGAGAGACCTTTTCAGCAATGGGGCTTGGATTTCATTGGAGAAATTCATCCCTCATCTTCAGGTCAACATAGATGGATCCTCACAGCCACAGACTACTTCACCAAGTGGATTGAAGCTGTCCCATGCAGACAAGCAAATGATTCCACTATCATTCAGTTCTTGGAGAACAACATATTGGCTAGATTTGGCTGTCCTGACAAAATAATAACAGACAATGCTGCTGCTTTCAGATCCAAGAAAATGGTGAACTTCTGCCATAAATTTCACATCACCTTGGGCCATTCTACTGCATACTATCCCCAAGGAAATGGCCTTGCTGAGTCATCAAATAAAAGTCTGGTAAACATCATAAAGAAAGTACTAGAAGAGAACAAAAAGAATTGGCATAAGAAGCTTGTGAATGCCCTATGGGCAGATAGACTAACAACCAAAAGATCAATTGGGACCAGCCCATATGAGTTGGTTTATGGATTAGAGGCCAAATTTCCTTCATCACTAGGAGTGCCTGTTATGAAACTTCTTCAAGAAAGCCAAGCTGAACCAAATGATATGCAAAGAAGAATAAATCAAATCATATGTTTACAGCAAACTAGAGACCAAGTTTTCAGCAGAGTTCAAGTCCTACAAGAAAAATTAAAGAAGGCCTTTGATAGAAGAACCAAGGCAGAAGATTTCAACATTGGTGACAAAGTCCTCAAGTGGGATTCAAGAAGAGAGGATAAGGGAAAACATGGAAAATTTTATTCCCTTTGGAGAGGACCATTTGCTGTCCAAGCAGTACAAGGAAACAACACTTATTTCCTTAAGAGTCTCAATGAAACTGATTTGGATGAAGGTCCTGTGAATGGCAGGATGCTGAAGCACTATTTTGAATATCACCCATAAGTGCAGCCTGAGTCTTCCCTTGTACATATCCAGATGTATATATTATTTTCTGTCAACATGTAAAAATGCAATTTCTCAAAGTTTTCTTAAACTTCCAGCAAAAGGTGAATAGAATCAGAGGTCTACCAAGAAGAGAAGCACACAATTTTGGCATTTCAAAGCAGCAAACTTCAAGATTGGCAAGAGCAGTCAAGGAGCAAGGCAATCTGACCTGCTGTTCTTGGTCTTTCAAAGGAAACACCATCCCCATGTGGAGCCACTGTTAGCTACCTATACCAATAGGTTTCATATTTCATGATTGGCACTGAAAAGGTCCAAATATGCTCTGCTTTGATGATGCAAAGATCACATATTTCCATAAGAATACAATCTGTGCTTATAGCTTGGTATGGACTAAAATTTTGATGGATGGTCCAACAGTCTAATCTGGATCATGTCATGTTTTAAATTTTCAGTTGTAGAATAGAGAAAGAAGTTTGTCCAAACTATTTAAACTTGACAGACAAGTAGTTCAGGTAGAGAAGAAAAGGCTCCCAACACTTAATCTGGGACATTGGAAGAAATAAGGGTAGAAGTAGATAGAAAAACAAAAGAAAAAGCCAAAGAAAAGAAAAGGCAAGTAAGGGCCTGCAAGCCTAAGTGCACCCTCCAAGAAGAAACAAAAAATGCTAGGCAAAGTAGCTGGGTAAGTAGATGGGGTTGCAGAAGTGGTATTCATTTCAGATTTAACCTTTATGGTCAAGATGAGAAAAGAAAAACAAAGAAGCATGTCTAACTTCCCAATTATCCCTTTTCCCACTCATTACTAACATCCCCTCATCAATTGAAATGCTTAGAAAACTTTAGGTTTGATGGTGGTTTTATTCATTGAAAAGCCACATTTCTTGTCTAAAAATTCTTTTCATTTTGATCTACTCCCTGAACTAAGTAAGTTTCAAGTAAACTTAGTGATTTTTCCCCTTCATTCACATATTCCCCCATATTAACTCTAACTGTATTATGTAATTCCCATATGTTACCCTTTCCCTAGTATTATTAACACCATGGTGTATAAAACCCCAAGCATTCTATAAATATCCTCCTTTTAGCATTATAGCTAAATATGTCTGTCTAAAGGGAGACTTTAGTCCACCTGGGATTGTGGTCAACCTTGTCCTGGGGCTGCTCTAACCTCTGGTTATGAGCAACAATCTTTCCCCTAAGCTCTCACCTTCCCTCTGCTCACAAAAACCCAAAAAATCCCCAAAAAAACCTTGCTAAAAACCCCTTTTGTCCCTTTAACCCGCTTCATTGGCAAAAATACTCTAAAAACCCACTTTTCTCCTTTATCCAAAGTCTAAGCACCGGGCGCATTTTTACAAAAATATTCATAAAAAACCCATTTTTATGTTATCCAGTGGTTCGGGCGGTATTTTGGTTTTATTTGAAAATACACTAAAAAACCATCGAAATCCTTCATACCCCAATAGTCTTCCGCTAAGCGCGCATCCCAAAAAATATATTTTTTAAATCCTGCCCCCCTTCTGTATCGCTCGATCACTTCATCAACCTGTCAGTCGTCCGATCGAGCGCCTCTGATTGGACGGCCCTTATACATATCGGGTTGGTCCCGACGCCCGAAAGTTAGTACCCGAGAAACTGACGAAGGGTTACGTCAGTCCTCGGCCACGCGTCACCTTCTCAGTCTCTCGGGTCAGCCTCTGAAAAAACCGGGGCCGTATTGTAAGCGGTCCGAGAAAACCGTTACCGTTGTTTCACTTACCACCCGGTTTTGCTGATCCCATGTCATGCCCACGTCAGAGCCACGTCGCTGCCACCCCGCCGTTGCACCGCCTCATTCGTCCGTCCCTTCGCTGACATGTCCGCCACTTCAGCATATCCGTGGACCAACCAGGACCTGCCACATCACCTGGTGACGTCATGCTGACGTCATCCGACTCCGACCCCACCCGATGACGTCATCCCAAAAACGCGCCAATATTGCCAAAAATCTATTTTTAGGCCAAAATCTCGTGTTTTTTCCACTTTTGGAAAGAAGACACTACTACTATTTTTGCATGCTTCTCACGTCCAAACCAGCACCAGCCTGCCAAAGTCGATTCTGAGACCACCAGAGCCTGCATTGCACCTGCATTTGCAACTCTTGCCGACGAATTCACCAGGTATTCTTCAAAATCATCCCATAAGCCTGGTTTTATCCATAATTCCTCAAGTAAACTATTAGCAGACGTTAAAACTCTGTTTTTCACCGTTAAACACCAGTAACCTGTACCTATTTCCCTCTGGCAAGGCAACAAACAGTCTGTAAAACCTGCATTTGACTAAATCAAACTGAATTCACAGGTAGTTCGTGCAATCGTGAGCTAGAAACCTCCGTTGGCTAAACTCACCATAGAAAACTTCTGGTCAGCCTTGCTATTGTTTTTATCAATCCGTTAAATAGTATTTCAATTGCTGTTTGCTAAATTCACCCTCTGGTCCTTAAAATTCACACTTCCATTGTAAGGAATCACCTCTGTGTTGTTTTGCTTACTTCAACCAGTTCACCTGCAAGTCAGAAGCTCAGTAGCCATGGAGACACCAATAGCTCTAAACATCCAACCTCTGAATGCCCCTCAAAAAGAGATAAATTGGAAACCCCTGGGGGACTTGGATTATCAAATGTTAGATTGTTTTCCAATGGGCTCCAAGTATAATATTCATATGATCAATCAAGTAAAAGCCCAACACCTTAGTGGGGCTGATATTTTAGGGATTTGGGATTCAAATTTGCCCATTTACAACCTCCCTCAAGTCAATCCCCTTCCAGACTTGATCCACAAGTGCCAAGAATGCTATGATCCTTGCCAGAGAGCTGTTCTTACTCCCATAGGTTCAGTGTTGTTCTGCATCACTCCAGAAACCATTAATGAGATGCTCCACTTCCACACTGCAAGACCATTGACACCCCTGTCCATGATGGATTTAGTAAAGAAGGGAACTAATTTGTCACATGCCCAGATTGTCAAGATCAACCAGTTGTTTGTAGATTCAGGTTCTGAAACTGTAAGAACTCCTCCTATTGGATATGAGTACCTGAATGAATTAGGCAGAATGCTGGTGGACTTGATCAGTTATGTCCTGGGGTATAAGGGAATTGAAGATGTTGATGACACCATAATGGCAATGTTGTCCATATTTTCCCCAGGAATGCCTCCTGCTGTACACTATGACTATGCTACCTATATTGCAGAAAAGTTTCATGAGCAGCTAATGAATCTACCAAGGGAAAGAGTGTTCAGATTCACTTCATACATCTACCATCTGTTCTTGTTCTATCAACCAGACAGCTTCCCTGTTCCCCTCAAGAAACTAAATGCCCAGGGAGTTCCAAGATCAGTTGTCTTTTGGTCTTCAGTTTTTCATAGTGCTTCTCTCTCACCATACACATACTGTGAGTTCATAGACTTGTTCATTTTCCCAGCAATGACCTTCCTATATGGTGTACCTCGTCCAAGGCTAACTGATGAGATGCAAAGAGTCCTCCACCTCTCTAAAGCCTACAGCATTGGTGATTGGTACTTCTACCAACACCACACAGTGATCAGGATCTATGGCTGTGAATTGGACCCTTTTAGGCTTCCAAGGTATGTCCCCATGAGGCTCTTTGCCCTAGAATACTTCAGACAATTTTGAAATGCTGACTACATCCATTTCCAAAGTAAAAACAAGAAGGTGCAACTAAAGGTAAGGAGCCAGCTGGGTCCTTTCTTATATAACAAAAGAGAAGAGGGATGGAAGGAGGCAGATAGCATCCTAGAGGGCCTCAGATTTCAAACCAGCTTCAGATGGTTACCCTATGACCGTAATCACTTTATTTCCCTCAGGAGAATAAAACACAAATTAGGCACATACTCACATCTGAAGTTGCCTCATATTAAGAAGTATGCTAATGCCTTGAGCTGGAAAGAAGGCACTCTAGAAGAACCAATTACTAAAGAGCAGATGCTAGAGAATGAAGCTAGAAATCTACAAAAGGAGGCTGACTTGGAAACTTGTGAACAGGTCTCTTCCTCATACCAAAGGCAACTTGGAGAAGCTGCCTCATCTTCAACAACACATCAGCAAGCGGCCATGAAAACTCAGCAAGCATCCAACAAAGACAAAGGAAAGCATGTGCAGGAGGAACAGTTACCTCCTATGACTCAAGAACAAACAGATAAAGAGATGGAGCAGCAGCAAGAACAACAGCAACAACAGGAAGAACAAAGGCAGGAACAGCCTGTGCAGCCAGAACAAACAGTGGAAGACCCAAAATCCACTCAGCAACAGCCACAACAAACTATGCCTCCAAGGCAAGAAACATCAGTTGGAGCATCAATCCTCCAAACTCCACAAAAGGAGGATGTAAGCAGAAAGAGAGATAGAGAGACTCCCCTAACATCTTCTATAAATCAGGGAGAAAAAAGGCAAAGATTGAATGATTTTTCTGAGGAAGATGTGACAATAAGGCAGGCATTAGGCATGGGCCCACCAAGCAGAGAAGCATCCGCCAGTTCCTTTCAGCAGGAACAAGATAGAACAATAGGAGGAGAAGTCAGCTCCTCTAGCCAGCAGAGAGAGGGAGAACTGAGCATTAAGCAACAGTTCATTGAAATTAAGAAGAGGAGTGACCCGATAAAAATACAGCTATATAACCATCTGCTGAAAATGTCTCCCACCAATCAGTAGCGCTTAATGTCTGCATTTGATGTTAGCGAGGGCAAGATGATCATGAGCCATTTCTTGCCAACTGTAGCACAACCCCAATCTCATGCAGATTAAATAAGGACCAATCTTGAGGTCCTTGCCAAAGACATCCACCCAATGGATAAGATTGAATTGCACAAGCAGACAGGTGAGATGGTCTATGCTTCCCTGGCAGACCAAGCATTGGATAACTACAGGCTACAAAGTAGCCTTAACAATACAGCTTCTCAGCTAGAGTTGGAGAGAGCATCATCCCAGGCAAAGGACAACAGAATAGGGTCCTTAGAGGATATAATTATTGAGATTGGGCATGATCCCAAAGATATCAAGGGAATACAGGAAATATTTAAATTAAGGGATGCTGACATAGCAGCTCTAAGAAGAAAGATCAAACTCCCAGCTACGATTCACCCCCAAACAGATGAAGTAGCTCAACAAAGGCATGATAAAGATGCCACAGCTTTGCTAGTGACTCTCTATAAACAGCTTATCCAGACACAAGAGAAGCTGGGAGAATTAGAGGCTGCACAGGCAGCATTACAGGCAACCTTGAAACAAAGATAAGAAGGCCAGACCTCTCAGCCTCCTCCTCAAATCATTAATCTTGAGGAAACTGCTCCCATTATTACTCCTCCTCCTCAGCAGACTGATCAAGCAGCACCTTCTACGACAGCTGCACCAACAACAGAGCAGACTCATAGTCTGGATATGCAGAAGCTTCAAAATGAGATTCAAGTCCTGGAAGCTCAAATGTTAGAGCTTAATCAAGCCAAAGAATCTTTGGCTAAAGTAAATGAAAGGTATGATAAGAGCAAACAGAATGTGGCTGAGAAAGAAAGAGATATAAAAGCTCTCAAAAAGAGAATAACTGAGCTTGAGAAATAGCTCACACTTGATAAGGTGACAGCAGAGCTCAAAACAGTCCTATGGGCCAATATTGGCCAGTCCATTACTGATCAGTGGCAATTCATTGAGACCATAGATGAGCAGTCAGCACTCATTACAAAGGCAAATAGGGAGATACACAGAGCAAGAGCAAGCCTTAGCAACATGCCTGATGCTGCCAATAGGATGATCAACATATTAAATAACAGGACAAGCTCTCAACTGACCACCATGGGAATTGCTAACAGGACTGAGACAATCTCAATGGTTAAAAGGGTCCTGACATTAAGAAACCTGGTTGGAACATTAGAAAGGAGAACCCAAGATATGCAAACCGAAATCAACAGGTTCATGGACAGGTTTTAGGTATTACAAAACAGAGGCCTCCCCAGCATACTAAGCAGTGTGGGAAGACTCCTTACCCATGAAAATTATGCTAAAAGGGTCAATGCCTTTGCTGCAAGTCAAATTGCAGGACAGCCCAACACTTCAGCAGAATCAGGGCCAGCATCAGGGCAGACTCTCTACAATAGGGTGGAAAACCTGTTCTTCATCATGAACGAGATCAATCATCTATTCGATGTGCCTCCAAATTTCTATAAATATACAGAAGCAGATGAAACCATAGAGGCAATTGTGAAGCACCAATTGCCCACACAGGAAGTCTGGAACAGATTGACACAGCTAATATTATCAAGCCAGAACCTGTAATGTCAAGTTTTTTCAAATTTATAAGTGATCATACACAGGGAAAATTTTGGTAGATAAGCATACAAAGGAAGGATGAAAGGCTGAGCCAACTCAGCAGGGCTATTCGGTCACCATAGCAGCAAGCACAGTCACAGGTGGCAGGGCCGAGAAGATACAGCGCGGCAAACGTAAAGGCACATTTTCCAGCATTAAAGCAAAGCGTTCCAACCGACTCAGTGACCTCCAAAGGTCAAAATATCCTCTGACAGACTTAAAGAGCAGTTATGTTATATTCAAAGCTGTAATAACTTCTTTTCTACTTTTCTGTACGAAGTAATGAAGATATTTTTCTCTCAGATGACTCAATGCCTGAGATATCTTGTATAAACATTTCTATAAAGTCCCCTTCGCATGGGTTTGCAAAGGGTTGTTGTTGATTTCATTTCTATATTTCTGTTGCTGTACAACTCTCAGAGAAATAATACAAAAGGTGGATGGAATTTCCAAAGCTCTGTGTTCCTTCATGCACTGTGGTGGCTGGCTGAATGTTACAGGATTCCTGCATGTTTCATAGCACAGTAAGTCTTCTTTAAAACTCTGTGTTATATGTTTTCTAGTCTTTCATCTTCTTTCATGTTTACGAGTTTTACACTTAATAGCAAAGTAAAAGAATAGTTCCAGGATTTAATCACAGATTACCCTGAACTCAATCTAAGTTGTTATAAATGTTTTTCTTCCAGATAGAGTAAATAAGGTGTAATTCTTAATTTCTACACTTTCAAGCTATATCTCTCACTGTGATAAATATTTTCAGGAATTCAAGTTTGCTCCTGAGGCATCTATCTCTTTCCCACACCCCGGCTTAGTGGAAATTTCTTAAATGCTTTTCACTGGTTGTTCACATGTCACCATCATAATCTAAATTTGTTATATGCAACATTTAAATGGCCCTGTAATTTCAGTAAATCATCTCAAGGTTTCTAAACACTTGTAGCCACAGACTCCATTGCCCAATGAAATAAACTCATCTGCAGATTGCACACTTCAAGTACAGAAAGATATCCCTCAACCAAAGCATAAAACTAAACACCCTCATTTCATAGCTAGCCTAAAATCTCCACAGAACAGAGACAAATTATAAAGAGAGAGCCCTCTCTGATTACAGTGTGGCTAGGCACAGTAATCCAAAGATTGGTTAGTGGTTACCCCGGTCGTATTCCCTTAGAGTCAAAGGGAACAACCTGGGTGATAACAGTAGTCGCGCACTATCTCAGTGTAGCACGATCCCTCATCAGGGTTTGATGGTATTACTACGTGCATAGACTTCTTCTAAAAAAGCGTCTTGCACTTTTTCATATTAATCACCCCATTCATGTCATTGGCCCAATCAATTCCTATGAGTGTGGGGTAGGGATTGTTGTCATCAATAATCTCTATCACATAAAAGTCCTCTAGCGCACTTGCCCCCTCAATGTCCACTATGATTCCGTGCAATCTCCCTAGGGGTATTATCCTCTGTTGGTTTTCCATGAGTAACTCAATATGAGACCACTACATCGTAGGCCTCCCCATGCACTCCCATGTCTACTTTGGCGGAACACTCACGTCCGATCCTAAATCCAAAATTACTTGGTCCATCTCATATTCTCTAATCTGGATGGTTAACCTCATTTATCTTTATGTTCTTGTCTTGTGTTTTCCAATCTTTTGGACTATGTGTGTTTCTCCTTACATGGTCCCATCACATCTGCTAATGAGTTCATGTAATCCCTTTACCACCTTACTATCACGCAGTAACCTTATACATGTTTTCAGGAACATCGTGAGCATTTATGGGTCCATTTTCAGCTCTGGTCTATCTTTTCTTCCTGAAGTGGAGGCATCAATGAAGATCTTCTTAGCTTCCATAAACATTTCCTGAGTTTACTCCAAATTAAACTCTGCTTTCTTTGCCAGAGCTTTTCGAACCTAAGTACTTTCTTCAAGTTGTTTGCCATTGTAATCTCCCACGGTAATTCCACTTTCGACCATAATATTAACATTGGGGTCTTCCACGCACGCCTCAGACCTCATCATCTGCAGGTTCTGAGTTAGGGGAGGTGCTAGTGCTCCCTTGTCCCGTAGCCTAGCTATCAATGTAGGACAATCCTTTGTCTCATGAACAAACAAGGTACATAACACACATGATGGATGTGTTGAATTTGTATAATTGTGGGCATAACGTGCTTGCCCTCTATGAGTATATCATATCAACTGTTCGTGACCTCTTCCAGGTCCTCCTCCACCATGGCCTCATTCGCGCCCCTGAAATCTGATTCGCGTCATCCATGCACTCTATTCTAGGGGCCACTTTCAGTCTGAACCCTATAGGTGGGAGTTTTATCCATCATTAGCTCATAACTTCTACATGTGCGTGCATCATGTCCCACTGATCTACAGAAATTACAGAACAACTGTTGCGAGTTCTTCATGTACGTTTTCAACAAATGGTAGTTTTATGTAGCATGCCTTCCTACTATTTAAAAAATCGCGCACCAAAAAGTAGGCATTGCTCTCGATAATGCTTATGCTTCTGGTATTAACGACATCGGCCCTCCTCCCACGAGGTAGTTCACGAATATCATGTAGTGGTCTTTATCATGACCCTAACCATTGCATTTCACACACCACACCTCTTCACGTGCTTCTCGTTGGAGTGTTCTGTCCTATTTTAGAATCTGCATCTCAAGGCGTAAGTTTTTTAGCTATGCATGTATCTGCTGAACTCCCAAGTTAGGATCCTCTATTGGGGTCTCATGTAGCCTCATCGTGATCTCTAAAGCCTCTGCGTGAGTTGTTTACCTTTGTTGTGACAATGCATTCCTCAAATTCAGTGATAGTAATGTTATAAACCATTCGTAGTGTTGTCCATCTGTCAGAGTCATGTTAGCTTTGCGAATCATGTACTGCAACCTCTGATCCAAATCCCAAGGATTCTTGCCTGGTAGCATCATGATCTCTTTAAACCGAATGATTGACAACATTTCTGACTTCGGCTTGCTAATATCCGTAGTTAGCGCAGCTTGGATAACCGCAATTTCCACATTTGGATTATCACTTGAGTGCTTGATGTACTAGGTCAATGCATGATCCCGCAGAGAACCAACCAATGTCGCTTTCTTGATATTATCATCTATAACTCCTTGTGCTTGCCATACGGATTTTACAATGAACCAAAATAGGTCTAGATCTTCATTTCCCACTCCCTTGAACACAAACAAACTTATTTAGCTCACAATATTAAAACAAGGTGGTGGGGAGGTGGTATGGGCGAAGTGGGACATGATGACAGTGAAACTAGTGGTGGTGTGGGTGGAGGTGGTATGCGTGGAATCCTCTACCTTATCAAATGGATTGCACTTCTTGGAGATACCTTCACGAGATCTTCCTCATCTCACGGAGGTGAAATCAAAGGGTTATTCTCTAGTCCCTTACTGTCTTTGTTTCTATAGGTTTTTCCACTTCATGAAGCCCTTGACATCAATATAGCTGCATAATCCTCTTTTCACACAACAAAATTTTAATCCAAGTATTCAGGGACTTTATGTACCTACCTTGCGGGCCTTTGAGAAAGCGTCGCTCTACCTTTCTATAGCTAACTGAAGTGTCTACCACGAATTTAGTGATGAATCCTCCTATAATTCCATCAAACCAGTGATCAACAGCGCACACAATCTTATCTTCTGATGCTTCCAATCTACGAACCAACTCTAGGGTCCACACAATAGGACCATCAAGCTTCCACCTTCCTTGGCTATTTGCTAGCTTCACGATCCACTCGTACAACTCAATAAGGAAAGACATGATAAAAATTTTGTTGAACTTCATGTACAAGTAGTAGTATAACCACTCTTCCTTCGATAGCCACAGATTCATGTTCTCCTATGCCGTGAATTCGTGAATTTTCCTATCCAACCAGCCTTTAATTTCATTCTTAGTTGGATTCTAGTGATGTGACATCAGAAATCTCTATGCATATTCTAGTCTCGTAAATAGATGGGGCCTAACCGAGGTTCAAAGTTAATTAGCCAAACAAATCCCTTTACTACTCGACCTTTCGGCAACAGCCCACGAAGCGCGGACTGAGGTCTCACCTGAGTCAGTATGGGGGGATGTTGGAACTAAGTTTATGAACCCTTGAGATGTTTGAGAACTTGACTTAGTGTAACTAGGAATGGCCTCACGCAGGTCACTTCATACACTCTCCTGTCCTGTGAGACCTTCGCGCTCTATTACGATTATCTTCGCATAGACCTAATCAGGGACTGATGTGATTTCATGCTACTAAGGTAGCGGCCTACACTCTTTCCCTAAGTTCCACCATGGATCTTACTTATCTTCTTATAACTGTTAGTTAACTTCGTGTAAACAAATACTTAGCTTATATTCACTTATCAACACTTTCATATAAGTTCGCGCAATAAATAAACAATAAACTTACAATTCATATCCAATATATTTCAATGCATAAAATAGGAAAAAAGGTACAGATAATGATAAGAACTTCTCTTTATTACTTCTTCAATCGGTTACAGACTCAACTCACCATGTGCATTCAGCTGTAGAGTTCCACACACTTAGCTACGGACAAATAGGCCTTTGCGACTTAGCTATAGAACCTTCTCCTACTCTATGACCCAGGACACAACTTTATACTTCTATTTAGACCCAATGCTTCATCTTCTCTTAGACTATTAGATTTCTCTTTTACATCTTAGAGCCACGCTCTATTTATACAATCCCATGGTCCGTGGACCATGGGTAAAACTCTCAAGCTGACATTACATTACAAAATAAAGGGTGGACAACCCCATGACTCAATTATAGCTTTGCGCTCCATGCCCACAAATTGTGGAGTCTTTACATCGAACTTTGTCAAAACTTGGGCTCTAAGCCCCAAAATTTTCCTTGGGGGATCCCACGCCGAACAACAATACACTGTCGTATGAATCATGATCAAATATGAACCGTGACATATGGAGACTACTAGCCAACAAGAATTTTATGTGCCAGTAGAAAACAATTTTGTGCAGTTAACGTTTCAATCGAAAGTGAAAATTGCATCATGAGGATGGCCATTAGACCATCAAAAATAGGACCTTCAAGAAGACAACAAAATGCAAGAGAAACAACCCTCCGAGCTCTTCCTGTTTCGGTAACCCATTCTTGAGCTCCTTATATTTAGGTAGTGCGGCCAGCAGCTCTTCCAGTTCAAGCAACTGGGTCTTGAGTTGTTCCAGTTCAGGTGACTGGTATTGCTCAACGTGGGCATGCAGAGGAAAAGAAAGGATAGAAGGAGTTGACACAATCTACTCTCCAATGGTTACCACATATAAAGATGTCGGCGAACCTTGTTCAAAATTATAAAAAAAAAATTCTTTCCTTAGAGCTTGATGAGTTTCAGACTCTTTCAGTTTACTCTTAGTACCTTTCCTTTTCCTTTATCTTTGCTCCGTTCTTGGCTTCTTTGAAACTCTAGCATCTTTCAAGTCATCATATTCCTTCTCCCCAAGCCATTTCCTTTTAAGAATATTTCTAATCTCCTTTCTGGACTCTGAAACTTTTTCATTTAAAAAATCCAACATGTTTGAAGGAGCGTCAGACTCAGAGGCTTCAGAAGAAGTTGAAGGAGCTCATTGCAAGTCATCCTCATCTGTAAATTCCTCCTTATGTTCCCACTCTTCCCATTTGGTAAATCATTCTCATAATAGTTAGACATTTTCTCTTTATCATGGTCACCATCATATTTTTCATTTATTTTTTTATGCTTCCTAGTTTCATCATTCTCATGCTGTCCGTCCACATCTTCAATACTGTCATTTTTTCCTTTCCCTTTCGTTATCCACCTTGTATGTCCTTCTTCATTCCTTCTGAAAGATTTCATTATGTTTTCAGCTTCGACTGTTGTTAATGTATTGTATTTAATTTCAATTTCAAATTCATACCATTTCTAAATTGGGTAGGCAAAGAGGGAGTCGTCAATGCTTTTGCCTACGAATTGAACCATGTGATACACATTTTTTTCCACTAGTTTTTTTTCCCCTGTACTTTCCTTCATATTTCACATTTTCCAATATCCAGGGCCTACTGTTAGTTTTATAATTAGTTCTTTTTCTGTCGTAAACTTGAATCAACATACTAGGCTGGTTGTCTAAGTAATTTGAAAATACTTTCTCCTTCTTAGTGGGGACGGTAGTGTTCCTCGAGATGAGAACAATCATAATCCCACCTGTAGTTTCAAGACTTAATGAAAGGGGAGTAACGTCCAAAAGTAATAGGTCTTGCACTTCCTCATTGCTTTCAATGTACCAAAAAACCTCTTTGAGTTCTCTGATTATTAACATCTCATTCAAATATTCAAGTAACTGGAATATGAGGCCTCCTTCTACATGACCCATTTGGCAAAGATAAAGCATAATATCAAGAAGCTTGGGGATAAGCCCATAATTGTTTTCTGCATCCTGTTCCAATTGATTCCCCATGATGCATTGTGGGTTCTCCAAATTCAACTCTAGAGGTCACTAGCTCCTACAAAAAAGCACTCCAACCATTTTCTAGCAACTAATTTTCATCTTGGGCGAGCACGATGTGGTTCTTAGGACCCACAATCTCCTCCAATGGTTGAAGTGAAAATATGGATGGATGGTATGGCTTCAACAATGCATCTCTAAATATTTCACATATTCGGTCTCTCTAGCCATGGATAGAAATAGGGGAAGGGGTTCTTTCCTAAGAAGATTGATGCTAATAGAGTTCAACTCTTAGTGAAGGAACAAGAGGGGTGTTGTCTTCTATGTGGAACAATACTCTTGGTAGATGATTGTTTTTTACATTTTCTCCAAATAGACTATTCCTTTCTAATGAAATTTTCATCGAAGTCACTACGTCAGTCATGTCTTTAGGTTCTACTATTGTGGCTATACAGCCAATGCTCTCCTTAAGATACAATTTATGTCTTAAAGTTGTAACAGGTTTCCTGGTTGTGTTTCCTCTCAGTATAATCAGAAAAGAAGGCTTCAACAGTGTATGTTGATATTCTATAGAAGCTTCTAGATTCTGACATTGACTCATATTTCCTTTATTGTGATCATATATATCCTTCTTAACCAGAGTATTTAGCTTGTCTCTAGGTACCTTCTTATCACTTCTTCTATCAAAACTCTTTAAGATGCTTCTTGGCGTGTGTTGGATTTTGTTTGGCATATTAACCTCTATCAAAGTGTCTACAACATGTTCTTTAACAATTGCTCCTAAGATTGGAATGTCATCTCTATCATTTCCATTTCGATCATCATCTTGATTATTTTCTACAACACCTTCATCTTCAACATTATTATCATTCTGCTCAAAATTTTCTTTTCTTGCTTCACGTAGTTTCATTTCTTCATTGTCGCTATTATCTTCCTTATTATCGATTTCCTTTCGACGTGATTTAACTTCTGTAATTGATTTTTCTAAATGCCTAAATGCTTCTTGAATTTTACTAAACTTCTCAATGCAATCAGGACATGAACGTAATGGCACATTGTGCGGTGAACTATGTTCAAAGACTCGCATAATTATATTGTGTGCCATGGCTCTAATACCACTGGAGCATAAACACTGATAGCTGGTTGACTTAATGTTGTAAAAATACACAAGATGTATTTTAATAATAATTTATTCTATATATATATATAATTGTACAAGTGATGTGAATTTTACAATGAGGCCCTACTTTTATACTTAAGCAGGTGACTTTTCATGATTAGGCATGTCTTTTGGACATGCCCTTTCACTTAACTTAGTGACTATTTAACATAATCAATTTTTTATTATTTAATATTTAAATTTATTTACTTTATTTACTTGTTATGAATTATATTCATAACAGATACCCAACTTTGTGCGAAGGGTATGAAAAACATTGGCAAACTCTGGCACATCTTGGTCTCTTCCCTACGACAGTGTGGTCTGTCTCATGTATTTGTCCTCAAAGGTCCCTACAGGGTAGTATTGATTCTTGATGGCATCCTGGAATGAATTCCAAGTGGTAGAGTCTAAAAATAGTGAGGTTTTACTTTCATCCTTCCACTCAGAGTAGGTTTAGCAATAGTCGTTGACATGCACGGTGACTTTGAGAAGAGAAAAAGTAATATTTTTGGTTGGAAAAGTCATGAATAGAAAAATATCCTTCCAAGAGATTTAACCATTTATCGAAAACTTCTATGTCTGTTTGGCCCTAAAATATGGGAATGTCAAAGTTTACTTTTATCTTATGTTAGAGCCTAGATTGACCTTAGGCTAAAGGAAGACAATCCTAGGATAATCACAAACCATGCTTAACCTGGTAGCCAGCCCTACCAGGTCCGGAAAGGGATCTCTCCTTATGAATCTCAGTCAAGAAGACTGGATCAAGTGGGATTTTAGGCTAGGTATAGTAGCTCAGGGGATTTTGATTGAATTTATTGATTTTTTGTTGGATCAAATGGAGCAAGGCAATTTCTATCTGGGAAATTAGGTCAGAATATAGGGTTTATATGGGGAAAGGTAGGTATAGGATTTTACACTTGTAACTGGGTGAGATGAGATGTCTAAGACTAGAGAGGAGCTAAGGAGGGAATGTATAGATCATGTATCCTTATAAAACAATAGAAAACATAGAATATTGAATGGTTTCCCAAGGCAGAGCACTGTAAACAATGAATTCTACCTATCTATCTTGATATCATTCAGTTAGAAGCAGTGAAATAGATGATGGAACACATAAACGTGTATTAAAACTAATAAAAAAAGAAAAAACAATGCAAAAACACCATACCATAGGTATCCCATAAAAATAGCTGCAACTCAATAACTTTCCTTGCCAAACTGCTTACAATGATGTACAATAATGTTCAGAGCATCCAAGTGTATCCAACACTTGAAAATGAGAAAGAAAATACATGATATAGACAAGAAAACCACTCATTCTGACCATCAGGGGTCGAATCCATGAGAAGAGGGGATTTTACAACCATTTCCAAACATGGACCAGGAATATACATAGTTATACTACTTGCCTCTATAAGCATGGAAACTGATTCATTAGTCTCTAGACCACCTATAACTAATGAATCTATCTTATAAGACTATTTTACCAGTATTTTTACATGAAATTCCATTAATTACAATAGTTAAATCATCCATGAAGAGAGAGGAAGTCAATTTGCAGTCACAGTAAGAGAAATTTTTATTTTCTGGCAAACTAGTCAAAAGCACAGTGCCACTGGTCAAAAGCACATCATCGCTTTCCACCTACTTTTGGAGGCCTTATCCTTAACCAAATTTATCCCACGATTGCTCACTGGAAAGGTGATCTAGTGTAGCTTCTATAACACCTTGAATTTTTTTATTTGGAGGTCATTCGCTCCCACAAAATGGGAATATCCAGAGGAAGCTTCTGTGTGTCCAAAAAGAGGCAGAAAGGTCATTTTTTGGTAGTTTTTGGACCTTTTGGTGGGTCAGTTTTGCTCCAAAACTTCTGAAACTTTCTGGGATGGATGCTCTTATCATTTTGAATCCAAATATAAAAATGTTTCCTCTATCAGATGCTCCATTCTAGGCAAGTTTTCTCCATTGAAAATTGGAAAATTTGAAAAAATGCAAAAAATCATCAAAACTTGACCAATTTTGGCATGGGACACCACCATCCATTGCTTTGATGAGATAGTGATGTTTTAGCTAATATATTCAGCTTATATTTCTCTTTTTTTCTCTTTAAATCCTTCCTCAACCTAGCTTTAAGCTTCCTGATCCTCATGTTATACATTTTGTTGCAGGTCATGTAATGGTAGGCCATGTGGCGGAGCATCTTCTTATCCCTATCGGCCTTCTCAATCAACCCTTCAAGATGTATGTTGACCATCTCAAGCCATTTTTCCTTATCATTCTCAATCTCTTACTCAATAGGGGTCAATGGGACATTAGCCTCGTTGATAATTTGCCTATTTTCTTTGACTATTTCCAGCTCCATGAGGACCTATTTATCACTCAGTTGCTTGTTTTCATGTTCCAAGTATCTGATGATGAACTTGGCTCTGTCTAAGTTATCTACCAAGGATTGTATTTCATCTTCTCTCTCTTGAATGATGATGTCCTTGACAATTTCCATCCTAATCCTCCAAGTCAATAATGCCACTTCCATGATGAGTGAAGTGTTGTTGTGGCTCCCCATGCTCAATAAGGTCAAAATCTCTTCCCTCCTCATCAGCAAGATCATCCTCTTGCACCTTTTCCTTTCCTTTACTCAACTGCTCAACCTATACCTTTTTTTTGATGATAGAGGCAAAGCCTCTTCCACACCTTGTAGAGAAAACATTTTCCTGTGGACTCATGACGAAGGCAAGGCCCCTTCCACACCTTGTGGAGCAAGCACTTTCCTAGCCATTGCAAAGAGCTTCCTAGTGCCTCTCTGATATGTTACATACATTGGCACCTCAACAATTTTGGTTTCCTTGGCCTCTTCCCTTGTTTCTCCATGGCTAGAAGGCCCACCTTCTTCTTGATGCACTGGTGGAGGGATCTGTGGACCTTTGAACATTTCATGAGCAATGAATGTCTCCCATGGAATGTTAAGAAGGTTGAGCTAGTGTAGAACAATGATTTTAATCAAAGAGTAATGGTATATGTTGTTTAACTGATGGGGGTATGATTTCCTCTATGCAATATGTGCCATTTTATCAATTTTTCTAAACATGAAGTAAGGGATATTCAACATCTTTACTCTAGTGAAATGCATGAGGAGTCTAATATGATAGGCATACAACCAAGAGAACCTACCTTCACAAGGGAAGTACTTGATAATAATTCTCATCAAAGGCACATACTTGTTTTCCAAAAACTTAAAGGGAAATAACTTCTTCACTTGATTTTTGTATCTAGCCTTGATATAAGGCTCATAGTAATCCTCATCAAGATCATGACCCTTGTACCATTTTTCACCCACATTAGGGATTCTAGTAGCCTCTGAAATGACAGCTGGTGATATGGTAAAGGTTACTCCGACAAGTGTTACTTCATTGTTGTTCAAATGAGTCACAAATAATCTGGCCAACTCATGGTGAAACTGGACTCTTTCTACCAATTCACAAAATTCATAGCATGCTTGGTGTCTAAAACGAGAAGTTATAAATGGAGAAGCTTGTAACTCTCTCAAAGTAGTTGGCTCCTCTATAATAATTTTTCCTCCTTTATGAGGCTTCCTTTGGTGTATATTTCTCTCCCTGGAGATGTCACTAAATTTCTCTTTCTCATACTCATAATCACTCTCTCTTTCCATTGTTTTCCTTTTGTTTTGAAGAATTTGGTTGTATATGGATGGTTTGTGGATAATAATGTGGAAATAGGATGGAGGAATGGAATGGGCAGAGTGTATGGATGAGGGAATGTGAAAATGTATGTGTGAGTAGGGTTTAGGGATGTGAGTAGGGGATAGTAGGGAGAGTGTGTAGGCTTTAGGAAATTATATGTGGGAATGGGATTTAGGGAACAATAGAAAATGGATAAGATAGGAAAACACTAGTGGAGTGAGGAAAACTATGGTTTTGAATTTGTGAGAGAAAAACACCAAATCTTGATAGGTAAAACCCTAAACCACAAGAGATGACTGATATACTTACTTCCAAGAGAGGAAAATTGGATGATTTGAGGTGAATTTGACAATTTGGAGCAATTTGAGGCTTAGCTAGGCAAAGCGTAGTGCCACCTATAGGAGTGCACCACCGACCTGTAAGTGCAACACCTTTGTAAATTTATGCTGGAAAATGTTGCTAGAAGCACAACGCCACCTTGAAATCACAATGCATTCCTCAGAAGAACAATGCTAGCCAAATCTTGAGAAAATGTGGCAACTTCAATGTATTTGCTTAATGACACTTGAAACTCTACCTTTGATCTCTTTATGGCACTTTGATCTTCAACAATAACATAATGGGATGAAAAATAGGAGGATGGCTTTATATAACCTCACCTTTTTTATTTTTTGTTTATGAAAACCCACTTTTATAATGTCTAGTTGTCTTTTACAATGCTCTGTTTTTCATGTTTGTTTTCTTTTGCTTGGCAAATGAACTAATGCTAAAAATCACTTGATCTTTAGAGTGGAAAGTACTTGATAGCATCAAAATCTTTTGGAGGAGCTTGAGAACAAATATTACATATAGGAACAATAAATTTACATTGTGATAAAAGATAAAAAAACATAATACTTTGTGACTTTATCCATAATTATTGGCCTCCTCATGTGCTTTGCTGACCATTATTAACATATAATCACTAAATTTGACCATGGAGGAAACCCTAGACCTAGTGAGACCAAACCCTAGGATTTGATGAAATGGACAGCGAAATGAACATGGATCATGACTGAAAAAGTATGAAAGAAGTTTAGAAGCTACATATCAAGAGGGAAAACTGAAGTAAACCCTACCATTAGTGGATCCATGACCTAATGGAATGAAAACTCATGAGTATGGGACTCCTACTATGAAATTCAAAAGAGTATATTTTGATCATTGATGGCAGTGTGGAACATTGACACTAACACCTTAAAAGGTGTGGAGCCTCTAGAGTTGTTGTTGGATGTGGATGCATCGCTAGTGGGCAACCATTGAAGGATCTGAGCAAAGTTATCCATCGTCATGTTCTTATGTTTCTTGAGTGACTCCTCGAGCAATATTTTGATGGTATCTCCTGCTACCTCATCTTTCCTTTCTTCCCCCATGGGAGGACGTCAAGGTTTGTGAGGTTGATCTTGCAATGGTTTGACCAGTTCGAGCCCTAACTCCTTATATCTTGACCTCATTGGGGACATGCAAATAAAAATAGAGAAAGAGAAGACCGCTTTGATACCATTGATCTAAATTTAGACAGGAACACAACAAATTATAGATATAACCATAAATACAGATATGTAGTATAAATACCACTTCCTTTCATTAATATCAAATAATGAAGGTTGGTTACAAACATAATGGAAATGAGACTATCTCGAGGGATGGTAGCTCATCTCTGAGAAAAGATGTGGCGGCTACATGCTTCTAAACTGAGTTACAATGAGGCTCAAGGGCCTTTTTATTATTGAACAATAAGAGAAAATCTAAACACCCGAAACCCTAACTTGAGGAGGTGTAGCACCAAGAGTTTATGGGCCCCATTCGAGTTAGATGGGAAGTAAACTTCCCAGGGGGTAACTTGGTTATATTATCTCTATTTGACACACATGATACCTCATTGGAAATATATCTCTGATGACTACAACTGAAAATGTGATTTGTAGATAAATCATTAGAGTAACTTTGTCAAAAAAAGGTTGTTTAGGACCTCAAACTGGCTCTGGAAGTTATGGAATCAAGAAACTTCTAAAAATAATTAATTTTGCTACAATTAAGGAAACTAAAAAAAAAGGTGAAAGGACATTGGTGAGGGTTCATGTGGAATAGGTGGGTGGCCACCGATATCCACCTGGATCATTCCTTCCCCCTTATGAATAAATGGTCTCCATTGGATTGATTTCCTCCATGATATGAGGAAATATCTACTGAACTTGGTCCCTCATGAGGAATTTTCCTTGGTGTAGGAGTTGACTGGCTTTGACAACTCGATACAGTTGGATCTTCTGTAGGAAAGTGTTCTTGATTTGTCTGTCCATGATCCGATCAGTTGTAGCTTGTTCCATGCAGTTTGTATTTAACTCTATTGGCACCATATGTTCTACAATGTCGGATGTGTCTAGTAATGGTGGAAAGTATGACCGAAGGTGATCCACATTGAGCATTGGGTGTAGGCCAAGGAATGGGGGAATGTTGAGATCAAAATAATTATCCCGCAAAACCTAAGTGATGGTGTATGGCCTATATCGAAGTAGGTGAATATTGTGCTAGGGCCCAGTGAGGCGCTGCTTATGCAAATGTAGCCAAACTTTGTTACCCACCTGGAACTTGTGTCGAACCTGATGTTGATCATCTCGTTACTTTTACATAGCATTCCCTTTGTCGAGTATGTCATGGACCTATTCGAAGATGTGTTGAATGTGCTTAATGAATTTATTTTCCTTGTCAACTTCAAATTGTACATGAGTTGAATCTGCTAGAGTCATAGCAAATGGTATGGCCACATCAATGGGATGTAGTGGCTGGAAACCCAAGCCCACCTGAAAAGGGTTATGGCTAGTAGAGTTGTGGAGAGTCTAGTTATAGTTGTGTTGGACATAGGAGACACTCTAATCCCATGTGCGTCGATCCTTTGAGTTGTACATGCGAAAAATGTGTACGGTTATCCTATTGATGACATTTTTCTACCCATTCTTCTGGGGATGGAAATTCATGGACTTACTTAGCATGGTGTCTAGCATTGACCAAAAATGTACTGTGGAAACTACTATTCCAATCTTATATGATGGGATCCCAAAGTGTATACACACTCGCTCAAAGAAGAGTTTAGAAATGGCTTTTGTTGTCATACTCTTCTTGCAGGTTTCTGTAATGGCCATCTTTGAGAATCTATTGGCGACCACAAAAACAAAGTTGTTTCCATACTTAGTAGAAGGAAGGCTTGACATGAAATCCATGGAGATGGATTACCAAGGACCACTAGGGGTAGGCAACGAAGTATAGTGGCCTTGCTTCTTGATGTTTTGTTTAGAAATGGTGTAGGTAGTGCAGGATCTAATGTACTTCCCAACATCTTGTTGAAGATTCAGGCAATAGAAATACGTCTTTAGTACTACCACTATTTCCACAACCCTGAAATGCCTTGCGTCCTGACTGTGTTGCGCTTCCTAAATCACCTTGGCACGCTTGCTTGAAGCAACAAAAAGGTGTCCCAGGTGGCATAATAGAGAATCATGGAGGCGAGACTGTGGAACTTGCTTACCCTCCAAGAGAAATACTTCTTCAGTACTACCACTATTTTCACAACCCTGAAATTCCCTGCAGCGCAACTATATTGCGCTTCCCAAATCACCTTGGCACACTCGCTTGAAGCAAAACAAAGGTGTCCCAGGTGGCATAATAGAGAATCATGGACGTGAGACTATAGAACTTGCTGACCCTCCAGGAGAGTATGATATGTGTGGCTAAATTCTGGGTCACTTTTGTATATATGTGACCAATCGGAAGTATCATTCCCACAAGAGTTTAGCACGATGGTTAATGCCATGATATGTGGTCGAATGAGGAAATATACAACATTATTTGTGCTACCCTTCTTGTACTTGATATTTAAATGAAATTTTTGTAGGTATGTGGACAACTTCTGATGGTGATCATTTTGCAACCTCCCTTGGTCTGTATGAACTACTGGGGTTGGTGGACTGTGTGGATGACTACTACCTTCCCCAAAATATTATGCTTCCATTATCAACAGATCTGTACAACGGAATACATCTATTTGTCATAAGTGGGATACTTCTAGATTATGTCTAAAAGTGTCTCACTATGATATGCCACTCGATGCCCATGTTGAGTAAGGACTACCCCAATAACATAGTCAGAGGCCTATATGTTGATCTGAAATGGTTATTGAAATTATTGTAATGTTAACACTTGTGCAGAGTAGAGGCGATGTTTCAACTCTGTGAATTCCTTCTTTTGAGATTCAGACCAAAATGTTTTTTCTCTCGCTCCTCCCTTGGCAACCTGACTCAAGGTCCATGTGATATGACAGAACCCCAACATGAACTTGCGGTAGAAATTGGCAAGACCGAGAAAGATGAAAAGCTTTGTTAGAGCGGTTGGGGTTTCCCAACCCCGAATGACTTGGATCTTGGATAGATCCACATGCACCCCTTATTCATAAATAATGTATCCTAGATATTGAACCTCGATCATCCCAACAATAAATTTCTCAAAATTGGCACACAACTTGTGTTGTCACAATGTTTGGAGAACCTGTCGGATGTGTTGGAGGTGTTCCTTCCAACTCTTGCTCAAGATCAGGATGTCGTCAACATATACCACTATAAATTAGTTGGTGAATGGCCACAATATGTCATCCATGAGCCTCATGAAGGTTGCAGCAACATTCGTCAACCCAAAAGGCATTACCAACCATTCCAAATGAACCTCCTTGTTTTTAAAGACAATATTCCACATATAGGAGCATTCGAATGGTACCTGGTGATATCTGGACTTCAAGTCAATATTTATGAAATATTTTTCCCCATTGAGTTGGTCCAGAAGGTCATCAGTCCATGGTATTGGGTAACTACTCCAACTAATGATCTTATTCAGGACCTGATAGTCAATATAGAGTCTCCAAGTCCCATTCTTCTTCTCAACCAACACAATTGGGCTCCCACCAGGCGATGAAGCCAGTTGGATTGACATTTCTGCAACATCTCCTAAATTTTCCTCTTGATTTCCTCATTCTATAGAATGGAGTGTTAATATATTTTTCCATTAGTAGGAGCTCTCTTGAGGTCCGATCAATGGAATACTTGATCTAACAGTGCAGAGGTACCCCTACAAGGGAGGTGAAGATGTCCTCGCAGCACCCTACGACCTTGTCCATCTGTTGTGGTCATATGGATGTGGGTCATCTAGAGGTTGTGGCCATTGTATTCTCCTTTCCCTAAAGGCGTATCATCAGGAAAATAATTTTCTCAGTTTTCGAAATGAGATCATTGCATTGTTTTGCAGTAACCAAAGAGATGGTGGTAGGCGATGCTACCTTGGGTATCATGTACAACTTATTTCGCAAGCTAACAATAAAAAAGTTAGTCCTTGACTCATTCATAGAATGTCACTTCCACAAGTATTAGGTTTTCCTAATAATACATCATGAAAATCAAGGGGAGAAATGTCAAATAATACCTCATCTGTGAAGGGATTGATGTTGTATGAAAGGCGACATTGTTGGCTCACACACAGATCATGTCCTTGCTCAATCCACTCAATGGTGTATAGACGTGGGTGTCTTGTGGTTGGTAAGACCAATAACTTCATGGCCTATACTACAATGAGGTTCTTTTGGATCCCGATGTCGACAATGAATTGTAGTAGTGAATGGTCCATTTACCCACATATGTGAGTGGAAGAGACACTCCTCCTCTAGATCTTCGGGTTGCCCCTTATGGATCTTCATGGTGGAAATGATGGCATTGGGCTCCACATCGATAATCTTCTTCCCTTTTTCATTCCACTCATCAGGTTCTAACTCAGAGTGGGAACATGCATCTAATTCTTAAGCCTTTAGCTCGGCCACCAGTGACAACTTGGCCAGACACTCACTTTTGTTGTGAGTGGAGCTGTTATGTAAATCACACAACATTCCCATGTCCTTCTTCAACTTCACATTCTTGTCCATTTCTTGTGTCTTTGGTGGGTTTTCCTGGGCCATCCCACCTTGGCTTTGTCTTTTTTTCTGTGGTTTAGGGGAACCTTTCCCTTTCTTTATATTTGGAGATCCAAAGTCTCGCTTATTTTATTTAAACTTATATTCGATATTGACAGTGTATCGATACATCGTGCTGAGCGTGGAGATGTCTATGAAATCCATATCATCATAGATTCATCTATGTAGGAAGCCATCGTACTTGAGTACCAAATGTTTCTCAGAATCCTTGATACCCAACTTCGCTCGAAGGGTATGAAAAACATTGGTAAACTTCGCCACATCTTGGTCCTTTCCCTGCCACAGCATGATCCAAATTATGTCCTTGTCCTCATAGCTCCCTACAAGGTAGTACTTCTCCTTGACGGCATCCCAAAACTAATTCCAAACGGGAGTGGATGAAAATAGTGAGGCTGTAGTTTCATCCTTCTACTCATAATAGGATTCCCACCAGTCCTTCTGTGGATTTATTTAACATACCTTTAGAGTAAGTATAAAAATAAGTTTTATTTAGGTGAATGCTTACAACTAGATCCAAACAATTAATTGAGCCCAATTAAACCTATAAATCCTCCATGGCTCCAATCTTTGCCACTTTTCACTTCCATCCATAAACCAAAAGCACCAACTTGTCACTCTGTGTATTTCTCCACTATTATCAATTTTAGGTGAAAAGAAACTTCTAAATTTCCTTTGTGGTAGTGATGGCTCCTAAATCAAAGTTCCAGAAGACTGCCAAAGAAGGGAATCCCTCTACAGTGTCCCTTGATCTAGATTATATGCCACTTGTAGACTCCGTTTTCAAGATCAATGACTCTGAATGTGAATTTGATTTCTATGAATTGCATTCATGGTGAAAACTAAAATATACCAATCAGGAGGATTCCATTCACTTTTGGGAGACTCTTTTTCCATTCTTTTCTTTTCCTAAGACCCATCAATTCCCTAATCTAATATCTTGGTGTTAAGCGAGGTATGACCATGTGCAAAGAACAATAATGACTCAGGATGGAAAAATCCTAATTACCATCACTGCTCAGAGCATAAACAAGATGCTAATGATACCTCCATCTGATTCCCTTAGCCATTTGTTACACTAAAAAATGTCACCTTGACTACTTACAGTTAGTATGGCTCAAATCAACAGTCATGCTACCCTCTTAGGCAAGTCTCATGCCTTTGTTATCCATCTCAAACTCAAAGAAGAGAGAAAGTCTTGTAAAAATCATGTTTATCTCTGGGGTCACAGGTTCTCTCTAGCCTTACCTGCGGGGACGCTGACCATGTTCACAAAATCTGCGTCCATGGACGCTCTGTATGTTAAGGGACAGGTGCGTCCCTCTGTAAAAGGCAAAATGCGCGAGTTTTATCTTGAAAAAGTTACTTGTGGTTACTTCTAGAACATTCTAGAGGTCGGTTTGATGAAATGGATGCGCCTCCAGTTGGTTCATGTATCTCTATTAAGGGGGAACTTATCCCATCAATAAGGGAGCTATCCCACCCATAGACGGGGATGATCCCATTGATAGTGGACCTGAATAACCTCTTTACAGCACTATAAATAAAGGCATTGAGCCAGAAGGAGGGGAGGTTGGAGCTATACATTTTCTTTGGGTAAATGCTGCAGGATTTAGGTCTTCCATTAGAGCCTTTGTGAGGAGAGATTGTCTTCACTTGATTCTACTTGGGAGAGGGTGAGCTTTGTCAAAGTAGAGGAAAACCCTTGATGGACCCTGGGAGGAACTTGCACAACACCAAGGCCAGGTTGTAAGAGTTTCTTTGTTTCGTTATTAATACAAACTGGTTTATTTTTCTCAATAGCTTGTGTTAATGAGTTATTTCATGTGTTCCTTGGTCTGCATGTTGAATATATGTTTTATTATATGAAATGCAAGTGCTTGGTAATTGTTTGATTGTTTGTGGTTGCAGGAATTGACTTGAAGGAGGAGCTCATCCGGATCGTCAAGAACGGACTTCAACAACAGCGTTTTGGAATAAGGTAAGCCTAAACACTTGTAGTTTTCATGTTGTAAAAGGTGTATTTAGAGAAAGATCACTCCATTTTGTCTTGTTTGTCATTAGAATGTCTTAGACTTCTAGGAAGGTCAGTCGTGTCCGCACCCTTGACAGATTCCGTGTGACAAATTGGCGACTCCGCTGGGGAATCCATTAATGAGAGAGTCTTTTCCTTTATATGAACTTTGCTTTGAGAAAATCATTTTTATTTTCTGGTTTTTGACTGTGAGAATTAGTATTTGGGTGGCTTAGCTTTAGATTTAGTTGGCTTTAGTTTTTCTTCCTTTTTCCAGAAGGACGCAGTCTCTGTGTGCTGCACAGTGCGTCCTTGGACGCGCTGTTGTCGACTGCACAGTGCGGGGCCGCACCTGTGACAACGGGTGGCCTGCGTCTTCCTGTAAAAGTTAAGAAAATTCCATTTTTGCTTTAAATTACTTTTAGATTTTGTTTTTCCTTAGTGTTTTCTGCCCAGATCCTTTAGTACCCTGTCAAGAATTCTCACCTGAACTAGTTTTGTGAGCTTTGAGTGTTTTAGTGGTTTTCAACGAAGTTTAGACCTAGGGTTTGATTTTTGGAAAGGCTTTGTAGTGACTTTGATAGTAGAAAGTTGTCCAGCCTTAGATATCTCTGGTTAGTCAACCTTCTTAGAAGTTGAGCCTGTCGTAAAGTCTCCTTGTTTGAGCAACTTGTCATTTGAGTTGTTTTGGGTCAAATTTCGAATTACTTGTTTATAAAGTATTGATTTCCATTTTACAAAAAGAACAAAAAGATTAGAGTTTTGTTTTGGCTAGTTTTTGATTCTGCAATAAGCTAGTCCTTGATTTGATTGTGATCAAGTAAAACACCTTAGAAATAATCATTGTTAGTTTTGGCCTCGTTAAGATTGCTTAGAGTAAATTTGCCTTTAGTTTGCTTATGAGTGCATTTTCATAGATTTTAAGAGTTGTTAAGATTGATTTTTGGTTATATTAGATTTATTTGCTTTATTAAAAGAAAAATACAAAAACATCTTCTTAAAAAGTCTTGTTTCAAGTAGCTTTTTGTTTTCAAAAGAAGAAAAGAGTTTTTTCGTGCATGTAAAGAGAAGTTATGTTTTTATGCTTGGAAAAGAAAAACGAATTGTTTCTTTGATTGTCTTCAATTAAGAAGTTGCTTTTATAAAGATTGCATTCTCTCAACTTTTTAGTTAAGCAATTCATCGAAAAAGTAAAGTAGTGGATAAATCATTTTAGGTGCATTTTGTAGTGGTTTCGAGTCGAGTCAACACACCACTAGTTTCACTTCCATCACCTTTTGACTTAAGAAACAACCTTAAAAGTAACGCTTAAATTAAAATCAATCTAGTAATCTTTATTTTTCTAGGGCTCTGAAGCACCAACATAGCTTAGGCTAGGGTCTTGGAGTAGGTGAGTACTTAACTCTCCAAGACTACAAAACCAAACAGATAGTCTATCTTGAGTAGAACAAATCCAATTGTTTCAGTTACATTCTGGGAAAGCTCCTCTTAAAGGAGAAACACGAGCTCGTGTCCGAACCAGTGAGGGGATCATTCCTCCCTCGTTGGGAACGACGCCAGGCAGTACGTATTACAAACGGTAAACCTCGGATTAACCATTGTCGAGGAGCCAGGGGTCACTTATCGGTAAACCTTGGATTGTTGTCAAGGAGCCGGTAAGGGGATTGGAGCTTGCTACTCTGCCCTTGCGTGCTGTCGGAGTTTAGACTGTTCCCCCAGGTGTAATTGTTGTGATTGGTAACCTTAGTGGCCATAATATCTAGGATTCTACCCAAGGTGACGGTGGAGGGAAGGTCCCACTGTACCTGGAGCAGACGTCGGTTATACTCACTTGGATTTTCTGGGGGGTTCGCTTCACTTCGAGACGGTTAAAGTGGAGGAACTTGGTCCAGTCTATTCATTAAGCAGGTTGCCGGGGTAACTGTTCCACCCACTATTTCTGTACTGAATCCTGCGAGGTTGGGCCTAATCACCAACTAGCGCTTTTGGTCCGGAAGACTACTGTTTGTGTGTGGTTTGACGCTCTAGATTATTTAGGCGTGTGCTTCAAATTTGATTGGTTCTTTAGAAGACTTTAGGTGGTTTGATTTGAAATTTTTTACTTTGATTTCGTGTGTTGTAGTTAAAATCTTTAATTGTGGCGGAATTACCGAGAAGGTCCCGTCGCATTGCGGGCCAGTCTCCTGAAGTTGTTTCTGTGGCCGAATTGTTGAGAAGATCCCGTGAACTTAGGGGTTCACCTCCTCGAGACGACCCCAGTAATTTAGAGGGTTTAAAGGTCCTTGTAACTCCTAGTGGCAGTAGAGTAGGATCACCTGAAGAAGGAGAATCTTCCTTGGTAGTCCATCCAGATTACCAAAGATTAGAAACAGGTTACAATCCCGAAGCTGTTACAGTTTCCGAGCTTGCTGGTAGTTTTTCATCTGCCAGTGAAACAGGCGAAGAACCTGAAATTTCAGAACCTGTTACTCCAACTCCTAGTGTTCCTGATTCACCAAGAATAGAAAGAATTATCACCGAAAATCTTCCTGTTGGATTAATTGCTATAGAAGAACTTGTTCCAGAGGAAGAAATAGGCGTTTCTGATTCTGAAGATCTAATTACCCTTGATCTAAGGGAGCGTGAATCCATCTTTTACAGTCCTCCTAGAAGTGAATCTTGGTACCTTGCATTAACCAATTTTTTAGACAACTCAGTAGGTTTTTCTACACCTCGTACTCCGGTTCCACCTAGAGGAATTCATTCTCCTGTAAATATGTCTGGTCAGTCATCTGTGTTTTCACAAAGTCCTGAATCATTTTTACATGGCGGTCCTTCTGTTCCTACTGGGTATCAATCACTTTCTGGTACCTTTGCGGGAGCATCTCCTCAACCTGTTGATCATGGGTTATTAGTTGGAAACAGTGGTAATGTACCATTGAGTATAGGTGAAGTTTATATGATGTCAGGTTCAACTCCCATTAACCAACCTCAAGGTGGCCAATTACCGCCTGGGGGGCAACCTTCGTTAATGCCTGGGGGGCAACCTCAAGGTACTTCATTTGTGACTGGGGGGCAACCTCAAGGGTATCAACCCCAAGGGTATCAACCCCAGCCTCAATATGTACCCCAAAGTCAACCTCAGTATCAGTATCAACCTCAAGGATGGCAACCTCAAGGATGGCAACCCCAAGGGTATCAACCCCAAGGGTATCAACCTCAAGGATACCAACCTCAAGGTCAAGGTCAACCCCAGTATTCGTATTTACCTCAAGGTTATCAACCTACGGGTCAATACCCTGGTCAAGGTTATCAACCACCTCAAGGGCAATCATATGGGACTACACCTTACAGTTATCAACCCTATCCTCAATACGGCTATGGATCTCAGTATCCTCAACCTGTTACGAGTCAATACCCTGGAATGTTAACATGGGATCCGTCACAGGGTCAACAGATGTCGCAACCAAGTATACAGTCGGTACCTCAAGCAGGACAACCTGCAGTTCCTGGTCCACCCCAGCAACCGCAACCTGTCCAGTCAAGTGTTCAGACCCCTGTAACTTCTGTAGTTACTCAGCCGCCAATTGCACCTAGTACTCCACCTCACACGGCTGCAGCAACTACCGCTTCATCTACCATGCTTACTTCTGGAGTATCGGCAGCTCCGGTTTCTACTGTCCCTGTAACCGCTCCTCAGACATCTGTACCGTTGTCTGGACCCACGGTTCAAACCACAGTCCAGATGCCTGCAGGTCAACCTGGTACAAGTACGGTTGTTACTACTCAACCTCAATTTGTTCAACCTCCGTACCAGGGACAGTATCAACCTGGGCAAGCTGCCCAACAACCGGTTTACCAGTATCAACCGTATCCTGGGTACACTTATCAACCACCTCAGCAACCCCAGTACGGTCCGGTTAATCCTGGTTTTCCAGGAGGATATAATATCCCAAATGCGACTCCTGTTCCTAGTTATCCTGGATATCCTCCTCCTGGGGCTGGTATTGTGACTCAGAGTTTTAGAGATCCTAACCGGCAGTTACCGTTTATTGCGACTTTAGATTTACCCGACTTGACGCGCCTAACGAACGATCCAATTCAATATCTTCCGTTCTGGCCGCCAATGCCAAATAAGTTGCCCAGCGATATACCCAAGTTCGAAGGTAAGTCTGGAGAGGATCCGTCTAATCACGTGATGACTTACCACCTCTGGTGTGCATCAAATTCCATCTCAGATGATTCTATCCGCTTACGTCTTTTCCAGCGTACACTCATTGGTCTCGCAGCCAAGTGGTACATTGAGTTGCCACGGGCTTCTTTTTACAACTTTAGCCAGTTAGCTACTTCATTCTTAACTCATTTTCAGTTACCAGTCAGATACGATAATGGTACAGAATTATTAACTTCGCTAAAACAATCGACATCCACGTACATTTCTGATCACATCCATGAGTGGAGACGTCGAAGAAGATTAGTGAAAGTTTTTATCCCGGACCAAATCTTAGCTGAATGGTTTGTCAAATCATTATTACCAAGAATTACTGAAGATGTAGCTAAGGCCGGAGTAGTTACTGAGGAGCAAGTCATTGCTCAGGCACAATACCTTGACTTAGTTTACACTCAGTCGGGTACGTTACACGAGAAAATTCCGGATCTTCCAAAGTCAAACCAAATCGCTGCTGCTCCTTCGGGATCTCATGCCGCTGATGGTATGATCGGTATCGTGACTACGAAGAGTAAGAAGAAGTCTTCCAAGACCTCCAATACTCCAATTATCACTTTGCCTGATTCTCCGACAGGAGAGTCTTCTCCTCCTGAACTTACCGCCGACATTCACGCTGTAGAGTCATCTACGGCCAAATCCAAAAACGGTGGAAAGAAGAAGGCTAAAGCAGACAAGGCTCCAAAGGAGAAAACGGAAAAGTCGGAAACCAATGACGAAAAACGCAAACCTCGTTATCCTTGTCTTATTTGTGAAGAAGATCATTTTACGAGAGACTGCCCTCATCGGGCCGAGGTAGTGAAAATAGTCAAAGGTTCTCCGACTCCTGCTGTGTTAAAGAATCCATTTCCCGAGCAGGAAAATAAGATGATAGGTTCTTCTTCGAATGCCAGTGAAGAACCCATTTTGATGATGTCTCATGTCAGGATTGCGACTCGATCGCAAGATTATGGTAGTAAGGCTCCTGTTGATGGTAAAGAAGCAGAATCTTCTCACTCTAACCCATCAACCTCAGCTCCTGGTTCCGATCCACTACAGATCGAAAAACCTAACCCAGACTTAGTGATTAAGCCGCCCGCCAAGGGTGTACTTCGAAGGTCTGCTTTCAATCCACATGCGAGAGCAGCCCAGAATTACAACATTGTTGAAGACTTAGCTGTTTCACCTTCAGCAATGTCGGCACTCGAAGTGCTGCAATCATGTCCAGCGCAACGAAAATTGCTTTTGTCGGCTATTGGAGCTGTCGATGTTCAGGACCCGAACCTAATGATCTTTGATCTAGAAAGTAGTACACCGCGTCTCCCCCATCAAATGGCTTTCCAAATTCCAGTGATAGTCAAAAACAGGCCTATTCATCGGACTGTGATTGATGAGGGAGCTTCTACGTGTATTATGTCGATTCAATGTTGGAGATCGCTTGGTTCTCCTTCGTTGAACCAATCCCCCACCATCCTTAAGGCCTTTGATGGCCGTGGGTTCCGTCCGTTTGGTATTCTACAAGAATTGCCTATAGGGGTCGAAGGTAAAACCGTTAGTCTGGATGTGGAAGTGGTTGATGCCCCTCTAGACTACAACCTTCTTTTGGGTCGAAGTTGGTCATATGCTATGACAGCGGTCGTTTCATCGGTCTTCAGAGTCATTAAGTTTCCACATAACGGTAAGATCGTGACTATTGATCAGCTGACATACTTTTCATCCGACCCAACCTCTTTAGAAACTATCCAGCATGTTGGTAAAACGACAATCCCTTATAGGGACATTGGTGTAGGTTTAGTTAAGGATTCCGGTTTACTGGGAACTTTTCCTCTCCCTCCACTCAATGCAGACCCTTCGTTCGCAACAATTCATATGATCACGTCAGAAAACATTATTTATGATGATCCTTGGTATGTTCCCTCTGACTCTGAGCTAGACTCACTCGGTGATGTTATGCCGTTGAGTCCGTATGAGATTGCTTATGAAGCTCTTATGTCTTTTACCGACTTTCATTCAACCGACCAAATGAATGTGGTCAGTGAAGAGTCACTTTTCACCTCACCCTTAGAACGGATAACGTTTCCCGAAGAAGTGTCATCTGACGAACAACTTCGCGAAATCCTAAGTGTAGATGATCTACCATGGGAAGATCTCCATCACAGATCTTCGTTTTTACCTAAGGATGATGCATTTGAAAATGATTTTTCATCTATCTTTACCGCTGAATATGTCAAAGACGCTCAGGATCCAACGAAACATTCTGATTCAGAGCTGAATTTAGGGAATATTTCTCGTACTATTCCCATTGATATTTCAGTGAAGCCCGGAATCGAGGAGAACATTCATATAGGTGCCGCATGTACTGAAGAAGAAATCCAAACTTACAAGGCCCTATTCCAAGAATTCCGCGACGTGTTTGCCTGGTCTTACGAGGAAATGCCGGGAATTGATCCTGCCATTGTTGTTCATGAAATCAAAACCTACCCGGATGCTAAACCCATTCGGCAACGGTTGCGTCAGATTCACCCTCGAAAAGCAGCTGCAATCAAAGCCGAAGTCGAAAAGCTGTTGAAAGCAGGTTTCATTTATCCGATCCCGTTAACGGATTGGGTATCGAATATTGTTCCCGTCAATAAAAAACAAGGAACAATAAGAATCTGTATCGACTATAGGGATATCAATCGAGCTTGTCCAAAAGACAACTATCCTACGCCTTATATCGATCAAATTATTGATGATTGTGCCGGAAGTGAGATGTTTTCCTTCATGGATGGTTTCTCAGGTTATAATCAAATCAATATTCTACCTGCCGATCAACCAAAAACGGCATTCATTTGTCCATGGGGGACATTTGCTTATTGCAAATTACCTTTTGGCCTTAAGAATGCCGGTGCTACTTTTCAACGGGCCATGTCTTATGCATTTCATGACATCAAGCACATTGTGCAACCCTATCTCGATGATTTGCCTGCTCATTCTTTACACCGAGCTGATCACCTTGTCCATTTACGAGCAATCTTTATGAGGTGTAGGCATTATCGAATTCGGTTGAATCCCCACAAGTGTGTTTTCTGTATAGAAACAGGTCGATTGCTGGGATTTGTTGTTTCCAAAACCGGCATTCGCGTCGATCCCTCGAAAGTCGAGGCTATCATCCAATTGCCTCCTCCTTCGAGTTTGCGCCAACTCCAAAGTTTGCAAGGGAAAGCGAACTTTTTACGCCGATTCATCCCTAACTACGCCGAGGTCACTAAAGGTTTTACACGGTTGTTGAAACAGAACGTACAATTCTTTTGGGACGAGATTGCTCAACAATCTTTTGATGCATTAAAACACGCGTTGACCCATGCACCGTTATTGCATCCTCCCAACTACAACCAGGACTACTTCTTATACCTCGCAGCTTCGCATTCCACCATTGGAATGGTGTTAGTTCAAGAAGATGAATTCAAGGCAGAGCATGTGATATATTACCTTAGCAGAACCTTAAATCCAACTGAGTTAAAATATTCACATGTGGAGAAATTGGCCCTGGCAGCCGTTCAAGCTGTCCAGCGTTTTCGTCACTACATTCTTCTCCGCAAAACTACTGTTATTTCGGATTGCAACCCTATGATTTATATCTTGACAAAACAACTGCTAGGGGGCAAGTACTCTAAATGGATCGTCATCCTGCAAGAGTTCGACTTGGAGTTTGAGAAGTCCAAGTCTAAGAAATCTTTAGTCTTCGCGGAATTGATGTGTGATTTCCCGAGTGCTGACACAGAGACTGTGGCAGAGGAGTCCATTGCGGACGAATCTTTGTTTCTTATTAGCACTGTAGATCCGTGGTATGGGGATATAATCATCTATCTCCAAACCCAAACCTTTCGGCCTGAAGCTTCCAAGGAAAACCGTCGAAAAATTCGGTTTCAATCCCAGCAATACAGAATTATTGGAGATACACTTTATCGCCTGGGGGCAGACTTAGTTTTTCGACGTTGTTTAACTCACGATGAGGCTGAGAGAGTTTTGAATGATTGTCACTCTGGAGCATGTGGCGGTCATATGTCTGGGTATGCCACAGCTCAGAAGGTGTTGCGCGCTGGCTATTTCTGGCCGTCTATGTTTAAAGATTGTATCCTTGCCGTCAGAAAATGCCACAACTGTCAAGTGTTTGATCGCAAGATGCGCGCTCCACCTGCTCCTCTCCACCCTATAATTGCCGCTGGTCCATTCGCCAAATGGGGCATTGACTTTATTACTTGTAACCCTCACTCGGCCGGGGGGCATGCGTATATCATCCTTGCGGTTGATTATTTTACTAAGTGGGCCGAGGCGATGCCTACATTCGACGCAAGCGGCAAGACAGCTGCACTTTTCGTATTCAATCATATCATAACTAGGTTTGGTGTCCCACAAGCAATCATTACGGACCATGGAAGCCATTTTCGAAATGTCATGATGACTGAACTTACAAGCCAGCTTGGTTTGCGCCACGATAGCTCTACACCTTATTATCCGCAAGCCAACGGTTTGGTTGAGTCAATCAACAAAGTTCTAGTCGTCATGATTCGACGGATCATTGGTATCCATCGAACGAATTGGCATAACATGTTATTTTCGGCGCTATGGGCATATCGAACTTCAGTGAAAAATTCAACAGGTTTCACCCCTTTTCAGCTAGTTTATGGCTTAGAAGCTGTGTTACCTATTGAGTGCGAAATCCCATCACTTCAAATGGCTGTCGAATTACTTCCAGCTACTTCCGAAGAGGAGAAACGGTTGTTATACTTGGCTAAATTAGATGAGACTCGACGTGACGCTACTTTAGCTATCGAGACTCACGCGAAACGAATGAAAGCTCAGTACGATAAAAATGTAACCCCTCGAAGTTTTTCGGAAGGAGACCTAGTACTATTATATGATCAAGCGAACGATAAGCTAGGTGCTGGAAAATTCGTTCCCATGTGGCATGGGCCCTACATTGTAAAGCGAAAGCTAGCAAAAGGGGCTTATGAGTTAGTTGATTTTGATGGGGACTCTTTGGGCAAACCCAGAAATGGACTTTACCTAAAGAGGTATTATGCTTAAAATGATGGATGGAGAAATTTTTAGATAGGTTAGATTTCCTTTCTAGCTAGCAAGTGTGTTAGTTTAGTCAGTGTGCTTAGCTTAGCAAGTGTGGTTTTTCGTCATTATTTTGGCTCATCTTGGTTTTACTCTTGATATTGTAGATGTCGACGCCTCTCCAAACATACATTGGATTTGCTGATGGTGCTTGTCGTAGTACACGGAATATCTCTTCCGCAGCTTGGGTTATCTATTCACCCTCTGACGAGTTAGTTTCTATGCATGGGGTAAGCCTCGGTCAAACAACGAATAACATTGCAGAATACAGTGCAGTGGTTGAATTATTATCCGAATCTATTTCATTTGGAATTCGACGTTTGATAGTGAGGTTAGATTCTGAACTTGTTGTATTACAGCTTAATAGAGTTTATGCCATTAGAAATCCTGTGTTATTAAGGTTGTTTTTGAGAGTGCGTCTCTTGGAACGTGAATTTGATTACATTGAATATCAACATATTCCAAGGTCTTTGAATACATTAGCAGATGCAATTGCTTCTCGAGTGTTGGACAGACATTTATAATAATCATGCAAGTAAATTTAAAGACATTTCATCATACATGTTAAACAAGATAAGCCGGTAATAGTGATATATAGATATAGATAGAAGTGTGTCCAAAAATATATACATCGTCTTCGATCATAGGTTTAACACACCTTATGATCGGCAAAATGATAGTACAAAAAGTCAAAAATGTCACATGTGACTACAAAAGTGACTAGTCAATCACTGGTGGTGCTCTCTGTACGACACCACTGCGCGGGCTACCTTACGCAAAAATCTCCTAAACGGTCCAGGGACCGCGACTACGAAGCGCTGAAGCCTCATAGGAATATCATCCATAGTAGTCTCAGGTATATCTGCCGTGAGACGCTCTAGATCATGCTCCAAATCAGCTAGTACTTCTGCTGTCGCATCCTGTAGGGCCGGTGCCGGTGCAGCTGGATGTCGTCTGTCGTAAGGCCGGAGATTGGCTGGACGCTGTGGTCCAACATCTGCATTTTTAAAATTTTACTGTTACTTTGAGACGATATATATGAAAAATAAAAAAAATACATAATTAGAAAACTTGTGAAAATGAAAGTACCTCTGTCATCCCATTGTTCTCCCTGTGGAAGAACCATGTCCGGATCACCTCTGAAATCCATTCCGGCATATGGAAAGTCTTGTATCACAAAAAGCTGGCCCTCTAGCCAGTCGAAGTAACTGTCTGAGAATCGAACCACTGCAGCACCCTCGTCAGGATGCCGGGCCATCACCGCAACCCATCGAACAAGCTTTGGCTCCCGAGGACCCAAGTCATCAACAGTGAGTTGCTGAGGGATCAGCATAGGAACTCTCTCCAAGGCAAAGCTCACGACTATAGGCCCATATCCAAAAGTTTTTAGTCGTCCGTTCTTTGCCTTGGTTAGTTGGCTCTTCATATGAGCCGACACAGCTTCGCACCAGTTGAAGATGGTGCCTTGGTAACAGTCAACTGCCATCCGCATTTGGGATCCGGAGGCAATGTGCAAGGCGGCCGCGCCACAAATCCTAGTGACCGTAAATGCAATAACTCTAAGTTCCGCCAGAGCGATGTGCTTTATCTCCACGCCTTTTTTATGGCGAGTCCCTGGTCTGCACCACTCCTCGCGGAGATCATCAAGGGATTGGCCACCCGGCCTGGTCCCCGCAAGGTTGAGTTGCTCACCTCTGTTTGGCAAGCCAGTGAGAAAGTATACATCCGAGGGCTCTATCTCGAGCTGGTGCCCTCCAATGTAAAAACATTGATCTTGAACGTTCCATCGCTCAACCAGCCATTCCAAAAATCTTACCTGGCCCCTCATGCCCGGTATGGTCCAATATTTGTACAATCCACATGTTCTTAAGGCATCCAGAGAGGGTTGGTGGTTAATCGCAGCTTCATCGTCCTCTACGTGCTCTCTCTCTCTCCAGTCTAACATGTTTTAGGTCCTGCACATCAAAAGAGTCAATTAGAAATTAATTTGAGAAAATTTGGTGGTTTTTTGAGAGAGTTAGGGTTTTGAAATGCGCCCTTTGCGGAAGACGCACCCCGGCTTTGTAGCACAGGGCGTCCGGACGCAGCTCGCCTGAAGGCGGACTGCGTCCCCCGACCTTTTTCCCGTGTGAGAAAAAGTCGGGGGACGCGGGTCACCCGAAGGGCACCTGCGTCCGCCGAGGGGCGCATTTTGAACCCAAAACCCCCCCAAAAAATGAAACAGAGACCAAAAACAAAAAACTAAACGGATAAAAATGAAGAGTGGGATGTGTAAAATACCTCGGTGAAGCGGCGTTCGATTCCGACGGTCAGATTTTCCGCAGCAACCACGGGAAGTTTCTTGTCAAAAGCTCCTTTTTCAACCTCAACAGTGAAACGGTAAAAATGACATGGTAAAAGGTCTTTTTATAGGTTTTTTGGATGAATTAGTTCATTTTTTACCATGAAAAGATGTTTTCAAATGTATTTTTGCCTATTTTAAACAGGTATGAGTAATGTGTCGCTTTTGTGCAGGACGAAGGGATTTCGAGGGAAATTGTAATTTTTCACAAACAAAATTTCAGAGTCATCTTTTAAGCCCTTTTCTGACTCCTAAAACATGAAAAGATCGCCGAGTGTTTCTTTTTCACTCGTTAAAACGGAATTAAAAGACGGTCCCCTTTTAGCTCTTTTCTGACCGCAAAATCAGGAAAAGATTGCCGGGTTTTTGTCGTTTCAAACTCGATAAGGAAATAAAACGACGTGTCTTTGATCGCTTTTTACTTTTCAGGTCAACGACACTATTATGAAAGTACTCCTTGGTCGCAAGATCAAGCGGTTCCCCCAGGTATTATTTTATACTTTTTCGGGCTTGAGGGACACAAATTACGAAAAAGTTCAACGTGGAGTTTCCTTAAGTTTTTCAGACTCTCTAAAAATGAAAAACGCCGAGTTTCTCCTATACTGGGCTCGTTAAACTTTTACAGTAAAGGACCTGTTCAATTACAAACAGGAACGAACCACTCCTTCCTAGGGTTCGAATTTAAACTAGGTTGGACTCGTCCGAAGGATGAGCTTATAATCAAGCATATGTTATCCTCCTCAAGCTTGTTAAAAATAAAGAGGTACTTGCCAGAAATGGTGGGGGAAAAGAGAGAAGAATGAACCTATTTGTCACCTTTTGTCTCAAAGAAACTTTATTACCACTCTTGAACACGACACTTTTTCATTCACCTGGGTTGGGAAATCTTTTACCTCACAGTTGACCAAATCACTTTGAAAATCTTTAACCGGGTTCAGGGATCAACTTTGAGTTATTCGTCACCAAACCATCTGTTGTGTCGTTATGTGTTCAAGAGGTCTGCAAGCAAAACTTTCATCTGCAAAATACTTGTCATCCATTTGACCATCCCTGAGTCAGTCCTTACAGCAACATTTCTTCAACTTGAACAATGATTTCGTGTTGCGGGCTTGCCTGCAACGGGTCGCTTTCTATCGACATCGACACATTATCTAGAAAGATGACTTAGGAATCGACAGTACCTTGAAGTCTGCATGCATCAATGGCAGGTTTCTCGCCTTTGACGTCAGTTTACATCATTGACTTTCGATCAGAGGATTCCGTGAAGTGTTCGACATCAAAACATCTATTCACATTTCACGGGTTGTGCTTGGTACTTTGAGAACCATTGACATTACTGGTGGTTTCTCTCACGCTTGTTAACAGTTTACATCATTGACTGGTAATCAAGTGGTTTCTACCATGTTCGACATCGAATCATTTAATCACATGGCTAGAATCGTACCAATTCGGGAAGTAGAAGTGAAGACCCTGGATCTAGTTTCTACCATCCAGGCTGCGAGGAGTTTTGTATTCATTGTCTATGTAGACTTATCATAAACAGATGGCTGCGTCCATACTGTGTCTACAAAAGTCTATAAAAATAATGTACTGCAAGATCATTCCTGTATCAGAATAGTTAGTCCATTAGTTAAAGTTTTGAATCTGAGTATGGGAATGCCTACCTCAGTGATGATATAATCTTATCCATGTATTTTGTGTTGAAAATTGCAGGTTCCAACCAGGCCATCCACAAGGCAATCCTTGAAATGATAAAGCGCTTCACCCTTCCTAGAATTACAAAACCCTATTCTATTCCAGGCTTCGCACTTTAGGGGGCAATCTGTTACACTAAAAAATGTCACCTTGACTACTTACAGTTAGTATGGCTCAAATCAACAGTCATGCTACCCTCTTAGGCAAGTCTCATGCCTCTGTTATCCATCTCAAACTCAAAGAAGAGAGAAAGTCTTGTAAAAATCATGTTTATCTCTGGGGTCGCAGGTTCTCTCTAGCCTTACCTGCGGGGACGCTGACCATGTTCACAAAATCTGCGTCCATGGACGCTCTGTATGTTAAGGGACAGGTGCGTCCCTCTGTAAAAGGCAAAATGCGCGAGTTTTATCTTGAAAAAGTTACTTGTGGTTACTTCTAGAACATTCTAGAGGTCGGTTTGATGAAATGGATGCGCCTCCAGTTGGTTCATGTATCTCTATTAAGGGGGAACTTATCCCATCAATAAGGGAGCTATCCCACCCATAGAGGGGGATGATCCCATTGATAGTGGACCTGAATAACCTCTTTACAGCACTATAAATAAAGGCATTGAGCCAGAAGGAGGGGAGGTTGGAGCTATACATTTTCTTTGGGTAAATGCTGCAGGATTTAGGTCTTCCATTAGAGCCTTTGTGAGGAGAGATTGTCTTCACTTGATTCTACTTGGGAGAGGGTGAGCTTTGTCAAAGTAGAGGAAAACCCTTGATGGACCCTGGGAGGAACTTGCACAACACCAAGGCCAGGTTGTAAGAGTTTCTTTGTTTCGTTATTAATACAAACTGGTTTATTTTTCTCAATAGCTTGTGTTAATGAGTTATTTCATGTGTTCCTTGGTCTGCATGTTGAATATATGTTTTATTATATGAAATACAAGTGCTTGGTAATTGTTTGATTGTTTGTGGTTGCAGGAATTGACTTGAAGGAGGAGCTCATCCGGATCGTCAAGAACGGACTTCAACAACAGCGTTTTGGAATAAGGTAAGCCTAAACACTTGTAGTTTTCATGTTGTAAAAGGTGTATTTAGAGAAAGATCACTCCATTTTGTCTTGTTTGTCATTAGAATGTCTTAGACTTCTAGGAAGGTCAGTCGTGTCCGCACCCTTGACAGATTCCGTGTGACACCATTTCTCACCTGAAGCTCTGATGGACCTCTACAATAAAATCATCTTACGATAGAGAGCTCTTATCTTTGAACTTTTCCTACCAAAAGATGTTGAATTACCTAAGAGAAATCATCCATATTCATCATCCATGTTCCCAGAAGCTACTATAAATTTTATCTCTCTATTATTATACATCCTAGGTTATGAAAATGACAAGCAGTTGATGAATCCATCCTTCGGTTCTTTTCTATCTTTAGCAAAGAATATTAACCTGCCTTCATGTATAATTATAGCCACTTTCTAGTTGATAATATACATGAACATTTTATGAATTTGACTACATATGGAGTATTCATGTAAAGTTTAGTTATCATTCATCTAATTTTGTTTCAATAGCGAGATCTATTTCCTATTCAGCTCAAAAAACAAGATGAGCAAGGGGTGAATCAATGAGTGATTCACTCGACAAATATAGTAAGAGCATGATCATTAAATTTTACATTCTCCCAGTTCATTGATTCCTACATACACCAAGTTCTCCAATTACTCAATAGTGAGGCAGAGCCTAGAATTGGAGAAGAAAGTAAAAACACATTGTACTTATCAAAGTAAACCAACAATGGTGACTGGTTCTGTACCAGAATTACACTGAGATTAGGACCTATGGCAGTGAGTTGGCTCCATACAAACTACATAAGTATGTGCCAATGATAATATTCTTACTTGAATACATCAAGCAAATGATAAATATGGATGAAGTCCATTTTGTCTCATGCAAGAAGGAATCACAATTTAAACACAAAGCTAATGTAGGAAGTTTTATCTGTAACACTAGATCTACAGGTACAGAAGCAAATAGATTGCTAAAGCACATGAACCTCCAGTCAAGCTTCACTTGGCCTTATGATCCTTTTGGGTTTACTTCAACTCTCAGAGTGCAGTTGAAGGCAACACCTTACAACCATATGTTATAGACAATTTTGTGCCTTACAGCAATAAGCATGAATTGTCAATAATCCAAGGGATCCAAAGTTCCCTAAACATGATGTTCCTACCCCTAGAGGAACAAGGTCAGCAAACCAACAGCTCTCAGATCAGTTCTCCACCTGAAAACACTCAAAAACAAGCAATCCTGAAATCAAAGCAGGTGCTCCACTAGGCTTCTGCGCTGAAACACAACTGCTCCATGGTGTACCTGCGTTGCAAAGCAGGTAGAACAAAGCCCACCTGCGTTGGGCGAGTTTGGACATGTGTCACAGTGAGTCATTGCTTTGGAATCTTCCAAAAATGACACTTGGGTCAGGTATTTCGCCTTGTGATGAGTCAGAGGCTTTGTTTCTCCAAGTGGAAGCAAGGTTCACGAAGTGGACTCAAGAACTGAAGATCAACTGAAGATTAACTGAAGAGAGAGAGGACACAAGGCAGCTACACATCAGTTGCAAGCTGACTCATCCTTTCTCAATTCATCTATATATTGAGCTCTCTCCTATGAGCTCATGAGGCTGGAATTTGGTGCAAAGTAATGATATGCTGTTGGTTTCATTCTTGAGTTATTGGGTGATTGTTTGAGAGAGGTGAAGAAGAGCAATTCTTTCTGCTGGGAGGTGTTGCTGGGTTGGAGCCTGCAATGGTTGTAATCCTCTCAGAACCTTTATTTCTTCATTAATAAAAGCTATTGAGGTTCTTCTATGTGCTCTTGTTTCAGTTATATATTGTGATGATTGCATGTTTGGTTTACACTAATCCATGAACCAGTTATGATTGCATGCCTTTTGTAGTCTCCTTCTTTGTCATTGTGCAGGATCTCATTGTAGCTGGGCGAGAAGAAGGACAAAGAGCTAGGAACGAGCGGCCAAAGAGGAGAGTTTGGATTCGACATTAAGCGCAAGGCAACGGTTAGTGCTTTCTCCATCCTCTTTTGCTTTCATAAAGAAGTAAACCTTCAGTAGTTTGTTTTACAGTTGTTGCTAAGGAACTGTCACCCTTAGAGTGGGTTAGGGTCATCCGAGTCGGATACTTTTCCCTACAACAAACTGGCGACTCCGCTGGGGAACGTATCTGTTTGATTGTTTGTAGTATTTTGCTATTCATTTCCTGAACAAAAGAGTACCAAATCGAAAATCTTTTGACTATATCAAAAGAGAAGTAGAGGGCAGCTATTCTAGCTCATTTCTGAGCATGTTCATGATTTGAAGAGCTGATCTACAAGGATCCTTGTAAGCTCTTAGTGATAGCTTTTCATCTTCCTTGTCATCCCTTAGTGAGTACTTGACTGATAGCTTCTGATTTGAGCAAAAACCGTGAATTTTTGAGAAAACTGTGACCCGGAAACTGTGAAAACGCAACTTTCGTTTTCCAAAGCAGGCTGTACACAGGCTACCTGCTTTGCAACGCAGGTAGCCCCTTCGGGACCTGCGCTGAATGTCAAACTGACAGTGTACTACCTGCTTTGATCCAGTTTTGCCTAGTGCTGCTGGGGTTTCCTCCTGTTTCTTGCCCTGTTTTCACTATTGTTTTTTTTGCAGCCAGTTACCAGTCCATGTACCTATCTGAAACCAACTTTACTTGCCATCATTCCACCTCGGTTATATAAAGAAACTGTACTTGTTCTTTTGTATTTCTTACATCATTTACAGTTTCCCATAACGAAAAGTGAACTAGTCTTGCTGTGGCCTCTTAGATCTAAACCTGTGATAGGTGTCTTGCTGATCTTAAGAGTTAGTTTGTTTGCTATTCATAGCTGATTGGTCTTTTGCTTTCGTCATATGGTTTGATTTCATATATTTCTAGTGTCGAAACAAGTGAATCTTAAGGTGTCTTTTGATTTTGGACAAGCTTGTTTGTTTTCACTCGAAATTGAACTCAAAGTTATATAACAGCTTTCTTTCTGTAATACATCAACATTAAGAAAGAGAAAAGAAATACTTGCATTGTGCATTTTGCATCTGAAAAGTTTGCATGTTGATTTAGGAGAAAGTGCATTAGTTTGTGCTGTATGAACTGTGTGAAAAGATATGCCTTTCTTCTCCCTTAGTAGTTAAGATTTTCATCAGTCAAAAAGATTTGAAAAAGCTTGCTTCTCATCTTAGACTGCATTCAGGAATTTGTTATATACATCTCGTGGTGATCCTTAAAGGCAAACTGATAAGCAAGATCAACATTAAAATAAATCCAATTTACATAACAACGCTTTGTAACATAACGCAAACACATAGAGGTCTAGGTAGAGACGTGTTCCGGCGTCGTTAAACATAGTGACTGTCGATCTCTACGAAGGTGGGTGATTCCTCCTGAGAGTCGGTGGCACTAATACGGACTTGTGCTCCCACGTACCGTCGCGTATATATTGGGAGACCCCTATAGGCAATTATCCTTTATCCATAGGAAGTCGTGTCGGCCGCCCTACTGATCGCGATGCAGTGAACATAGCATTCACGAAGATCGACCACCCGTACCGTAAAACGTATTCTGTGGTTTCGCGAAAAGTTTGGCACACCCTCTGCCTAGATCTCCAGAGAAGTTTCTTTTGGCTTTTTTCAAACTCTATAACTGAAAAAGTCCATCCGAGCATTTGTCACTTCGGGCTCGTTAATACATCGAAGGAGACTAGAGTCATCCTTAGCTTTTTCTCGACTCTTAAAAAATGAAAAAGCAAGTTGTGTCTAAAGCGTCATTGATAAATTTATTTTAAGCGGAATAATCATCACCTTTCCCTCGTTGATCTTCGAAGTTAGTCTACCACAAGTGGAAGTTCCTGTAGAATCGCTAAGAAATCTTTTGGATAGACTAGATATGTCTGAACAACTGTCGACATCCAGGACTGTGTCATCCGACACAGCAGCGACAGAGCCTCCTGCTGCTATCCCAACAATGTTCGATGGTATACCATCTGTCCCGGCAAGTTATCAACAACAAGCCGGAGCCCCATCAGGGACGATGACATGGTTAGTTCCTATTTCTTCGTCCGGATTATCATCTGGTATTTCTTATGTTGAAACTCAACAAATCAATCCAACGTGTCTTCAAAGGCCAATCTGCCCTTTAAGTACTAGATTGCCACCATATGGAGGACAGTATGCCTTTTCATTGTTCTCCCCTGGAGAACAACCATATGGGAGTTTACAACAAAATTCAGGTCAAACTGGAAATACATCCAGCGGATGGGTACCAATACTGTCTCAGCAACCAAGAGTTGCATATTCAATGCAACCAGTCCACCCTGTGTCGAATGTTGCCACTATACCTAGTATGGTGATTGCGTCGCAAGTACAAGCGCTGCCTACTGTATGTCAATCCCAAGTTTCTCAGGTTGCCATACAACAGCCTCTTGTCTTGACATCTCAATCGCAACCTCAGGTCAGTGCCTCCTTATCTGGAGCGACTCGGGATCAAACAAGTACTGTGACTCCTCATCTTGGTCAATCATCGAGTATTGGGCATCAGCAAATGGTCCAACAACCAGAGCTGGTTCGAACTCAACAACCGCATTTCCAGCAATCATATCAAGGACCTGAGCAACAAGTCTTTGTAAGTAATGGGCAACCATACTATAATGGTTATGCCCATCAACCTTGTCAAAGTTTCCAACATTATGCTGGTATGCAAAGACCCACTGCTCAGGCGATTCCATCTTATCTTGGATATGCTTCGCCTAACCTGAATCAACAGTTGCCCTTTGTAGCAACTCTAGAATTACCAGATCTAAACCGGCTGACGAATGATCCAATTGCTTATGCCCCTTGGTGGCCAGCGATTCCGCACAAACTTCCATCAGACATTCCTAAATTTAATGGAAATCCAGGTGAAGACCCATCGAATCATGTGATGACATTCCATCTATGGTGTTCATCAAACACCCTGAATGATGATTCGATAAGACTTCGCCTTTTTCAGAGGACGTTAATGGGTCCAGCGGCAAAATGGTACATTGAATTGCCTAGAGCTTCGTTCGACAACTTCAGTGCCTTAGCTACAACCTTTTTAACCCATTTTCAATTACCGATAAGGTATGAAACGGGAACAGAACTCCTTACCAACTTCAAACAGACAACGGCCACTCATATATCTGATCATATACATGAATGGCGACGTCGTCGTAGGATGGTAAAAACATATGTTCCCGATCAGCTATTAGCTGAATGGTTTATAAAGTCATTACTTCCGGCCATAACGGAAGATGTGGCCAAGGGGGGAGTCGTAACAGAAGAGCAAGTTATAGCTCGTGCGCAATATCTAGACTTGGTTTATACTCAGTCTGGCACGCTCTACGACAAAATACCTGACGCCCCTAGACCGGAATTCTCAATTCCTCCTCCTCCTAAATCAAACAATGACTCTCACGCCGGCGAGGGCGTGATTGGCAAGCACAAAATTTATAGTCAAAATGCAAATGAAAAACTTCTTGCCTCAGAAGTAAATGCCATGTCGACCGACAAGGGCAAACAACTGAAGCAACCAGGGGGCAAGAAGAAAAAGACAGGGAGAAAAAGGAAATCCCCGGCAGGGTGTCATATATGCGATGAGGATCATTGGACGAAATATTGTCCACATATAGCTGAAGTTAAGAAACTCTTCAAGAGTTCAAAAACCCCAGCAGTATTGACTGATCCGTTTCCTAATCCGGGTCAAAATCTGGTTGCTAATCAAAATGCTTCCGGATCCCAAGTGCTTATGTTGTCTACCTCAAAGCAACAGAATAATGCTTTGACAAGGAATAAAGATTACGAGAATCCAAAGCTGTCGAACAACAAGGTTAATGAACGACCTAGTAGTTCAACAACAACTTTGACTGAAGTTGTGCCACCCATCGTTCCTGAGCCAATGATAAAGTCGCCAAAGGGAGTAGTACACAAATCGACATTTAATCCTCGTGCCAAAGGAGCACGGAATTATAACATAGTAGAGGACCTGGCCCAATCGCCGTCCACTATGTCGACACTTGAGGTACCACAAAATTGCCCCTCCCAAGAGCAAGCTTTGTTATCAGCAATAGGTGGGATTGGTCCAGTGGATTCCAATCTTGTGGCCTTTGATCATAAAGGATATGACCCTCAGTTACCAGCTCAACGAGCTTTCCTTATTCAAGTGAAAGCCCTCAACAAAACTGTTCATCGAACAATTATTGATGAGGGGGCATCTACATGTCTTATGTCGAGGAGTTGCTGGAAAGATTTAGGCTCACCACCCTTGTCGAAATCGTCAATGACGTTAAAAGCATTTGATGGACGATCATACACTCCATACGGGATTCTAAGTAACTTGCAAGTTGAACTGGGGGGCAAAACAGTAGGAATTGATGTTGAAGTAATTGATGGAAACCTCGATTACAACATCCTACTTGGAAGACCATGGATCTATGCCATGGCCGCAGTTGTGTCGACCTACTTCAGGAAGATTGCATTCCCCTTCCAAGGGGGAATTACAATCGTTGACCAACAAACTTTTCTCCACGACAGTTCACAAGTTACAGGGAGCATTCCAATGATCCATGGAAGGAATCATTTGCTCCAAAATATCGGAGTAGGTCTCCTAAAAGACCCTGCCTTAATGGGTACTTTCGCCCTACCGCCTCCAAGTAATATGGCGGGAGTGGCCACGGTGGAAACCTACAAAATGAAATCTAATCCAATCTTCTGGTTGGATTCGGAAGATTCCTAGATATTTTGTCGGCTTCGAGGATAGTTCCTATCTCAGGTCAACCTCATTAAAAAATGAAAAACCATGAGGATAGTTCTTTTACTATGTCAACCTCATTAAAAAAAATGAAACAATCCCCTTTCCAGATCTCAATGGTAAACCTTCATTCCAACCAACAAAGTTGAATGCAATGAAGCTTGGGGGGCATGCACCTCGATTTGCATTATTATGCTGGGGGCATGCAAACTTATCATCGAGCAGTTTTAGCAATGTTCATGCTCGTTAAAAAATAAACGCAAGATCCGAACAGTTTTAGCGCATAATTCATGCTCGTTAAAAAATAAACATAAGTTGTGAGCAATCTTCCCCTAGAGTTCAAGCTCACCCAGAAAAAATGAACCGGTAAATAACCTTGGTAAATGTAACCTTTGACTGCCATATTAAAAAGCCCTTGGTCGTGTTTATATGCCATCACCTCCATCCATTCATTTGGCCAATCGTTCATCTCCATATGATTGTTTACCTTCTTTTGAGGAACAGCTGCGAAGAGTGATTTCACTAAGCCATCCTTGTGACACTGCCATGATTGGAATATTCCAACATGTACCTGGAATCTGCTGCTGCCCTGTTCGTCACTCGTTCCTCGAAAGACGAGTCATCTTTAAGCTCTTTTCACTGACTCGTAAAATATGAAAAGATTGCCGAGTTTTGGCCTTCCAGCTCATTAAAGCGACCGGAAAGCTATCCCTCCTCTAGATTTTAATCTTTTTGGACCTGAGGGATTATTGCACAAAAAGATCGAGCGCTTGTTTTGTTCGGCTCGTTAAAGCAATCGAAAATTCATCCCTTCTGTATTGTTTTAAACTTTTTCGGACTTAAGGGATTAGATGATGAAAAAGGAATTTTGGAGTTAACTTTTCGTACCTTTTCAGACTCTCTAAAAATGAAAAGGACCGAGTTTTCCTTGTCGTTAGACTCGTTAAAATGATTAAATAGCGACAAACTTGTCTTTAGACGAGAACGAGTTTCCCTATCGCTAGGCTCGTTAAAACATAGCGATGGGTTTGCCCGAAGGGCAGGTTATAGAACAAGCATATGTTATCCTCCTCAAGCTTGACAAAAATAAAGAGGTACTGGTCAGCAATGACTGGGGAAAAATTGGGAGAACCTCACAGCATTAATGGTAGCAAGTCGCTCTTGAACATGACACTTTGTCCTCCGTAGCACATCGGGTTGGGTTGTTTCATTCACCGGTCGCAGAATCATGGTCCTCGCCACACCATCCACCATTGGGGTAATGCTACCAATCCATCACATCAGTGTCGTTATATGTTCAAGAGATGTGGTTCTGTAAAGAGTCAACCGTGTTCCACCCACTGCCATACATTATCTTTCATCCACTTCATGACCGCCACCCTGAATCATACATCACAGTTTGTTTTCACCTCATCATAATCACTAGCTCCGTTCCGTGTCACTGATGTGGGATTCATTAAGGCCCTCCTTTGACGGATCGCTCCTTGTCGACATCAGCTCATTATCCAAGGAGTTGATCTAGGAACACCCCCCTCAGTACTTTGAAGCTTGCATGCCTCAATGGCAAGTTTCTCACTTCTGGCGACAGGTATACATCAATGACCTTCGACCAGAAGATTTTGCATGGTGGTCGACGCCAAGTCCTTTATTCCCACCATGTGGATTGTACTGCCGTACCTTGAGGGTCATCATCCTTATCGGTGACTCTTCTCGCGCTTGTTAACGGTTTACATCATTGACTGGTAATCAAGCGATGTCTTTCCATGTTCGACTTCAAGAAATTCTCACATGGATCGACTTGTACATCGAGTGAAGATCGGAAGAGATTGAAGACCCCGGATCTAGTTTCATCCATCCGGGCTGCGATATATATTCAGGGCATAAAGACATCTGATATGTACATCATTATAGCAGATGATCATCCTTCTCAAAGGATGATAATTTCGGCAGAGGAATATCAGTCTACATCAGATGATCGTCTGTTCTATGTACCAAAATGTATTTATAAAGCTGAGCATGGGAGTGCCCGCCTCAGCTAGATCATGAAAAATGTATGAAAAATAATGTATTGTATTGTATCTTATTACAGGACACTTCTCAGCAGATTGAATGAACTTCGGATCCTCTCAATAAAGCATTTCACCCGATAAACGACCTCATACTTTAGGGGGCATCTGTTATAGACAATTTTGTGCCTTACAGCAGTAAGCATGAATTGTCAATAATCCAAGGGATCCAAAGTTCCCTAAACATGATGTTCCTACCCCTAGAGGAACAAGGTCAGCAAACCAACAGCTCTCAGATCAGTTCTCCACCTGAAAACACTCAAAAACAAGCAATCCTGAAATCAAAGCAGGTGCTCCACTAGGCTTCTGCGCTGAAACACAACTGCTCCATGGTGTACCTGCGTTGCAAAGCAGGTAGAACAAAGCCCACCTGCGTTGGGCGAGTTTGGACATGTGGCACAGTGAGTCATTGCTTTGGAATCTTCCAAAAATGACACTTGGGTCAGGTATTTCGCCTTGTGATGAGTCAGAGGCTTTGTTTCTCCAAGTGGAAGCAAGGTTCACGAAGTGGACTCAAGAACTGAAGATCAACTGAAGATTAACTGAAGAGAGAGAGGACACAAGGCAGCTACACATCAGTTGCAAGCTGACTCATCCTTTCTCAATTCATCTATATATTGAGCTCTCTCCTATGAGCTCATGAGGCTGGAATTTGGTACAAAGTAATGATATGCTGTTGGTTTCATTCTTGAGTTATTGGGTGATTGTTTGAGAGAGGTGAAGAAGAGCAATTCTTTCTGCTGGGAGGTGTTGCTGGGTTGGAGCCTGCAATGGTTGTAATCCTCTCAGAACCTTTATTTCTTCATTAATAAAAGCTATTGAGGTTCTTCTATGTGCTCTTGTTTCAGTTATATATTGTGATGATTGCATGTTTGGTTTACACTAATCCATGAACCAGTTATGATTGCATGCCTCTTGTAGTCTCCTTCTTTGTCATTGTGCAGGATCTCATTGTAGCTGGGCGAGCAGAAGGACAAAGAGCTAGGAACGAGCGGCCAAAGAGGAGAGTTTGGATTCGACATTAAGCGCAAGGCAACGGTTAGTGCTTTCTCCATCCTCTTTTGCTTTCATAAAGAAGTAAACCTTCAGTAGTTTGTTTTACAGTTGTTGCTAAGGAACTGTCACCCTTAGAGTGGGTTAGGGTCATCCGAGTCGGATACTTTTCCCTACAACACCATACTCCCAAACCAAAATTGGAGAAGTTAATGAACCAGGAAAAATGGTCTAAAGGTACTCTCACAAAATTTGATTACAACACACATTTGACATCTTTTCCTAAGAATTATCTCCATTTAAAATAATGAGATAATTCTTAAAGAAATAGGTCTCCTTTCCCCACGGATAACCATAGATTGGCTAGCATCACTCAAAAAATGAAGGGTTTTGCTTCAACAACTAAGCACATCCTAGTGGGCTTCAAGCCAGTCCATCCCAATTATCACATCATAGTGACCAAGTGGCATCACATAAAGATGAACATTTGTGACACACACTCCAAAGTCTATAGTGCACTCTTGCACTAAGCATTCAACCTTTTGAGATCGCCCTCAGGCCATCTCAACCTGATCAAAATCATTTTCCTCTATTGCCACCAATTTACATTTCAATAAAGAATTAGAAGAAATAAAACTTTTAGTTGCAATAGGATAAATCAAAATAGTAATAAACATACCATTTAGCTTACCTAATGCTTCAATCACTGTAGATTGATGCTCGACTTTGTGATTTTGCACAGGTGAATGAATCTGATGGGCTTTGCCCATATCTATAACAATGGCTTATTCCTTCTCTGATTGTTCTTCAGTCTTCTATTTAGGCAAATCTTGCTCACAATTTGGTACTCCACAAGTCCAACATCCATTAGTGGGAGTAGTTTTCATAAATTTGACACTTTTATTAGGTGATTCTTGAGTGCGAGCATTACTTTGTTGAAGATGTTGCCTTGGGTTATTTCTTTGGTTCTTAAAAGTATGATTTTTTTGAAATCCTTGACGATGTGAACCTCCTGAATTATGTCATACATATAAGACTCCCCTTCGAGGAGGTTTCCCAAGGAATGATACATTTGGGTTTTTATCCCCACCTTTGTACCCCAATAATTCTTCCTCGACTATAACTTTTGTTTCACTACCTCATGCAACGTAGTAGGTCCTCAAAATGCGCAACTTTTCCTTTATAATAGGATTCAATCCATACAAAAACTTGTTTAACTTGAGGGATTTAGTATTTATATGGTCATCATATCTAAGCAACTCCATGAATCATGCTTCATATTCAAGGATTATCTTAGTTCCTTGCTTAATATCATGGAACTCATTCAATTTCCTCTCCAACTATTCAACAGAAAGGTACTTTTCTCAAAATTACTCTTGAAGTCATTCCCATGTCAAGGTATACATGGATTATCCCAATTGGGATTCTAGGTTCCTCCACCATAATAGTGTACTCTTGTTAAGTTGGTATATAGCCAACTTTGCCTTTGGATTCTAGAATAGTTCCTCAACTCAAAACATAGGCACATGTTTTCCAACCAAGCTTCTACTACCTCCCCTTTTGTGGCACCCTTGAAGATAGGAAGCTTAATATTTTCCAACTCTCTATGTACATTTCCATCAAATGGTATCTCTTTCCTCTCTGCTTGAGATGAAGAACAGGCACTGAAGGATTTCCCCCAACCATACTAATCAAGAATTCAATCATCTTTTGGAAAGATAACATCATATCCTTTACTACCTTGATGGATATTTTCTCAAATTATTTATCTTGGGGAGGTGGAGATGAGACATCCTCCCCCCTCCTTGATGTTCTCTCCATGATTACATAACCTGACGAAGGAAAAATTCAAGTAAATAAACATTAGTAGGCAAGCCCTAGGTCCTAGAGTTTTAACTTGGCTTGGATACCATATGTGAGGTCCCACCTTAGCAACCATTAGTATTATACTAATGCTAACTCAAAATGTGATTTAAGTTTAAGTTTATTTTTATTGGTATTCGTTAAACCACACAGTAATTTCTACTAACTAACTAACCCATGATAATATTAAACTTCTCATTAAAGCTATACGGTCATGGTTCCTCAAGATCCAAAACTTACAATTATAAGTCTTAAAGTCACATTTAAATGATAGAGTCTTTAGGGGATAAATAATACCAATATTTACAAATCACAATTTCTAATAAGGTAACTGTTCATTCTATTGCAATTAAAATTGTTAAAAAGTGACTAATTTGATTTTTTTCTAGATAATATGCCTATGAATTCTTTGGTAAAACAAAAGGAAGAAAAGAAAGATAACTCAACTTCTAAAGGAATGGTTTCCAATTATTATGAATTCATATGAGAGCTAACAATTACAACAATTCACCTAGCCAATTTTCCTTCCATGGATTTTTAATTCAATTGAATCATCATGCTTATTATTTGAGATATTTCCAAAAATACCTTTGTTGCAAATCCAAAATTCACTTAGTCATATTTATAGAAAATTCATGGATGTAATTAGCTACAACCATTGAAGCATTATATCAAACAGTTTGCAAGCATGAAATGTACAACCATTGAGGCATTTTTTCAAACACTTATAACACAACCCTTGGGGTGATTTCACCACAATTAACTAGCATGAATATAAGATTACATAAATTCTTTTCCATTACCAATGATGCCAAAAAATTTATCTAATACATAAGTAGAATTGTCATCCACCTTGATTGCTGCATATATAAAAATTTAGGAAGATAATGACTATAAATATTTAAAAAAATTTACAAATAGCTTGCAGCGATGTAGCTATAACCATTGGAGAATTTTGAACAAGAGTTAGCAGTCACAAAACGAGTTATTAGTTATTAAAATATCAAAAAAGTCGTCACAAGTTACTTAACTATCAATATATTAACCATTGAGACTTTAAATTAAGAATTCCAAGTTTACATAACAGACTAGTTTCATAAAAAGAGATTACCAGTAATCATAGCCGGAAAAAAATAGCAAGAAAAACCACTAGGAAACAACAACAAATCTGTAAAATATATCACGTTACAAAACCAGATTCGAAAACTTTGTTTTTTGAAATCAAGGTTGGGGAGACATGGCTTGAAGGAATGGATACCCCCTGAAGTTAAAATGAATCGAAATAGGAATTCCCAGAAACGTGATTATTTAAAACCACAACCAAAAACAAATTCATACTATCTCATTTATCACTTTTGTCAAAAATTTAATGGGAAAACTTATCTATAGTATTAAAAAGAGAAGGAAAAGAAAAATTTATGTTATTAACATGTTTTCATAAAACTCTTGTTAGCCTAAATGCTTCATCCATCAAGGCATGATGTAAATCAACTTGCAGTGTAACTGTACAAGAAAACCTACATAAAATAAACTACAGTTATTGCATAATTCCTTCAACATTTAGTGTGAAGCGTTTGATATACATCTATGTTTCAGTCAACAACCAAATAAGTAAAACTATATAATGAACTATAAAAAAACACAATATAATTTTGTCAGCATGCCTAGCAGTGAATTTATACAACTCAAAAAAATGGGAGTATGCTTGAACTCCATTGAGTGTATGCCCCAGCTCCAATATCCTTTCCAACTCATTGTGAACCATGCCATTTTCCTATCAACCATATCTAGGAAGAACTTATCCCCTTGGAACCCCTGAGCTATAAAATCTCACAAGCAGTAGCAAAAGACAACAGTAGAGAGATTTTAAAGGCAAACTAAGGAAGGAAATTTCCACTTCCTTTCAATACCACTTATGGCCAACCTCAATAGCTAGAGATCTTAGGATTTTAATAAGAATTTCAGATTTATTATGGAAGCAATTGGCTACTCTCCATATCTCTCCCTCTCACTATTTTCCTCAAGTATCCCCCCCTCTTGGCATCATAATCCCCCTTAAGTGGGAATACATGAGACTCATATATAGGAGGAGCAACCAATTATTGTCATAAAGGAGGAGTAATGTGCATGCATTAGGTTCCATTTAGAGGAGTCTAACTTATGCCATTAAGGAGAGGTATGCATGCCTTAGTTAAGGAGAGTGTAACATATGCATTAATGAGAGTGTAAGAGGAATATTTTATGACATATTTTTAATGAGTGAAAAAGAATATGCCATTCCTTGATGAGTGCATAAAAGAGAGTGTAATGAATTATTTTAAAGAGAGAGAGAGAGTTACATAGAGCCATGAGAGTCCTGAAGGAGATGTGTGAATTGGTTGAGGAGATAAAACTGACTTGTAATTCCTTTTTAATAATAATATTCATAGTCAAAGCAGAAAATTGAGACAAGATCATGAGGATGGAGAGTGACTAGGGTTTGCACTCATGGGCAGCACCTGACAGACGTGCAAACCTTGGAAGAAGGAATGGTTGGGGCTCAGTCTCGCAAGAATCACCTGGCAGACATGCACCTCCATGAACAAAAAAAGGGAAGAGGGAAATGAAAAAGGAACATATTGACAGAGGAGTGAGTGGGATGGCAGGGAGGGGAGAGATCCCCTCCTACTGAAATGTCATCGTAGGTGAGAAAAACCTCGAGGGATTAGATAGTGGAAACAGGAATCGCGGAAAGGGTATACCTATACTGGGAGGGAAATGGCAGGTAGGGCTGGGAGGAAAATGCTTTCCTAGAGCATCCAAAAAACCCAGATTTGTAATACCTAATTACAAGTTGGAGAAGTACAAAGGATATATGAAGGACGCCACCCTGATTTGGAAGTTTTTAGGGGCATGGCCAACTGAGAAGGAATTGATAAAATGGGTCTAGCAATGATGGCAACCAAAGGGACACATCTACCTCAAGTTGGGGGTGAAATGGTTCTTCTTGGTTAGTTTTTCTAACCTAGAAGACAAGGAGAGGATATTTTAAGATGGACCATATTTCTTTAACAATACAAGCATGTTCATGCAAAAGTGGGAGGAGTGATATAAGCCAGATCAGGAGAAGATGTTGGCAACACCCATCTGTGTTCGACTATTTAGCCTCCTAATGGACTTCTGGGACCTAGAAATACTATAAGGAATAGTAAACTCAGTCGGCACTTTTGTAAAAGTGGCACACACAACGAGAAAAAGTAGGTATATTTCCTATGTAAGAATTTTTGTTTGCATGAATATCATGCAGCCGTTAATAGACTACATAGAACTTGAATACCATGATGAGGTATCCAAACCAGAAAACCCTAGATTATGAGCATATCCCCTTCAGATGTAGGAGATGTCATGAATATGGGAACTCGTACTGAGCTTTCCTGCTAAACAACCCAGAAAAGTAGACACAAGAAATAAATATGGAGAGGCAATGGGAGAAGAGGATGGAGATGATTTCTAGGAAGTGCATAGATGGAGGGGCGATGGGAAAAGAGGATGGACACAATTTCTAGGATGTACAAAGATGGAGAAGAATTAAAAAACCAATAGGGACACAAAAGGTGCACCAAAACGAGGTAGAGACACGAAACCTCAATACATTTTCTACCCTTCAAATGGATGAGATGGGGAAAATGAGCGGGGAAGAGACTAAGGAGATGACAAATACTTAGCAAAAAGAAAATGAGGGAAGTAAATAAAAGAGACAAGAAATAAAAGAAAAAAAAAAGAGGAGAATAACATGAAAATGGTGGAGAAAAATCTAATGGAAATATACTCCCAGAAAGAAGACTTTAGTGTGGAGGATCAAGTGATAAACAACTGCTACAAGAATGGAGACACCTGGATGAATGCTTCATCCTAGAGGACCAAAAGAAACTCTATAAAGAAACCTCTCAGCAATATAAGATAAAACAAGGATTAGCTATAATAGTGCAACTAGAACACTTAGGATCCCAATTTAGACAAGGGAAACATCCAAGAGTACTGGGAAAGTAGGGAAAGAAAAGGGGAAGAAGACCTATGAATGATTCCATACAGATGCTGGGGGAACTATTAGTAAAATCAGGGAGAGTGGTGCCATTATCAGAGGTATTCCAACAGCCCCCAAAATTGTTGAAATTATTATTACAACCTATAATATAAGACGCCTCAATAGGAGAGGAAAAAGTGATACCTCAAAGAGAGATTGAAAAAGGATCGACCCAGTATTATGATCTTACCGGAAACAAAAATCAGCGAAAAACAATTGAAAGAGATTATAGAAAACCATAAACCCTAGTACCAAGTCAATGGATATGATGAAAATGGAAGCGCGGGAGGATTGGCCATCATTTGGAACCTGGGAGAAATATGGTTCTAAGACTGGGTTAGCATTCCACAAATCCTTTCTGGGAGATTTAGGGTCATTGGATCCAATGGTTGGATGTTACTCATAGGAGTATACAGTCCTGATATACCAGCAAAAAGGACGGCTTTTCTACAGAACCTAGTAAAAACAAGAATCTTGTACCCGGAGGAGTAATGGGTGGTGGGAGGGGATTTTAACATGATGACCTCATTGGCAGAAAAAGAGGTGACATGAGGAGAAGGAACATTGATATGGAACTCTTTGGGGACACTATAGTAGAGCAAAGAATAGTCGACATCCAAAATATAAATGGGGTCCACACTTCGAACAATAGAAGAGGATGGAATAACCAAATTGCATCCACAGTAGATAGATTCCTGATCTCAAAAAATGTAATGAGTGGAGATATATTCATCGAAGAATCGATTCTTCTTGGAATGGAATCAGACCACTGGCCAATTTGAGTAGAAGTGGACCTATAATCCAGCATGAAAAACTGTCCCTTTATGTTTAAAGCCTTTTGGCTTAGAGACCCTGGCCTCACCAAAAAAATCGAGCTATGGTAGACACAAAGAGAACAATAGGGGAGGAACTGTATGCATACGTTCCAACTAAAACTCAAAGAAATAAAAAAAAAATTAATGAAATGGAACATAGAAGACATCGAACACATTATGAAGGATCAACAACAATTAAATCAAAAGATGATGGAAGTGCAACAAAAAATATTACTGGAAGGTAGATCAAATGAGACAACAATAGAAGAAGGACGAATTGTCAACCAGTTGGAGGAAAGGCACAAGTAAGAAGAGATTCTATGGAAACAAAAATCAAGAGTGAAATAGTTCAGAAAAGAGGAGAGGAACACCCAATTCTTCAACAAGGCCATGATACAACATCGTTAGAGAAATAGAATATTATCACTCAAATATGATAAGGGGAACCGTATTATGCAATAGGAGTAGATTGAAGGAATCCTCATAAACCACTTTAGGTATCTCTTAACATAACCTTAAGAAGATAGAATGGAAGTAAAGCCAATATTCTCCCAGCACATTGCCCAGATGGTCACTCAAGAGTAGAATCTAGCCTTGGTGAGAGCAACAATGCTCAAGGAAGTGGAAGAAATAGTTAGAGGAATGAAAAATAATAAGGCCCCAGGCCCGGACAGGTTCACAACTGAATTTTTCCAAGCCACTTAGCCGTTCATGGGAAAATACATCCTCTAGGTTGTGGAGGAATCAAGACGAAATCAGAAGGTATGCACTGGACTTAACTCCACTTTTATTACTCTCATTCCTAAAACTTCAAATTCATAAGACCTGTAGGGATTCAGACCCATTGCATTGTGCAATGTCATCTATAAATTTATATCCACTTTCATCTTCAAACGACTAAAGCCTCTTCTCCCTAACAATATCTCCCCATAACAAACAAGCCTTGTTGAAGGGAGGCAAATCCTAGACAGAATGGTCACCTCCCAAGAAGTGGTCCATTCCCTCAAGGTCGAGAAGGCCATAGGCATGTTAGTGAAGTTGGATCTCTCAAAGGCTTATGATCAGTTGAGCTGGGAGTACTTAAGGAGCATCCTCGGGGCTTATGGTTTTAATCCTAGATGAATTAACTCGATAAGCGTTATGATATCCACCCCTATTTTTCTGTCCTTCTAAACGAGACCCCTACTAGAACATTCAACCCCACTCAGGGTCTAAGACAAGGGGATCCCTTGTCTCCTTTCCTTTTTATTATTACTGCTGATGGATTGGGTAGATACATCAAGAAGGAAGCTCAAGAGTCCAAAATCAAAGGCTTAAGGATCTACGGGAATGATCTTTCAATAACACACCATCATTTTGTGGATGATATCATGCTCTTCTACCAAGTTTCTCTCAGAGAAACCAAAAGAATGAAAGAAACCTTTAACAACTTTATGCGAGCATATGGGACCCAAATCAACAACGAACAATCATGTACCTTCTTCTTCAATACCCAACAGAATGTAAAATCCTATTTGGCCAAGATTATGGTATTTAGCACAGGTAGTCTCCCCATGAAGTATCCAGGAATGCCCCTATTAGAAAACCCCATAAAATTGGTAGCATGGCAACAAACTATCCAAAATATTAAGAAGGTTGGGAAAATAGGCCTTTCGATCCCTAAATCTAGCATGTAGAATAGTCCTTCTAAAAGCAGTACTATAGCCAATCCCTATCTACTAGATGTCAGGTATGGTTTCCCCCCAAGGGCTCTATACCAAAATGGTTGATACCTTTAAAAAAATTCTATGGGGAGGGGCAAAATAGAAGAAAAAATGGGCTCTTATGTCCTTAGAGGGATTGACAAAGAAAAAGATCGAAGGAGGGCTCGGCCTTCGAAACCCCTATACCTTAAATCAAGCAATAGGAGCAAAAATTTGGTGGAGATGGCTAGGGGGAGGACGGGATATATGGAAACAAATTTGGACGAGAAACGATAATATGCTGGAGATAACTGAGGAAATCCTCCAGTACAGAGATCCGCTGAAGGGCTCAGCCATATGGAACTTAGCAAGACAAAACGTGATCTCATTGCCAAGCATGCTTTCTAGGAAATTTGAAATGGTAGAATAGCTAGATTCTGGCAAGATTCATGACAACAAAGAGAAAGACTAATAGACAGGCAAGACCTCTGAGATATTTATTGATTCACCAATGACAAAAGCATTCAATGCTTAGAACAATTCTCGACTGAAGCGCAAGGGACAAGAAACTAGAGAAAATGGAAAAAGATAGAAGAATGGGGTTAGGGTATAGACACAGAGCAAGGGACAAAGTTCAACAAAGAAATTAGAAAAAGACAAATAATGACTAGAATGGGCCCAAATATCCTAAGATGGGGACACTCAACAAAAGAAGCCTTCACAATCAAAGAATCTTACTAGATAAAAGGAGAACAAGAACAAGATGGCCAAGCACTGCTCTGCAAAAAAATCTGGAAGGGAGGATGGTGACCTAAGGTGGCACATTTCCTCTAGTCAGTTTGTAAAGGGAGAATCCTTACATGGGACCAGTTATAGAAGAAAGGAATGCAAGGACCATCCTTTTGCTGGATGTGCCGACAAGACTGTTGTTGGGAAAAGTATCCATTCAGAATGCCCCCATCCCACTCTAAGGTGTGATAGTGCCTTACCAACAAACAAGGAAAACTATTTTCGTATTCTTCTTTATGAAATGTAAATGGAGAAGAAAGATGTAACTAACCGGTGTCTTCCACTAGTTTGTCAATCCAATCGCTCTCTCCTTTATTCGCTTCCCGCTGCCTGCTCCTTCACTGGTCCAGTTTCACCAAGTTCCTGCAAGATCACAAGAGAGGAAAACTACTCAAAAGAAATAGATTTACATTCATAACTAGTTTAGGATCAGATATAAACTAAATATGCAAATATAACAAAGCATCATTGATATACAAGCATATAGGAGAAACTCAAATAGTTTTATTGATATGATAAGAAAGTCCAAGAGGAGATACAACCAAGTGAGTCTCGATCCAGCATCTACCTCCCAGCAAAGGAATCCCTTCCTCTCCTCCAAAAAAGCATAAATCACCCAATGCACTAATCTCAATCTCAAACCAATAGTAATTATCTGCAAAGTGCAAAATTCCAGCCTTTGGATCTCTGGGATGAGGGATCGATATATAGATGTAAGCAGAGAGGATGAGTCAGCTTATGTTTTGACTTGTGGCTTCTCTCTGTGAGTTCTTGCTTCCACTTGGAGGCTGAGAGCCTCTTACTCATCACTAGTCGAATTCATTGAGGCAAGTGTCATTGAGGAAGATTCTAGAAGCTTCCAGGGTCTTTCCACCTCGTTGAATGAACTTTCCATTTGTCATTTCCCGCTCAGCGCACCCTGGTAGTGCATTTAGGTGCATTGCAACACACCTAGCTAGTGTACTGGGGTGCATTGCAACGCAGGCAGCTAGTAGAGCATCTGAATTGATCCTGAATTGACTGTTTCGGAGTGGCTTTTGGTGAAGAACTTCTGGGAGAAGCTGTCATTGGTTGACCTTGTTCCTTTAGGAGCAGGAACAACTCTTTTAGGGACTTTGGATCCCTTGGATTATGGACATTTCATGCTCAATGATGTAAGGCACAAAAATGTCTATAACAGTTGCCCCTAAAGTATGAGGCCGTTTATCAGGTGAAGTGCTTTATTAGGAGGATCTGAAGTTCTTCCAATGCTGGGGGGAGACCTGTAATAAGATACAATACAATAAATTATTTTTCACACTGTTTTCATGATCTAGCTGAGGCGGGCATTCCCATGCTCAGCTTTATAAATTCATTTTTCTGTACATAGAACAGACAATCGTCTGATGGTAGACTGATGATTTTGATGAACTCATCATCCTTTTGGTAGGATGATTATCTGTGCTGGAATGCTGTACATGTCAATGTCTTTATTTTTCCTGAATATATATCGCAGCCCGGATGGATGAAACTAGATCCGGGGTCTTCAATCTCGTCCGATCTTCACTCTAAGTACAAGTCGATCCATGTGAGAAATGTTATGAAGTCGAACATGGAAAGACATCGCTTAATTACCAGTCAATGATGTAAACTGTTAACAAGCGTGAGAGGAATCACCGATAATGATAATGACCCTCAAGGTACTGCAGTACAATTCACGTGGTGTGAATAAAGGACTTGGCGTCGAACACCACGCAAAATCTTTCGGTCGAAGGTCATTGATGTATACCTGTTATAGACATTTTTGTGCCTAACAGCATGGAGCATGAAATGTCAATAATCTGAGGGATCCAAAGTCCCTAAACATGTTGTTCTTACCCTTAGAGGAACAAGTTCTGCAAACCACAGCACTGAAAATCAGTTCTCCACTCAAAAACACTCAAAAACAGGCTATTTTTGGATCATGTCAGCTGCTCCGCTGAGCATCTGCGCTGAATGTCAACTACTCCTCCTTGTACCTGCGCTGAAGGTCAAAATCAATGAAGGCTACCTGCGCTGGGCGAGATTGGCCAAGTGGCACAGTCATTCTGCAAGGTGTCAACTGCCCAGGAAGCTTCCAAACTAACACTTGGTTCAAGGAATTCGCCCTATGATGAGTAAGAGGGTCTTGATCTCCAAGTGGAAGCAAGATTCTCCAAGTGGACTCAAGAACTGAAGATTAACTAAAGTGGGAGAGGACACTAGTCAGCTTTATGCCAGCCTCAAGCTGACTCATCCTTTCTCCAAATCTCCTATATATAGAGCTCTCTCATGAGGTCTAAGGAGGCTGGAATTTTGTGCAAGTAAGGAAGTGCTGTTGGTTTGTGATTAGAGCTATTGGGTGTTTTCTTGAAGGAGGTGAAGAGGAGATTGCTTTCAGTTGGGAGGTGTTGCTGGATTGGGCCCATTGTGGTTGTAACTCTCTCAGAACTTTACTTCTATTATCAATAAAGTATTCGAGATTCTTCTATGTGCATGTGTCTTTATGATGAATAGATGTTTGTACATTTGATTTATGCTAATCCTATAATCGATTATGGATGTATGCTTCTTGTAGTTTCCTTTTCTTGTGCTTTTACAAGATCTGTGTGTAGCTGGGCCGGTGAAAGGGCAAGGAGCTAGGAGCAAGCAGCAAGGAGTGAAGACTGGATCGACTATAAGCGCAAGATAACGGTTAGTAGATCATCCTTTTCTTCCCTCTCTCATCTCATAAAGAAGAAACTTTGAATAGCTTTGCATTCAGTTGTTGCTGGAGTACTATCACCTTCAGAGTAGGGATAGAGGCATTCTGCATTAGATACTTTTCCCCCCAACAAAATGGCGACTCCACTGGGGAACGTATCTTGTTAGTTTGTTGTGTTTCTTGCTATTCATTTCATAAACAAGGAGAGTACCGAATCGAACTGTGTTTGAATCCATCAAACACAAAGTAGAGGGCAGCTACTCTGGCTCAGTTTCTGAGCAAGTTTATGATTTGAAGAGCTGATCCACAAGGACTCTAATAAGCTCTTAGTGATAGCTTTTCATCCTCCTTTACATCCCTTAGTGTGTCCTTGACTGATAGCTTCTGATTTGAGCAAAAACTGTGAATTTTTGAGCAATCTGTGACCCGGAAACCAAGACGGACGAAAGTCTCGTTCTTCATTGCAGGCTGTACACTAGCAGTCTGCATTTCAGCGCAGTTCCCGAAGGGGCTACCTGCGCTGAAGGTCAAACAGGCAGTGTTACACCTGTGCTGGACCAGTCTTGGCTTGAGTTCCTGTGGTTTCCTGCTGTGTCTTGGTTTGTTTTCACTGTTGTTTTTGCTGTTTGCTGCCAGTTAGTAGGCCTATTTGAAACCATCTTCCTTTTGTCATTATTCCACCTCAGTTGTATAAAGAAACTGTATTTGTTCTTTTGTATTTCTTGTGTCAATTACAGTTTCCCATAACAAAAGTGAACTAGTCTTGCATTGACCTCTTAGATCTAGACCTGTGATTAAGTGTCGTTTCTGATCTTAAGAGTTAGCTTATTTGCTGTTCATAGCTGATTGAGTTTGTCGCTTTCGTTATATGGTTTGAATTTACATATTTCTAAGTGTCGAAACAAGTGAATCGTAAAGTGTCTTTCGATTTTGGACGAACTTGTTTGCTTTCGCTTGAAATTGAATTCGAAATTATACAACAACTTTCTTTCTGTACTTCATCAAACATTAAGGAAGAGAAAAGAAATACTTGCATTTTTGCATTTTGCATTAAGTTTGTATGTTGATTTAGGGAAAAAGTGCATTAGCGAGTGCTCTTTGATCTGTGTGAAAAGGATTTTATCTCTCTTTTCCCTCAGTAGTTAAGATTTTCATAAGTCGAAAAGATTGGAAAAGCTTGCTTCTCATCTTAGACTGCATTTAGGAATTTGTATCAATACATCTCGTGGTGAACCTTGAAAGGCAAAGTTTAAAAAAGATCAACTTAAAATATATTGAATGAACCTAACAACGCTTTGAAACATAATGCAAACATCTAGAGGTCTAAGCTAGAGACGTGTTCCGGCGTCATTAAACATAGTGACTGTCGATCTCGACGAAGGTGGGTGATTCCTCCTGAGAGTCGGTGGCACTAATACGGATTGTGCTCCCACGTACCGTCACGTATATATTGGGAGACCCCTATAGGATCAAAGCCTTTATCCAATAGGAAACCGTGTCGGCCGCCCTACTGATCGCAATGCAGTGAACACAACATTCACGAATATCGACCACCCGTACCGTAAAACGTATTCTGTGGTTTTGCGAAAGGTTTGGCACACCCTCTGCCTAGATCTCTAGAGCATTTTATTTTAGCCTTTTTCAAACTCTATAACTGAAAAAGTCCAACCGAGCATTTTTCACTTCGGGCTCGTTAATACATCGAAGGAGACTAGAGTCATCTTTAGCTTTTTCTCGACTCTTAAAAAGTGAAAAAGTAAGTTGTGTCTAAAAGCGTCTAATAAAATTCATTCAATTCGGAAACACAAATTTCCCCTTTTAATTTTTTAGTTGATCAAGTAATCCGCAATCGTGGAAGAAAGTCAATTGAAAATCCGTCGTTCGCGGAGGCTTGCGAGTCAACCGTCTTTGTCCCCGGAATCGAAAACAGTACGGGCAAAGTGAACTCGTTTAACCGGTTCAAAATCTCCTTTGAAAGTTAGAACAAGTGTTCCTACTACATCCGAGGTTCCGGTTAATCCTAACATTTCTGGAAACCCTGCCTCTATAGAGGAAGTTCAACAGCCACAGAAGGACAGTAATACTGATCCTAGTCTGGGGGCAAATACTTGTTTAACTGAACCAGTTCCATCTGTAACCGGTCCAGAAAGTTTTGTTCCCCAAACAATTGTCGCTGTCGAAACAACCACTTCTTCGGCACCAGAAATATTTTACGGACCTGACGGTCTGCCTCTTCCACCGGGTTTGATTGCGATAGAGGAAATTGCAAAGGATCTGCAAGCAAGTACTCCAACTCATTTTGGAGTCGGGGTTACTCTATTTCCTTCATCAGAAGTTAATCCACCACAAGTGGAAGTTCCTGTAGAATCGCTAGGCAATCTATTGGATAGACTTAAAATGTCTGAACAACCGTCATCATCTAGGACTGTGTCAAATGACACAGCGACAACAGAAGCTCCTGCCGTCACTCCTACAATGTTTGCCGGCATACCAGCTGTCCCAACTAGCTCTCAACAGCTAGAAGGAGTCCACCAAGGGACTATGTCGACAGTGTGGTCTGTTCCAGTTTGTTCATCCGGAGTAATACCCGGTAATTCTTATGTTGAAACTCGACAGATTGATCCTCATGGAGGTCAATTTGGGCCATCTAGTCCTCAAGGATTAACAATCCCTCTAAGTTCTGGATTGCTACCATACGGGGGGCAGTATGCCCTTTCATTACCTCCTCCAGGAGGATATCCATATGGCAGTTCTCAACAGTATTAAGGTTATACTGGAATTGCGTCAAGTAGTTGGGTACCTATGCTACCTCAACAACCAAGGATTGTATATTCTATGCAACAGTGTGTACCTGTGACAAACATCCCAACCACCCCGGCTATTGTAACCGTGTCGCAAGTTCAAGCAATACCTGTTACATGTCAACCTCAGGTTGTAATGCAACAGTCGCTTGACCATGGATCACAACCACAATCGCCGACTGGTGGGACAACACAAGTACAAACGGGTACAATTACCCCACACCTTGGTCCAATGGTTAGCATGGCACAACAAAACGTGGCGTCATAACCATGGCTTGTACAATACCAACAACCGCAGTTCCAGCAAGTGTACGAAGGGTCTGAGCAGCAAATCTTTGCGAATAGTGGACAACCGTATATCCAAAACGGTCAAAATCAACCACTTTATAGTGGTCAAGTCCACCAACCGTATCAATGATACCAACATCAATTACATTATGCTGGTATGCAAAGACCCACTGCTCAAGCGATTCCATCGTACCCTGGTTACGCTTCGCCTAACCTGAATTAGCAGTTACCATTCGTGGCAACTTTAGAGTTACCTGATTTACACAGTTTAACCAACGATCCGATTGCTTATGCCCCTTGGTGGCCAGCGATTCCTCATAAACTTCCATCTGACATTCCTAAATTCAATGGAAATCCAGGTGAAGACCCGTCGAATCACGTGATGAATTTTCATCTGTGGTGTTCGTCGAACACCCTTAACGACGATTCGATAAGACTTCGCCTTTTTCAGAGGACATTGACAGGTCCAGCGGCTAAATGGTATATTGAATTGCCAAGAGCCTCTTTCGACAACTTTAGTTCCCTAGCCACGACTTTCTTAACCCACTTTCAATTACCGATAAGGTATGAAACGGGAACAGAAATATTAACCAACTTCAAACAGACAACTGCTACCCATATATCTGATCATATTCATGAGTGGCGTCGTCGTCGCAGGATGGTGAAAACATATGTTCCCGATCAGCTATTAGGTGAATGGTTTATAAAGTCGTTACTTTCGGCTATTACGGAAGATGTGGCCAAGGGGGGAGTCGTAACAGAGGCGCAAGTGATTGCTCGTGCACAGTATTTGGACTTGGTGTATACCCAGTCCGGCACACTCTATGACAAAATACCTGACGCCCCTAGACCAGAATTTTCAATTCCTCCCCCTCCTAAATCAAATAGTGACTCTCATGCCGGTGATGGCGTGATTGGCACCGCAAACACGAAATCGATAAAGGCTTCCGCAAAGAAAGCACGTAAGAATTCGGATCAAAATGCAAAAGCAGAAATTCTTGCTTCGGAAGTAAATGCCGTATCGGAAGATAAAGGCAAAGAAACCAATCAACCAGGGAGAAAGAAGAAAAAGCAAAACAAAGGGAAGAAGAAGAAACAAGGTGAGTCATCCCCTGGAAAAAATTCTTCAAACCCTCCTGGAAAAGGGAAACCAAATTATCCATGTCTAATATGTGATGATGAGGATCATTACACAAAGAATTGCCCATTCAAAGCTGAGTTAAAGAGGTTCTTTAAAAGTTCCCAAACATCAGCTGTGTTAACTGATCCATTTCCCAACCCAGGTCAAAATCTGGTTGATAGTGGAATTGCTTCCCCGTCGCAAGTCCTTATGTTGTCGGTTTCGAAACAAAAGAATGATGCTTTGATTTCGACAAGGAACAAAGATTATGGGAACCCTCAGGTGTCGAACGAAAAAGGTAAAGATCAACCAAGTAGTTCGACAACAACTTCGACAGAAGTTGTAACACCTACCATCCCTGAATTAACAATAAAACCACCAAAGGGTGTAGTACACAAGTCGACATTTAATCCTCGTGCCAAAGCGGCGCAGCATTATAATATAGTGGAAGATTTGGCCCAATCGCCATCCGCTATGTCGACCCTTGAAGTGCTGCAAAATTGTCCAACCCAAAGGCAGGCATTGTTATCAGCAATTGGTGGGGTTGATCCTAAGGATTCCAATCTTGTGTCCTTCGATCACAAGGGATATGATCCTCAGTTACCAGCTCAGCTAGCTTTCCTTATTCAAGTGAAAGCACTCAACAAAACTGTTCACAGAACAATAATTGATGAGGGAGCCTTGACATGTATTATGTCAATGAGTTGCTGGAAAACCTTAGGATCTCCAACCTTGTCTCGATCATCGACAACATTAAAAGCTTTCGGCGGAAGGACTTACACCCCTTACGGTATCCTTAATAACTTGAAAGTTGAACTAGGAGGAAAGACAGTAGAAATTGATGTAGAAGTCATTGATGGAAATCTTGACTATAACATCCTACTGGGTAGACCATGGATTTATGCCATTGCAGCTGTCGTGTCGACTTATTTTAGGAAGATCGCATTCCCGTTTGAAGGAGGGATTACGATCGTCGACCAACAGAATTTCCTCCCAAATGGTTCACAAGTTACAGGAAGCATTCCCATGATCCATGAGAGTAACCATTCAATTCAAGATATCGGAGTAGGATTATTGAAAGATCCCACATTGATGGGAACTTTCGCGCTACCACCTCCTTTTTATACAGGAAGTGTACCATTTGTAGCAACCTACAACATGATATCTTCCACGAAGGTTGACATGGATCATTCAATGGTTTTGCCCCCAAGCCCTTTGGAAATATTGTAGCAATCAATGTTTCAAGCATGGGAGGCGAGCCCAAATCAACGCTCGTCAAGCGTTTGGGTAGATAGATCTAGAGAATATGGAACCCCATTAGATCCTTGGTCGAAAGTACATGGGACTGACGAAGGAATCTTACAATCGATGATGATTGAGGGGAAACCATGGAATGATCACCACCATCGTTCCCTTCTTCCGGAATATGAAGAAGATACTCAAAGTGACCTTTATCACCCTTCAGTATTTGAATTCCTAACGAATACTATAAATACGGTGGATTCCGAGCGAAGCCTATCCAATATTGAAGAGACCATAGCCATAAATATCTCGACCAAAACAAATGTTATAGAGAATATTTATGTCGGCAAAGGTTGTTCCCCTTCAGAATTGGAAATATATAACGCTCTTTTTCACGAATTTAGAGATGTCTTTGCTTGGTCATATGATGAAATGCCAGGCATTGACTCGAGTATAGTTGAACATGAAATTAAAATGTATCCCGATGTCAAACCAGTAAGACAACGGCTTCGGCAGGTGCACCCGAAGAAAGCCGCTGCCATTAAGGCGGAAGTTGAAAAACTCCTCCATGCTGGATTCATCTACCCGGTTCCTCTAACCGATTGGGTATCGAATATTGTCCCTGTTATGAAGAAACAAGGGACGATTAGAGTGTGTGTCGATTATAGGGATGTAAACCATGCTTGTCCAAAGGACAACTACCCTACACCCTTCATCGACTAGATAATTGATGAATGCGCCGGATGTGAAATATTTTCATTTATGGATGGATTCTCCGGGTATAATCAAATAAATATCCGCCCACAGGACCAGTCAAAGACTGCATTTATTTGTCCGTGGGGCACATTCGCTTATCGAAAATTACCATTTGGTTTAAAGAACGCAGGGGCGACGTTTCAGAGGGCAATGAATTATGCCTTCCATGACATCAAGAACATTGTTCAACCTTATCTCGACGATCTTCCGGCTCATTCGCGAAAGCGGACTGATCATCCGCAGCATTTAAGAGCGATATTTCTACGTTGCCGACACTACAAGATAAGACTCAATCCGCACAAATGTGTGTTTTGCGTCATTTCTGGTCGTTTACTTGGATTTGTAGTCTCTAAAGATGGGATTCGTCTCGACCCATGTAAGGTTCAGGCAATCATTAATTTGCCTCCACCTTCAAATTTGCTTCAGATTCAGAAACTCCAAGGGAAAGCAAACTTTCTGAGGAGGTTCATTCCAAATTACGCAGAAATTGCTAAAGGTTATACTCGTCTTTTGAAGAAGGATGTACCTTTTGGCTGGGACCAGGTGGCGTAAGCTTCCTTTGATGCTCTGAAAGAATGTCTAGTAAAAGCATCATTAATGTACGCCCCAGACTATCAAAGAGATTTTAACCTGTATCTGGCTGTAGCGGATACGACCATTGCGATGGTGTTAGTGCAAGAAGTCGATGGAATTGAACATCCCATTTATTATTTAAGTAAAAACTTAAACGATCCAGAAAGTAAATATTCTTATGTTGAAAAACTAGCGCTTGCAGCTGTTCAAGCGATTCAAAGGTTTCGACATTATGTCCTCTTTCGGAAAACTACCATCCTGTCAGATTGCAACCCCATGACTTATATACTGTCGCGACAGTTGCTGGGGGGCAAATATTCAAAATGGATAGCGATCCTTCAAGAGTTTGATCTGGAATTTGTAAAATCCAAATCAAAGAAAGATCTAGTTTTCGCAGAATTGTTATGCGATCTCCCATCATTGTCCAACGATGAAACTTCGGAAGAGTCAATCGTGGACGAAAGTTTGTTTCTGATATCTGTAAGCAATGAATGGTATGGAGATATCATAGTTTATCTCCAAACCCAAAAGTTCAGGCCTAACACCTCTCGCTCCGAACAAAAACGTATACGATACCAAGCAAAAGACTACATGATCGTCGGTGATACACTTTACTGTCGGGGCATCGATACAGTTCTGAGGAGGTGCCTTACCCATGAGGAGGCTGAAAAAGCCCTGAATGATTATCATTCAGGCGTGTGTGGGGGGCATCAGTCTGGATATGCAACAGCACAAAGAACCCTATGAGCGGGATACTTCTGGCCAACCATGTTCAAAGATTGCATAACCGCAGTCAGAAGTTGCCATGCTTGTCAAATCTTTGATAGCAAAACCAGACGACCACCCGCACCTTTACAGCCAATAGTTGTTGTTGGGCCCTTTGCCAAGTGGGGCATCGATTTCATGCAATGTAACCCCACCTCGACCGGGGGGCATGGGTATATAATAGTCGTTGTTGACTATTTTACCAAATGGGCCGAGGCGATGCCTACATTGGATAACACTGGTGAAACAGCTGCCCTTTTCTTTTTCAATCATGTAGTCGCCAGGTTCGGCGTACCACAGGCTATAGTTATAGATCATGGATCGCATTTTCGCAATCACATGATGGTGGAATTAGCTGCCAAGCTAGGGCTATCTCATGACAGCTCTACCCCATATTATCCGCAAGCCAACGGACAAGTTGAGGCAATCAAAAAAGTCCTGAAGCGTATGTTGCAAAGGATGATCGGGGTTCATAAAAGAAGATGGCACCTAATCATGTACTCGGCTTTTTGGGCTTACCGAACCTCGGTAAAGAACGCAACCGGGTTCACACCTTTTCAATTGGTGTATGGCCTGGAAGCAGTCTTGCCAATCCAGTGCGAAATTTCGTCGCTTAAACTAGCGATCGACCTCCTCCCCGGAACTTCAGAGGAAGAGGCTCGTTTCTTGGAATTAATCCAGTTGGATGAAACCCGTCGTGATGCCGCTTTGGCTAACGAGGCCCATAAGAAACGAGTCAAGGCTCAGCTCGACAAAAATGTCAAACCTCGTGTCTTCTCAGAAGGTGATTTGGTCTTGCTTTATGATCAAGAATCCGATAAATTGGGAGTGGGTAAATTCAAGTCCTTATGGATGGGCCCCTATATTGTTAAAAGGGTGTTAACAAAAGGAGCCTACGAGTTAATGGATTACGATGGAATTCCACTGGCGCAGCCCCGCAACGGGTTGTACCTCAAGCATTACTATGCTTAAATAGTAACCTGCATGCTTTTGTTGTATTTTGTTTTCGCTAAAGCATTTGTTCTGGTCGAGTGATCCACCTTTTTTATGGATGGCAGATGTCAAACCTTATGGAGACATGTGTTGGATATGCCGACGGAGCGAGTCATAGTTCGTAGAACCTGTCCTCCGCAGCCTGGGCCATTTTTGATCCGAGCGGCGAGTTAGTAAGTTTCAGAGGTGTATGTATTGGGCAATCAACGAACAACATCGCTGAGTATAGCGCGTTGATAGAACTACTCTCTGATGCCATCACACGTGGCATACGCCGACTAATTGTCAGGCTAGACTCACAGCTCGTCATACTACAACTCAATGGTATATATTCTGTTCGCAATCCAGCTATTTATCGCATGTTCCTAAGGGTTAAGATCTTGGAAAGGCGATTTGATTCAATTCAATATCAACATATTTCAAGAAATTTAAACACATTAACTGACTCATTAGCAAACTATGTGTTAGATAGACATTTGCAACATTTATAAAAAGGACACATCATCAAATATTGTACATATGGATCACGTGAATCAACCAGAATAAAATCCGAAAATCAAAATATATAAGCTGTTTATATAAGTTCATACATAATGTTCTGTAACCAAGACAAAATTGGTCATATGACCTAAAAACTCAAAAAGATGCTAGGGGGCACCCTAGCCTAGTGGTGCTCATGATAGTACGTCATGGCCTGTGCAATCACGCGTAAGAGACGAGTCCATCGTCTAGGCACACCAATGGTGTGACGCTGCATCTGTAAAGGGAACTCGTCAATCTGTACATCTGGAAGGCCACGAGTAAGGCTCTCAACCTGCTCCTGCACAGCTGTAAGGGTCTCAGTGTCGTCAAGATCGCGGATAACAACTCTCCTAGCAGGCTCCCCTGCTGGGGCAGCAGCTGGCGATCTCGGACGAACTGCTGGACGAACAGGACCAATGTCTGCATGCACCCAAGAGTACAATTAAAAGTCTTGATAGAATAAAGCACAGCAACGTTATGAACAAGAACAATAAACAGTAATGTGGTCAAAGAGTTTACCAATAGCACCCCACTGCTCGCCATCTGGTAAAACCAAATCTGGATCACCTCGGAAATCCATACCCACATATGGATACTCAGAAAACGCCATCTCCTGGCGCTCGAGCCACCTAAAGAAGGCCTCAGTGAAAGTAATCTGAGGTTGACCTGCATGCCTAGACATGTGGTCAACCCACCTCTGCATGCGTGGCTCAGTCGGAGAAGGCAAGTCAAGTATGATGTACTGGGGCTGCATCAGTGGGATTTTCTCCAAGGCAAAGGCAGTCAGAATAGAACCAAATCCAAAGTTCTTCAGCTTCCCGTCCTTTATCTTGGTCAATTGACTTTTCATCTGAACAAGTACTGCATCACACCAGTTGAATGCTTTCGGTTGGAGACACTCCAAGGCGTGCTGCATATAAGACTTGTTGGCAACATGTAAAGCTGCGCTACTGGCCATCCTACCAATAGTAAACATAATGGACCTGAGAGCCCGATCAGTAATCTCACGGATAACAATATTGCCGTCTATGCTCGGCTGAGAACCTTCCCTGCAATACTGGCGGACATAATCTCTGGTGGAATCAGTCCCTCGGGCCGTACCTGATAAGGAAACGGAGGCACCACGTCTTGACAACCCAGTCAAGAAGTGCATGTCCTCTATGGTAAAGGGGATGGTCTTCCCCCTAATCTGGAACACTTGGTTAACAGGATCCCAAGCATCAAGCATGTACTGTAGTAAAGAAATCTGTGCTCTCATACTTGAGATCCGGAAGAACTTCAGCAGACCACAGTTCCGCAGCGCGTTCACCGTGACCGGGTCATGGAGGGCAATCACGTCCTCCTCTTCATGTTATCGTTCTCACCATGTAAGAGACATTTTGCTCAAGTCACCCTGCAAAACAAACAAGAGAGAGAATGAGCTCCTGTTTTGGTGAAAAACTGGCGAAAAATCATCAAAAATAACCTCAAAACTCAGTCCTTTTGAGCCCAGCGCAGGCAGGAAGTCTCCCACTTGCGCTGAGGGTCAGGCTGCCTTGAGGCAGCTTGACCTTCAGCGCAGGTTTCGAAAGGGAAACCTGCGCTGATCCTAGGGTGCCCTGGCAAAACCCCAGGGGCTCAGAAAGACTGTAAAACAGGCAAAAACCAGGAAAAGGAAACCATGAAAAGAAAGAGCTAGGGTTTAGCTCCTACCTGGTCTAGACGGCACCGAAAATCGTCCGCAGAATCTCCCGGAATCAGCTGGTGAAAATCAAGGGGGAAGAGGCACCTCCAGAGCTCCAACAAACCAAATGCAAATGAAATGGTAAATGAGAGGTAAAAACTCCTTTTAATGGCTTTTTACACAGTTTAAAGTAAAATATTAGGGTTATAATCTCATTTTCATGCAAATATTATCCATTTCTAACATAGTTTGTTGCAGCAATTGAAAATACAGTACTACATTTGAAAAGAGAAAAGCTAGTAATGGTAAAAAATCAAAAATTTGACCACAAATCGAGCAGTTTTAGCATAAAGTTCATGCTCGTTAAAAAATAAACGCAAGATCCGAGCAGTTTTAAAGCGGTCTTCATGCTCGTTAAAAAATAAATATAAGCAGTGAGCAATGTTTCCTCCAGAGTTTAAGCTCATTTTTATCTAAAAAAAGAACCTATTCTGGTAAATAACCATTGTGATCGTAAATTTATTAGCCATAAAAGCCTTGGTCGTGTTTGCGCCCGCCACCTCCATTCCATTTGGCCTATCGTTCACCTCCATATGATTGTTTACCCATTTTGAGGAACATCTGCGAAGACTGATTCCACTTAGCCATCCTTGTGACACTGCCGTGATTGGAAAATTCCAACTTGTACCGGGAATCTGCTGCTATCCCTGTTTATCACTCGTTCCTCAAAAGACGAGTCTTCTTTGAGCTCTTTTCATCTGACTCGTAAAATATGAAAAGTTTGCCGAGTTTTGGCCTTCCAGCTCGTTAAAAGGACCGGAAGAGCTATCCCTCCTCTAGATTTTAATCTTTTTGGACCTGAGGGATTATTGCACAAAAAGGTCGAGCGCTTGTTTTATTCCGCTCGTTAAAGTTATCGAAAATTCATCCCTTTTGTATTGTTTTATACTTTTTCGGACTTAAGGGATTAGATGACGAAAAAGGAATTATGGAGTTAACTTTCTGTACCTTTTCAGACTCTTTAAAAATGAAAAGGACCGAGTTGTCTTTGTCGCTAGACTCGTTAAAATGATTAAATAGCGACAAACTTGTCTTTAGACGAGAACGAGTTTCCCTATCGCTAGGCTCGTTAAAAAATAGCGATGGGCTTGCCCGAAGGGCAGGTTATAGAACAAGCATATGTTATCCTCCTCAAGCTTGACAAAAATAAAGAGGTACTGGTCAGAAATGACTGGGGAAAAACTGGGAGAAACTCGAAGCTTTGATGGTAGCAAGTCGCTCTTGAACATGAGACTTTGTCCTCTGTACCATGTCGAGTTGGGTTGTTTCATTCACCGATCGCATCACCATGGTCCTCGCCAAACCATCCGTATCTGGGGTAATGCTACCGATCCATCACATTAGTGTCGTTATATGTTCAATAGATGTGTTCAGAAAGAGTCAACCGTGTCCCATCCACTGCCATACATTATCCTTCATCCACCCATGATCGCCACCCTGAATCATATCTCACAGTTTGTTTTCACCTCCACTAAAGTCATTAGCTCCGTTCCATGTCACTGATGTGGGATTCATTAAGGCCCTCCTTTGACGGATCGCTTCTTGTCAACTTCAGCTCATTTTTTAAGAAGTTGATCTAGGAACACCCCCCCCAGTACTTTGAAGCTTTCATGCCTCAATGGCAAGTTTCTCACTTCCGGCGACAGGTATACATCAATGACCTTCGACCAGAATATTTTGCGTGGTGTTCGACGCCAAGTCCTTTATTCACACCACGTGAATTGTACTGTAGTACCTTGAGGGTCATCGTCATTATTGGTGATTCCTCTCGCGCTTGTTAACGGTTTACATCATTGACCGGTAATCAAGCGATGTCTTTCCATGTTCGACTTCAGCGTAATTCTCACATGGATCGACTGGTACTTAGAGTGAAGATCGAACGAGATTGAAGACCCCGGATCTAGTTTCACCCATCCGGGCTGCGATATATATTCAGGATATAAAGACATTTGATATGTACATTGTTGCAGCAGATGATCATCCTACTCAAAGGATGATAATTTCAGCAGAGAATTATCAGTCTATCATCAGACGGTCGTCTGTTATATGTACCAAAATGAATTTATAAAGCTGAGCATGGGAATGCCCGCCTCAGCTAGATCATGAAAGCAGAATGAAAAATAATGTATTGTATTGTATTTTATTGCAGGGCACCTCTCAGCCGATTGAATGAACTTCGGATCCTCCTAATAAAGCATTTCACCCGATAAACGACCTCATACTTTAGGGGGCAACTGTTATAGACATTTTTGTGCCTAACAGCATGGAGCATGAAATGTCAATAATCTGAGGGATACAAAGTCCCTAAACATGTTGTTCTTACCCTTAGAGGAACAAGGTCTGCAAACCACAGCACTGAAAATCAGTTCTCCACTCAAAAACACTCAAAACCAGGCTATTTTTGGATCATGTCAGCTGCTCCACTGAGCATCTGCGCTGAATGTCAACTGCTCCTCCTTGTACCTACGCTGAAGGTCAAAATCAATGAAGGCTACCTACGCTGGGCGAGATTGGCCAAGTGGCACAATCATTCTGCAAGGTGTCAACTGCCCAGGAAGCTTCCAAACTGACACTTGGTTCAAGGAATTCGCCCTATGATGAGTAAGAGGGTCTTGATCTCCAAGTGGAAGCAAGATTCTCCAAGTGGACTCAAGAACTGAAGATTAACTAAAGTGGGAGAGGACACTAGTCAGCTTTATGCCAGCCTCAAGCTGACTCATCCTTTCTCCAAATCTCCTATATATAGAGCTCTCTCATGAGGTCTAAGGAGGCTGGAATTTTGTGCAAGTAAGGAAGTGCTGTTGGTTTGTGATTAGAGCTATTGGGTGTTTGCTTGAAGGAGGTGAAGAGGAGATTTCTTTCAGCTGGGAGGTGTTGCTGGATTGGGCCCATTGTGGTTGTAACTCTCTCAGAACTTTACTTCTATTATCAATAAAGTATTCGAGATTCTTCTATGTGCATGTGTCTTTATGATGAATAGATGTTTGTACATTTGATTTATGCTAATCCTATAATCGATTATGGATGTATGCTTCTTGTAGTTTCCTTTTCTTGTGCTTTTACAGGATCTGTGTGTAGCTGGGCCGGTGAAAGGGCAAGGAGCTAGGAGCAAGCAGCAAGGAGTGAAGACTGGATCGATTATAAGCGCAAGATAACGGTTAGTAGATCATCCTTTTCTTCCCTCTCTCATCTCATAAAGAAGAAACTTTGAATAGCTTTACATTCAGTTGTTGCTGGAGTACTATCACCTTCAGAGTAGGGATACAGGCATTCTGCATTAGATACTTTTCCCCCCAACAATACCTGTCGCTGGAAGTGAGAAACTTGCCATTGAGGCATGCAAGCTTCAAAGTACTGAAGGGGGTGTTCCTAGATCAACTTCTTGGATAATGAGCTGATGTTGACAAGAAGAGATCCATCAAAGGAGGGCCTTAATGTATCCCACATCAGTGACATGGAACAGAGCAAATGATTTTGATGGAGGTGAAAACGATCTGATGATATATGGTTCAGGGTGGCGGTCATGAAAGAATGAAGGATAATGTATGGTAGTGGATGGGACACGGTTGACTTCTCTAGATGACTTCTCTTAAACATATCGGAGACACTTCTGTGATGGATTGGTATCATTTACCCCAAATATGGATGGTATGGTGAGACCATGGTGATGTGACCGGTGAATGAAACAACCCAACCCGACTCAGGCACGGAGTGGAAGTGTCATGTTCAAGAGCGACTTCCTACCAATATAAGTTCTTTGAGTTTCTTCCCAATTTTTCCCTAGTCATTTCCGACCAGTACCTCTTTATTTTTGTGAAGCTTGAGGAGGATAACATATGCTTGTTCTATAATTTTCCCTTCGGGCAAACCCATCGCTATGTTTTAACAAACCTAGCGATAGTGAAACTCGTTCTCGTCTAAAGACAAGTTTGTCGCTATTAATCTTTTTAACGAGTTTAACGACAAATATAACTCGGTCCTTTTCATTTTTAGAGAGTTCGAAAAGGTACGTAAAGATAACTCCAAAGTTCCTTTTTCATCATCTAATCCCTTAAGTCCGAAAAAGTATAAAACAATACAGAAGGGATGAATTTTCGATAGTTTTAACGAGCCGAACAAAACAAGCGCTCGATCTTTTTGTGCAATAATCCCTCAGGTCCAAAAAGATTAAAATCTAGAGGAGGGATAGCACTTCCGGTTACTTTAATGAGCTGGAAGGCCAAAACTCGGCAATCTTTTCATATTTTACGAGTCAGATGAAAAGAGCTTAAAGAAGATTCGTCTTTCGAGGAACGAGTGATAAAACGGGTAGCAGCTGATTCCAGGTAAGGGTTGGAATTTTCCAATCACTGCAGTGTCACAAGGATGGCAAGTGAAATCACTCTTCGCAGCTGTTCCTCAAAATGGGTAAACAATCAAATGGAGGTGAATGATCGGCCAATGGAAAAGTGGAGGTGACGGTGCAAACACGACCAAGGCTTTAATGGCTGATAAATTTACATTCACGGTGGTTATTTACCGGAGGATAGTTCATTTTTTAATGAGCTTAAACGCGGATTGAAACACTTTCTCGATCTTATGTTTATTTTTTAACGAGCATGAACTATGTGCTAAAACTGCTCGATCAACATGGTCTGGTTTTGATTTTTTACCATAAATAGTTTTTCCTTTTCAAAGATAGTACTGTACCCTTAATTGCTGCATCAAACTAGTTAGAAATGAATAATATTTGCTTGAAAATGAGATTAAAACACTAATATTTCACTTTGAACTACATAAAAAGCAATTAAAAAATGTTTTTACCTCTCATTTTACCATTTCATTTGAACTTGGTTTGTTGGAGCTTTGGAGGTGCCTCTTCCCCCTTGATTTTCATCAGCTGATTTCGGGAGATTCTGTGGACGATTCTCGGTGCCATCTGGACCAGGTAGGAGCTAAACCTGAGCTCTTTCATTTCATGGTTTCCTTTCTACATTCTGTGCTTCATTTCTTGCTTTTCTGAGCCCCTGGGGTTTGATGGGTGGGGTCGTTCAGCCATCAGCGCACCTTGGGCACTCGAAACATGCGCTGAATGTCAAGCAGTATGAAGGCAGTTTGACCTTGAACGCAGGTGGAACACTGTGCAGGTGCGCTAGGCACAGAAAAGGATTTTGTTGCAAAGTTTTTGATGAAAATTTTTGCCTGTTTCTCATCAAAACCGGGATCTAACTCCTCTCATGTTTGTTTTTCAGAGATATTGGAGCAAAATGACCCTTACATGGCGAGAACGAGAACATGAAGAAGAGGACATGATTGCCCTACATGATCCTGTTACGGTGAATGCGCTGCAGAACTGTGGTCTGCTGAAGTTCTTTCGCATCTCTAGCATGAGACAGCAGATCAACCTACTGCAGTATTTGCTCGATGCTTGGGATCCTATCAATCAAGTTTTCCAGATTAGGGGCAAATCTATCCCCTTGGCCGTAGTAGACATTTACTTCTTGACTGGCTTGTCGAGGCGGGGTGCCCCCATCTCTTTGTCAGGTTCGGCCCGAGGGAGTGACTCTGTGAGAGATTATGTCCGCCAGTATTGCAGGGAAGGATCTCAGCCAAGTAAAGACAGCAAGATCGTCATCCATGATGTTACTGACAGGTCTCTTAGGTCTATCCTGTATACTTTTGGTAGGATGGCCGGAAGTGCGTCTCTTCATGTAGCCAACAGATCCTATATGCAGCATGCCTTGGAGTGCCTCGAACCGAAAATATTCAACTGGTGTGATGCAGTACTTATTGTGATGAAGAGTCAGTTGACCAAGGTAAAGGACGGGAGGCTGAAGAACTTTGGGTTCGGTTCTATTTTGACAGCCTTTGCCTTGGAGAAGATACCACTGATGCAGCCACAGTACATTGCTCTTGACTTACCTTCTCCTACTGAACCACGCATGCAGAGATGGGTTGACCACATGTCTAGGCATGCTGGTCAATCTCAGATTTCTTTTTCGGATACCTTCTTCAGGTGGTTTGATCGTCACAAGATGGTCTATTCCGAGTATCCATATGCTAGCATGGACTTCCGGGGTGATCTGGATTTAGTACTGCCGGATGGCGAGCAGTGGGGCGCTATTGGTAAAATCTTCGACCATATCACTGTTTACTGTTTTATTTATAATGTCCTTGTGCTTTATTCTATCAAGACTTTAATCAAACTCATGTGTACATGTAGATGTTGGTCCTGTTCATCCAGTAGTTCGCCTGAGAGTGCCAGCCGCTGCCCCAGCAGGAGCGGCTGCCGGGAGGGTTATTCTTCGTGACCTTGATGTGGCCGAGACCCTCACAGCTATGCAGGAGCAGGTTGAGAGCCTTACTCTCGGTATTCCAGATGTGAGGATGGACGAGTTACCTTTACAGTTGCAGCGACATACTACTGGTGTGCCTAGACGATGGACTCGTCTCTTACGCATGATCGCACAGGCTGTGACGTGCTATCATGAGCATCACTAGACTAGGGTGCCCCCTAGCATTTTGAGTTTTTGGGTCATGTGACTGATTTTGTCTTGGTTACAGAACATTATATGTAAACCATAAACAGTTATATATATATTTTGATTTTCGGGGTTTTATTCTGGTTGAGTTATATGATCCACATGTAAAACATTGATGATGTGTTTCTTTTTATAAATGTCGCAAATGTCTATCTAACACATAGTTTGCTAATGAGTCAGTTAATGTATTTAAGTTTCTGGAAATATGTTGGTATTGAATCAAATCAAATTGTCTTTCCAAAATCTTAACCCTTAGGAACATGCGATAAATGGCGGGATTTCGGACGGAATATATACCATTGAGTTGTAGTATTATGAGTTGTGAGTCTAGCCTGACGATTAGTCGGTGTATACCATGGGTGATGGCATCAGAGAGCAGTTCTATCAACGTGCTATACTCAGCGATGTTATTCGTTGATTGACCGATACATACACCTCTGAAACTTACTAACTCGCCGCTTGGATCAAAAATGGCCCAAGCTGCAGAGGACAGGTTCCGCGAACTACGACTCGCTCCGTCGGCATATCAACACATGCCTCCAAAAGGTTCGACATTTGCAATAAATGTAAAAAGGTGGATTACTCGACCAAAACGAACACTTTAGTGAATAAAAATGTAACAAAAGCATATTGGTTACTATTTAAGCATAGTAACGCTTGAGGTACAACCCATTACGAGGTTGCACCAGTGGAATTCTGTCATAATCCATTAACTCATAGGCTCCTTTTGCTAACACTCGTTTAACAATGTAGGGGCCCATCCATAAAGAATTGAATTTACCTGCTCCCAATTTATCGGATTCTTGGTCGTAAAGCAAGACCAAGTCACCTTCTGAGAAGACACGTGGTTTGACATTTTTTTCGAATTGCGCCTTAACTCGTTTCTTATGAGCTTCGTTAGCCAAAGCGGGATCACAACGGGTTTCATCCAATTGGATTAATTCCAAGAAACGGGCCTCTTCTTCTGAGGTTCTGGGGAGGAGATCGATTGCGAGTTTAAGAGAGGAGATTTTGCACTGGACTGGTAAGACTGCTTCCAGGCCATATACCAGTTGGAAGGGTGTGAACCCGGTCGCATTCCTTACCGATGTTCGGTAAGCCCACAAGGCTGAGTACAGGATTAGGTGCCATCTTCTTTTGTGAACTCCGATCATCCTTTGCAACATACGCTTCAAGACCTTGTTGATCGCTTCAACTTGTCCGTTGGCTTGTGGATAATACGGAGTAGAGCTGCCGTGAGATAGCCCTAGCTTGGCAGCTAATTCAACCATCATGTGATTGCGAAAGTGCGATCCATGATTCGTGACTATAGCCTGTGGTACGCTGAATCTGGCGACTACATGATTGAAAAAGAAAAGGGCAGCTGTTTCACCAGTGTTATCTAATGTAGGCATCGCCTCGGCCCATTTGGTAAAATAGTCAACGGCGACTATAATATACCCATGCCCCCCGGTCGAGGTGGGGTTACATGTCATGAAATCGATGCCCCATTTGGCGAAAGGTCCAACAACAACTATTTTACATCCCTATAATTGACACACACTCTAATTGTCCCTTGTTTCTTCATAATAGGCACAATATTCGATACCCAATCGGTTAGAGGAACCGGGTAGATGAAACCAGCATGGAGAATTTTTTCAACTTCTGCTTTAATGGCAACGGCTTTCTTGGGGTGCACCTACCTGAGCCGTTGTCGTACTGGTTCGACATCTAGATACATCTTAATTTCATGTTCAATGATACTTGAGTCAATGCCTGGCATTTCATTATATGACCAAGCAAAGACATCTCTGAACTCGCGAAAAAGAGCGTTATATATTTCCAGTTCTGAAGGAGAACAACATTTGCCGACATAAATATTCTCTACAACATCCGTTTTAGTCAAGATATTTATGGCTATAGTCTCTTCAATATTGGATAAGTTTCGCTCAGAATCCACCGTGTTTATAGTATTTGATAGGAATTCAAAAACTGAAGGATGATAAAGGTCATATTGAGTATCTTCTTCATAATCTGGAAGAAGGGAATGATGGTGGCAATCATTCCATGGTGCCCCTTCAATCAACATTGATTGTACAATTCCTTCGTCGGTTCCATGCACTCGCGACCAAGGATCTGAAGGGGTACCATATTCTCTAGACCTATCTACCCAAACGCTTGATGAGTGTTGATTTGGGTTCGCCTCCCATGCTAGAAACATTGATTGCTACAATATTTCTATTTGGCTTGGGGGTAAAACCATTGCATGATCCATGTTGATATCATCTTCTGAGATCTTCGTGGAAGATATCATATTGCAGGTTCCTATCGACACTACTTCCGCCAAGTTGATTGGAGGCGGAAGAGCGAAAGTTCCCATTAGTATAGGATCTTTTAGTAGGCCTACTCCGATATTCTGAAGCGAATGGGGACTTCCATGGATCATGGGAATGCTTCTTGTAACTTTTGAACCATTAGGGAGGAAGTTTTGTTGGTCGACGATTGTAATCCAACAGCTGCCATGGCATATATCCACGGTCTTCCTAGCAGAATGTTGTAATCAAGATTCCCATTGATGACTTCAACATCTATTTCTACTGTTTTTCCCCCTAGTTCAACTTTCAAGTTATTTAGGATACCATATGGGGTATATGTCCTTCCGTCGAATGCTTTTAATGTTGTCGAGGATCGCGACAAGTTTGGAGATCCTAAAGTTTTCCAGCAACTCATCGACATAATACATGTAGATGCCCCCTCATCAATAATCGTTCGGTGAACAGTTTTGTTGAGGGCTTTCACTTGAATAAGGAAAGCTAGTTGAGCTGGTAACTGAGGATCGTATCCTTTGTGGTCAAAGGATACAAGATTGGAATCCTTAGGATCAACCCCACCAATGGCTGATAACAAAGCCTGCCTTTGGGATGGGCAATTTTGTAGCACTTCAAGAGTCGACATAGCGGATGGCGATTGGGCCAAATCTTCCACTATGTTATAATGCTGCGCCGCCCTAGCGCGTGGATTAAATGTCGACTTGTGTGCTACTCCCTTTGGCGGTTTTATTGTTAATTCAGGAATGATGGGTGGTACAACTTCTGTCGAAGTTGTTGTCGAACTACTTGGTTGATCTTTATCCTTGTCGTTCGACAGCTGCGGATTCCCGTAATCTTTGTTCCTTGTCGAAATCAAAGCATCATTTTGCTGCTTCGAAATCGACAACATTAGCACTTGCGACGGGGAAGCATTTCCACTTTCAACCAGATTTGTTCCTGGATTTGGAAACGGATCAGTTAACACAGCTGAGGTTTGCGAACTTTTAAAGAATCTTTTAAGCTCAGCTTTGTATGGACATTGTGAGGTCCAATGATCCTCATCACATATCTGACACCCTGAGGGGGGTGGTTTCCTATTTCCAGGAGGGTTTGAAAAAGTTTTTTTAGGAGATGATTCACCCTGTTTCTTCTTCTTCCCTTTGTTTTGCTTCTTCTTGCTTCTTGGTTGTTTGGTTTCTTTGCCCTTATCTGCTGATACGGCATTTACCTCCGAAGCAAGAATTTCGTCTTTTGCATTTTGATATGAAATCTTACGGGCTTTCTTGGACATAGCCTTTGTCGATTTCGCGTTTGTCGTGCCAATCACGCCATCGCCGGCGTGAGAGTCATTGTTTGATTTAGGAGGAGGAGGAATTGAGAATTCAGGTCTAGGGGCGTCAGGTATTTTGTCGTAGAGCGTGCCAGACTGAGTATAGACCAAGTCTAGATATTGCGCACGAGCGATAACTTGCTCTTCCGTTACGACTCCCCCCTTTGCCACATCTTCTGTTATAGCAAGAAGTAACGACTTGATAAACCATTCAGCTAATAGCTGATCGGGAACGTACATTTTAACCATCCTATGACAACATCGCCACTCATGTATATGATCAGATATGTGAGTGGCCATTGTCCGTTTGAAGTTGGTTAAGATTTATGTTCCCGTTTCATACCTTATCGGTAATTGAAAATGGGTTAAAAAAGTCGTGGCTAAGGTACTGAAATTGTCGAACGAAGCTCTAGGCAATTCAATATACCATTTTGCCGCTGGACCCGTTAACGTCCTCTAAAAAAGGCGAAGCCTTATCAAATCCTTGTTTAGGGTGTTTGATGAACACCATAGTTGAAATGTCATCACGTGATTCGATGGGTCTTCACCTGGATTTCCATTAAATTTAGGAATATCTGATGGAAGTTTGTGAGGAATCACCGGCCACCAAGGGGCATAAGCAATTGGATCGTTTGTTAACCGGTGTAAATCGGGTAACTCTAAAGTTGCCACGAATGGTAACTGTTGATTCAGGTTAGGTGAAGCATACCCAGGATACGATGGAATTGCCTGAGCAGTTGGCCTTTGCATACCAGCATAATGTAGTTGATGCTGATATGATTGATAAGGTTGGTGGACATGACCATTGTAAAATGGTTGATTTTGACCGTTCTGAATGTACGGTTGTCCACTGTTCGCAAAGATATGCTGCTCAGAACCTTGGTATACTTGTTGGAATTGTGGTTGTTGGTATTGCACCAGCCATGGTTATGAAGCCATGTTCTGTTGTGCTATACTAATCGTTGGACCAAGGTGTGGGGTAATTGTACCTGTTTGGACCTGTGTTGTCCCACTAGTTGGAGATTGTGGTTGAGTCACAGGGTCAAGGGGATGTTGCATTACAACCTGAGAAATCTGAGGTTGACATGCAACAGGCAGAGTTTGAACTTGTGACACTGTTACAATAACTGGTGTTGTCGGGATGTTCGACATAGGTACACATTGTTGCATCGAATATACAACCCTTGGTTGTTGGGGTAGTATAGGTACCCAACCACTTGACGTAACTCCAGTATAACCTGAATGCTGTTGTGAACTCCCGTATGGATATCCTCTCGGAGGGGGTAATGAAAGGGCATACTGCCCCCCATACGGTGGTAATCCGGAACTCAAGGGGATTGTCTGCCTTTGGGGAATGGATTGCCCAAATTGACCTCCAAATGGATCAATTTGTCGAGTCTCAACATAAGAGTTGCCGAATATTATTCCGGAGGAACAAACAGGAACGGACCATACTGTCGCAATAGTCCCTGGATGGACTCCTTCTAGCGGTTTTGAGCTAGTCGGGACATATGGTACGCCGGCAAACATTGTCGGAGTGACGGCAGGGAGTTCTACTATCGCTGTATTAGTCGACACAGTCCTAGATGTTGACGGTTATTCAGACATTTTGAGTCTATCCAAAAGATTACCTATCGATTCTACAGGAACTTCCACTGGTGATAGACTAACTTCTGATGTCGAAGGAAATAGAGTGACCCCGACTCCAAAATGTGTTGGAGTACTTGCTTGCGGATCTTCTACAATTTCCTCTATCGCAATCAAACCAGGTGGAAGGGGAAGACCGTCAGGTCCGTAAAATATTTCTGGTGCCGAAGAAGGGGTTGAATTGACAGCGACAGATGTTTGAGGAGCAAGACTCTCCAAACCGGTTGCAGATGGAACTGGTTCAATAACACAAGTGTTTTCTCTCAGACTAGGATCAGTATCACTGTCCCTCTGTGGTTGTTGAACTTCTTCTGTAGAGGCAGGGTTTCCAGAAATGTTTGGAGTAACCGGAATCTCGGATGTTGTTGGAACACTTGTTCTAACGTTAATAGGAGATTTTGAACCGGTTAAACGAGTTCGCTTTGTCCGTACTGTTTTCGATTTCGGAGACAAAGACGGTTGACTCGTAAGCCTTCGCGAACGACGGGGTTTCAATTAACTTTCTTCCACGATTGCGGATTACTCGATCAACCAAAATACAAAAGCGAAAAGTGTTTCCGAATTAAATGAATTTTTAGATGCTTTAGACACAACTTGCTTTTTCAATTTTAAAGAGTCGAGAAAAAGCAAAAGATGACTCTAGTCTCCTTCGATTTTTAATGAGCCTGAAGTGACAAGTGCTCAGATGGACCTTTTCCGTTAAGGAGTCTGAAAAGGAACAAAAGGGACTGCTCTGAAGTTCTAGGTAGAGGGTGTGCCAAACTTTTTGCAAAACCACAAAATACTTTTGGTGGTCAATCTTCCTGAATGTTGTGTTCAGTGCATTGTGATCAGTAGGGTGGCCGACATGGCTTCCTATGGATAAAGGTTTTATGCCTATAGGGGTCTCCCAATATATACTCGACGGTAAGTGGGAGCACAATCCATACTGGCACTTGTCGTCTCTCAGGAGGAATCACCCAACCATCAGTGAGGCGACCAGTGACCAGATTTTACGACGCCAGAACACGTCTCTAGCCTAGACCTCTATGTTGTGCATTAAGTTACAAAGCATTGTTAAGTTCATTCAATTTATTTTAGGTTGATCTTTCTTAGAAGTTTGCCTTTTTGGATCACCACGAGATGTATATACAATTCCTAAATGCAGTCTAAAGATGATAAGCAAGCTTTTATATCTTTTCAACAATGAAAATCCTAGCTACAAGGGGAAAAGAAAGACACAATCTTTTCTCAAAGAGCATAGAGCACACTGTAAATGCACTTTTCCTAAATCAATCCATACAAACTGTCAAAATGCAAATGCACATATGCATGTATTTGTTTTCACTTTCTTAATATTGATGCCTAAAAAGAAAGTTGTTGTACAAATTTGAATTCGATTTCAAGTGAAAAACACAAACAAGCTTCTTTCGAAATCAAAAAAGACGATTACGACACTTTATGATTTTGAAGTAAACACCTGTTTCGACACTAGAAATTCATAAATTAAAACCAAAAGACAAAATTAAAAGCGTAATCAATTGTGAACAGCAAACAAACTCACTCCTAAGATCAAAACGACACTTACGACAGGTCTAGATCTAAGGGCGACAGTATGACTAGTTTACTTTTGTAATGGGAAACTGCAAATGATGTAACAAATACACAAAAACAAATACAGTTTCTTTTATACAATTGAGGCGGAATTAAGGCAAAGAAAAGGGGTTTCAGACAGGTACACACACTGATAACAGGCTGCAAAAATCAGAGAGAAAACTGAGCAAAAGAAGCAGAGAACCACAGCTGCACAAGGCAAAGGCTGATCAGCGCAACCCCAGCGCAGAGAAACCGAATTGCAGCACAGGTAGCCCTCTCGGGACCTGCATTGAAATGCAGAACCTCTTCACAGAGCCTGCGCTGAAGCAGAAACGAGAGTTGTCTCTGGGTTCTGGGTCACAATTTGCAGTTTAATCTACGGTTTTTGGCCGGATAAAAGCTATCAATTAGGTACAATTAGAGGGATGATTTAAAGGAGGACTAAGATCTATCACAAAGGGCTGTTAGAGCATTTGTGGATCAGCTGTTCAGATCATAAACAGGCCCAGCGAATGGACTAGAGTAGTAGATCTCTACTTTGCATTTGTAAATGGCAAATGCAGTTCGATTCGGCACTCCTGAGTTTATGAGATGAACAACAATAGAAACACAAATAAAATAACTAGATACGATCCCCAACGGAGTCACCAAATTGTTGTTGGGAAAAGTATCCATTCGGAATGCCCCTATCCCACTCTAAGGTGTGATAGTGCCTTAGCAACAAACAAGGAAAACTATTTTCGTATTCTTCTTTATGAAATGTAAATGGAGAAGAAGGATGTAACTAACCGGTGTCTTCCGCTAGTTTGTCGATCCAATCGCTCTCTCCTTTGTTCGCTTCCCGCTGCCTGCTCCTTCACTGGTCCAGTTTCACCAAGTTCCTACAAGATCACAAGAGAGGAAAACTACACAAAAGACATAGATTTACATTCATAACTAGTTTAGGATCAGATATAAACTAAATATGCAAATATAACAAAGCATCATTGATATACAAGCATATAGGAGAAACTCAAATAGTTTTATTGATATGATAAGAAAGTCCAAGAGGAGATACAACCAAGTGAGTCCCGATCCAGCATCTACCTCCCAGCAAAGGAATCCCTTCCTCTCCTCCAACAAAGCATAAATCACCCAATGCACTAATCTCAATCTCAAACCAACAACAGTTCTCTGCAAAGTACAAAATTCCAGCCTTTGGATCTCTGGGATGAGGGATCCATATATAGATGTAAGCAGAGAGGATGAGTCAGCTTATGTTTTGACTTGTGGCTTCTCTCTGTCAGTTCTTACTTCCACTTGGAGGCTGAGAGCCTCTTACTCATCACCGGTCGAATTCATTGAGGCAAGTGTCACTGAGGAAGATTCTAGAAGCTTCCAGGGTCTTTCCACCTCGTTGAATGAGCTTGCCATTTGTCATTTCCCGCTCAGCGCACCCTGGTAGTGCATTTAGGTGTGTTGCAACGCACCTAGCTAGTGTACTGGGGTGCATTGCAACGCAGGCAGCTATTAGAGCATCTGAATTGATCCTGAATTGATTGTTTCTGAGTGGTTTTTGGTGGAGAACTTCTGGGAGAAGCTGTCATTGGTTGACCTTGTTCCTTTAGGGGCAGGAACAACTCTTTTAGGGACTTTGGATTCCTTGGATTATGGAAATTTCATGCTCAATGCTGTAAGGCACAAAAATTTCTATAACAAAGACAGAGAGGGTGTTGAGCACATGACAATCTCATGTCTGTTTGTGAACCAGAGGTGGGGCCAAATACAAGGAGTCTTCAGAAGGATGGATAGGAATTGTCAAATCGTAAACGAAACAATCCTGATATGGTGCAACAACATCTTCTCAAGCCCTATCCTCAATCGAGAGTGGGGACTGGCACTAGGATTCAACCTCTTGGCCATCTAGAAAGTATGAAATCACCAAATTTAAAAAAACAAAACATCAACACAAGATCAGGTGTGGGAAGGATTAGTAAAAACATCAGGGAAATAATTCTAGTAGAATAGTGGAGTCCAGAAGACTCACAAGTTCCTCCTCACGAAGTAAGAATACTTCGTCATCTTAAATTAACCATGGAAATGATAGTCCCTAATGTCTGGAAAGCGATAAGGGTGAATATCGATTCCCCGATGCATTTCACTTCACCATGAGAAGGGTTCATCAAGATGAATTTTGATGAGGCCTCAAAAGGGAACCTAAGAGTAGTAGGATTATGTGGCATATTCAAATATAACCAAGAAAACATATTGCTCATATATGCAGACTCATGTGGAATCGCAAGTAATAATGAAGCAAAATTTGCAGCAGCTAGACAAGGGCTTTAAATAGTTGTAAGATTGGGATACAAAAATGTGGACATGGAAGGAGACTTGAGCTTGGTCATAAACACCATGAGGAAACTTAAAAACGGCATGTCATGGGACAAGCTGAGCGAAAATTGGATGACATCTCACCTTATCTAGGAGATAAGGGAGCTCATACACAAGTTCAGTTATCTAATAATTATACATGTAAGAAGGGAAGCGAAAACAGTAGTAAATTTTTTGGCCAACTAAGCCTGCAGTCTGTAACATGCCCCAATGGAAAAATTATGGCCAATTCAGCCGAGGGATGATAGACTTAAATCCCTGGAGGACTTCCTTTAGCAAGATTCCCAAAACAGCTAGGAAACTGAGAATCCAAACAGTAATACCCCCGATCAGGGTGGGTTCTTGAGGGGGGAGAGGACACTGATCAAACAGGGTAGTTATGATGTTTAATGGAAGGGTACCACCCACCACGCCCCACACGCTCATGGTGATGGGTACGGTGGCCTCCCACATGCTACATGATAGAAGAGATCGGAGAATTGGCATGCATGGCCAAGACAAAGAAGGAGGTGAGGCGGCTAAGGTAGGACAAGTAATGCGATAGAGCAAGGTTGAATGGGATTATGAAAGAATTCAGGAAAGAGAGAGGGGTATAGTTGATATTACAAGAGGACGAACGAGCGAGTGTGCAATTCAGCGAAGCTACCAACAACGATCTTCACAAAGCATTTCCTCGTATGTATCCTAGCCTCTCAATCCCATTACTATGGTAACTATGCTTATTCATGGCTGGGGCGTGCTGGAGATGACAGGGGAGGAAAACTGGGGTGATGGTCTAGGAGACTAGAGTAAGGTGGGGCGGATGGTGATTGCCTTCGAGCTGAAGGAGAGAGCCATGAGAGAAAACTTGAGTTGGGATCTAGAGAACCCTCCTCTGAGAGAGCGAGATAGTTGGTATACCAAAGAGGGTGGGGAAACTGAGGCTAAGCATGAGTGATGGCCATAGGATGAGCAAAGAACTGAGGCAGCTCTTTTGGGTAGAGGTGTGAGGTAGCAACACTAGGCAGAGGGGTGAGGGAAGGAAGTATGAGTGGCAGTGACAGTAATTCAGCATGTTGGGCTCACTGTGAGAGACGTGAGCATAAACTGGGTCTCACACCATGAAACCACCACTGTGAGTAGGTGACAACATTGGTAAAACCATGGTGATGCTGAGGCTATCACAAGGCAGGCGAGAAAGCAAAGTGAGTGGTAGAAGAGTGGTGCAGCTACCCCAGGTACAGGAGAGGCAATGCATCTTAGGGTAGAGGGCTACCTGGGCAAAGGCAATTGTGAAGAGAAGCAAGAGGGAAGGGGAACATGCATCAATCTAGAGAGGCATGAGATGACGTCCTGAGAGCAAATTCATTTTGTGTGTGAACTAGCACAAAACAAAGAAGATATGGCTCAACCTGCACATGGAAGAGGATGTGAAAAAAGGGGGAGGGAGTTGAATCGAGTTGTATACCCAAGCATTTTGGAACCTAGGCATACGAGGAAGCGTGTAGAATGCCTCATTAGTGAAACGACAGCATGATACAGGGAAGGAACTGATGGAAGAAACCTTAAGATTTTGGATGAATAGGAGAAGATAAAACAGGAGGATGATTCCAAACAAGAGATAGAGAAATGGAGGGTTGTAATCCCTGATCCCAGGAATACAAGGGGTAGACTTAATTAGTTTAAATAGATGCTCTATCTGTACTGGCTCATAAAGAGCTTTATGGGAAAGGCAATGGTGCAAATTTCAGTGAGGATGGCTATGACGTACCAGGACATGCCAAATTACAAAAAGAACTTGCAGACAATCCAATTTCAGCTTGTAAGCAATACATTCACCTTGACTGAATCCAAAGCCACGTCCCTTGCATTATTGAGCTTGCTGATATGCCTGGTGACTTAGAAAAAGACCTGGCTCTCCTGGAGTCTGCCTTAGAAGAACAACATGATTAGTCGGTTTCTTGGATGTTTTTTTTTTCTTGTAGGTGGCATTTACTTTTACTATTGCATGTTTATAATAGACAAATAGACTTTTATCATGATACTGATATGTATATATCTTTGTTAGATCGACTCATACTATATATTTTTTGGATGGCTTATAACGAGGATAGGTGGCCAACAAACTTGGTTTCCCACTAGGCAATTTGAGGCCACCTATCTCATATGTGGTGAAACTTGTGTTTTATAAATAGAAAAGAAGATCCTCCCAAGCTTAACAAAAACAAAATTAATATCATAGTCTCATAAAATATAATAATAGTATTAATAATGTTGAGGATTCAATTAAGATTGAACTATTATGATTGATTAATGATAAGTTAAGTCGTTTTTCTTCAAATCTGCTTGATTACCAATTCCTGAAAGGTGATTCACTATTTTTGGAAGGTCGTGCTTGAGATGGTGGACATGACTTTCTATTTTTAGAAAGTCATTCCGAAATTGTGAGGATGAAATTTTATTTAAGGAAATTCATCCATGAGTGCATTTTTCTACCAGAGAATAGGGATTCCGCACCCTATTTCATGCATCTCCATGCTTTAGTAAATTGAGGACCCCGTGTCCTGATCCACTCCAAAGATCCAATATTCCATAACTTGATCTTTCCAAATATTCAAGACTTCGCGCCCTAAATATACACTACTACACATATTTATATTTCTTGGATTTAGGACTCCACGCCATAATTTCCATGCCCTCTCATCTAATGTGTTTTGAAACTTTCCATTTCTCCTTATGGTACTAATTGTGAGCTTTCACCCATCTGATGGTTCGCTAGTAAGGTCTTGTTCAAAGGCCTCCACACATTACAATCTCATAGATCAAAGGAATCAAATGAATTTCATAATGAAATTAACTTAATCACATTTTACCCAAAATGGTGCATGGCTTCCACAGTCATTTTGGTTTTGAAGAAATGACTTCCACGATCATTCATAATTGAACATCCTTGTTGGAAAATGACCAGGTACCCTACCACATCCTACTTAGTACAATATTAGACATATATAATAACACAAATCATGTATCATCCATAAATCATAATTTACCATCTATTCTGCATAACCATGAGCATCCATGGATCTATGTGTCTCAATCTTGGATCAACATCCATGTCATACACCTGCTTCATAAATCACATACAAAAAGAAAAAAATGTGTATAAAATTTACTTAACGAAAACCATCTAATAGAGATAATCAATCATGCCACATATAAGAGGAAACATAACTATATAAAACATTTTTCCCTAATCCAATGACCAATCTCACATAGATAAGCATAAAAGGAAATATAACTGTGTATATAAAACAATATTCCTCAATCAAGTGATTAACGTATCATATATATAAGTTGTCAAAAATCACCCTTTATAGGAGCGATAAAACTATACTAGGATTGCGTACAATATTTTCGCTACAAGTCTCTCATTTCATTACTACAAATGTGAAGCCTAAACAACCACATATTGTTTTTAGGGTCACTTGTCACCAATGAGTTAAGTTAAGAATTTTTGGTACATCTTCAAGAAATATTTACACTAACATGTGAACCATTAAAATATCACTCAGGTTCATGACCTTCCAATGACTAAGATTATGTGTCCTGTGAGGAAATCCACCTAATGACGTGCTCTTTGTTCATTGGTATATTCAGATTGTGCTCACCACCTATACTTTTTGCCTCATCCAAACATATCTCCCCATATCTTTTAGCGTGTGCACCCTCCAAAACCTCTCGGGTCATATCTTTCAAGGCCACATATTTTTCCTTCCTTTCTTACTTGTCTCCCATACTATATTACACATGTTCAAGAATTCCATGTGTCACTCACTAAGTGGTGTCATGTGTCACCTATTTTTTTCCCACTTGGCCATCCAAAAGTTACAAATTTGCATGCCATGTGTCACATCCTCATTAGTGCCACATGTCCCACTGATGTCATATTGACATGATCATCATGTCACTATGTCTCCATGTCCCCTCTATGAGCCCACCAAAATGAACAATTTTTCTTCAAATGGTTGGTCCATGTTTTCATGGGTATGGTGTTGTTGGGAAAAGTATCCAATACGGAATGACCCTATCCCACTCTAAGGGTGATAGTACCTCAGCAAAAATCGAAGCAAAGCTATCTAAGATTTCTTCTTTATGAAAGTAAAATAGGGGAGAAAGAGATCCACTAACCGATGTCTTTCGCTAATGGTTGATCCAATCTTCTCTCCTTGCTGCTTGCTCCCAGCTCCTTGCTCTTTCACTGGCCCAGCTACACCAAGATCCTGCAAAATGGCAAGAGAGGGAAACTACAAGAAGCATACATTCATAATTGATTCAAGGATTAGAATAAATCAAATACACAAGTATAACAATACACCATTGAGACACATGCATATAAAAGAACCTCAAATGCTTTTATTAATGGAAGAAGTAAAGTTCAGGAAGTGATACAACCATAAAAGGCCCAATCCAGCATCACCTCCCAGCAGAAAGAAATCTCCTCTTCACCTCCTTCAAAGCAAATCACCCAATAGTTCTATACTCAAACCAACAACACTTCCTTACATTCACAAGATTCCAGCCCCCCTAGACCTCATGAGAGAGCTCTATATATAGGAGTTTTGGAGAAAGGATGAGTCAGCTTGAAGCTGGCATGAAGCTGACTAGTGTCCTCTCACACTTCAGTTATTCTTTAGTTCTTGAGTCCACTTGGAAGTTCTTGCTTCCATTTGGAGATCTAGACCCTCTTACTCATCACCAGTCGAATTCCTTGATCCAAGTGTCATTTTGGAAGCTTCCTGGGCATTGACACCTTGAGGAATGACTGTGCCACATGTCCCAACTCGCCCAGCGTAGGTAGCCTTCTTTGCAGTTGACATTCAGCGCAGGTAGACATTGGAGCAGTTGACATTTAGCGCAGATGCTCAGTGGAGTAGTTGACATGATCCAGAATTAGCTTGTTTTTGAGTGTTTTCAGGTGGAGAACTGCTATTCAGTGCTGTGGTTTGCTGACCTTGTTCCTCTAGGGGTAGGAACAACATGTTTAGGGACTTTGGATCCCTTAGATTATGGACATTTCATGCTTCATGCTGTAAGGAACAAAAATGTCTATAACAGTTGCCCCCTAAAGTATGAGGTCGTTTATCGGGTGAAATGCTTTATCAGGAGGATCTGAAGTTCATTCAATCGCTGAGAGGTGACCTGTAATAAAATACAATACAATACATTATTTTTCATTCTGCTTTCATGATCTAGCTGAGACGGGCATTCCCATGCTCAGCTTTATAAATTCATTCTGGTACATATAACAGACGATCGTCTGATGGTAGACTGATAATTCTCTGCTGAAATTATCATCCTTTGAGTAGGATGATCATCTGCTGTAATGATGTACATGTCAAATGTCTTTATATTTCCTGAATATATATCGCAGCCCGAATGGATGAAACTAGATCCGGGGTCTTCAAACTCGTTCGATCTTCACTCTAAGTACAAGTCGATCCATGTGAGAATTGCGCTGAAGTCGAACATGGAAAGACATCGCTTGATTACCGGTCAATGATGTAAATCGTTAACAAGCGCGAGAGGAATCACCGATAATGATAATGACCCTCAAGGTACTGCAATACAATTCACGTGGTGTGAATAAAGGACTTGGTGTCGAACACCACGCAAAATCTTCTGGTCGAAGGTCATTGATGTATACCTGTCCCCGGAAGTGAGAAACTTGCCATTGAGGCATGCAAGCTTCAAAGTACTGAGGGGGTTGTTCCTAGATCAACTTCTTGGATAATGAGCTGAAGTCGACAAGAAGTGATCTGTCAAAGGAGGGCCTTAATGAATCCCACATCAGTGACACAGAACGGAGCTAATGATTTTAGTGGAGGTGAAAACAATCTGTGACATATGATTCAGGGTGGCGGTCATGGATGGATGAAGGATAATGTATGGCAGTGGATGGGACACGGTTGACTCTTTCTGAACAACATCTCTTGAACATATAACGACACTGATGCGATGGATCGGTAGCATTACCCCAAATGTGGATGGTTTGGTGAGACCATGGTGATGAGACCGGTGAATGAAACAACCCAACCCGATGTGATACGGAGGAAAAGTGTCATGTTCAAGAGCGACTTGCTACCATTAAAGCTTTGAGGTTCTCCCAATTTTTCCCCAGTCATTTTTGACCAGTACCTCTTTATTTTTGTCAAGCTTGAGGAGGATAACATTTGCTTGTTCTATAACCTGCCCTTCAGGCAAGCCCATCGCTATGTTTTAACGAGCCTAGCGATAGGGAAACTCGTTCTCGTCTAAAGACAAGTTTGTCGCTATTTAATCATTTTAACGAGTCTAACGACAAGGAAAACTCGGTCCTTTTCATTTTTAGAGAGTCTGAAAAGGTACGGAAAGTTAACTCCAAAATTCCTTTTTCGTCATCTAATCCCTTAAGTCCGAAAAAGTATAAAACACTACAGAAGGGATGAGTTTTCGATAATTTTAACGAGCCGAATAAAACAAGCGCTTGACCTTTTTGTGCAATAATCCCTCCGGTCTGAAAAGATTAAAATCTAGAGGAGGGATAGCTCTTCTGGTCACTTTAATGAGCTGGAAGGCCAAAACTCGGCAAACTTTTCATATTTTACGAGTCAGATGAAAAGAGCTTAAAGAAGACTTGTCTTTTGAGGAACGAGTGATAAACAGGGATAGCAGCAGATTCCAGGTACAAGTTGGAATTTTCCAATCACGGCAGTGTCACAAGGATGGCTAGGTGAAATCACTCTTCGCAGTTGTTCCTCAAAATGGGTAAACAATCATATGGAGGTGAACGATCGGCCAAATGACGGTGGAGGTGGCAGGTGCAAACACGACCAAGGCTTTTTATGGCTGATAAATTTACGATCATAGTGGTTATTTACCAGGATAGGTTCATTTTTTATTTAAAAATGAGCTTAAACTCTGGGGGAAACATTGCTCATGGCTTTTATTTATTTTTTAACAAGCATGAAGACCGCGTTAAAACTGCTCGGATCTTGCGTTTATTTTTTAACGAGCATGAACTTTATGCTAAAACTGCTCGATATACCAGTCATAAGATAAGAAATGTCTCCTGTGAGATCTCTATTTTTTATGGAGCTTCATCTTCACTAAGCTTTGCTCCCTCATCCTTTCTTTATGCAAGTTCGGAAACGGCTAATCCCAAAACCAGATAAATAACCACTCTTATCTTGCACTCCAAAAGGTTTGCATGCCCCTAGGTATAAAGTACAATTTCAAGGCTGCCCCTACTTATCCGTCAAAACATTTGTTTTAATGGGTGAGGCTTGCCTCTTTCTGGTTACCCAAAGATTGTTTCGTTAACTTCTTCAAACAAAAACATTTCCTCGGCACTGTCTACCGAAATAGACAAGGGTGAATGACCTTTGTTAAACACGTAACCTTGACAAAAGAATCTTATTCCAGAACAACCCCTCTTCCATCTACGGACGGGGTACGGACTAGTCATATTCTCCCGCGGAAATTCTACCTTATACCCAAAGTTTTCTCTGCCCAAAGCAGACCAGGATGCATGCCCCCTGGGTTCTAGTCCCATCTTTCCGAATCACTCGCACTCATCGGGAAGGAGGACTGGGGGTGGAGACATTTCCTGATTGAATAGACCATTCAAGGTTGGTATGTGACTATTTGCGATGCGTGATCCCAGAAATGAAAGTTGGTCTACGAGCTTGACCATCCTTCCTTCGTGTGGAAAACACATTACTCTAAAGAGTGAGGAGACTATTGCTCCCATGCAATATATATAGTCTCGTTCAAGGAGCAGGTTATAATCCAAGGGTCCTTGAACGACCATCACGTTCATTTGAACGGTCTTCCCTTTCAATGTAACAGGCACATTGGGGAGGATCCCTAATGGTCAACTGGTTCCTTTATCAAAACCTGAGAGATTTCTTATCTCAGGCAAAAGCGCCGGGGAACCCAGTGCTTTCCAAGCAATAGAGGAAAGGATACTCACAGACGCCCCTTCATCAATGATAGTGCCAACCATTACCATTCTGTAAATTTGGGCTATGATTCTGAATGGTATACTGGCTGGCAACCGGGGTCTGCCTAGTTGATTCCAATCAAAGGATACAACCAGGTTGCTTGGTGGTGGGACCGAATATACGGCCAGATATGACCCTGACGATGTTCCTTCCTGCAATAAAGGAATGGGCCCATTGCCCTGACGCTCATTAGAGTCTGTGTTGATGAAAAGAATCTGGATGGTGTCATCCTTATTCTCTTCAGTGAGGGTGTCATTTGAAGATGAATCTTCAGTGACGGTGTCATTTGAAGATGAAACCTCTGAAGGAAGAACCGGGTCAACTGTCGTTTCGACTTTTGGACTTTCGTCCGGTCTGGATTCAGTAGGTTCATTTTCAATGACTGACGCTTCAGCTGACCACTTGAGCAGGCCAGCTGTATTCTCAACCAACAAAGGACTTGGCACGAGTTTTTTGTATCCAGGAGGAAGTCTTAACGGTGAAACCAGATGATCTTCCAAAACTCTCTTTGCTTCGTCTAAGAAGGGACAACGGTGGATGGCGTGATTGCCTTCACACAGTCTGCAGGGGGATCTTGCTCCCCCTCTTTGTCTTGAACCTTCACTTTTGCTGGTTGATGGTAAGCATTCAACATGGCTATCAGAGGTTGCTGCTCCCAAATTGTGCAAACGAGGGGACCAGTCTCTTAGTATCCGGGGAATACAGGGACAATCTCTATGGAAGTGGTCTCCTCTACATATGACACATGGCGATTTAGGCCCGGTCTGTGTTGTGTGTGGATTTTTGTCAGATGTCTTTTGCTTGCCCCCAGTCGCCTTAGGCTCCTTCTTCTTATTCTCTCTCTTCTTCTTCTCCTTCTTCTCCATGGGAGCTTGGCTTTTGCCGGCTCTACCTTGCGAAGATGAAGGATTGGAGGAAGAGTTATAGGAAGTAGAAGGCTGGTGGGCAGCTCTAGACTGATCTAACTGTTGACTCGACTGTTCAGGAACCGTGGTGTTCTGAACTACATTGGTTGAGAACAACCAAATTGGCAGGCCAATTGTCAGTCCTGGAAGCGACAATGTGGCCATGTGGGGCGCACCAACTTCTCCCCAAGAGGAGAAAGGACTAGGATTCCCATCATGTGGGATTCCTTGGTTGGTGCGTTCCATGTTCTCGACCTACAGATCAACGTAGGAATAGGAGGTGATTATGTTCCGTTTAAAATAAATTTTATAACGACGCTTTAGACACAACTTGCTTTTTCACTTTTTAAGAGTCGAGAAAAAGCTAAAGATGACTCTAGTCTCCTTCGATGTTCTAATGAGCCCGAAGTGACAAATGCTTGGATGGACTTTTTCAGTTATAGAGTTTGAAAAAGGCAAAAAGAAACTACTCTGGAGTTCTAGGCAGAGGGTGTGCCAAACTTTTCGCAAAACCACAGAATACGTTTTACGGTACGAGTGGTCGATCTTCGTGAATGTTGTGTTCACTGCATTGCGATCAGTAGGGCGGCCGACACGGCTTCCTATGGATAAAGGCTTTGTTCCTATAGGGGTCTCCCAATATATACGCGACGCTACGTGGGAGCACAAGTCCGTATTGATACTTATCGCTTCACCGTGGAGGAATCACCCAACCACTCAATGCTAAGATATCACGTTTAACGACGTCGGAACACGTCTCTAGCTTAGACCTCTATGTGTTTGCATTATGTTTCAATGCGTTTTTATGTAAATTCAATTTATTTTAAGGTTGATCTTGTTTAGCAGTTTGCCTTTATGGATCACCACAAGATGTATGGTACAACTCCTAAATGCAGTCTAAGATGATAAGCAAGCTTTTCAATCTTTCAACTTTGAAAATCTTAACTACTGAGGGAAAAGAAAGACATCATCTTTTCACACAGATCATAGAGCACACACTAATGCACTTTTTCCTAAATCAACATACAAGCTGTCAAAATGCACATGCACAATGCAGGTATTTCTTTTCTCTTTCTTAATGTTGATGTATTACAAAAAGAAAGTTGTTGTATAATTTCGAATTCAATTTCAAGTGAAAGCAAACAAGCTTTGTCCAAAATCAAAAGACACCTTAAGATTTACTTGTTTCGACATTAGAAATACATAAATTCAAACCATATGATGAAATCAAAAGCTCAATCAGCTATGAATAGCAAACAAACTAACTCTTAAGATCAAAATGACACTTATCACAGGTCTAGATCTAAGAGGCCACAACAAGCCTAGTTCACTTTTCGTTATGGGAAACTGCAAATGATATAAGAAATACACAAAGAACAAATACAGTTTCTTTATACAACCGAGGTGGAATACTGGCAAGGAAAGTTGGTTTTAGATAGGCACATTGATTGAAACAGGCTGCAAAAACAGGGATGAAAACAGGGCAACAGAAAGCAGGGAACCCCAGTTGCACAAGGCAAAACTGGTTCAGCGCAGGTAGTACACTGTCAGTTTGACATTCAGCGCAGGTATCCCCTTCGGGACCTGCGATGAAATGCGGACTTCCTTCACAGTGCCTGCAATGAAGAGATAAACTTTCATTTTTCTCAGTTTACGGGTTATAGATTGCTCAAAAATTCACAGTTTTTGGCCAAATCAGAAGCTATCAATCAAGTACACACTAAAGGATGAAAAGGAGGATGAAAAGCTATCACTAAGAGTTGTTCAGAGTCCTTGTGGATCAGCTCTTCAAATCATAAACATGCCCAGAAACTGAGCTAGAGTAGCTGCCCTCTACTTTGCATTTGAAAGATCCAAATGCAGTTCGATTCGGTACTCCCTGTGTTTAGGAAATGAATAGCAAAAAACACAAACAACCAACAAGATACGATCCCCAGCGGAGTCGCCAATTTGTTGTTGGGAAAAGTATCCAATACGGAATGACCCTATCCCACTCTAAGGGTGATAGTACCTCAGCAACAATCGAAGCAAAGCTATCTAAGATTTCTTCTTTATGAAAGTAAAATAGGGGTGAAAGAGATCCACTAACCGATGTCTTTCGCTAATGGTTGATCCAATCTTCTCTCCTTGCTGCTTGCTCCCAGCTCCTTGCTCTTTCACTGGCCCAGCTACACCAAGATCCTGCAAAATGGCAAGAGAGGGAAACTACAAGAAGCATACATTCATAATTGATTCAAGAATTAGAATAAATCAAATACACAAGTATAACAATACACCATTGAGACACATGCATATAGAAGAACCTCAAATGCTTTTATTAATGGAAGAAGTAAAGTTCCGGAAGTGATACAACCATAAAAGGCCCAATCCAGCATCACCTCCCAGCAGAAAGAAATCTCCTCTTCACCTCCTTCAAAGCAAATCACCCAATAGTTCTATACTCAAACCAACAGCACTTCCTTACATTCACAAGATTCCAGCCCCCCTAGACCTCATGAGAGAGCTCTATATATAGGAGTTTTGGAGAAAGGATGAGTCAGCTTGAAGCTGGCTTGAAGCTGACTATTGTCCTCTCCCACTTCAGTTATTCTTCAGTTCTTGATTCCACCTGGAGGTTCTTGCTTCCACTTGGAGATCTAGACCCTCTTACTCATCACCAGTCGAATTCCTTGATCCAAGTGTCATTTTGGAAGCTTCCTGGGCATTGACACCTTGAGGAATGACTGTGCCACATGTCCCAACTCGCCCAGCGCAGGTAGCCTTCTTTGCAGTTGACATTCAGCGCAGGTAGACAGTGGAGCAGTTGACATTCAACGTAGATGCTGAGTGGAGTAGTTGACATGATCCAGAATTAGCTTGTTTTTGAGTGTTTTCAGGTGGAGAACTGCTATTCAGTGCTGTGGTTTGCTAACCTTGTTCCTCTAGGGGTAGGAACAACATGTTTAGAGACTTTGGATCCCTAAGATTATGGACATTTCATGCTTCATGCTGTAAGGCACAAAAATGTCTATAACATATGGATAAAGAGGGTTCGTAGACTTAAGCTCTTTTGTATAAAAAAATTGATAAAATTAAAGGACCGAGACAAGAATTTTTTATTTAGTTGCCAAAAATATTTCTCATTTCCCCCAAGCCATCTCCTTGAAGATTTCTTATAAGGATCCATTTGAAACATTCAAAGACAAATCTCCATGGTGATGTGTGCATGGGGTCCTCCCTCTGATAACCAGCGCTTTCCATGCAACCACCTTGTTTCCATGTCCTTTGAGCGCCCTATATTCGTAATTTTTTGGGTCTTATGCTCCATTTGAAATTTGTAGGAAATCAATATTCAAGGTGACGTGGGTGTGGGGGCCTCACAAACTTGAGCCTCCAACAATCAAAACTCACTCTTCATGCTGCCTTGTCTAGACATGTCCTCCCAATTCCCTTTCCGTCCCTGGGTTTTTGTGCATGGGATCCCTTCCACTCTTCTAAGGACAAAAATATTTTGGGTTACATGTCATGGGTGTGGAACTTCCCTGACTTGTAACGTACATGGAAAATGTTGGGTGATTTTTTGAGCTTGTAACCATTGTTGAGATTCAATTCAACCAACCTTTGCATCCATATGGTTACCACCTTCATGCTAACTATGTTGTGTGGCCCTTAACCTATCCAAACATTAAGTTTTCCCCTTTAATATTTGACAAGCCACATGTTTCAATATAGGAATCCTTTTTTAGACCTAAATATATTTAGTTTGAAATATATTTACAAGTTCTATCCACTTGATCAATTTCCAAGAGTTATTAAGATGATCCTCTAAACTAAAAATCGCTCCAAAGTCTCCTTCACCAGTTTAGCTTTTCCACTCCTTTGACATCACTTTCAACACAATTTTCATAACTACAGACCTATCAATTACTTCTTCATATGCTTAAATCTTCATGTATCTCTAATATGATCAAGTAACTTCCATTTTTTTTTTATTGTGGATAAGATATAGTTAAAAGGATTGTGAAAAATCACTCTCAATCTCTTCCTTCAATAGTCAATAGGTATCTCTTGTTAAAACAACTCATGCATGTACAACTAAGCCATAAGAAAAATCATGCATTTTGGTCTATGTCTCATCTAGGCTTACATTCATAATAGTGTTTCTCCTCATAAACATGTGCTCTTGAGCTTAAACACCAACAAACATCTATCTTATGCATGGTTCACATCATCAACTTCTCAATTGATAAATGACAAAGTAAAATACTTAAAAGTTCTTACATGGAAAATTTAGATAGAACCTCACCAATACATCCCTATTTAAAATAATTCTCCCGTATACAAACTATGACAACACACAATAACTTACTAACAAACTCTCCACCTACAATACTTTCAAAGCTAATTGGGTGCCTAGGAAATAGTGATGCATCCTTAATGAATCTTGTGTTACGAGAAAAATCTATATGGAGACTAAAAATTCGAGCTAATGAATGGTGGAAATAGCTGATTCATAAGAATTATATAAGTGTTTAAAGAGTATCATGCATCATTAATCCTCCTTAAAAAAAAAACTGGGCTCCAAAGTTGAGGAATTTCTAGCAATTTCAATTCCTTTTATTTACTTCTAATGGACATGTATTCTAGGAAACAAAAAAAAATATTAATATGTGGAGAGAGAACATAATGGAAACCCCATATCTGGGATCAAAATATTTCTTTCTCACCATACATGAACGATTGGTCTCTAATTAAAAATTCACCCATTATGAAAATTCAAAATAGTTTTGCAAGGTGGTGGAAAGGACAGTCTTGGGGCCATATCCCAAAAAGGGCAAGTGAAATATGTAAGGAACTTGAATATTCCCTAAGTAGATGCACTCTTTATGATGCATTATAACTTAATTATAACGACAACTTTGGAAGTGATGCTTTTACTATCAAATAACTATATGAGTCTTTGCTTTCCCCAAAGTAAGGGCTTCAAAGTCCAAGTTGTGGGTTAACATCAGGAATGTTTATTGCCTTCCTAAAATTATTATATTTTGTTGGAAATTAGCCCACAAAACAATTCTTACAACTAATAACCTTTTCAAAAGACGAATAATAGGGTCGTGTTGGTGTAGTCTCTAAAACACGCTCAATAGACAATAAATGATTTATTCTTGGAATTCCATTTATGTATCTTATTTTTGAATTAACCAACATGGACCAACCTCTATGCCCTCGTTTACCTCATGTAGTTGAAACTAGATCCTAGAACTTAACATTTATCCTCCTAGCCCTATTTCCTTGGGAAAAAATCAAGGTGTTGTGACTAAAATAATGAGGGTTTAATACGCTAGGATTATCTGTGTTGGTGGGGCCACCTTCCAATTCTAGGTTCATACCTCCAATTGGTCCACCACTATGGTTTTATTGCACCTCCTCTTACATCATGTCCCATAGCTACACCTCTCCTCACAAAATACATGTGAACCATTAAAATATCACCATGTTTCCTAGCCTTATGGGGACCAATATTACATGTCCTATGGGGACCTCCACCTCATGACTTGAAATTTTTCCATTGGTCCTTTTGGATTTCACTAGACACCTATACTCCCCACTTCATCCTAAGATATCTTCACAAATTGTTTCTCCTCAACACCCTACAAAACCTGTGGGGTCATATCTTGTGAGATCACATGTTTTCCCTGCCTTGCTGACCTATCTTCGAAGCTATCTTACACATAATCATGGATTCCATGTGTCACTCAATAAGTGGTGCCATGTCTCAACTATTTTTCTCCCACATGACCATTGGAATGTACCAAATATTCATGTCATGTGTCACACCCTCATTGGTGCCACATGTCCCACTAATGTCATATTAAGATCATAATTCCACTGTGTCTCTAGGTCACCTCTATGAGGCATCCAAAATGCACCATTTTTATTCAATTGGTTGGTCCACGTTGTCATGCGTATGGAGGAATAATGGTCCTATTCTTGTGCTTTTTTGTAAATGTTCTTTAGAAAAGTTAAATGAATCACATAAAAAATTGTTGTAGATGTGAAAAATATTTCTTGTTCCCCCAAATCCATCTCCCTGAATATTTCTTATGGGGATTCCTTTGAAACTTTTGGGGAGAAACCTTAAGGATGATGTGTTTGTGGGGTGATTCCTCTATGAAGAAGCATTCACCATGCAACCACTTGGATTCCATGTCCTTCGAGCACCGTATCATCCTAAGGCTTTTGGTTGTGCACTCCGTTCGAAATTCACACGAAATGAATCTTGACAATGATGTGGCTATGAAGTACTCTGAGATATTAGCCCCCACCAATAAAAACTAAATCTCCATGCCCCATTGTTTAGCCACGTCCTCCCAACTTTTTCTTCATCCATCAATTTCTATGCATGAACTCCCTTCCAACTTTTTAGGAAAAAAAATTTCGGGGTTGCGTGTCATAGGAGGGGACCTTCAATGACTTATATGTGGCATGGAAAATGTTGGGGTAATGTTTTGAGTGCATAACCTTTCTTTAGATTTGATTCATGAAACCTTCACACCCATGTGGTTTCCAACTTCATGTTGACTGCTATCACCCTAAATTTTTATTTTAAACTTTGGAAAGTTTGCCTTGTTTCTAGTCATGGTCTTATAATAAGTTTTGAGTCATCACATGCTTAAAGGGCTAAGTGATAGGAATAGAGTCTCAATAATGTCATTCTCATTTCCAAACCCTTCTTCTAGTCATGGTGTTAAAGGGTCTCTAGGTCATTTCATGCTTAAAGGGTTAGGTCATAGGGTTAGAAGTCTTTAAGGTAATATTTCATTTCCAAACAAAGTTTGACAGCCTTATTCCATGTCTTAGAAGTCTCACCTTGTGTTTAGAAGTCATATCTCAAGTCATTTTGAAAAAAAATTGAAATTAGCTACAAATCCATGTTTCTATAGCGCAGAAAGTGTAAAAATCCTGTTTTACGCTACGAAATCACTAAAGCAGCCTTTTTCAACAAAAAAAACAAGAAAAACCCATGTTTTTTGTTTCAAGTAGTCACCTTCCAAGGGGTTTCTTGAGCAACTGAAAGCATATTTTGGAAAATTGAAAGAGATTATTATTCCTAAGATACATATCTACAAAAATCTCTCTTAGTTTCTTCCAATTTATTATGATGTGGGAGAAATTGATGACCCAACTTGCACTACGAAACTGCTAAAGGTCATTAAGAGAGGAACTCTGTTTTCTGGTTTTAGCAGTATTTTAAAGATCAATTTTTGGCCACATGCAAAAGTATTTTGGAATTCCGAAGGAGATTTCTATTCATAAAATCTCCAACTACAAAAAAATCTCTGAGTTTCTCTAAATTCATTATGAGGTGGGAGAAATGGATGACCCAACTTGCGCTACGAAGCTGTTGTAGGTGCAGTTTTGATGTTTTTCCTAGTTTTCAGGGTAGATAAAGGAGAAGTTATTAAAATGCCAGTAGGAGGGTTATGGACATTACCAAAGTCGAAGTTAAGGAGGAGCAACTTTCAAGCATTGAATTTAATTCCTACATTAGGTTTTTGTTATCATAATAAGGAGTTGTACTCCTAATTGTATTAGGACTCTAAGACAATCAATTAACTGTCACTTGTATTTAATAGTTTGTTTTATGGTTAGAATAGGTGTCAATCATAGAAATTCGAATTCTCTTGATGAAGGATCATGGAATCCTTATTGTAAAAGCTATATATGAAGCAAGAGGTGGAATTAGAAGGGGTTGGAAAATGTTATAGAAAAATACTACTTTTGTAAATGTTGTGCAGGGACTGATATATACAGAAGTAGTTTGACTTTTCTGAAGCTGAGATTCTTAGTGTACCTCAATGAGCTTTATCTTTTATCTTTGATATGTTTTACTTCCATAGTCTTAATTCTTATTACTCAGAATTCATGGAGGAACATGCTCTGAATTCCTTTAAGTGTTAAACTATGGTGAATTGAGTTCTTGGGTCCTATCTTTGGATGTTTTTTTTTAATCTTTTAATACCTATTACTCATAATTCATGGTTACTCATGCTCTTACTTCCTTTAACTATTAAACTCAGATGAATTTCTTTAAGTACATTCGTTTTGAATACCTTGATGTATCATTACTCAGAATTCATGCCCACATGCTATGACTCCTATGAACTTCAAGTTATTGGGACTTTCCTGAACTTGTCACTCTTTCATTGAAGTATATACAAGCCTGAGTTTTATAAGAGGAGCTACTTGTTATCCTTATCTTTGTCACTGACTCCATATCCCAATGGTAGAAAGTCTCCATCTTTCAACCCATAAACATATAAAATCACAAACCATATATTTAGCCATATATCCATATCTTTAATCAATATCATTAACCCTTTGAGAGAGCCCTCTCAGGCTTAGGAGGTTAAGCCTTAGCTAAAAGATTGCTTTGAAATAGTTACAATGAGATAGTCTGATCAACAACCTATTAGGGTCCTATTTTGGTGATAACATTTTGGTGCATCTGCCGGGAGTCTGAAGACTACTTATTCCCGAAATCAAGAAGCTGAACTTTTGAAGGTAGAAGGAGCTCAGGAATATTTTTGAGGCTGTAAAACTACCTTGTTGACTCCATTGTTGAAGAATTCAGCTTTCATAGATTTATGGTGATTGTACTGAACTTATGAAGAACTCAGATGCTACCATTCTTGTTTCAAGGTATGCATGTATAAATTTTTAAGAAATTCATGGTTTCCCAAATCATTTTCCCAAGGATACATATTTTTTAAGGAATGGTCCAAAATTTAATGGAGAATATTTGAGCTTAACTTTGAAGCATATATCAGATTATGTGATTTTACTGAGCTTCTTAGAGTCAAACATGAGGATGTTTTCATACGTTGTTCTATGATTCATTTCAAGCGAAATATAAATAGTGGATTGAAAGCTTTCCTGCCAAATTTATTAAGTCATTTACAGACTTTTGTCTTATGTTTTTAGAGGAATGGATAGACATAACAGAGTTGGTGGAAAACTCTCCTTCAATTCAAGGTTTCAAACAATGGAATGATGATCATATTAATGAAGAAATAGGTGAAATTTTTTCTTTGTCCTTGTCTTCTTATCTAAAATCATTTGAGTGCAAGACAAAATATAAGATGAAATTTTTGGATGAAGTTGCTAAGAACATTGAGAAAGACATTGAAGGTTTACAAGGTCAAATTCAATCATATAGTCTTCATGATCATGATCATACTTTTCAAAAGCTTTCTATGGCATAATACAAAGAGAGGGTGTTGCTTCCTTTCTCTTTTGAGATTTAGGAAGAATGAATTATTTTTGAAAATCAATTTGAGGAGCAGTTTGAGAGCACACAGTTGAAGCCTTATGTAGATGATCAAAGTATTGGTGAGTTGTCCAAAGCTGTAGAATACCACAAGAAAAATCAAACTGACCATGTGTTTTTTGATCCTATAGTTGGCTACATGGAAAGGTTCTATAGCCCATATTTCCAACAATACTTCCATTATGAAGATGAGATATCTCTCATGCTGCATCGGTTATTTCAGTATCATGTTTGTTTTTTCTTCAAGCACAGCCAAGAGATTCAAGTGTCAGATTAGATCAATGACTTGCTTCATTGGAAGTTTTATGTTCCTTGAGCTACAAATGGAGATCAAAGTTGATAGGGTAGGTAGGAAAATACAAATAAGCTGAAGGTTGACTGAGCAATTTTTACTAGGTACAGTTTGAAGTAGATTGGGCAGAATTTCAGAATTTTTATTTTTAAAGGAATGGATTGCAGCACTCGAGCTACTGGTTCTTAATGTACCAATGGGGCACACTATCCCTAGTGGAGCCACTGTTATCACCCTAATATTTTTTTTAAACTTTGGAAATGTTTCTTTGTTTCTATTCATGGTCTTATAATAAGTTTTGAGTCATCGCATGCTTAAAGGGATAAGTGATATGATTAGAGTCTCAGTAGTGTCATTCTCATTTCCAAACCCTTCTTCTAGTCATGGTGTTAAAGGGTCTCTAGGTCATTTCATGCTTAAAGGATTACGTCATAGGGTTAGAAGTCTTTAAGGTCATATTCCATTTCCAAACAAAGTTTGACAACCTTATTCCATGTCTTAGAAGTCTCACCTTGTGTTTAGAAGTCATATCTCAAGTCATTTTGAAAGAAAGTTGCAATTAGCTATGAATCCATGTTTACGAAGCACATACAGTGTAAAAATCTTGTTTTGCGCTACGAAATCACTGAAGCAGCATTTTTCAGCAGAAAAAACCATGTTTTATGTTTTACATAGTCAACTTCCAAGGGGTTTCTTGAGCAAATGAAAGCATATTTGGGAAAATTGAAAGAGTTTATGCTTCCTAACATACCTATCTACAAAAATCTCTCTCAGTTTCTTCAAATTGATTATGATATGGGAGAAATTGATGACCCTTTGGTTTTAGCAGTATTTTTATAGATTAGTTTCTGGCAACACGCAGAAGTATTTTGGAATTCTGAAGGAGGTTTCTATTCATAAAATATCCAACTACAAAAACCTCTCTAAGTTTCTTTAATTTGATTATGAGGTGGGAGAAATGGATAACCCAACTTGCACTATGAAACTGCTGTAGGTGCAGTTTTGATGTTTTTCCTAGTTTTGAGGGCAGATAAATGAGAAGTTGTTAAAAGGCCAATAGGAGGGTTATGGACATTACCAAGGTCGAAGTTAAGGAGGAGGAGTTTTCAAGCATTGAATTTAATTCCTAGATTAGGTTATTGTTATCATAATAAGGAGTTGTACTCCTATTTGTATTATGACTCTAAGATAGTCAGTTAATTGTCACTTGTATTCAATATTCTGTTTTATGGTTAGAATAGTTGTCAATCATAGAAATTCGAATTATCTTGATGAAGGATCATAGAATCCTTATTTTAAATGCTATATATGAAGCAAGAGGTGGAATTACAAGGGGTTGGAAAATTTTATAGAAAAATACTACTTTGGTAAATTTTGTGCTGGGACTGATATATACAGAAGCAGTTTGACTTTTTTGAAGCTGAGATTATTAGTGTACTTCAGTGAGCTTTATCCTTTATCTTTGATATGTCTTAATTTCATATTCTTAATTCTTATTACTCAGAATTCATGGAGTAACATGCTATGACTTCCTTTAAGTGTTAAACTATGGTGAATTGAGTTCTTGGGTCCTATCTTTGGATGTTTTTCTTCAATGTTTTAATACTTATTACTCAGAATTCATGGCTACTCATGCTCTAACTTCCTTTAAGTATTAAACTCTGATGAATCACTTTAAATACTTTCCTTTTGAATACTGCAATGTATCATTACTCAGAATTCATGCCCACATGCTCTAACTCCTATGAACTTCAGGTTATTGAGACTTTCCTGAATGTGTCATGCTTTCATTGAAGTATATACAAGCCTCAGTTTTATAAGAAGATCTATTTTTTATCCCTATCTTTGTCACTAACTCCATAGCCCAATTGTAGCAAGTCCCCATCTTTCAACCTATAAACATATAAAATCACAAACCATAGAGTTAGCCATCTATCCATATCTTTAATCAATATCATTAACCCTTTGAGAGAGCCCTCTCAGGTTGAGGAGGCTAAGCCTTAGCTAAAATATTGGTTTGAAATAGTTACACTGAGATAGTCTGATCAGCAGCCTATCAGGGTCCTATTTTGGTGATAACACTGACTATGTGTTATGAAACCAGCTCACAAAAAGATAGAAAAGAGAGATCCACGCCTTAGAATTCAGCCTCTTCGAGGGGGCAACCTCCTTTACATTACATGAATGAACAATTCTTGGATGATACAAATGAAAAAACCTCCTTTCTATATATAGGATTCTATGGAGTCACAATATAATCCAGCCGACCTAACAATGATAATATAAAGCCACAAAAATAACAACAGAGGGATTATATGGGCACATTAATAACAATATGGGGGTAATGGGGGCACAAAAATATAAATAAGGGGTATAACTACAATAGTAATCGGGTAATCACTAGTATTATAGGGACCCAACATGCCCCTCTCCTTCAAAAAAGTGTTGTCCTCAACGCTTGAGTAGTTCTGGATACTTCTGCATAAAATTCTCATCCTCCCATGTGGAATCTTCAGCGGATAAGTTCTTCCACTTGATAAGGTACTCTGAAATTGATCGATTTCGTAGCTGTCGAGTTCATGTTTCTATAACTGCTTCCGGTTCCAATATAATTTTTCCTTAATTTTTCCTTCCTCTTTAAGTTCTGGCAATATTGTTTGAACTGGGAGCTTGTCGCCTATAACCTTCTTTAAGCATGAAACATGGAAAACTGGTTGCAATCGAGAAGCTGCAGGAAGCTCCAATTTGTATGCCATAGTACCGATATTTTGCAACACCTTGTACGGACCATAATACTTTGGTGATAATTTATTATCCTTCTTAGCTTGCTTGAGGGACATTTGCTTATATGGTTGTAGCCATAGGAATACCCAATCACCTACATCAAAACTTCTTTCACTGCGATGTTGATCTGCCTGTTGTTTCATTCTATTCTGTGCCAACACGAGGTTATCCTTTAAGAGTTGGAGGACTTGTTGTTGATGTTCGATGTGATGTTCCACTGCCTGAACCTTAGAATTTTCTCTTAAATATGATGTGATGGATGGTGCTTGATACCCATAAAGTGCCATAAATGGGGTCATTTTTGTTGTTGTATGAAAGGAAGTGTTATACCACCATTCAGCCAGAGGCAACCATTTGACCCATTGTGTCTGTTTATCAGATACAAAGCAACAAAGATATCCTTCCAAAAATTTGTTTACTATCTCAGTTTTCCCATCAGATTGAGGATGATAAGATGAGCTATGAGCTAACTGAGTACCAAGACAAGAAAATAATTGTGTCCAAAAATTTCCAGTGAAAATGGGATCTCTGTCACTTACAATAATCTTTGGGTTTCCATGTAACTTTTGAATTGTTTCCATAAATGCAGTAGAAACTGTACTGGCTTTAAATGGATGTGATAATGCACAAAAGTGTGCATACTTGGTAAGTCTGTCAACTACCACCATGATGACACTCTTTCCCTCAGACTTGGGTAAACCTGTGATAAAATCCATTGAAACCTCCTCCCAACGTTGGCTTGGAATGGATAAAGGTTGTAATAGACCCAATGTCTTAATTGTTTCAACTTTATTTTGTTGGCAAACAAAACATTCTGCCACAAACTTTTGAATATCTGATTTAAGGCCATCCCAAAAAAATTCCTTCTTAACCCTGTGGTAAGTTTTTAAAAATCCTGAGTGCCCTCCTAAGGGAGAAGTGTGCAATTCCATAAGAATCTTTTGTTTTAGTTGGGAATTCTTACAAAGGTATAAGCGATCTTTGTACCATAACGAATCATTTTTCGAGCTAAATGTATCAGACGTACTGGAATCTTGTTGTAGCTTTCGAATAAGTTCCCACACTTCTTTGTCATTCTTCCATTCCTGCCTTGCTTCATTTATCCAATCTGGTTGGATCATAGAAATAGCGCACAAAAATGCTTCCACATCCTCATCCTTCCTTGAGAGTGCATCTGCCACCACATTTTTCTTCCCTTTTTGTAGATGATTTCAAAGTCATAACCCAACATCTTTGTGACCCACTTTTGTTGCTCTTCAGAGGATAATCTTTGTTCTAAAAAGTATTTAAGGCTATCATGATCCGTTTTTACCTTGAAGTGTCTTCCCATTAGGTAGGGTCGCCATTTCTTAAGTGCATGGAGTATTGCCAACATTTCCTTCTCATAAATAGCTTTGCTTAAAAACTTTCCCTTGATTGGACGACTTTCAAAAGCAATGGGTCTTTCATCTTGCATTAGAACAACACCAATTCCATTTCCTGAAGCATCACATTCCACAATAAAGGTTTTTGTGAAGTCCGGTGTAGCTAAGACCGGTGCTTGGCACATTGCCTCTTTAAGATGTTCAAAGGCCTTTGTTGCTTCCGGAGTCCATGAAAATGCATCTTTCTTCAATAATGTTGTTAGAGGTGCTGCTATTCTCCCATAATTCTTAACAAACTTGCGATAATACCCTGTCAACCCAAGAAATCCTCGCAAATGCTTTATGGATGTGGGGATTTTCCATTCCTTAATGGCTTTAATTTTGCTAGGGTCTACCTTAACTCCTTCATGAGATACAATATGACCCAAATATTCCACCTCCTGGACTCCAAAGAAACATTTGGATCTTTTGGCATATAATTGTTTCTCTTCCAATAGTTGTAGCACCTTGTCAACATGTTCAACATGATCCTTCCAAGACTTGATGTAGATAAGTATATCATCAAAAAATACTAACACAAATTTTCTATAGAATGGTTTTAAAATTGAATTCATCAAACCTTGAAATGTTGAAGGTGCATTGGTAAGGCCAAAAGGCATGACCAAAAATTCATAATGACCCTCATGAGTTCTAAATGCCATTTTCGGAATGTCTTCAATCTTCATTCTGATTTGATGATATCCTGAACGAAGATCCAACTTGGTGAAGTAAATTGATCCATGCAATTCATCCAGTAATTCATCAATGACAGGAATGGGGAACTTATCTTTAATAGTGAGCTTGTTGAGCTCCCTATAATCCGGACACATGCGCCATGATCCATCCTTCTTGTGCACCAATACTACTGGAGTAGAGAAAGAACTTTGACTCGGTTGAATTATACCAGCCTCTAGCATTTCTGCAACCATACGTTCAATTTCACTTTTTTGGACATAGGGATATCTGTACGGCCTGATGTTTGGAGGAACACTTCCTGGAATCAGATGAATAGCATGATCATGATCACGCATAGGTGGGAGACCTTTGGGAGTCTCAAATACCTTGGAATGATTGTCCAGGACTTTTTGGAGATCTGGAGAAATAGATGATTCTAATGTGGAAACATCTAGCGAACATAATTGTGCAATTACACCTCTTTGCTCCTTTTTTAGAAGCTTTGTCATACCATTAGAGCTGATTATCTTTCCTGGTTTCCCTGCAATACCCCTTAATTCAACTTCCTTTCCTTCCACAGAAAATTTGATGAAAAGTTCTTGAAAATTAAAAGCTATTGTACCCAAGGATTGTAGCCATTGGACTCCTAGTACAACATCAACACCTCCCATTGGAATGGAAAGCATTGGGCTAGTCAATACATATTCTCCCATGGATAGCTTGATATTATGGCACTTTCCAGAGAAATTTATTGTTCCTCCATTTGCAATCATCACTTGACACTCTGGTGCTGGATATAGGAAGCAATTCAATTCTTTTGCTACCCTACAATGAATAAAATTGTGGGTGTTCCTGAATCAATCAACACTATTACCTTTTTCTTCTTGATTTGTCCTTCTATCTTGATGGTTTGAGGAGTGGTAATTCCTGCCAATGCATTACAAGATATGGTCGGATTTATTTTTTCTTCATCTAGGCTTTGTTCCTGGAACATATCCTCTTCTTTTGACCTTTCTTGCTCCTTTTCTTCTTCCTCTTCACAATCTATGTAGAATAATTTCTTCTCAGCACACTTATGACCTTTAGTGTATTTGCTATCACAACTGTAACAAAGCCCTTTTGCTCTTTTTTCTTCCAATTGTTGTGGTGTCAACCTTATAGGTTGTGGAAGACTAGGGGCAACAACACTTCCGTCTTTATAGTTGTGAGTGGTATGCTTCCTGGTTGCCATAATTTTTCTTTCCATTTTTCTTGCTAACCTGAATGCCTTCTCTAATGAATCAGGTTCCAAAAGTCGAACATCATGTTGGATATTATCCTTTAAAGACCCTATGAACACATCAATCCTATGCTCCTCTGGAATATCTTTTACCCTTATGTTCAATTTTTGGAACTCCTCAATGTGCTCCATTATTGAACCCTTTTGTTTGAGACTTATCAATTGGCTAAAAAAGTGTTGCTTTTTGTATCCTCATAATGTGCTATCAATTCTTTCGTAAAAATTTCCCAAGTGATAAATTGTTTACGAGAGAAAAACCATTGATACCATACAAATTTATTTGGTTCCAAATATAAAGTTTCCATACGTACCTTTTGTGTGTTTTGCACATTATTGAGATCGAAGAACTGCTCCATCTGTAATATCCATGTGGCGGGATCCTTGCCATCAAACTTCCTCATATCGATTTTTGGAATATGGTGATTCTTCAATCCAACATTAGCATCTATGGAATCATGATTAACATTTATTTTGTTCTCATCATGAGTTTCCTTTAGTACCCTTTCACCCTTAGGGACGATTCCTTGTAGCAACTTATTCATATTTATCTTCAATTCGTCCATGTCTGTCTTCAAATCTATCTTCAAATCATCCATCTTAGCTTCCACGTCAATCATCTTAGCCTCTACGCCTTTCTTTAAACATTCCATCTTAGCTTCTACACCTTTCTTTAAACCATCCATCTTAGCTTCTACATCTTTCTTTAAACCATCCATCTTAGATTCTGTTCCCTTTTGTGCAAGGGACAGTTGTTGCACTTGGTCTTGTAATTTTGATATATCATGTTGCATTTCTTCCTCTTCTTCATGAGTCATGCTAGAGCTTTCAGGTTCCTTACTAGGTGTTTGCATTTTCTTTCCTCGGGCATCATTTACCGATAATAATGCTTTACTATGCCCTTTGAATTCCTTCAAACCAAGCATATGCAAAAGTAAAAAATAAAAACTACACACCTTTTTTTACTTTGTAGAAGCCTGATATTGAATCTAATGTATCTCTGTAATTTCGAATCATCCAGTTTTGAAATTGTGACCTGTAGTAGCCTTCTATGTCCTCTTTCCAATGCCACTACTCTGAACCAAATTGGATTCTCAAAGTAAGAGTTATGCCCAATCTCCCGCAATGACCTGATTATAGACTAGTTCAGTAGAGTGAACTTGTATGAAGTGCCACGTGTCACTGTTTCAACCTTTGACTCTAAAAAATATATAAAAGAAAAATTCAGTTCGTCCTCTTTTTGTACCTTCTTACGAAATTTCAATCCGATGCCCAGAAAGAAAGTTATGACGATTTTCCCCAGGTCACCTGTTTTGAGTGTAATTCAGGAGTCTGCAAAATGACCAACTTCCTGAGATCATATCTCCAAACATGTCGTGCGAAAAGATATGAAATTTGGACCCAAGGTTCAATGCGATTTCTTCTCAAATGGGTTTCTTTTTGCGACTTCTGAAATGTCACAGAAAAAAAGTTATAGCGAAAATGCCACGATGACCTGTTTGGAGCAGCGAAACCCTAGAATCCAAAGCTCTGATACCAAATGTTATGGAACCAGCTCACAGAAAGATAGAAAAAAGAGATCCACGCCTTAGAATTCAGCCTCTTCGAGGGGGCAACCTCCTTTACATTACATGAATGAACAATTCTTGGATGATACAAATGACAAAACCTCCTTTCTATATATAGGAGTCTATGGAGTCACAATATAATCCAGCCAACCTAACAATGATAATATAAAGCCACACAAATAACAATAGAGGGATTCTATGGGCACATTAATAACAATATGGGGATAATGGGGGCACAAAAATATAAATAAGGGGTATAACTACAATAGTAATGGGGTAATCACTAGTATTATAGGGACCCAACACTATGTTTTGGGGCCCTTGGCCCAACCCAACTTTGACTTTATCCTTGAATCTTTTACAGACCATATCTTTCAATAAAGGAATCCTTTTTCAACATTCAATATATTTAGTTGGGAACATATTTCTAAATTCTATCCATGTGAACAGTTTATAAGAGTTATTAGTACAATCTTCTAAATAAAAAATGGCTCCAAAGTATCTACTGCTTGAGTAACCTTCTTTATGACTTGAGCTTTGCCCTCTTTGACATCAATGGCAACATACTTTTCATAACTATGGCCCTCTCAATTTATTCTTCATTGTTGAAAGGTTCAGGTATCTCTAATATGATCTAAGTAAATTACCTTTTCGCCTTTAGAGAATATTTAGTTAAAAGGATCATGAGTAATGATTCTCTTGCTAAAACAACAGATACATGTACAACTAAGTTGTTATCGCTCAGATGTTTCCTTAGAAGTTATTTAAAAGAAGGAAAGGATCCAAGATAACTACAAACCAATATTCTAGACTCGGGTTCTAGCCAACATAAGTCAAGAGAAGGCTCTCTCTTTATGATTTAACTTTGTTTTCTGGGATATTAGGCTAGTTATGAAAGTTCAAGTGTGCTTTTTCTTTGATTGGGTGGTGGAATTCTGGGAATAGATGGGCAGAGCAAGCCTTTAGGCCATTGGGCTATGGAGTCAAGCAAAGAGTAGCTTAACCATATCAGATCAATTGCTAAAGGAAGAGTTCACAGGGCAAGCTAGCACAACAAAAAGAAAATCTGCAAGTTCAAATGGATGAGGTAGTCCTAACCAGGGTAGATGTGAAATGAAGAATCCTTAAACTGGGAACAAGATGAAGAATAGAAGGAGATCAGTAGTAAAGGGCAACTAATAATCCTTTACTATGGACCTAACGGGGGGACTACGAAATTAAGGGAGCAACTAAGAATTCCCAAACCAAGGTAGTTTAGTAGAAAATAGTGAGAAATTAAACAGTCAAGACAAAGAGCTTAAAAGCTAATTCTGAAATAGTTTTCCTTGTTTACTATTCAGATTTCATAGAGAAAACTTGTGAATATTTATAACATGATGAGAAAACAATAATAAACTTGAAGAGATAATACTTATTTTGTTTCCATCTTGCACGAGAATCCTATGAAATGTCTTTAACTTTATTTCATGATCCAGTAGCCAATCCAGACTTGATTACAACAGTTGACTAGCTTGATATGAAATGTCTACCAAAAATGTCTTCGAATCCACCCTAATGACTTCAACTTCTGAAGTATTTATATAAAAAATTACACAAAATATCTCATAACCATATGAGATTTATTATAGGAAACAAAAAATATATTTCACACAAAGATAGAGACAGATGGAAAATAGATTGTTGATGTCACTTTATTTTCAAGCGAGCTGGATGTTGAAACTCGGTTTTGCCTCTTGTAGTTGCTTTTGTAATTGTGTGCTGGATATTTTGTTATTTTCACCTATTGATACTCTTTACTTATTTTACCAGACCTTACCACCGTAAATACTTTATACTTTATAGATTTACTAGAGTAACTTATAGTATATCTGTCATATTAGTCCACCATTCGTTATCTTGCATTTTCATTCTAATCAACTTCCTGTACACCTCATCAGCTTTTGTGTACTTAGCAAAATTGGGCGTGATGGTGAATAGGTGTTTCGCTTCATGTTGAATATAAAAAAGATTCTCTAAACCATCATAAATCACCTTTCTTGTAGGTAGTGCTTTTTCTATGGAAGAGATGGCTTGACTCCTGGCTTGTTTGTGCAGTCTCTCAATGTAGTCCTCATGAGTCATCAACTTGTCATTTATGACCACTGGGCTTTGATGGCCTTTATCCCTTAGAATGCCATTTTTTAACATAAAATCATCTATGTTTGCTTGATTACTTTGACATCTTTTCTCCAAGTTAAGCATCAAGTTCCTTTCAATAAGAACTTTTTTAATTTCAAGCATAGTAGCAATTCGATCCTCAATTTCTGATTACTCCAGTTGGTGCCTGTTATTGCTATTCAAAATGTTAATCAATTGATTTTCCTCTTCAGCCTTCTCTCCCAATTCTTATCTGGTTTTCTGTATGGTTGCCATAGCTATTGTAACTAGCTCAGTCTGTTCAAAAATGATTTGGATAGAAGGCCAAATATCGTTGATGGAATCAATGATATTGGCCCACAAAATTTATTTAATATCTCTCAAATTTTTTCTAATGTTAAGTTCATCTCTTCCATCCTTTCGTTTTTCCTTTCCTCTTTTTTGGTTTGAATTTGTGAAAGCTCATAATTTGTTTCTAAGATTGACATTTGTTCTTTAAGCCCTTTCAACTCTGTTACTAGATACTCATTTGTTCCATGGATTTGCCCATTTCATCTGTCTTTTCTGTTGTTGACTCTGTGTTGGCTGGTGTACCTGTAGTCGAAGTAGCCCCTATTAATTGTAGTGTTGTGACTAGTGGATGTGTTAGTGCCAAGGAAATTTTCAGAATGGAGGGCACAACTATAGAAATTATGGGAATAACAGTCTAAGGAGTAGTGATAGGCTCACTCTGCTTAGGCTCTCTTGCCTTTTCCAATTCATCCTTATTTTTCTTTAGCTGGTCATTTAATCTTAGGACCAGGTCCATAAGTTCTTCCTCCTTTTTCCTTTCTATAATTTTTGCAGTTTGAGGATGGTGGAGTGGAGGAATCTTGAGTTGCTTTTTCAAGGCAGCTATGTTATCATTCTTCTTTTCAATTAACTGTTCAACTACTTTGACATCTTTGGGATCATTTCCAAATTGTATTACCAGATCTTCTAAAGCTTTTATTCCAATTTCCTTAGCTTGAGAGGAAGCCTTTTCTAGTTACAGTTGTGCAGAGGTGTTGTGCAATGAATTTTGTAGTTGGTGGGCTAAAATGGATTTACTAGTTAAGGTAGAATAAACCATCTCACCAGTCTGTTTATGCAACACTATTTGGTCAATAGGATGAATATCCTTCGCCAATACTTCAAAATCAGTGTTTAACTAGTCTATCATGGATTTTGGCTACTGCACAGTGGGCTTGAGGAAACTCATCTACATTTTCCCTTCTTTTATGTCAATGCTCACATAAGTCTGGTCTATTTGGTTGGAGCCATTTTTAGGTAATGGGCATAAGTTTGTGCTTTTAATTTCCCATTCCTCACTTTTATTTCTTTATACTTCCCTTTGATATCCAAGCTTTGTTCAAAGGAAACCTTGAAAAAAACACCTCTGTGCTCTATGGGGTCCCACCTATTGGGATAGTTTGCATGCTCTCTATCCCTTCTGTCACTGTGTTGCCTTTGGTTTCCTCAATGAACTCTTCTTGTTTATAGGGATTCAACCTTTGCCTTTTAGCAAAAGTTTGTTTAGTAGGCCTACTGGAAGGAGTGGCCTCTTCCTTGTCTTTCTTAGGGTTTCTTTCCTCATTGAGAGGAGTTTGCAAAACTAGAGGGTTGCTCATGATTTTCTGAGGTTGAGCCAAATCCTCTAAGATTTCGGGATGCTCTAACTCTTCTTGTTGTCTTGAATGTTCTGATGACGGAGTGCTGGCTTTCTATGACTTTTTTGGCGATGAATTTTCTCCTAGCACCTGTACAAAGGAATCTTCATCAAGCATTATTTCTAAATCTACCCATACATTGTCAAATTCAACTTGTGTGCTATCATGGTCTATTGAAGTTCCTTCCATCCATTCAGATTGATTTGCATATTTCTAAATCTTTAGGTTCCTATGGTGGATGTAGGGTGATAACTTATGTTTTTTCCTTTTATCACAAATGAAGCTATGAGGGTCATAGGGCCAGATGAAACTCTTTCTCAATCTCAATCTCTCAAGGATATCCTCTGCCTCTTGCCCTGCTCTTCTGTTGTTGGAAATAAATGGGTCTAGGTGATCTTTTATCCCTAACTGAGCTTTCTTCTTGGTCTTAACAAAGTGGATTTCATCAGAATTGATCATTTTCCTGTAGTACTCCAAAGAAAATAAACACATAGTGAGATATTTGGGTAGCTTATAGGGCGGCAGCTCACACCCATAAATTCTGATTTCAGTATGGTCCTGGTACACATACCATTCCCAAACCTTGTGTTGTTTGGATAACTGAAGAACTCTTTTAATGTATTCATTGATCCTGGGAGGAGGATTTCCCAATAACATTGTAGTTATTGGATGTACAAATAAGTCGATGAAATCTGTGTAAGGATGAGGAGAAGAACTAGAATTGTGAAATATAGAAGTCGAGAACATAACTGACCTAGGGTTAAGATTTTGTACATAGAAGGGAAATTTATCAATTTGGTAGTAGAGAAAAATATGATACAAGACTGAAGAATATTTGAATACCCTCTTGTTTTCTAATCTCATAAATTGGTCATGCATCTTATATGCAATGAATTTGGCATAGTCGAATTTGACTGGAGGAGGTTGACTAGGGGTGAAAATAGACATATAAGCAAAGGTCATCTCATCTACAAATTCATTAGTGGAAAAACCCAAAATGCAAGTAATCATTGTGATGATATCTTTGCCTATATCAGAAAAAATGACTGATACATAAGGAGGGGGGTCCTTTGGCATGTATCCTTCTTTGACAAAAGTTTGGCAGATCTGAGTGCTTGTGGAACTGGATAGTTTGGAAGATCTTTCAAGAAAATCGCCAATGGAAAGGGGAGTGAAGTCTAGGCCAAGCTATAACTACAACATCTCATTTATAGACTCAGTTGTAATGGTGGAAAGGATTTTCTCGTTAGGGGACATTACAACTCTCATGGTTGGGTTGTAGTTCGCATGGGAGTAGTGGATAAGATTTGGGAAAGCATGGACAATGGGGAATTGATACTTAGGTGGGTTTGATTCCTAGAGACTTATTTTATCAGCACGGTTCAAATAATTGTCTCAGTACTTACAGTGTAATTTCAAGGGGGTTTCATCAAAACTAAGGTCCTTTATTTGAAAATCTTTGTCACCCAAGGGAAGGTGGTCTAAATCCCATGGGGAGTAGTGAGTGGCATAATATTTAGGGTGAAGAGAGCTTCCATCCTTGGTTCTTGTGGCTTCAAGGGCATCGGGAGGGAATTTTAGGGATTTTATGAAGAACACAGTTATTCTAGGGAGTCTCAAGAGTATTGAATAGCTTAATTCTAATAAATCACTTGGTTTCTAAAGTAATTTAGTACTGGTTTGATAATAACATAGGGTTTCTCAGTAAAAGTGGGTAAATACCTGGTTATGGTGGTATGGGGAACGGAATGGCACTAGTGTGTAGTCTGGAGGGAGTGCTTTGGTTTGCAGTGACAACTGGGAGTTTAGTGGCTTCTTGAAGTTGATGGTTTGAATGCATGGCGACAGTATGAACGTGATTCTACGTGCATGGATAATAGAAGGTTCTATTGTTTCGGCGAAACAAAAATAATGAATATTTTTGTTTTTATTCGCAAAGTCAAAGTGTTTGGAGGGTATGGGGAAAGTGACACATGATGTCAATTAATGGATGGGACACTTTGTCATTTAGCAAGGGTGGTAAGCGGAAGAAGTAATGGTTTTTATCGCACTGCTTTTGGGCGGTATTGGGAGAGGTCTGCCTGATGCCATATCAGGTGACACGTAGCAATGTGGCAAATAGTGAAATTGTTCTCATCAGGCAGGTAAAGGTCGGCATCAGAGGCTGCCCAATATGAGCGTCGACAGTCAAATATGAAGGGGTCAAATTGTACGGTGATCGGGGAACGAATTTGATCGGGAATTAATGGAGGGGGTCCGACGAGAAAATAATTGTGGATTAGGGAGGTTAATGATGTCAGGGGCAATGTGATTGGGCGAGGATAGATTATTAATTAATCTTAGATTGATTAATTAATCTCTTTTATTCAGTGGAAGGTTTAGGTTATTCATTAAACGCAAAACTATTAATTAACCCATCTTAATTATTTCATTATTATGGTTTATCTTTCAAACCATTAGGGCGAGATTATTAACATATGGGTTTTTAATAATAAAATATATGGGAAAGGGGTGACTTTTGCGATTTAATACATAAGTAAAATCACATGTTAATATGAGATGAAAATAAAAGTGCGCTAAGTATAATGCATTTAACATTAATTTCTTTTTCATATTAAAACATTATAACTTAGGCAAAAGGGATTTTGTGGGGTAACTACTTTTCCTCTACAAATAGTGATTTTGTTGTAGGAAATGGGGGTTTTAGAGGAAGTGAATAAATGATGAAGGGGTGAATTTTGATGAGGCGTTCTTAGCATTTTGACTTTATAAGTTATTGGGTCGAGGTCTAGTCCCTCAAGAAGTGAGATAAATGCTCTGAGCCCCTTTAACTTAAGGTTTTTTGATACTATTATTTGCAAGAAATTAGTTACAATAAGGGGTAAAATGAATGAGGAAATTAATCATGTAACCTTGTAAATGTATCTTTGTCATCCATGCCTATCAAAGTAATGTGATGATGAAAGCAATTGGTATGGCCTTTAACTAACCATCCATCATACATAATTCTGCAACCAATCATCAACTTACCCACCTACACATCCTACCATTTTTACTTCTTTTATTAGGGTGCACTTAAACTGACAAACCCTTATCAAAACTCTTTTTCTTTTCTTTTGAAATGGTCTTCTAACTAATTCTAACCTTATTACATCGAAGGACTGAGATTAAACTATTGAGCTCCTTTTATTCACTATACCTATCTACTTATCTACCAAGATTATAGAGTTTGGTCAAATTTTATTCTCTAACTATGAACATAGAAATTGAAAACATGAAAGAGCCAAGTTTACACTATTTGACCACAACCTTTGATAAGTGATAAGTTGCACACAACCTTTTTATTTTTCACCAAAGCAAATGGCAGTGGCATTTTGACTTGCACACTTTCATGGTCTTGGGTTCATTTTTCATCTTTTTTGACATTTTACTCTTTTTCTCCTTTGATTTTTTATTGCAGAGATAAGCTAAGTCAATCATAAATTATGACACGTGTTGGTATGGGAACATAACATGATCCATAAGAAAACTCATGCATATTGGTCTAAGTAATAGTTAGGCTTCCATTCATAATAGTGCTTATCCTCCTCAAAACATGCACTCGAACTTAAACATCAGAAAATATTATCTTATGGATGGCTCACATCACCAACTTGTCAATTGATAAATGACAAAGTACACAATCTAACATTTCCTACATGAAAAATATAGAGGGACTCTCACGAATGAATTCTTACTAAAATTAATTCTCCCATGTACAAACTATGACTAAACACTCTCACTCACTAACATAATCTCCACCTATGATACTTAACTTGACAAAAACCAATGGAAAAAGACTCAAAGAATCATCACCATATCCGTGACTTCAATAGAAATATTACCAACATCATCAATTTACTTAATTTTAGCATATATATTTCAACTTTCTTTCCTACAACACACATTTTTAGCATTTAGCTACAAATAGAGGTAGCTCCATCAATACTATGTGGGTAGCCACTTATTATTGGGCATATATCATGAACTTTCCTCAACCAAGCACACTAATATTAGCACAGGAAAAGGCAATATCAATAATATATAACTCATAGGTCGAGCAACATTAACAACACCATCAACCTCTCATTTGCACACTTATCCTTAACAACAATATAAAACTGATACCAGTTGACGATGTTAATTATTAATTGATACCATTGTTGCATTTTCTTCTCTTTTAAACAATATAGGATTTGTTCTCAAATATATTCCCAATTGTTAATGACAATAATATGTGTAAAAATACTTGGCATGAGACAAGTAAACTATAATAAAAAAATAGATCATCATCACCTATGTTCTATAAACACAAAAAATATTAAATTTTTTATCTTCTTGATCATGCACTCTCTGGTTAACAACATATACCCTCAACTAAAACTGAAATCAACATGCTAAGGTTGCCACACTATTCTTCCCATTAAGCAATCAATGGAAATATTCTACTCAAGTCCTCCATAACACCCTACTATACTCAACAACACGAGTCTACATTATGAACTTTATAAACTAAATAAAATAAAAGGGGCATAAACTTTAAACCTTTAGATGCTTTACTGGGAATGTTCATTTCTACTCCCTCTATTTGTCCTTTTGGCTTCTCTTGAAGCCATCCTCTTTTATTCAATGAAGTAGGACAAGGGATGCTCTCCCCTTTAGTATAGTATCTCCCTTTTAGTTTTAAGCTTGAGTAGGTTGAGTCCATACTAGGGAAATTCCATGAGCTTGTCCTTTTTCTCATTTGAGTGAATTTATTCCATAATATGAGTATATGAACCACTTGTGATTTTGTTAGCGAATAAAGATAACATGTCTATCACCTTCTTTGTTTCTTTTTCATTTTCTGTGGTTTCCTTTTTCTTATAACGTGTTGGAGGAATGAGTAGAATACAATTAATACTATTAATGAGATCCACCAAAAGAATATTAGACTTTTATCTATTGATTTTCTATAAGCCTCACGTCTATGAAGGTTTCCTAGTTGTTTTTACAAGGTCCTTTTATTGTTGTTATGAAATTGTTCTAGTTGGTCCTCCCTACGGGATAAGCTTCTATTTTCATTATTTAATAAAGGGGGTACCTTTCCAAGTTCACAAGAAACTACATGTAGTATTAAACATTATTTAAAAACTGGGAAAGGACTTATCATATTTCTCAGCATATCCTCTGCTAAAATATTCATTAAATGTTTCTCTCGGTCTGTTTTTGCTTTGAATATTTTTTTCCTTGACGAGAAAAGGAACTCTATGTGTGGCTATTCAAATTACTTCTCTTAGTAATTCATGTTTGTGGCCAAAACTACATATTTTTTTCTCCTTTTGAAGCATCTTTTCCTTCTTCTTTGGACAATTAGAAGCATAATTTCTTGCTTCACCACAATAAAAAGAAACTTGAGGGGTTGCTTACTTTTGGCTTTATCATCACTGATAACATGTTTGTATTCATGTTGTTGTGCTACTGTAACACTCATTGGCCCTTTTACTATTACAAAACTAATAGGTTTTTTACCTTTATATGCTACTACATAATCACTTTCACAATCTGGACTTGTCTTAGCCTTAGCTAGGCTACTTTGAATCCCCTCTAGAGCATTAGAGATATGATATGTGGACAGATAATATTTTAATACAACAATATCTACCAGTGGCTTCTAAATTGAGGCTTTAGGATTCTTAATTTCCTCATAAGATGGTATGAGTTTCCTTTTAAAATGTTTATTTTCATCCATATCTTCTAATTCAATAAAGGGGCTACTAGATTTAGAACTAGTTCCTATTTCACTCACAATTTTTTCAATAGCTTGTTTCATTATTGAGTCTAGGGATTCTCCTGTAGATACAATAGGTATATTTCCTTCCTTTCCACTAGAGGTGCACCCATTATCTTGTAGAGAAGTTTATGGATCTATTATTGCTACCAAAGTAGATCATGTTTTACTACTACTAGATGAACATATCTCTCTTTCATAAGAAACTTCACTTGAGAAACTAGAAGATATATGGCCTATTGTTATACAATAAAAACACAATAACAACTTACTTCTAGATTCCATCTCTTTGGTATTCTCTAAGTGCTAACAAGCAAGGTGTCCAATTAATATAGGGGAGTCATTTTCATGTAATTCATGGTCTTTGTGTGTCCCATTGTTTATAGAGGGCTCCTTGATATCACCAACAACTTGATTCTATTTACAAGCCTTGTTATCATCTTGTGGAGATGATTTTTTTAAAGTATAGAATACTCCATGATCTTAGGTAGACCTTGGTTACTTTTCATTCCACATTCATTACTATAGTCCCAAAATGGGAACATTTTCTCCTTTGAGCAGTTCAAACCCATATCCTTATGCAAATCCACTTATAAAATCATCTTCAAAATCATTTCTCAAAGGATGAAATATATTCTCTGTGATAATAATTCCATAATGAACGTGGATTCCTAAGAGAGAGACAAACCCGTGAAGCAATTGGCATCTCCCAATAAGGCCTTCATTCAATCCATACAAATCATTAAAAAATAATAGTTGATGCCCCATACAAATGGATCAATAATTTGGAAAGACATTATTAAGCCTTTCTTCTCATCTGTAGATGGTTAACTTATAATATTAAACATAAATATCATCTTTTCATTAAAAGGGACACTTGGGTTGAGTTCCATAATCCATGTTTACCCCCTCCAATGAGACATGACTATATCTTAAGCACAAATTAACAAAGCAAAAACTACTTTAAAAAAAAATAAAAAACACATCATAGAGAACATTTCCTTATCCTTAGACTAGTCCATGCCTAATATAGACTCGAACACCACACAACATGATTAAAAAACTATTGATGACACATCATTTCACATCAAAGTCTGTGCACCTAAAAATTACTTTCAAATCTCCACGGTCGCTGCAGATAGGATCATGCCCGCAAAGTCCTCCCCACCATCAGGGTTAACTTCCGTGAACTCCCTGGTTGACGGATTAAACAGATAAGAGATGTGTTTTCCTAGGCGGCCAAAAGCGCTGAAAAAAATCTGGTCACGCCACTGTGTAGCGCACGTAAAGAAGTGAATATCGAGGGGATTCGGAAGAGTAAGCTACAACACTCCAAACGTCCTTCTCAACATCGTACCTCTCCACCTGTTGTTCGGTGAACACGTACAACTCCGAAGAAGAAGATGAAATCACACAACTTCTCCATACTTCTCCCACGAAATTCCACCAATGTGCCCTCATTCTCCACGTTCCCTCACTCGGATCGAAAACTTCTGCAGGTTGGCCTTCGTCTAACACCATGAATTTACCATCCATGAAAACACCGCGGCATCCATGGCCGTGGGGTTCGATCATAGGAGGCAAAATTTTCCACTTGTCTTTCACCACGTCATATGCTTCTGCAGCTGCAAGAGGGCTACCACGCTCGTCGATCCCGCCAGCGACGTAGACAAGTCCGGTGGAAGAAGAGACAGAGCAGGCAAAGAATGATCGAGGTGTGGGCATGTCAGCTCCGCGGCTCCATCTGGCAGACTCAAAGTCATAAATGTAAACACTCTTCATCAAACTTGCCTTGGACGGGTGGAATCCGCCTATGAGAAGTAGCTTCCGATTCACAGCCACGCACTGACACCATACTGGTATTCCAGTATTGTGGGGATCATCAATTGGAGGTAGCCTTTCCCAGGTGCCCTTCACAGGGTCGTATACCGTTACTACAAAGAGGGGATTCATATCTCTGTGATTCCTGATATCTTTTTGAATCAAGCAAATAAGCTGCTCGCTCGTCCCACATTTCTTCCTGTCAGCATAGAACGTAGGGCTACTGACCATAGCCTCCCAGCTATTGCACACAGCTTTCAGCGTATCGTGTGATGTGTAAGGCATCCTTAGCAAACACTGCCGAACGACATCCATCGGAATAGCGTCCATTAGGGCACTTTAAACACACCAATTTCCTGATCGATCGAGTTTACCCAGAGCTTTACCACACATAAAGAAATAAACAAGAAAGTGAACCATGGTACCTCCGAATATAAAAGTGACGGTTATATAAAGGGTCGATGTCTATATTTCTTCAAACCCACAGGAAACGGAGTTCGTTATATCGATATTTATTGGTAATATGAAAATATATAATTTTTTAATTCACAATATAAGGAAGCATTTAAGATAAGTTTGACCAATCAACTCTTTGACAGGGCAATGCTCTATGCAAAATCGTTCATTACCTCCGCATGAACATGACCGGACTCCACCACATGAGCATGACTGGACTTTACTCACCAATATAAGGTGTTATATATATATATATCTTTCTTACATAAACATGTAAATGTAAATATTTAACTCATAATGTTTAACATTTAATATTTTTAATATAATGTCGGCTCTATTTAGAAATCAATCTAATTATTATTATACATAAACACAATATAAATTTAAAATATAAAGAGGTTTATGAACACCCAAAAAAAGGGTATAGTAAATAAATAAAAATATAAATAAGGTGGAGATATGGTAAATAAATAAAACCTCTTTTTATACTTACTCCAAAGGTATGGTAAATAAATAAAAACAAAAATAAACTAGAGAGATGGTAAATAAATAAAACCTCTTTGTGTATTTAGTTTATAAACCTCTTTCTATTTAGGAAGATTTAAAAAAGAGGTTTTATTTAGGTGAAGTCTTTGGCCCTAATACCATTTTAGTACCATGGACCAAATTATTATTAATACCATGCAAATAAACAGTATTAACCCTAATATTAATATTAATAAAAATAAAGATGGCACATAGTATTGACCCTTGCTATTGACAATCAATGGTATTGTTCCATGATATTCGCCTCATGTAGCCTATTTAAAAGGGGGAATTAAACCAACATAGAAACATCTTTTGTCTCGTTCTACTAAAAGCACAGAGAGGGATCAAATATAGTGAGTATAGAGTGAAAAGATATTTGATCCCTCTTGGCCCTTGGTAGATCCAAAGTAAGATGTATCTATGGTGGTTAATAAAATTACCAATAACTTTTTACACTAAAAGAATTTACAATATACGTATTATCCACTTTGCCATGGATATTATTAACATGTGGATAGGCTTTGTTACAATAACATGGCTTATCAATACAACATGCCAAAAAACCATCTCTCATTTCACACTCAAAATATTTCATAGATATTTTCTTTGAATTTAATTTTATAACATTTTTTATTATATTTAAAAGAAAAAATATTATAATTAGCTTTGAGATATATCTACACATCTATCACATCAAAATATATAAGATTAAATGGTACCCGTAAATTAAGATCCATTTCACCATATAAATTAAAATAATAAATTGGTAACCATATTTAAATTTCATTAATAATCACAAAAAAACTTAGTACTTGCAGCATAATAAGATTTTTAATTATGGATATTCACGACTAGCTTATCATGAATATTATTAACCATACCATACCATGAGCCAATACTATTGCTCATCAATACCACTTGCCCAAAAACCATACCATACCATGAGCCATTACTATTGCTCATCAATACCACTTGCCCAAAAACGGTCCCTCATTTCACAATCAAAATATTTTATAAATATATTTTTTTCTAATTTAATTTTATTACATTTTTTTCCCCAGAGGCACTAAGATTTTTTTCCCAAGAAGAAACTCTCAATTTCTTGTAAGGTCCACTTATATTATGTTATCTATCATTTTGACTAGGTCAAATTACATATAAAAAAAAAATATTAATTAAAACATTTTGTCTCACTGAAATTATATAAAAGTAAAAATTAAACTAAAAAATAAACTTAATATTTAAACAACCCATATCCATCTTAATTCTCAATGTATCAAGCTTTTCAAAGGGATCATATTTCTTGAGGTGCAAACCTTTCTTTGAATGTTGGGTTGAGAAAAAATGTTTTCACCTTGAAAAATTTGATCCCTCTAGGCACTTATAGATCTAGACTTAGGATGGATCTTGGATCTATCAAGATTTGAGAGGGATCAAATTTCTCAAGGTGCAAACCTTTCTTCAAATGTTGAGATGAGAAAAGAAGTTTTCACCTTGAGAGATTTGATCCCTCTAGGCACACATAGATCTAGACTTAAGATGGATCTAGGCTAACTTTATCACAACACATTCTCTATTATATCCTCAACTCATTATAAGTGTTTTATATTTAGATTTTTAAATTTTAGGTTGTGTGTTTTATTTATTATTATTAATTACAATGTGAAGATGATAAAATATTAATGATATAAAAGATCAATTTATTTTTTTCTAACAATAATAATAAAAAAGGGACTAGTCTTTAAGTGCGACTTTTTGGAGTTTACTAGCCATTTTTGGCCCAAATCTCGCAAAACAATTTGTGGCTAAATCTTGATTTATGTGGTTTGAATTTGTTTGTTTACTACATATATGGATTCAACACCCTCAAAGAACTAGTATTATACATTGTATATGCAATTAATATTTTTCCTCTTCTCAATGCATACTAATATATGAAACAATTATCTTTGTCATCAAGTGAGAGGAGTGGTTATGCCAATCAATGGCCACTTCATTTGGCCTGGCATCATAGGAGGTGATAATACAAGAATAAAAGTGAAAGAATTGAAATAACAATAATAAAGCTACATGAAGTAAAATAAAATAAAGCTATGGGAATGGAAAGGCAAGAACAAAAAGTTGTAGGAATTTAAAATATACTTGTTGTAGTCAAAGGACTACCCTATGTTGCAAGGAAATCAATAGTACTCTATTGTTGCACAAAACTAAATTGAATGATGGAATAAAAGACTAATAAGATAAGTTGTGATCATGTAGGAAATTATGTACCTGTGGCAACCTTTTCTTCAATTCTCCTACAGTGACTTAAAGATGCTAAATTGACTTGTAAAACACACCCCCAACCCCAGAACCCAACTAGATAACCCAACCAGAGTTAGAGGAGGTGTTTCTTACGCTCACCCAACTATCAAGGTATGATTATGGGAATCGGGTCTAAAATTTTAACTTTTTCCAACTTTCTCAAAACTTCAAATAGGAAACATCATTGCATTCACCTCGTTGAGATGATCCCAACAATATAAATTTCATCCCAATCACTTACAGACATTTTTAATGTAATGTCGGTCTTATTTAGAAATCAATCTAATTATTATCATATATAAACACAATATAAATTTACAATATAAAGAGGTTTATGAACACCCAAAAAATGGGTATCGTCAATAAATAAAAATATAAATAAGGTGGAGGTATGGTAAATAAATAAAACCTCTTTTTACACTTACTCCAAAGGTATGGTAAATAAATAAAAACAAAAATAAACTAGAGAGATGGTAAATAAATAAAACCTCTTTGTGTATTTAGTCTATAAACCTCTTTCTATTTAGGAAGATTCAAAAAAGAGGTTTTATTTAGGTGAAGCCTTTGGGCCTAATACCATTTTAATACCATGGACCAAATTATTATTAATACCATGCAAATAAACATTATTAACCCTAATATTAATATTAATAAAAATAAAGATGGCACATAGTATTGACCCTTGCTATTGACAATCAATGGTATTGTTCCATGATATTCGCCTCATGTAGCCTATTTAAAAGGGGAATTAAACCAACATAGAAACATCTTTTGTCTCGTTCTACTAAAAGCACAGAGAGGGATCAAATATAGTGAGTATAGATTGAAAAGATATTTGATCCCTCTCGGCCCTTGGTAGATCCAAAGTAAGATGTATCTATGGTGGTTAATAAAATTACCAATAACTTTTTACACTAAAAAAATTCACAATATACGTATTATTGGAGGAATGAGTAGAATACAATTAATACTATTAATGAGATCCACCAAAAGAATATTAGACTTTTATCTATTGATTTTCTATAACCCTCACGTCTATGAAGGTTTCCTAGTTGTTTTTACAAGGTCCTTTTATTGTTGTTATGAAATTGTTCTAGTTGGTCCTCCCTACGGGATAAGCTTCTATTTTCATTATTTAATAAAGGGGGTACCTTTCCAAGTTCACAAGAAACTACATGTAGTATTAAACATTATTTAAAAACTGGGAAAGGACTTATCATATTTCTCAGCATATCCTCTGCTAAAATATTCATTAAATGTTTCTCTCGGTCTGTTTTTGCTTTGAATATTTTTTTCCTTGACGAGAAAAGGAACTCTATGTGTGGCTATTCAAATTACTTCTCTTAGTAATTCATGTTTGTGGCCAAAACTACATATTTTCTTCTCCTTTTGAAGCATCTTTTCCTTCTTCTTTGGACAATTAGAAGCATAATTTCTTGCTTCACCACAATAAAAAGAAACTTGAGGGGTTGCTTACTTTTGGCTTTATCATCACTGATAACATGTTTGTATTCATGTTGTTGTGCTACTGTAACACTCATTGGCCCTTTTACTATTACAAAACTAATAGGTTTTTTACCTTTATATGCTACTACATAATCACTTTCACAATCTGGACTTGTCTTAGCCTTAGCTAGGCTACTTTGAATCCCCTCTAGAGCATTAGAGATATGATATGTGGACAGATAATATTTTAATACAACAATATCTACCAGTGGCTTCTAAATTGAGGCTTTAGGATTCTTAATTTCCTCATAAGATGGTATGAGTTTCCTTTTAAAATGTTTATTTTCATCCATATCTTCTAATTCAATAAAGGGGCTACTAGATTTAGAACTAGTTCCTATTTCACTCACAATTTTTTCAATAGCTTGTTTCATTATTGAGTCTAGGGATTCTCATGTAGATACAATAGGTATATTTCCTTCCTTTCCACTAGAGGTGCACCCATTATCTTGTAGAGAAGTTTATGGATCTATTATTGCTACCAAAGTAGATCATGTTTTACTACTACTAGATGAACATATCTCTCTTTCATAAGAAACTTCACTTGAGAAACTAGAAGATATATGGCCTATTGTTATACAATAAAAACACAATAACAACTTACTTCTAGATTCCATCTCTTTGGTATTCTCTAAGTGCTAACAAGCAAGGTGTCCAATTAATATAGGGGAGTCATTTTCATGTAATTCATGGTCTTTGTGTGTCCCATTGTTTATAGAGGGCTCCTTGATATCACCAACAACTTGATTCTATTTACAAGCCTTGTTATCATCTTGTGGAGATGATTTTTTTAAAGTATAGAATACTCCATGATGTTAGGTCAGACCTTACTTAGTTTTAATTCCACATTTATTACTCTAATTCCAAAATGGGAACATTTTCTCCTTTGAATAGTTCAAACCCATATCCTTATGTAATTCAGTTTAAAATCATCTTCAACATCATTTCTCATAGGCTAAAAGACATTCTCTGTGATAATATTTGCCTAATGAATATGGATTCATAAGAGAGAGAGACAAACCCGTGAAGAAATTGGCATCTCCAAAGAAAGCCTTCATTCAATCCATACAAATCATTAAAAAATAATAGTTGATGCCCCATACAAATGGATCAATAATTTGGAAAGACATTATTAAGCCTTTCTTCTCATCTGTAGATGGTTAACTTATAATATTAAACATAAATATCATCTTTTCATTAAAAGGGACACTTGGGTTGAGTTCCATAATCCATGTTTACCCCCTCCAATGAGACATGACTATATCTTAAGCACAAATTAACAAAGCAAAAACTACTTTAAAAAAACATCATAGAGAACATTTCCTTATCCTTAGACTAGTCCATGCCTAATATAGACTCGAACACCACACAACATGATTAAAAAATATTGATGACACAGCATTTCACATCAAAGTCTTAAGCCAGGCTCCGTGCACCTAAAAATTAGATTCAAATCTCCACGGTCGCTGCAGATATGGTCATGCCTGCAAAGACCTTCCCACCATCAGTGTTAACTTTCGTGAACTCCCTGGTTGACGGATTAAACAGATAAGAGATGTGCTTTCCTAGGGCATCTAAACCGCTGACAAAAATCTGGTCACGCCACTGTGTAGCACACGTAAGGAAGAGAATATCGCGGGGATTCGGAAAGTAAGCTACCACACTCCAAACATCCCTCTCAACATCATACCTCTCCACCCCTTGTTCAGTGAACACGTACAGCCCCCCGCAAGAAGAAGAAGAAACCACACAGATTCTCCTTATTTCTCCCCTAAAGTTCCACCAATGCTCCGTCATTCTCCACGTTCCCTCACTCGGATCGAAAACTTCTCCACTTTGGCCTTCGTCTAACACCATGAATTTACCATCCATGAAAACACCGCTGCATCCCTGGCCATGCGGTTCGATCATCGGGGGCAAAATTTCCCACTTGTCTTTCTCCACGTCATATGCTTCTGCAGCTGCAAGGGTGGTGTCACGCTCGCCGAAACCGCCAGCGACGTAGACGAGTCCGGTGGAAGAAGACACAGAGCACGCAAAGAATGATCGTGGTGTAGGCATGTCTGCTCCGCGGCTCCATCTGGCAGACTCAAAGTCATAAATGTAAACACTGTTCATCAAAGTTGCCCTGGACGGGTGCATTCCGCCAATGAGAAGTAGCTTCCGATTCACAGCCACGCACTGACACCATACTGGTATTCTAGTATTGTCGGGATCATCAATTGGAGGTAGCCTTTCGAAGGTGCCCTTCACAGGATCGTATACTGTCACTACAAAGAGGGGATACATATATCTGTGATTTCTGTCTTTTTGAATCCAGCAAATAAGTTGCTCGCTCGTCCCACATTTCTTCCGGTCAGCATAGAACGTAGGGCTACTGAGTATAGCCTCCCAGCTTTTGCACACAGCTTTCAGGGTATCGATTGATGTGTAAGGCATTCTTACAAAACACTGCCGAAGGACATCCCTGGGAATCACGTCCATTAGGGCACTTCAAACACACCAATTTCCTGATCGATCGAGTTTACCCAGAGCTTTATCGCACATAAAGAAATAAATATGAAAGTGAACGATGGTACCTCCGAATATAAAAGTGACGGTTATATAAAGGGTCGATGTCTATATTTCTTCAAACCCACAGGAAACGGAGTTCGTTATATCGATATTTATTCGTAATATGAAAATATATAATTTTTTAATTCCTAATATAAGGAGGCATTTAAGATAAGTTTGACCAATCAACTCTTTGACAGGGCAATGCTCTATGCAAAATCGTTCATTACCTCCGCATGAACATGACCGGACTCCACCACATGAGCATGACTGGACTTTACTCACCAATATAAGGTGTTATATATATATATATCTTTCTTACATAAACATGTAAATGTAAATATTTAACTCATAATGTTTAACATTTAATATTTTTAATATAATGTCGGCTCTATTTAGAAATCAATCTAATTATTATTATACATAAACACAATATAAATTTAAAATATAAAGAGGTTTATGAACACCCAAAAAAAGGGTATAGTAAATAAATAAAAATATAAATAAGGTGGAGATATGGTAAATAAATAAAACCTCTTTTTATACTTACTCCAAAGGTATGGTAAATAAATAAAAACAAAAATAAACTAGAGAGATGGTAAATAAATAAAACCTCTTTGTGTATTTAGTTTATAAACCTCTTTCTATTTAGGAAGATTTAAAAAAGAGGTTTTATTTAGGTGAAGTCTTTGGCCCTAATACCATTTTAGTACCATGGACCAAATTATTATTAATACCATGCAAATAAACAGTATTAACCCTAATATTAATATTAATAAAAATAAAGATGGCACATAGTATTGACCCTTGCTATTGACAATCAATGGTATTGTTCCATGATATTCGCCTCATGTAGCCTATTTAAAAGGGGGAATTAAACCAACATAGAAACATCTTTTGTCTCGTTCTACTAAAAGCACAGAGAGGGATCAAATATAGTGAGTATAGAGTGAAAAGATATTTGATCCCTCTTGGCCCTTGGTAGATCCAAAGTAAGATGTATCTATGGTGGTTAATAAAATTACCAATAACTTTTTACACTAAAAGAATTTACAATATACGTATTATCCACTTTGCCATGGATATTATTAACATGTGGATAGGCTTTGTTACAATAACATGGCTTATCAATACAACATGCCAAAAAACCATCTCTCATTTCACACTCAAAATATTTCATAGATATTTTCTTTGAATTTAATTTTATAACATTTTTTATTATATTTAAAAGAAAAAATATTATAATTAGTTTTGAGATATATCTACACATCTATCACATCAAAATATATAAGATTAAATGGTACCCGTAAATTAAGATCCATTTCACCATATAAATTAAAATAATAAATTGGTAACCATATTTAAATTTCATTAATAATCACAAAAAATCTTAGTACTTGCAGCATAATAAGATTTTTAATTATGGATATTCACGACTAGCTTATCATGAATATTATTAACCATACCATACCATGAGCCAATACTATTGCTCATCAATACCACTTGCCCAAAAACCATACCATACCATGAGCCATTACTATTGCTCATCAATACCACTTGCCCAAAAACGGTCCCTCATTTCACAATCAAAATATTTTATAAATATATTTTTTTCTAATTTAATTTTATTACATTTTTTTCCCCAGAGGCACTAAGATTTTTTTCCCAAGAAGAAACTCTCAATTTGTTGTAAGGTCCACTTATATTATGTTATCTAAACGTTTTGACTAGGTCAAATTACATATAAAAAAAATATTAATTAAAACATTTTGTCTCAGTGAAATTATATAAAAGCAAAAAATAAACTAAAAAATAAACTTAATATTTAAACAACCCATATCCATCTTAATTCTCAATGTATCAAGCTTTTCAAAGGGATCATATTTCTTGAGGTGCAAACCTTTCTTCAAATATTGGGTTGAGAAAAAATGTTTTCACCTTGAAAAAATTGATCCCTCTATGCACTTATAGATCTAGACTTAAGATGGATCTTGGATCTATCAATATTTGAGAGGGATCAAATTTCTCAAGGTGCAAACCTTTCTTCAAATGTTGAGATGAGAAAAGAAGTTTTCACCTTGAGAGATTTGATCCCTCTAGGCACACATAGATCTAGACTTAAGATGGATCTAGGCTAACTTTATCACAACACATTCTCTATTATATCCTCAACTCATTATAAGTGTTTTATATTTAGATTTTTAAATTTTAGGTTGTGTGTTTTATTTATTATTATTAATTACAATGTGAAGATGATAAAATATTAATGATATAAAAGATCAATTTATTTTTTTCTAACAATAATAATAAAAAAGGGACTAGTCTTTAAGTGCGACTTTTTGGAGTTTACCAGCCATTTTTTGCCCAAATCTCACAAAACAATTTGTGGCTAAATCTTTATTTATGTGGTTTGAATTTGTTTGTTTACTACATATATGGATTCAACACCCTCAAAGAACTAGTATTATACATTGTATATGCAATTAATATTTTTCCTCTTCTCAATGCATACTAATATATGAAACAATTATCTTTGTCATCAAGTGAGAGGAGTGGTTATGCCAATCAATGGCCACTTCATTTGGCCTGGCATCATAGGAGGTGATAATACAAGAATAAAAGTGAAAGAATTGAAATAACAATAATAAAGCTACATGAAGTAAAATAAAATAAAGCTATGGGAATGGAAAGGCAAGAACAAAAAGTTGTAGGAATTTAAAATATACTTGTTGTAGTCAAAGGACTACCCTATGTTGCAAGGAAATCAATAGTACTCTATTGTTGCACAAAACTAAATTGAATGATGGAATAAAAGACTAATAAGATAAGTTGTGATCATGTAGGAAATTATGTACCTGTGGCAACCTTTTCTTCAATTCTCCTACAGTGACTTAAAGATGCTAAATTGACTTGTAAAACACACCCCCAACCCCAGAACCCAACTAGATAACCCAACCAGAGTTAGAGGAGGTGTTTCTTACGCTCACCCAACTATCAAGGTATGATTATGGGAATCGGGTCTAAAATTTTAACTTTTTCCAACTTTCTCAAAACTTCAAATAGGAAACATCATTGCATTCACCTCGTTGAGATGATTCCAACAATATAAATTTCATCCCAATCACTTACAGACATTTTTAATGTAATGTCGGTCTTATTTAGAAATCAATCTAATTATTATCATATATAAACACAATATAAATTTACAATATAAAGAGGTTTATGAACACCCAAAAAATGGGTATCGTCAATAAATAAAAATATAAATAAGGTGGAGGTATGGTAAATAAATAAAACCTCTTTTTACACTTACTCCAAAGGTATGGTAAATAAATAAAAACAAAAATAAACTAGAGAGATGGTAAATAAATAAAACCTCTTTGTGTATTTAGTCTATAAACCTCTTTCTATTTAGGAAGATTCAAAAAAGAGGTTTTATTTAGGTGAAGCCTTTGGGCCTAATACCATTTTAATACCATGGACCAAATTATTATTAATACCATGCAAATAAACATTATTAACCCTAATATTAATATTAATAAAAATAAAGATGGCACATAGTATTGACCCTTGCTATTGACAATCAATGGTATTGTTCCATGATATTCGCCTCATGTAGCCTATTTAAAAGGGGGAATTAAACCAACATAGAAACATCTTTTGTCTCGTTCTACTAAAAGCACAGAGAGGGATCAAATATAGTGAGTATAGATTGAAAAGATATTTGATCCCTCTCGGCCCTTGGTAGATCCAAAGTAAGATGTATCTATGGTGGTTAATAAAATTACCAATAACTTTTTACACTAAAAAAATTCACAATATACGTATTATCCACTTTTCCATGGATATTATTAACATGTGGATAGGCTTTGTTACAGTAACATGGCTTATCAATACAACATGCCAAAAAACCATCTCTCATTTCACACTCAAAATATTTCATAGATATTTTCTTTGAATTTAATTTTATAACATTTTCTTTGAGGCGCAAACCTTTCTTTGAATGTTGGGTTGAGAAAAAATGTTTTCACCTTGAAAAATTTGATCCCTCTAGGCACTTATAGATCTAGACTTAGGATGGATCTTGGATCTATCAAGATTTGAGAGGGATCATATTTCTCAAGGTGCAAACCTTTCTTCAAATGTTGAGATGAGAAAAGAAGTTTTCACCTTGAGAGATTTTATCCCTCTAGGCACACATAGATCTAGACTTAAGATGGATCTAGGCTAGCTTTATCACAACACATTCTCTATTATATCCTCAACTCATTATAAGTGTTTTATATTTAGATTTTTAAATTTTAGGTTGTGTGTTTTATTTATTATTATTAATTACAATGTGAAGATGATAAAATATTAGTGATATAAAAGATCAATTTATTTTTTTCTAACAATAATAATAAAAAAGGGACTAGTCTTTAAGTGCGACTTTTTGGAGTTTACTAGCCATTTTTGGCCCAAATCTCGCAAAACAATTTGTGGCTAAATCTTGATTTATGTGGTTTGAATTTGTTTGTTTACTACATATATGGATTCAACACCCTCAAAGGACTAGTATTATACATTGTATATGCAATTAATATTTTTCCTCTTCTCAATGCATACTAATATATGAAACAATTATCTTTGTCATCAAGTGAGAGGAGTGGTTATGCCAATCAATGGCCACTTCATTTGGCCTGGCATCATAGGAGGTGATAATACAAGAATAAAAGTGAAAGAATTGAAATAACAATAATAAAGCTACATGAAGTAAAATAAAATAAAGCTATGGGAATGGAAAGGCAAGAACAAAAAGTTGTAGGAATTTAAAATATACTTGTTGTAGTCAAAGGACTACCCTATGTTGCAAGGAAATCAATAGTACTCTATTGTTGCACAAAACTAAATTGAATGATGGAATAAAAGACTAATAAGATAAGTTGTGATCATGTAGGAAATTATGTACCTGTGGCAACCTTTTCTTCAATTCTCCTACAGTGACTTAAAGATGCTAAATTGACTTGTAACACACACCCCCAACCCCAGAACCCAACTAGATAACCCAACCAGAGTTAGCGGAGCTGTTTCTTACGCTCACCCAACTATCAAGGTATGATTATGGGAATCGGGTCTAAAATTTTAACTTTTTCCAACTTTCTCAAAACTTCAAATAGGAAACATCATTGCATTCACCTTGTTGAGATGATTCCACCAATATAAATTTGATCCCAATCACTTACAGATCAAAAGTTATAGTCCTTTAAAGATAGGTCATTCTAACCCTTGCCACATCATGTGACCTCCATGTGGCAGCCACGCAGTGGTCCACATCAAAGATAACATGTTCACACCCCATTGTAGTGAGACCCACATGGCACTTGATACACCTGCACTGCCATTGTGGACAGATCTTCATTGGAGTCACAAATCAAAATAAATCCATGGTTGCGCCACTTCCACAATGCAACATGTATTTCTTTTTCAACATAGTACCCAACCCTCGACCCCCTACCTAAGGTCGACCTCACCTTTCCCTAAGAAATGTAAAAATTTGATTTGGTATCATCTTGACCCCTAACCTGACCGACCACCCAACCCCCCTGATTTGTTACTAGAGGGCCATAGAATACTGGCTCAGGGCGAAGCTTGCCGAAGGTTCGGTCATTTTGGCCAATCTCATCACCTTTGACCTCACCAACCTGCTAGAAAAAAAATCAACTTTACCTTCATTTTTTTTCCTTTCTCCACCACTTTGACATTTCTACAATTCTTCTAACTTTTCAAGATTTTGAAGCATTGCTCCTAACATCTAATGACCAATAAATACATAAATTTTTGATGAATATACTTGGGAAATAATTAGTCATATGTATAACACCAAATCAATAACACCTTCAAGTGCATTTCTTTCCAAAAGTACAAATAGTTGAGATAGCTCATTAACAAAGTAGAAAAACTTACTCTCCCTGGCTCAATATCCTTACTAGTAGTTCATTCTGATGATCTCATATTCCCTTAATTCTTCACTAGGCACCATCCTTGCAAAAAGAATTAAGGCCATTTTAAGACAACTATGGTCATCTACCTGAAAGTCACAATATCTAAATTCTGATGATTGGTTTGTCTGATATGATCTCCACAAGATTTAGGGTCTTCTCCTCCGCTCTAAATTCTCCAATAGACTACTATGCAAAATAATTGGATTTGAGGGCACAAAGCCCTTTTGTAGGAAAAACCCTAGTTTCTCCATCGCCCATTGCGACCAAACTATAGCTTAGTTTGACAAATGATTAGCACCATTGGGAAGCTCTCTCTGAGTTTATAATGTATCCCTTTATTTTTTTTAATTTCATATGTCACCAAGAAGCCATTTTTTCCATGAGGTTTCATTTTTCCGTCGATTGAAAACAAATTTCTTCATATGAGCCATCTGTAGTTTGGTATCACTTTACCTTTGCAATTGTTCACTCATGTATTTATTTTCTTCATGAGTAACCATTACTTACTCATGTTTTTATGGTCCCCTCTTAGCCTCCCCCATGTGGAAACATCATCGAGTCACCCTTGTTCATAGCATCCGAGACAAGTCACCTATGCATTCATGGAGTTTGTTCCAAGTCCCATTGAGTCCAGTTATAGTGTTCCATCCATATTTGCATCACATTCATCCCATTTTTCACATTTTTGCCTCTAGTTATATTTATCTATCCTTGAAAAGCCTCTGTGTGACTAATAAACCATCCCATTTAGAATCAACTCAGTAACTTCTAGGTCAACCATGCATATTATGCTCTAACAATGGAATTCATCAGTGTGCCTCTTATATTGTCTCCTTCCATAACCATCCTTGGTGTTAGTCCACCAGTCACTTTACTATGATCCCTTGGGCCTTTGTTGAGGATTCATCATTGCCTAAACTCTAGCGGGCCCTCTTATGTTAACTTCAACACATTTATTCTATAAGTGTGGTCTAAAGGGTAGTGTACCTTAGTTCCATCTCTCATCATTGTTCGGTACCTTAGATCAAGCAAAGGGAATCATCATTTCCCTTTGACTTGGTTGTTTCTCACGTGATCGACTCTAGCTCATTATTGCATGATTCAAAATCATACACTTGATGGTCTCGTGATCCAACAAATTGTACCAATGATTCTTGGGAGTGTGTGAGATTTAATAGACCTCATGAGGGGGTGGTCCTTTAGGAAGCCCCCCACATGCCTGGATGTCCACCGCTTATGATCCTGCCTCAGATGTAGTTCCACAGATTTGATGGGATTGGTTTTAGCCACTTACAATGCCCACTGCATGCATGTCTCCTTTAGATGATCCATTCATATCTTTAGATCCATTTACTTTTCAGTAGAGCTTCTTTTGTTGTGATTTTCCCTCACCATGTAAGCTTGAGGGGAATTCTATCTCATGTAATCAGATGTTATTGTATTGAGTCTTACCCTCTATTTTTCCATGCACATTATGTATATGGGATTCATTACATTATCTTCTGGCCCATTGATTCCAACATATCATGTACTTTGTTGCTCATACCGACATCTTTGGCGGCACCATAATCCTTTTAACTCAGTTATCTCGGCAAGTATGGGTATGCCCCCCTTGCCTCATTGGAGATCATGTACTCCAAAATAGAAGGATACATATATCATATTAGTAGGTCTCACCCCCTCCATTCCTTCCATCTTCCTTGAATTGTTTCAATTCTCTCTCTCTCTCTCTCTCTCTCTCTCTCTCCCACCCCCCAATTCCCGTTTGGCGTCTCATGGAAGTGTAACCTATAACATATTTTCCTCATATGATTTTCTCATAACACTCATATGTTGGGGGGAAATACGTTATCACCTAGTCATTTCTCACTAGATGGATTGAAATACACCATGTAGGATTGATTTTACCATAGTAAAATCATTTTCACCCTTAGAAATAATTTGGTAAACCATTTTTATTAAACTATTTATGATTAAAATTACAAAACCCCATGAGAATAATTGAATAAATCTTTATTTATTTAATGTTCTCTAGGAATAATTATTAAATAATAATTTTAATAATTATTCCTTGTCACATTTGACTAAATTACCTAGGAATAATTAAATAAATCACTATTAATTTATTATTATTTAACTATATTTTTAGAATAATTGTTAAATCGCTATTTAATAATTATTTCAATTTCACACCTTTCTTATTCCTTGCAAAGTAATTAATAAATCATTTTATTTTTTAATTATTTTTAAATAAAGATATTTGACCATTTTGAATATATTTTCCCGCTCCAAAAAATATAATAAAGTATTGCTAATGGTTAGATCTTTATTTTGGCAATAATATTTTATTATTTCCCATTTTCAAGGTCAACCCAATAATCTTTTATTAATAAGAGAGTTTTACATTCATTTTTCACCATGATCACATCATCGTCACCATTATCGTCTTCTAGCATTCAAGCTCCCACTTGAGTTCCAATCTTTGTTTTGCGTTTTTCACACATTGAGAGAGAGAATTGAACATTGAAGTAGAAGGACATCAAAGGACCCATCCCATGGAGGGGGGTTCACAAACCCTTGTTGTAGAACTCCTTCACCACATGTTATTAATAAAAGGTTATTCATTTTAAAAGTTATTTCTATATTGGGTTATTACATCGTATATTTCTTGTTGTTTTCTGTTTTGGATCGCATACAATATTTTTGTCGCATGTTTTTCTCATTTTATTATGCTAGATATGAAGCGTAAACAACCAGATATTGTTTTTATGGTCACTTCTCATCAATGACTTAAGTGAAGCATTTTTCGGACATCTTCCTGAAATCATTACACTAACAACATGTGACCCATTAAAATATCACTAAGGTTTCTCACCTTCCAGATACTAAGATTATGTGTCATATGAGGAACTCCACCTAATGACTTGCTCTTTGTTCATTGGTCTATGTGGATTGGGCTAGCCACCTATACTTTCTGCCTCATCCCAACATATCTCCCCATATATTTAAGGGTCACATGTTTTTCCTTCCTTGCTTACCTACCTCCCATGCTATATTACACATTTTCACAGATGCCATGTCTCAACTACTTGTTTCCCACTTGGCCACCCAAAACTGCCAAATCTGCATGCCATGCGTCACATCCCCATCAATGTCACATGTCCCACTGGTGTCATATTGACATCATCATGTCACTATGTCTCCATGTCACCTTTATGAGCCAACCAAAATGAGTCATTTGTCTTGAAATGGTTGGTCCATGTTGTCATGGGTATGGACAAAGAGGGGTCCTAGACTTAAGCTTTTTTGTAAATTTTCTTTGAAAGATTTAAAGGACCGAGACAAGAATTTTGTATTTAGTTGTCAAAAATATTTCTAATTTCCTGCAAGCCATCTCCTTGAATGTTTATTAGAGTAATCCCTTTGAAAATTTCAACGACAAACCTCTATGGTGATGTGTATGTGGGGTCCTCACAGAACCACCACTTGCCACACAACCACCTAGATTCCATGTCCTCTGAGCGCCCTATATTCATGATGTTTTAGGACTTGTGCTCCATTTGGAATTTGCAGGAAATGAATATTCAAGGTGATGTGGCTGTGGGGGCCTCCAAAACATGATACTCCACCAATCAAAGCTCACTCTAAATTCCACCATGCTCAGCCATATCCTCCCAATCTCTTTGTCATCCCTGGATTTTTGCGCATGAGATCCCTTCCAAGGAAAACAAAAATTGGGTTGCATGTCATGGGAGGGTACCTTGACTGACTTGTAACTAACATGGAAAATGGTTGGGTGATTTTTTGAGCATGCAAACCTTCTTGAGATTCGATTCACTCAACTTTTGCATTGATGTGGCTACCACCTTCTCTCTAGAGACCACTAGATTTTCTACTCCACTTTCAGGAACCACAAAACTATTGCACCCATCAATGACAGTGCTACCTTGCAGCTTATATAGAGTTCTAATTTTAACTCCCCACATCAATATAACCAGTGCCCCCGAAACCATCTTGCGGGTATCATTCTCAAACTCTTTTTTTACACCTACATCATCCAACTTTCTTACAGAAATCAGATTTCTAGCTAATGCAGGAATATGCAGAACAACTGAAAGTGTTATAACCCTTACACCTCGCAACTTCATCTTTACTTTTCCACGACCAATGATTTTAGCCTTCCTATCATCCCCCAAGAAGGCATCACCACCATCATATTTCTCACACTCGCAAAACTACTCTCTATGGGGAGTGAAGTGGAAGGACGCACTTGAGTCAATCAACTATGCCTCATGATCTACGTGTGTACTTGAAGAAGCCAAGTACACATCCCCACCTTCATCGAAGGTGGTTTTCACCTCTGCAGAAGGACCATCATCAGATCCCTTTCCTTTATCAGGAGCTTTAGGTTTACAGTCCCTTTTGTAGTGCCCTTCCTTTCTGCATTTCCAGCACGCCACCTTTACAGGATTTTCTGGAGATTTAGATCTCCCTCTAGATTTAGATCTCCCACTCAATGACTTATTTTTTTTTCTGTTCTAGGATCGTCCTCGTACAGACAAGACATCACCATTCTGGCTCTCCATATTTTTTTGTCTCATCTCCTCTGTCAGCAAGGATGAAACTATTTCATCAAACTAAAAGGCATTTGTATTGCTACCTATTGTAATAACCAGAGTATCCCACGAATCTGGTAGAGAACACAACAAACTGATCCGCTTATCTTCATCTAAAAATTTATTATCAACAGATAATAACTGACTTAGCACAGTATTAAATGCGTTCAAATATTTTGTGATTGAGTCTCCATCTTTCATCCTCATGTTATACAGACTTTTCCGCAGGAACAGTTTATTCACCAGAGACTTAGATTGGTAAAAAGTCCCTAACTTGTCCCACAATGCCTTCATCGTAGCTTCGCCTGATACATTCAACAATACTGAATATGAGGCACAAAATCGTATTGTGCTCTTAGCCTTCCGATGCAACTTCTTACATTCTTCATCAGACACTCCCATTGGTTTAGTACCTGGATCTACCACGAACCACTGATCTTTATCCACCAACAGATCCTCCATCTTGAGTTTCCATAACTCAAAACTCTGACCATTAAATTTCTCAATCTCTATCTTTCCACTACTTGCCATATTTTTTCACCACCAGAATCAATCCCGTAGATCTCCCACTGAACAAGGTCTACCACAGGCCTGAGTGAAATCCCTCAGCAACAAAGGCATCCCCTTGAAGCCAAAACAAATCCAATACCAAAGGTAGGTTTTAACCCCGTACAAAAAATTACCTGCATACGAATTCTAAAACACAGAAAATAAACAATGCGAGAGCATAACACACAAAACATATATACACAAATATTTCCCTTGGATCCCAAAACCGGGACTACCATCTTGATCTTTCATTATATCCTTTTCAATGTTACAATACATATTTGTACATGCTGAACCATCCAATACCATGGACCAAAAACCATCACGTCCAAAACCATGGATCAAAAACCATTGCGCCCAAAACCATGTGCGAAAATCATGCACAAAAACATAGATAGGTCCGCCCAACCTAACATAGGGTCGAAAAACAAAATTTTCGAGGGTGCTACCCCAGAACCCATAGAGGGGGGCTACCTACACCCCTCTAATCCCCTATGAACCCCTCGCTATGCAATCAGTGCAACGAAGTGGGGGGCTCTGCCCCCCTCTAACCCCCTGGTTAACTATGTGGGCTTGTCATGGAAAGAATATAAAACAACCCAACATGACGGGGGTCTCCATGACATAGGAGAGACGCTGCAGGACATCACCACGAAGGCCCTCCAACAGTTCGCAGAGGAAAATCAGATGGTGTTGGGGGCCCTCCTGGCACAGATACATGAGTTGCAGGTGTGCACTCTTCTGGCTGGTACTCTATTGACCAGCCTCACAGTAGACACCGTAATTGAGGAAATTTTCCGTGCCCATATGCCTAGCACTATAGTGCTATGAGAGGGGACACTGGTTACAGAAAATGAGGCCGATAGGCCTATGGTCAGTGCACGAAAGGGAGTTTGGATAAACATGGTTGCGCTCCCTTAGGAGACGTTGTATGTTCTGCAGGATGGAGTAACTGTAGAACTGTGGGCTAGGGAGGGCCGCACTCTCTAAGTGGTGAGAGAGAAATGAATTAATATTGAACAACTAAGCCTGTAGTGCGATGAGGTTATGAAAAAGAATAGGAAGTTAGTGCAAGTGGTTGAAGAAGCCTGCCAAATGGTCCTTAAGTCGGCCATCCCAGCAGAGCAACAAGTAAAGGTGTGCATCCGGAGACTAGCAATAGTGGTGCACGAGGTGAAAGAAGAGATGACTAAGGCTGAACCTTCAGATAGTTGAGCTGCAACTGAAGGCGCAACCTTCAACTCTGCTAGAGGTGAAAGAGCAGTGCACCAATGCCTTTACAATAGGAATAGTGAAGATTAGCAGTGTAGTGAAGGAATGAACCAAACTATTTGAAGAGTCATTCAAGGTCCTCACCACTCTAATGGAGGAACTGAACATAAAATGCCTAGAAACAGAGGCGCATGAGCTATAGAAATAGTACAATGAAATAAAATGGATTACGCAGATGATGTCCCTTACACAAAGGTTCGCACAGATGCAGCAAGAAAAAGTGCTCAAGGAGTAGGTAGACACTGCGCAACATAAGGAAGTTTTCTTGAAGGCATTTGTACAACCATGAATCGATGAGGCATTCATTATTATAGCCTCAATCAAATCCAAGCTCGCATAGATGCAGGGAATGTAGGAAGATGTGCACGGAAACAGTTCGACTACAATAGTATTTTAACAACGCATCCAAGGAGTAACACATGTAGCTACTCAGTGCACTACTAATCTTGTAGCAATCCAAGCGATGTTGGGTGGTCTTCACGTGAAGATCTCCACACCGCCACAGTGACTCGAGGGTGTGTCATGATGTTTGTGTTGGGGGCTTGTTGGGCGCGGGATCCCCTAAGAAAAGTTTTGCGGCCTAAAGCCTAGATTTTGGCTAAAAATTGTAAATTCAATATAAAGACTCTTCATTTTGTGGGTGTGGAGCACAAAGTTGTAAATAAGTCATAGGGTTTCCCCCCTCAATTTTCTAATCCAACGTTAGCTTTAGAAATCTACCCATGGTTCGCGGGACATGGGATTGTATAAATTGAGTGAGTGATCTAAAAATGGGGCCTAAAGGTTTCTCTTCAAGCTTACAAGAACCTCTCCCACATACAAAGCTTAAATTTTCTCAAGATATTATGATTAATAAATTTCAGAATTAAAAAGTGCTTGAAATAGTTGTATGCTTGTGTTTTTTCTTAACTGACCAAATGCCTTCAGTTTATTTAATTAAACTGATATGCAACAACAAGAAATAACGCATAACAGAAATATAATATGGAGTTCATGCAAAACTCTTGGGCTACATCTCCTTGAGCTTTAGTCAACTTGACTAGGATCTCTAGGATTATGGCTAAAATATTTTTACAAGCTCCACGCTCAACTCCATTGTATTACATAGAAACAATGGGCTTAGAATGCCATCTTATACCTAGCTCTGAAGCTCTTCGGCTTTCTATCTCTGGCTCTCGCTCTGGATCTTAGCTCTGGCTCTTGGCTCTATCTCGTGGCTTTGCCTCTTAGCTCTTGCTCGTGGCTCTAGCTCTCACTCTGGCTCTAACTCTCTCTCTCAGCCTCTACATGCATCTGTAACTCACTTGGCCTCCAAGAAACTCTCTCAGCAACTTTCAACTCTTTGGTTCACTCATTCGACCTCCAAGAAACTTCAAAAAATCCCTTAGCTGCTCTCCACTACCACTCTGCTACACTACCCCTCAATCGTGCTCTTTGGCTTCTTTGAGGCATTATTTTGGCTCTGTGGCTTCCTGCCCATTTCTCTATGCGTAATCATTCCTCAATCTCTTCATCTAGCCCTCTGGCTTCTGGCTCTATGGCTCTGCATGTTACAAACACATTACTATTTATAAAATTCCTGCTTGCCACGTGGCACAATGATAAGGGGCTGTTACAAAGGAATCGATCCCTTTCTTCATGCAAAAACCCGAAAATGTAACAACATTCCAATACACATAGATTTACAGAAAATAAACTATCAGGCACAAAATTCAGACTTCAAACATCATGAAATCGCACCTATAAGCCCTTTGAGGTCCGCCTTTTATGGCTATCACAAGCCGACCATTGATCTGCATGATCTCTGATCCAATGACTAACAGTCCATTTCGGGTGGTTTATGTGCACAAAGATTACTTGCCCGAAAAGGTGGTTTTCTCTCTCTCACACCATGCCACGTGTCAGCCAGTGTATGGGTTCGGGCGGAGCCCATTCATTACAACTTACCGCCTGTGCACTGCCCAAAATCCTGCTTACCACGAAACTCAAAATTTATAGGGATACATTTATAAACCTTTTGGGTCCACCATTCTATTGTAAATCACTATTGCATGGCGTAATGGCCAAAACTCCATTTACATGGGAAATACATTGAAAATCCAAATTTCTGGATTTCAAATATTATACAATCAGGTCCATAATCCCTATCGGGTCTACGTCCTAATCGCTAATCGCAATCAAAACGGCCATGGGGTCTTCCCTTTGACCATGCCGATCGTTGATCTATCGATCTGCCGATTTCCGATATCGCACGTCGCGTATCACATCGGTGGGGGTCTATACCTTCTATTCCTTCGATCATCGATCACCCTGATTTCCGATCGCCAATATCGCTCATCGCATGTCGCCTTGTTTGGGGTCCCGATATTAGGTGAGTGCCTACCTTTGATGTGAAAAAGTCGGAAGTTGCAATCAGGGAAGTCCTTCCACATTTGCGTTAAGTCCTTCGGTTAACCCTTCTGATGAGATTTTCCTTAAGGAGCCTTTTAGGCCATATTTGGAAGAAATGTCTACCTTTTCAAAGGGCAAAGGAAATCTTCTTTTTGTGATAACTTCTTCATCCAAAGTCCATCTTAGCCCATTCAAGTTGCAGTAGATTCAGAATGAGAATATGTATGCAATGGGGCTATTTCCAAGAGCATCCTTAGACTTTCATTTTCATCTGTGAGGAACACTTTAAAATCAGAAGTTTGTCTTAGATCCATTTTCGATCACACCTTCCCACTAAAAGAACTTTTGGTCTCCAAAATATTGACATACTGATATGAACAGTAAATGAGAGTAACAACACCCTCTTCTTTCAACCTCTGTACAATTACCTTGCATAGTGCCTCTGAACCAAAGCCTTTGACCACTCTCCTTCCTGGATGTGTTGGTCCTCTTGGGGAAGAAAAATTTTCCTCCTTGACTTCATGCACAACTCCTGCTGAGATGGTCACAGAAGGTGGTTTGAACTTCTCTACCTTGATCATTGATTGAAGGTGTCTCAAACAAATCTAAAGTTCATCTACTCCATAAAATTTTCATTTGTACCTATTTGACAAGCTGTCAACAACAACTGTTAACAACAATGGAAATACAGACAACAACTGGATGACATAGACTCCTACTTCAACAAAAGAAATAGATTTTCACATCTTGTGAACACCTCCATGTCTTACATCTACATATAAATGATGGACTAGATACCAATCCCACAAAACATGCCTTTACAACAAATGACCCTTCAAGTCAAGCGTGTAGAAAAAAGACCTCTAGGACTCCTTTCAAAAGATGAAACACTTCATCATTATCTCCATCTTGGAGACCAAATCAACTTTTCTCAAGTCAATATTGCATGCATGCAAAAGAAACCAACCCTTCAAGTTAATCACACACACATGTTCAAAAACAAGGACAACATCAACATCCCCGTGTTCATGCATATCATTCTCATGCATGCATTTCTTCCTTCAACTTTCGCTTAAGCACACTATACTTTTGAAGCTGAAATGAAATATAATGTTGCAGCAACAAAGGGAGTATCCTACTCAAATTTTCTGTTCACCTTCTTGGTGAAATCCTGCAACTTGCATTCCGTTAACAAAGAAATGCAAATAGATGCAAAAAGACATGCAATCTTAATTGGATAACAACTCTAACCATTTCTTACCAATCCCTTTCAAAGGTCTTTCCTTTGTTTTCATATGAGCATCAACATGTGAATCATCCTAAAACACATCAATCATGGAACCTTTCTTTTTGTTCCTGCCATTTTCTCTTTCCACCTTCTTCAAGTTTCATGGAAGCATTGTTGGATTCAGAGTCCAACATTTTGCAACAAGATGTCCTTGCTTATGGCAGTAAGTGCATTGTATGTGCGTCCTCTTGACAACATGACTTGCCTTGTCTAGTGGACCTTTGGCGTCTTGCTTATTTTCCTTCAAACGTTTCCTGTATGTGGCCATTCTCTTCCAACATCTAGAAACGTTATGGTTATCCAAACCACAAAAGGAACACACAATTCCTTTCCCATACTTATATGGAAATTTATCATGCTTAACAAAATCAAAAGGAATATGGCTAGAGCCACATGTATACCTTTCTCTTTCACCTTTATTGCCTTCATGAGGAGGTGAATCAAATGAAGAAGTGGCTCCCTTGGGAACACCATCAATCTCTTCAAGGTTGTTAGAGTTTCCACAACTCTCTGATTCAAGTGTGTGCTTCTGAACACCTACATCCTACAAATGATGTTTCAGGCTATTGCATTCCTCCTAAATACAATCTTCACACTCTTCAGGTAGAAGACCTGCAATGCAACTCCTTCTTGGAGCTGTTTCAATGACCTTCATGACAGCTTTGGAACTTCCTCCATAAGACTGTCCATATCCAATACCCAAATACTTAGGCCTTTCCTTAACTATTAGTGCCTCAAAAATACCTTGTGTATGTTTACCCAAGCCTTTTCCTTCATAGCCCACCTTGGACATTAGCTTGGAACCTATGCGTCTGGTATATTTTTCAAAAGAACCAATATAATTATTCTTAGAGGAATTTGAAGACAAATAGGAACTATTTACCTCTTCTTCAAGCCAATACTTGACCAAGGCTTCTTTGGCAACAAAGAGTTGTGACTCCAACTCATGCATCCTTTCCAGGTTCATATTTTCAATATGAAGTTGCCTCTCCATTTCCTGCAATTTTTCAGAAAGCATCTTCTTCTCTTCCTCCACAGAATTCCACTTCTCTCTAAGTATGTTGCTCTTCCTCCCATCCTCGTACATTTATCTCACCTTTTCTATCATGGTGAACCAGTCTTGCTTCATGTCTTCATCAAAGAGTCTTTTGAAGAAGGAAGAATTTGAGGACTCACTTGTAGAAGTTGTCATTATGCCAATGAACAAAAGAACTTCAAACAAGATTAATAAAGAGCTTATTTAGCAACCTTTTGCAACAAATCTCTTGTGCTTCAAGGATTGCCTTGAGGTCCTTTGGAAAAAGGAGAATGCCTTCAACCCTTCTTCCTTCTTTTCCTTCCTAGACTGTGCTATCAATAGCTTTCTCTTCACCTCTGCGAACTCAAACAATAGTCAGTCTCCAACAAGCATCTATCAATCCTTAACTGCCCAAACACCTTTCAGACAAGCAATCTTTGCTCTGTTAATCAAGCATTTTTATCTGATACCACTTGCTCTAGTATAATCAGCTTTCATATCACCTTCCTGAAGGTGTGATTAATCAATCTCAAGCTCTAATACCACCTGATCTAAAAATGGGGAATAAAGGCTTCTTGTCAAGATTACAAGAATCTCTCCCACTTTCAAAGCTTAAATGTTCCCAAGATATTATGACTAACCAATTGTGTAATTAAAAAGTGCTTGAAATAAGTGTATGCTTATGTTTCTTATTAACTAACCGAATGCCTTTAGTTTATTTACTTAAACTCATATGCAGCAACAAGCAATAACACATAAAAACAATATAATATGGAGTTCACCCAAAACTCTTGGGCTACATCTCTTTGAGCTCTAGTCAACTCAAATAGGCTCTGTTGGATTATGGCTGAAATATTTTTACAAACTCCATGTTCAACTTCGTTGTATTACATAGAAACAATGGGCCTAGAATTCCATCTTATCCCTGGCTCTGAAGCTCTCCGGCTTTTTGGCTCTGGCTCTGGCTCTGGCTCTGGCTCTGGCTCATGGCTCATGGTTCTATCTCTAGCTTTGGCTCTCCTTCTCAACCTCTGCATGCCTTTGTAACTCACTTGACCTCCAAGTGACTCTCTTAGAAACTTTTAGCTCTCTGGTTCACTCGCTCGACCTCCAAGCGACTCCAAAAACTCCCTCAGGTGCTTTGTGCTATCACTCTGTCTGTGCTACCACTCAATCGTGCTCTATGGCTTCTTTGAAGCATTCTTCTAGCTCTACAGCTTCCAGTCCATTTCTCTAGGTGTAATCATTCCTTTGTCTCTTCATCTGGCCCTCTGGCTTCTGGCTCTGTGCATTACAAATGCATCATTGTTTATAAAATGCCCACTTGCTGGGTGGCACAATGTTCAGGGGTTGTTACAAAGGAATCGGGCCCTTTCTTCATGCGAAAACCTGAAAATGGAACAAAATTCCAATATAGAGAGATTTATTGAAAATACACTATCGGTCATGAAATACGGACTTCAAACATCATGAAATCGTCCCTATAAACCCTTTACAGTCCACCTTTTATGGCTATCACAAGCCCACTATTGACCTATCTGATCTCCGATCCAATGATTGATAGTCCATTTTAGGTGGCTTATGCTCACAGAGATTACTCACCCGAAAAGGTGGTTTTCTCTCTCCTGCGCCATGCCACGTGTCAGCCAATGTATGGGTTTGGGCGAAGCCCGTTCAATACCAGTTACTACCTGAGGCTTGCCTGAAATATCACTTACCACTAAACTCAAAATTTATAGGGCTACATTTATAAACCTTTTAGGTCCGCCATTCTATCACAAATCATTATCGCATGGGGTAATGGCCAAAACCCCATTTACATTACAATGGAAATTTGAATTTCTAGATTTCAAATATTATGCAATCGGGTCCATAATCCCTATCGAGTCTAGGTCCTGATAATTAACTATAATCACAATGGCCCAAGGGTCTTCCCTTTGACCATGCCGACTACCGATCCGTCGATCTTCTGATCGCCGATATCGCACCTCACGTATCACATCGGGCGGGGTCTATGCCTTCTGCTCCTTTGATCGCTGATCACCCAGATCGTCGATCATCGATATCGCTCATCGCATGTCGCCTTTTCTGGGGTCCCGATATCAGGCGAAGTCCTACCTCCGATGTGATAAGTCAGAAGTCACAATCAGGGAAGTCCTTCCATCTTTGCCTTAATTCCTCTACTTAACCCTTCCAATGTGATTTTCTTTAAGGAGCCTTTTAGGCCATCTTTAGAAGAAATGCCTCCTTTTTCAAAGGACAAAGGAAATATTCTTTCTACGATAACTTCTTCATCAAAAGTCCACTATAGCCCATTCAAGTTGCAATAGATTCAGAATGAGAAGATATATGCAATGGGACTATTTCCAAGAGAATCCTTGGACTTTCATTTTCCTTTGTGAGGAACATTTTAGACTCAGAAGGCTATCTTAGATCCATTTTGGATCAGCAAGGCTCTAAGTTGTAAAAGAAGTCATGGATGGAATGATGATGGAATAGAAGCATAGGAGAAGATCTAAGTGTAAAGTCTCATCTTTGGGTCATAGAGTAGGAGAAGGCTCTGTAGTTGAGTGTGCAGAGGCTTATTAGTCCGCAGCTAAGTGCCTGGAACCCCGTAGCTAAGTGCGCTAAGTGCGAAGGGTGAGTCGAGTCTATAACCATGAAGCACTAATAAAGTGTATTTATTTCCTATTTTATGCATTGAATATATTGGGTACAAATTTCATTTCTGTTGTTTATATGGTGTGCAAACTTATATGATTGTGTGGATTAAGTGAATGTGAGATAAAGTATTTGTTTACACGAAGTTAACTAAAAACTGGAAGAAGATAAGTAAGATATGTGTTGCAACTTGGGGAAATAACATAGGTCGCTGCCATAACAATGCGAAAGCACCTCAATCCCTAGTTACGACTGTGCAAAGGTGATTATAATAGATCGCAAAGGTATCGAATGTTAGGATAGTGCACGAAGTGAACTACATGAAGATATTCACAATTGGAGTAAATCCAACCCCTCAAACATCTCGAGGGTGTGAAAACTTGGTTCCAACTTCGGGTCAGAATTCAGCCTGCGTACCACGCGTTGTTGCCAAAAGGGCTAGTAGTGTAGGGATTTGTTTGGCTAATTATTGTTGAATCTAGGTCAGGCCACCATCAAGCCAACAAGCATTGAGAGAGAAGACAGAGGAGTCCAATATTGAGGTGGAAGAGGTTTCTTCCCCTATAGATCAATATAACCCTGCGACTAGCCACATGTATACATCCATTGATCATTAAAATAACAATTATTTTATGCCATAACAATACTCTAATCATGAAATTGACTTCAAGCTATAGAAGGAAAATGCGAAGAAGAACAACTAATATTTGTATATTTCCAAGAAATCATAAACATGATATTTTTTTACTAAGATTGTGAATCCTTCCAACCATTCTCCCAAAATATAGGTCATGTAGAAGCTTGCAATCACAATTTTTATAGCATAAACTCTATTGAAATAAAAGGATCTATGAAATTCTTCGAATTATGAACAAAATGCAAGTACAAAAGAGGAACCAAAGCATCTAGGTTGGGTCCAAACCCAAGAATCTAAGCCCTTTGAAGATAACTCGGGTGCATCTTAATAACCCACTTACCATTATCAAAAAGTAAAAGCGGCATGCATTATATAAAATTTTAAAATGAAAATGTCAAATTATGAGCTCAATAGCTACACCTAGTTGAATCAAAACTTCGAATAATATTGATATTTTCATCTTGTTTATTTATAAAAAAGGGTAGCTGATAACATCTCTGTCAAAAATAGGAGTGACTCCCTCCTTGATCTTAGAAATGGTTGATCTAGTCACACTTTAGCTTCACTTGTACTGGGAGTTAATCGATTTCCAATGAATTAGAAACTAGTGAGAGAGGATGATTTGATCCAAAGTGAAGTTAGGGAGTTTAAGGAGGTGGAAAACCCCCCTATATTCTCTATTGGTTGTCTCCATCAAGTCCCTAAATAGTAATTTCCTAAAAAATGTTTATTTTTCCAGCAATTAAATCACATTAGCCACATACTATGACAAACACCTTTTACTCTTCTTACTAAGCATAATATAACAAAAATTGTGAATTAATGTGAGAAAATGATAGGTTTAAGGTTGGAGGATGGCATGATGATATTCAAAATGTAACTATTGATGGGAATCATCACCACCCATGTTGAAGTTGTTTTTCATCCTATAAGAAACTTAGTCATCCATGTGAACCTCTTTCATGGCCTTCGTGGCCTCTATGACATGCCAAGGCTCCGGAGATGGCTTGCCCTCTTATGGGTAAAAACCTAAATTTGTTTCTATCTTAGTCCACTCCCTCTACTCTTTTTTTTTCATGCATTCCTTCCTGTAACCGTTGTTAACACCCAGGTTGTTCCCTTTGACTCCCAAGGGAATATGGCCGGGGTAACCACTAACCAATCTTTGGATTACAGCTTCTAGCCAAATTGTAATTAGAGAGGGCTCTCTCTTTAAAGGTTTCTCTCTGTGATTGTGAAGATTCTAGGCTAGTTATGAATTCAGGGTTTGGTTTTATGTTTTGGTTGAAGGATGTCTTCTGTAGCTAAGGTGGAAATCTTGAGATAATTCTAGTCCATTGGGCAATGGAGTCTGTGGCTACAGGTTGTCTGAGATATTAAGTTGAGTTGCTGAAACTGCAGGGCCATTCAAATACATCATGAAACAAATTTTAAAGTGTGATGATGAACTGTGATTAACCAGTGAAAAGCAATTAAGAATTTTCCACTAAGCTGACGGTGTAGGAAAGAGATATGTTGCAAAGGAGAAAACTTGAATTCCTGAGACAACAATCACTGTGAAAGATGTAGTTTGGAGGTGAAGCAGTTAAGAATTACACCTTATGACTATAACTGAAGAAAAACATATATAACAACATAGATTGAGTTCAGGGTATTCAGTGAATAAATCCTGGAACTATTCTTTTTCTTTGCTATTAACTATGAAACATAGAAACATGAATGAGCTATGAAAAAATAACAAAAACACATTATGAAGAGTTTTTTAGGAAGACTTATTGTGCCATGAAGTAAGTAGGAATCCTGTAACATTCAGAAAAACACCACAATGACTCAAACAACGTAGAGCTTTGGAAATTCCATCAGCCTTTGTATTAATAGTCTGAAGATTTACAGCATAAGAAAACTCCGAAAGAGAGATCAACAACAACCCCTGCAAACTTATGCGAGGGGGGAATATATACAAAGGGTGATACAAAATATCTGAAGCGTTGAGTCATCTGAGAAATAAATACGTTCACCAACTTGTACAGAAGAGCAGATAAGAAGTTATTACAGCTTTGAATACAACATAAATGCCCTTCAATTCTGTCAGAAGACTTTTTGACCTTTGGAGGCCACTGAGTCGGTTGAATGTTCTGTTATAAATGATGAATGACGTGTCTTTGTAGCTCTGTCATCCTGTAGCTTTTCGGCCCTGTCACCTGTGACTGTTAGTGCTACTTTAGTGGCTGAATAGTTTTGCTGAGTTGGCTCAGTCCTTTCTTCTCCATGCATGCTGATTTTATCAAAATTTTCCTGTGTATGAAAACTTGTATATTTAAGTGAAATAACTTGAATACAGGCTCTGGTTTACAATATTGTCTGTATCATTTTGGTCCAGAATTCCTGTGTGCACAATTGATGTCTCAGGATTGCCTCTAGAGTCTCATCTGCCTCTGTGTATTTATAGAAATTTGGAGGCACTTCAAACAAATGTTGGATCTCATTCATGATGAAAAATAGGTTCTCAACCCTGTTGTAGAGACTCTACCCTGATGCTGGCCCTGATTCTTCTGAAGTGCTGGGTCTTTTTGTAATTTGATTTGTAGCAAATGTGTTGACCCTTTTGGCATAATGTTCATGAGAAAGTAGTCTTCCTGCGATGTTCAGTAAGCTAGGAAGACCTCTGTTTTGCAATGCCACAAATTTGTCCGTGAACTTATTAACCTCTGTCTGCATATCATGGCTTCTTCTTTCCAGTGTTTGTACCAGGTTTCTTAGTGTGAGGACTCTTTTTATCAGCTGGATGGTTTCAGTTCTACTGGAGATCCCCATTGCTGCCAGCTGAGCACTTGTTCTGTTATTAAGCACATTAATCATTCTATTGGCAACCTCAGGCATATTGCCTACAGATGCCCTTGATCTTTGGATTTCTCTATGTGCTTTCCCTGTGAGCTCTATCTGCTCATGAATGGTCTCAATGTAATGCCATTGATCAGTGATTGATTGGCCAATGTTGGCCCATAAAACTGTCCTAAGCTCAGCTGTCACTTTGTCAAGTGTGAGCTCCTTCTCCAGCTCCTTTATCTTATCCTTAAGGGCCTTTATTTCCCTTCCTTTTTCTACTAAAGTCTGCTTGGATTTATCATACCTTTCATTGAGCTTGGCTAGACTCTCCCTGGCCTCATTTAGCTCAGCCATTTAGGCTTCCAGGGCTTGGATTTCATTCTTGAGCTTCTGCATATCTAGGCTTGGAGCCTGCTCTGTTGTTGGTGCAGTTGCTGATGTAGTTGGTGCTGTCTGTTTGGTAGGAGGAGCCGTAGTCTGAGGAGGTTCCTCCAGGTTAATTATTTCTGGGGGAGGCTGAGATGTTTGTCCTCCTTCTTTTTGTTGTAATGTTGCCTGTAGTGCAGCCTATGCAGCCTCTGATTCTCCCAATTTCTCCTGTGTCTGGATCAGTTGCTTGTATAATGACACCAGCATAGCTGATGCATCTTGGTCATGTCTCAGCTGGGCAACTTCTCCAGTTTGTGGGTGAATGGTTGCTGGGACCTTTACAGTTTTCCTTGGTGTTGCCATATCTACATCTCTTAACTTCAATAATGCTTGTACATCCTTGATGTCCTTGGGATCATGCCCAAGTTCTATTATTATCTCCTCTAAGGCTTTGATTCTGTTGTCTTTTGCTTGAGAGGATGCTCTCTCCAACTCAAGTTGGGCAGCTGTATTATTTAGGCTATTTTCTAGCCTGTAGTTCTCCAATGTCTTGTCTTCCAATGAGGCATAAACCATCTCACCCGTTTGCTTATGTAATTCGATTTTGTCCATTGGGTGGATGTCCTTGGCAAGGACCTCAAGGTTGGTCCTTATGTAATCTGCAGCTGACTGCGGCTGCAACACTGCTGGCATAAAGTGGCTCATGATCATCTTGTCCTCCTGGACATCATATGTAGACATTAGTCTTTGCTGGTTAGTGGGAGCCATTTTCAACAAATGATTATATAGCTGTACTCTTATGGGCTCATTCCTCTTCTTTATGTCAATGAACTGCTGCTTGATGCCCACCTCAACTCCTTTTTGCTGGCTTGAGGAGCTGACTTCTCCTCCCACTGTCCTCTCTTGTTCCTGTTGGAAGGAACTTGCAGATGCCTCCATGCTAGGTGGGCCCATGCCCAACGATTGCCCTATTGGAATTTCTTCCTCAGAAAGGGGATTCATTCTGTGTCTTTTCTCCCCATGAGTTGTTGATGTTGTGAGGGGAGTCTCTCTGTCCCTCTTTCTGCTTATGTCTTCTTTTTGTGGGGTTTGGAGGACTGAGGCCTCCACTGTTGTCTCCTGCCTAGGAGGCAGGGTGTCCTGAGCTTGCTGCCCGGTGGTTTCTGGGGCCTGTGATGTTTGCTCTTGCTGCACTGGCTGTTCTTTTTCTTGCTGCCCCCCTTGTTGCTGTTGTACCTGTGGTTGTTGCTGCACTTCCTGCTACTGTACCTATTCATGAGGTGGCTGCTCTGGCTCCATCTCTTTCTCTTTGCCTTTGCTAGAGGTTTGATCAGTAGCTTTGGCTGCTTGCTGATGTGCTGTGGAGGATGAGGCAGCTGCTCCCACTTGAGTGCCTGGAAGAGCAAATACCTGTGCACAAAGCTCTAAGTCAGCCATATTTTGAAGATTTTTAACTGCTCTTTGATTTAATTCTTCTTGTGTGACAGCTTCCTCTAAGGTGCCTCTCCTCCACTTTATTTGATTTACATATTTTTCAATGTGAGGCAACCTCACGTGGTCATAATTGGCCAGCCTATACTTGACCCTTCTTAAAGTTATGAAGTGATTGGGGTCATAAGGTTTCCAAAGGAAACTGGTCTGTAGGCCAAGGGATTCTAGCATTCTGTCTTCTTCTTTCCAACATTCCTCCCTTTTGTTGTAAATGAAGTGGCCTAATTGGTTTCTTACTTTAAGCTGTGCCTTCTTGCCTTTGCCTGAAAAATGTAGTATATCAGCATTCCCAAACTGCCTGAAGTATTCAAGGGTAAAAAAACTCATGGGCACATATCTGGGCAATCTGTATGGGGGCAACTCACACCCATATATTCTGATGACTGTGTGGTGTTGGTAATAGTACCAATCCCAAATGTTGTATGCCTTGGATAGCTGAAGAATCCTCTGCATCTCATCAGTTAGTCTAGGAGGAGGTGAGCTCATTAGCAGAGACATGGCTGGGTGGATGAAGAGGTCTATAAACTCACAGTAAGTATATGGAGAACAAGATCTGCACTGGAAGGCAGAGGACCAATAAACCACTGACCTTGGATTTCCTTGTGCATCCACTCTCTTCATAGCAAAGTGAAACTTCTCATGTTGATAATACAAAATTAAGTGGTAGATGTAAGAGGTGTATCTGAACACCCTTTCTCTCGCCAAGTTCATTAATTGCTCATGTATTTTGTCAGATATGTAGGTGGCATAGTCATAGCAGATTGGAGACTTTCCAGGGGAAAACATGAGCATCATCACTAGCACAGTTTCATCAACAAATTCAATTGAATTGTAGCCCGGAATGGGATTGATCATGTCTACAAGGTCCCTGCCCAATTGGTTGAGGTAAACATGAGAAATGGGAGGGTACTTCACGGTGTCAGAGTCAATGTACAATTGATTTAGTGTGGTGACCTGAGCATCTGTCAATTTAGCTCCTTGCTTTATCAGATCAGCCAGTGATAAAGGGACTAATTTCTTCTCAGTTTTGAAGTGCAACATCTCTCTGATGGTTTCAGGGGTGACATAGAAAACAACTGAGCCTGACGGGTCAATCACAGCCCTCTAAGTGGCATCGTAGCATTCATCACATAGGTGGATTAGGTCAGGGAACTGGTTGACCTGAGGGAGCTTGAAGAGAGGGAGGAAAGAATCCCAAATACCCAATACATCTGTCCCATCCTCATGTTTAATCTTCAATTCGTTTAACAAGTGAATGTGGTACTTGCTGTGCATTAGCATTTCTTCTGATATCTGATAATCCAGGTCTGCTAATGGTTGCCATTCCAATTCTCTCTGAGGGGCATTTAATGGAGAAATTTTCAAGGCTACAGGAGCTACTGGTGCATCCATGGTTACTTTAGGCTTCTGTTTGTATGCACTGGTGTTACTCTGGAAAGCAACACAAAGGAGTATTTCTTGGAGAGAGAGGTGATTTATTGAGGAACAAAGGATAAAATGGCAATGGCAGCAATTGAAATACTGCACAGAGCACTGATAGGGAAAATGATTGTCTTTAGAAACTCTCTATACAGTGAATTGGTGCAGCTTGGGTTCTCAATTCAGGAATGCGGGAACCAACTGTATGGTTTGTGCAAACTCGGGTAGGCAAGGCTCTGCAGGCGAATTTCGACTTAACAGTTGAAAATGGAGGCTTGCCACAGGGGATTTGCCGGTAAATTATAAGCTTGCCCCCTCTTTTAATTTTGTTTTAGACAATTACGGACACAACCGAGCGCAAGGGAGGTAAATTTGATAAATACCTGGTGAATTGCTTGGCAAAGTTTGCAAATGCAGGTGGGAAGGAAGCGTCGGCGGTCTCCTGGTTGATTTCAGTTGGTCGGTGAAGGAATTGGACATAAAATGCATGCAAGGGGAGTAACAGTCTTTTTTGCAAAAGTAACGAAAAACATGAATTTTGGCCAAAATATAGACTTTTGGGTTATTTGGCGCTTTTTTGGATGACGTCAGCATGACGTCATCAGGTGGGGTCAAGGTCGGATGACGTCAGCATGACGTCATCGAGACACGTGGCGGCTTGAGAGTGGTCCACGGGGATGATGAGGTGGCAGGCAGGTCAGAGCAGTGGCGGACGGGGGCGTTGACGCGGCGGTGATGCAACAATGACGCGTAATGACGTTGGCATAGCGGGTTAACGGAAACCAGAAACAGTAAGCGGCTTGATATCGCACCGCCTTATATACGGAAGCGGGATTGTCAGAGGGCGCTCCGATACGATTTGGGGGTGACGCGTGGTAGAGGCCTGACGTCACCCTTTGACAAATTTCGGAAGCTATCCTTCGGACGTCGGAGTCGCTCCGATATGCATGTAGGTCGTCGGATGAAAAAGCCAGATTCGACGGTTGACGGATCGTTGAGATGTCAGGTCAATACGGATGCGTGCGGAGTTTAAAATAATATATTTTTTGGAAGATGCGCCCGACGGGAACCATTGGAGCTTGGAAAATTTATATGGTTTCCAATGTATTTTAATAAAAAACGCGCATAGCGCCGAAACTTTGGGTAAAATGAAAAAGTGGGTTTTCATGTGTTTTTTCAAATGAGTAGGTTAGGGGTGAAAATGGGTTTATTTACAAGGTTCTTTAGCAAATGAAGGGGTTAAGGGTTTAGATAACTTCTGAAGGGGGAAAAGGGGTAGGGTTTGGGTTCTTAAACTGACCGGATGTCAATTTAATCCCAGACAGTGAACATAGGGCTATAATGCCAGTGGGGAAAGGATATTTATAGAATGTTTGGGGTTTATACACCATAGTGTTTATAATAATAGGGAAAGGGTAGCATAGGGGATTTACATAGTAAGAAGTTAGAGGTTAATATGAATGGAAGACGTGAATGAGGAGTGATGTCACTAATTTTGTATACAAACAACTTAGCTTAGGGAGTAGATCAAAACGAAAAGATGTTTAGACAAGAAATGTGGCTTTTAAAGGAATAAGAACCAACATAAAACTTGGATTCTTTTTTATGAACACAACTGATGAAGGGATGTTAGAAATGAATGTGAAAGGGGGAAAAGGGAGTTAGTCATGCTCCTTTGCTTTGCTGCAACATGATGGAGAAGAGGAGCTTCTCTATCCACTGATGTTCCTTTATGCCATATCAGCAGATTCATTTGAAATGATTAACATTTCTGCAACCCCATCTACCTACCCATCTACTTGCCTAGCATTTTTTGTTTCTTCATGGAGGGTGCACTTAGACTTGCAGACCCTTATGTGCCTTTTCTTTTCTTTTGGCTTTTTCTTTTGACTTTCTATCTAAGGCTACCCTTATTGCTTCCAAGGTTCCAGATTAAGCAGTTGGGAACCTTACTTTCTCTACCTAGCTACTGGTCTGCCAAGATTAAACGGTTCGGACATACTTCTTTCTCTATTCTACAACAGACAATTGAAACATGGCATGATCCAGATTAGGCTGTTGGACCATCCATCCAAATTGAGTCAGCATCAAGCTTTTGTACACACCTTGTCTTCTTATGGAAATATGGGATCTTTGCACCACCAAAGCAGAGCATATTTGGAACTTTTATTTTCCAATCATGAAATATGAAACCTATTGGTATAGGTAGCTAACAGTGGCTCCACATGGGGATGGTTTTTCCATTTGAAAGACCAAGAACAACAGGTCAGGATGCCTTGGTCCATGAGTTCTCTTACCAAACTTGGAGTGCTTCTCTTTGAAATCTCAAAATTGTGCTCTTCCCCTCTTGGTGCATCTCTGAACTTGTTTGCCTTTTGCTGATAAATAATAAAACTTGAGAAACGACATTTTTACATGTTAATAGAAACTAATATATACACCTGAATATGTACAAGGGAAACTTAGGTTGCAGTTATGGACAGTAGTCAAAATAGTGCTTCAACATCCTGCCATTTACAGGACCTTCATCCAAATCAGTTTCATCAAGATTCCTGAGGAAGTAAGTATTATTTCCTTGCACTGCTTGAAAAGCAAATGGTCCTCTCCAAAGGGAATCAAATTTTCCATGTTTTCCTTTATCTTCCCTTCTTGAATCCCACTTGAGGACTTTATCACCTATGTTGAAATATTCTGCCTTAGTCCTTCTGTCAAAGGCTTTCTTTAACTTTTCTTGTAAAACTTGAACTCTGTGATAGACTTGGTCTCTAGTTTGCTGCAAACATATAATTTGATTTACCCTTCTTTGCACATCATTTGGTTCTGCCTGGCTTTCTTGAAGAAGTTTCATGACAGGAACCCCTAGCGATGAAGGGAATTTGGCTTCCAATCCATAAACTAACTCATATGGGCTGATCCCAATTGATCTCTTGGTTGTTAGTCTATCTGCCCATAGGGCATTGACAAGCTTCTTATGCAAATTCTTCTTATTTTCTTCCAACACTTTCTTTATGATGTTCACAAGGCTTTTATTTGATGATTCAGCTAGGCCATTTCCTTGGGGATAGTATGCAGTAGAATGGCCCAAGGTAATGTGAAATTTGTGGCAGAAATTCACCATCTTCTTAGATCTGAAGGCAGCAACATTGTCTGTTATTATCTTATCAGGACAACCAAATCTAGAAATAATATTGGTCTCAAGGAACTGAATGATAGTGGAATCGTTTGCTTGTCTACATGGAACAGCTTCAATCCATTTAGTAAAGTAGTCTGTAGCTGTTAAAATCCATCTATGTTGGCCGGAAGATGAGGGGTGAATTTCCCCAATGAAATCCAAGCCCCACTGCTGAAACGGTCTCTCTGTTGCAATGGGCCTCAAAGGGAGTGGCAGTAACTTTCTCTTTCCTTCAAATATTTGACATTGGTGGCATGAGGTAGTGAATTTTTTAACATCAGAGAAAACAGTGGGCCAATAGTAACCAGCCCTCAGTATCTTATCCACAGTGGACTTCCAATACAAGTGTCCACCACAGTCACCTGCATGAAATTCTTTGGTCACATTGTTAGTCTCATTCTCAATCAGGTAGTTCAACAGTATACCCTCATGGTTTTTCCAAAGCAAATTGCCATCCATAACACAAAATCTTGAAGCTTTCATTTTTAGGAACCTACATTTAGTTCTGGACAATCTTGGGGGAGCACACAGGTTTTGTTACACATAACAGATATCAGAATACCAAGGGGATTGTTCAAAGGCTACATTGATCTTTGGAGTCGCCAGCTCCGGTTCACTGTCCAGCTGGTTTATGTCTAAGGCTTGGAAGTTTGCTTCTGTCATTAGTTTGGCCAAACCTTGCCCTTTTATTAGTTTTGTAGGTTTTATTTCAATATCAAATTCCAAAATGTTGGCAATCCATTTTCCTCTTCTGCCCTCTAAGTTTTCTTGAGTGAGTATGTCTTTCACAATGGGACTTGGCACATAAGCTATAACATGGGAATAAAGGATGTAAATCTTGAAGTCTTTAATGGCCTTGACCAAAGCATAAGCTTGTTTTTCCATGATCTGATATTTCAGAGGTGCATCTCTAAGAGCTCTACTAAACAAAGCAATGGGTTTCTCATTTCCTTGGTCATCTTTCTGTAATAAAACAGCAGCAATAGTATGCTAGGAGGCAAAAGAGAAAATGATAAATTCTCTATCAAATTAAGGATTTGTTAAGACTGGGGTTTGGGTAAGGGCCAATTTTATACCTTCAAAGGCTTGATTTGCTTCTACTGTCCATTTCACTTTTGAATCTTTCTTTAGCATGTTTTTCAATAATCTGATCAGTTCTGCTAAGTTTGGGATGAACCTTCTTAAGAAATTAATCTTCCCTAAGAAAGCTTGCAATTCTTTGATGTTTCTTGGGTGGGGCATTTGTAAGATAGCTTGTATCTTGTCTGGGTCAATTCTTATGCCATCCTTTGAAATGATATGCCCTAGCAGCTTACCTTCTTCGAAACCAAATAGAGACTTCTTGAGATTCAAGGAAATTCCATATTTCCTACATGTTAAGAAGATCTGCCTTAAATGCTTCAAGTGTTCTTGGTTAGATTTTGAGAAAGGTGTAAGGTCATCCAAATAAATGACAAGAAAGTCATGAATCTCTTTGGAAAAAGCAATATCCATTGCCCTTTGAAATGTTTCCCCTGCATTTTTCAATCCAAAAGGCATTTTTACATATTTGAAAGTTCCCCATGGGGTTGTGAATGCAGTTTTGTCTTGATCATCAGGGTGAACTAGGATTTGATTAAAGCCTGAGAATCCATCAAGTAATGAGATCCTTGAGGCTCCTACCACTCTTTGGAGAATGTGATCCATCTTAGGTAAGGGATAGTTGTCTTTGAGGGACACTTGGTTTAGATTTCTAAGATCAACACAAAGTCTTATCTCACCAATTTTCTTTCTTGTAGGTACTAAATTAGAAATCCAATCAGAAAACCTGATGGGTGCTATGATGCCAACTTTAAACATTTTTTGCAGTTCTTTTTCAATTGAAGGGAGAAGCATGGGATTGATCCTTCTCAATTTCTGCTTGAATGGCTTTTGATTAGGCTTGAGAGGGATGGTATGCTAGATAACAGAGGTGTCATAGGATTTTAAATCCTCATAACCCCATGCAAAGACATCCTGAAACTCTTTGAAGAGGTCAATATATTTGGGTTTTTGATCAGGAGGTAAGGATGCTAATAATTTTATTATTTTGCGCTTCTCAATAGTTCCAATGTTGCATTCCTCAATGGCAGCATTAAGGGGCTGCATTTTTGGTTTTCTAGGGATATCATTCGAGTCAAAAATGTCCTCCAATGGAGTTAGACCTGTTGGAAGAAAGTTGTCTTTCAGCTCTATGATCTCAGCCTCTGTAGCAGCTATTTCTTCATAACTGGTTTGTTGGATTTCTTGTATGTTGTGTTTGTTAAAAATTGTTGGATGTAAGATTTGGTGAGCTGTCTTGGGTGATATTGGCTTGTTATTCTGTTCACTCTGTATTTGTGATTGACTTGCTCCCTCAGTGTCAATGTTTAATCCTACAAATTCTTGTTGCAAGGTCAAGAAATTATTTATTTGTGTATCATCTTCAAACACTTGCCAATCTTTAACATTGTTTGGGACAGAAGGTCTGTGTTTTACCTCAGCTATAAAGCAATGGCCAGGTTCAAAGGGTAGCTTGCAGGTACTTGCAAATGTGGCTAAACTATGAGCATGAAGATTGTGGGTCCTAGAAATTTTGGCGATTTGAAATTCAGTGAAGGAATTTAGTATTTCAACAACAACAGATCTATAAGATCTCAGTCTTTTGTCATTGGTGACAAAATTACCCTTTACTTGTTGGACAACTAGGTCAGAATCTCCTAGTATTGAAACTTTTGTGGCTTGTAAGAGTTTTACTAGTTTGAGGCCTAGTAAAAGAGCTTCATATTCTGCCATGTTATTAGTGCATCTGTAATTTAGCCTATAGGCTCAACCTTTTGCATGATTTTTCTGCTTGTTATGTATCCAAACTCCAGCTCCTGCCCCTAATTTGTTGACTGACCCATCAAATTCAAGGAACCATAGGATCTCTTGTTCTAGGGGAGACTTAATAACTTCTTTGTGATCTGGGATTGTGAGTTGAAGTTCTGGTTCTTCATCTAGTTTGTCTTTTAGGACAGTCTGATCACTTGATTGAATCAGCTTTATTTCTAGAGCAGTAGCTTGTTCATTAATGTCCAGATCTTGTTTGAGTGTCTTGGTTTCATCATCATTTGTAAGATCGGAATTATCATTGAAGAGAATATATGAATCTATATCAGAATGGACAGCATATATGGGAAAGTTTTGAGGTTTTTCTTCACTGCTGACCATGTATTTCATAAGTGACTCTCTATATAACCTCTTGGGTTGACCAAAGACTGAGATTGTTGCATACGACATGTCTAATTGTAGGGAACCTTGGAGTTTAGCCCCCCATGATCTTGATAACAACATCCCATATTTGGGTGGGATATCAGCAACTAAAACGTCCATTAGAATTGTTTTATTTGGGTACTGAACTAGGGACACACATAAGTCTTTTATTAAGCCTAAACACTTAACTTGGCTGGAGTCAAATGAGAATAAGTCCTTATATGGTCTTGTAATATCTAGATTCAATCTTTCCATGACTGATTTAGGCATCAAGTTGTGAGAGGCACCTGAGTCAAACATTGCATTGTGTAGTATCTTATCATGAACATGCAGGATGACATAGAAAGGTAAGATCCCTGTAACTGCTATGTTTCCATCAACCTCTGGACCAAATAGCAATTCTGGGGTGTCATCCAACACATTGAAATTATCTTTATTACGAGTAATTTGAAGGGAATTCTTGATTTGTTGTCTATAAATGTCATGCTTGGCTAGTTCTGAAAGAGGAATAGCTACCTTTAATTTGCCAATTTCAGCTTCTAAGTCAAACGGTCTTTCAGATGGGATCTTGGTGTTGTGGGTGACAGCCTTCTCCTTGTTCACTAAGTCTTCTTCTTGTTTCTTTTCTTGATCTTGAGGCTTGTCCTTCTTACTCATCTCTTGAGAAATGTTGCTTGGGCTGTGTTGGGAGGGTGTTGTATTCACTGGTTGCTGTTTTGAGGGGGATGTTTCAGTTATTTCCTCAACGGTTACCTCATCTGTAATTGGACCAGTTTTGTCACTTGGTTCTGTGGCAATAGCTTTCTTAGGCTGTGGAGTGTCCTTTGTCTTATCAGCTTGTGTCACATTTATAGTTCTGCTTCTTAGCTTGTATTGTTTATGAACTTCATAAACAGTTGTGTCATATCCTTGTTTAAAGTCAAATGACTCACCTGACCTGGTTTGGAATTGCTGAATGTCATCATCCTTATGATCTTCTTGACTCAGAAAAACTTGCTGCTCATCATTCAGGCCCATCAAGTTGATTTGGGTGTCATCTGTTTGCTCATTCGGAGTGGATGCCTCAGTATAGTTTTCCTGGAAAGGAGGCCTTATGTCTGGATCAGAAGCGGCCTTGCCAACGTTTGGGTTTTGATTTATCCTAAACTTGGGATTCCTGATAGGGTTATTTTGTGGTGCTTCCCATGATGACTTTCTTTCAACTGATTCTACTCTATCCCCCAATCTCTTCATACCAGTGAGTATTGCATCCAGTTTTTTCTCAAAGGCTGAGGGTTCTTCTTTGAAGGTGGTTCTTTTTTCCAATCTTGCCCTGTTTCTTTTGGCAATCAGGTTAGCCTTTACTGTGACAGCAACCTTTTGGGCATCTTCAAGGGTTTCAGGGGCTCTTTCCTTCAACTGATATGCCATATCAGGGTCAAAACCATCAGGAAATTTGAACAAGGCTAAATCAGGAGGAGGTCTTAAATTCTGTGGTATTGCGTTATATACATTATTGAATCTTGCACAATACTCCAAAATGGTCTCTTGAGGACCTCGTTTGATTGTATCATATTCACCAAGTATGTGCAGGGGATCTTTCTTTTTCTCCCATCTGTTAGTAAAGGCTTGATAAAGCTCATCCAGAGTTGTGATGGTATTTACAACCAGTGATATAAACCAGGTTCTTACATCCCCTGTCAGGCTCTGAACAAAGATTCTCATTCTCACACTATCATCATCTATTTCATAGTTCTCAAAATGGTCTTGCATCCTTCTGGCATGCTGAATTGCTGTGAATGGGCCAGTGGAGTCAAAATATGAGATCTTGGATTGGTAGTCATGAGGTAGAGCTGCAACATTAGCAGGCAACTGTAGGGGTGCATATCTATTAGCCATAGTTGCAGGATTTATAGGATTGACAGGGATAACATGAACGACTGGTACAACGGGGGTAGTGGGGATGGTAGAAAGTAGGGTGTTGTTCAAGGGAACATGTGCAATGGATGGAGGTGTGAAAGGAGGGCTTTGAGATGTGGATAGTGAACTGGGGGAATCAAGGGTAGACCGAAATAGAACCTTGATTGGAGTTGGAACAGGGTTTGGATGAGCAGTCTCAGGACTTAAATCAGCAAGAGTTTCCTGTCCTTGCTGCTTCCTAATGATTTTAGGGATTGTATTAGGATTTTCAAAAACAGTTGGTGGATTGGGGTCAGGATTTGACCTTGTATATCGCCGATTCTTCTTGGGAGCCAGCTTCTAAACTATTTTTGAGTATGTTTTTTGGAATATTTTTGTGTCTACAAGGGCCAGACAAGATCTTGGAGTGACTGTGTATATCTTGAAGCTAGCATGAAAATTGACTGAAGCAGCTTAAAGAAATATACAGAAATTAGAAAATCCTGAGGAACTCCCCAGTGGAGTCTCCAATTATGTTAACACCTAGGTTGTTCCCTTTGACTCCCAAGGGAACATGGCCGGGGTAACCACTAACCAATATTTGGATTACAGCTTCTAGCCAAACTGTAATCAGAGAGGTCTCTCTCTTTAAAGGTTTGTCTCTGTGATTGTGAAGATTCTAGGCTAGTTATGAATTCAGGGTTTGGTTTTATGTTTTGGTTGAAGGATGTCTTCTGTAGCTAAGGTGGAAATCTTGAGATAATTCTAGTCCATTGGGCAATGGAGTCTGTGGCTACAGGTTGTCTGAGATATTAAGTTGAGTTGCTGAAACTGCAGGGCCATTCAAATACATCATGAAACAAATTTTAAAGTGTGATGATGAACTGTGATTAACCAGTGAAAAGCAATTAAGAATTTTCCGCTAAGCTGAGGGTGTAAGAAAGAGATATGTTGCAAAGGAGCAAACTTGAATTCCTGAGACAACAATCACTGTGAAAGATATAGTTTGGAGGTGCAGCAGTTAAGAATTACACCTTATGACTATAACTGAAGAAAAACATATATAACAGCATAGATTGAGTTCAGGGTATTCAGTGAATAAATCCTGGAACTATTCTTTTTCTTTGCTATTAACTATGAAACACAGAAACATGAATGAGCTATGAAAAGATAACAAAAACACATTATGAAGAGTTTTTTAGGAAGACTTATTGTGCCATGAAGTAAGCAGGAATCCTGTAACATTCAGCAAAACACCACAATGACTCAAACAACGCAGAGCTTTGGAAATTCCATCAGCCTTTGTATTAATACTCTGAAGATTTACAGCATAAGAAAACTCCGGAAGAGAGATCAACAACAACCCCTGCAAACTTATGCGAGGGGGGAATATATACAAACGGTGATACAAAATATCTGAAGCGTTGAGTCATCTGAGAAATAAATACGTTCACCAACTTGTACAGAAGAGCAGATAAGAAGTTATTACAGCTTTGAATACAACATAAATGCCCTTCAATTCTGTCAGAAGACTTTTTGACCTTTGGAGGCCACTGAGTCGGTTGAATGTTCTGTTATAAATGATGAATGACGTGTCTTTGTAGCTCTGTCATCCTGTAGCTTTTTGGCCCTGTCACCTGTGACTGTCAGTGTTGCTTTAGTGGCCGAATAGTTTTGCTGAGTTGGCTCAGTCCTTTCTTCTCCATGCATGCTGATTTTATCAAAATTTTCCTGTGTATGAAAACTTGTATATTTAAACAAAAAAACTTGAATACAGGCTCTGGTTTACAATATTGTCTGTATCATTTTGGTCCAGAATTCTTGTGTGGGCAATTGATGTCTCAGGATTGCCTCTAGAGTCTCATCTGCCTCTGTGTATTTATAGAAATTTGGAGGCACTTCAAACAAATGTTGGATCTCATTCATGATGAAAAATAGGTTCTCAACCCTGTTGTAGAGACTCTGCCCTGATGCTAGCCCTGATTCTTCTGAAGTGCTGGGTCTTTCTGTAATCTGATTTGTAGCAAATGTGTTGACCCTTTTGGCATAATGTTCATTTGAAAGTAGTATTCCTGCGTTGTTCAGTAAGCTAGGAAGACCTCTGTTTTGCAATGCCACAAATTTGTCCGTGAACTTATTAACCTCTGTCTGCATATCCTGGCTTCTTCTTTCCAGTGTTTGTACCAGGTTTCTTAGTGTGAGGACTCTTTTTATCAGCTGGATGGTTTCAGTTCTACTGGAGATCCCCATTGCTGCCAGCTGAGCACTTGTTCTGTTATTAAGCACATTAATCATTCTATTGGCAACCTTAGGCATATTGCCTAGAGATGCCCTTGATCTTTGGATTTCTCTATGTGCTTTCCCTATGAGCTCTATCTGCTCATGAATGGTCTCAATGTATTGCCATTGATCAGTGATTGATTGGCCAATGTTGGCCCATAAAACTGTCCTAAGCTCAGCTGTCACTTTGTCAAGTGTGAGCTCCTTCTCCAGCTCCTTTATCTTATCCTTAAGGGCCTTTATTTCCCTTCCTTTTTCTGCTACAGTCTGCTTGGATTTATCATATCTTTCATTGAGCTTGGCTAGACTCTCCCTGGCCTCATTTAGCTCTGCCATTTGGGCGTCCAGGGCTTGGATTTCATTCTTGAGCTTCTGCATATCCAGGCTTGGAGCCTGCTCTGTTGTTGGTGCAGTTGCTGATGTAGTTGGTGCTGTTTGTTTGGTAGGAGGAGCCGTAGTCTGAGGAGCTTCCTCCAGGTTAATTATTTCTGGGGGAGGCTGAGATGTTTGTCCTCCTTCTTTTTGTTGTAATGCTGCCTGGAGTGCAGCCTGTGCAGCCTCTGATTCTCCCAATTTCTCCTGTGTCTGGATCAGTTGCTTGTATAATGACACCAGCATAGCTGATGCATCTTGGTCATGTCTCAGCTGGGCAACTTCTCCAGTTTGTGGGTGAATGGTTGCTGGGACCTTTACCATTTTCCTTAGTGCTGCTATATCTGCATCTCTTAGCTTCAATAATGCTTGTACAACCTTGATGTCCTTGGGATCATGCCCAAGTTCTATGATTATCTCCTCTAAGGCTTTGATTCTGTTGTCTTTTGCTTGAGAGGATGCTCTCTCCAACTCAAGTTGGGCAGCTGTATTATTTAGGCTATTTTCTAGCCTGTAGTTCTCCAATGTCTTGTCTGCCAATAAGGCATACACCATCTTGCTCGTTTGCTTATCTAATTCGATTTTGTCCATTGGGTGGATGTCCTTGGCAAGGACCTCAAGGTTGGTCCTTATGTAATCTGCAGCTGACTGCGGCTGCAACACTGCTGGCATAAAGTGGCTCATGATCATCTTGCCCTCCTGGACATCATATGCAGAAATTAGTCTTTGCTGGTTAGTGGGAGCCATTTTCAACAAATGATTATATAGCTGTACTCTTATGGGCTCATTCCTCTTCTTTATGTCAATGAACTGCTGCTTGATGCCCACCTCAGCTCCTTTTTGCTGGCTTGAGGAGCTGACTTCTCCTCCCACTGTCCTCTCTTGTTCCTGTTGGAAGGAACTTGCAGATGCCTGCATGCTAGGTGGGCCCATGCCCAACGATTGCCCTATTGGCATTTATTCCTCAGAAAGGGGATTCATTATGTGTCTTTTCTCCCCATGAGTTGTTGATGTTGTGAGGGGAGTCTCTCTGTCCCTCTTTCTGCTTATGTCTTCTTTTTGTGGGGTTTGGAGGACTGAGGCCTCCACTGTTGTCTCCTGCCTAGGAGGCAGGGTGTCCTGAGCTTGCTGCCTGGTGGTTTCTGGGGCCTGTGATGTTTGCTCTGGTTGCACTGACTGTTCTTTTTCTTGCTGCCCACCTTGTTTCTGTTGTACCTGTGGCTATTGCTGCACTTCCTGTTGCTGTACCTGTTCATGAGGTGGTTGCTCTAGCTCCATCTCTTTCTCTTTTCCTTTGCTAGAGGTTTGATCAGTAGCTTTGGCTGCGTGCTGATGTGCTGTGGAGGACGAGGCAGCTGCTCCCACTTGAGTGCCTGGAAGAGAAAATACCTGTGCACAAAGCTCTAAGTCAGCCATCTTTTGAAGATTTTTAACTGCTCTTTGATTTAATTATTCTTGTGTGACAGCTTCCTCTAAGGTGCCTCTCCTCCACTTTATTTGATTTGCATATTTTTCAATGTGAGGCAACCTCACGTCGTCATAACTGGCGAGCCTGTACTTGACCCTTCTTAAAGTGATGAAGTGATTGGGGTCATAAGGTTTCCAAAGGAAACTGGTCTATAGGCCAAGGGATTCTAGCATTCTGTCTGCTTCTTGCCAACCTTCCTCCCTTTTGTTGTAAATGAAGTGTCCTAATTGCTTTCTTACTTTGAGCTGTGCCTTCTTGCCTTTGCCTGAAAAATGTAGTATATCAGCATTCCCAAACTACCTGAAGTATTCAAGGGCAAACAATATCATGGGCACATATCTGGGCAATCTGTATGGGGGCAACTCACCCCCATATATTCTGATGACTGTGTGGTGTTGGTAATAGTACCAATCCCCAATGTTGTGTGCCTTGGACAGCTGAACAATCCTCTGCATCTCATCAGTTAGTCTAGGAGGAGGTGAGCTCATTAGCAGAGACATGGCTGGGTGGATGAAGAGGTCTATAAACTCACAGTAAGTATATGGAGAACAAGATCTGCAGTGGAAGGCAGAGGACCAATAAACCACTGACCTTGGATTTCCTTGTGCATCCACTCTCTTCATAGCAAAGTGAAACTTCTCATGTTGATAATACAAAATTAAGTGGTAGATGTAAGAGGTGTATCTGAACACCCTTTCTCTCGCCAAGTTCATTAATTGCTCATGTATTTTGTCAGATATGTAGGTGGCATAGTCATAGCAGATTGGAGACTTGCCATGGGAAAACATGAGCATCATCACTAGCACAGTTTTATCAACAAATTCAATTGAATTGTAGCCCAGAATGGGACTGATCATGTCTTCAAGGTCCCTGCCCAATTGGTTGAGGTAAACATGAGAAATGGGAGGGTACTTCTCGGTGTTAGAGTCAATGTACAATTGATTTAGTGTGGTGACCTGAGCATCTGTCAATTTAGCTCCTTGCTTTATCAGATTAGCCAGTGATAAAGGGACTAATTTCTTCTCAGTTTTGAAGTGCAACATCTCTCTGATGGCTTCAGGGGTGACATAGAAAACAACTGAGCCTGACGGGTCAATCACAGCCCTCTGAGCGGTGTCGTAGCATTCAGCACATAGGTGTATTAGGTCAGGGAACTGGTTGACCTGAGGGAGCTTGAAGAGAGGGAGGAAAGAATCCAAAATACCCAATACATCTGTCCCAACCTCATGTTTAATCTTCAATTCGTTTAACAAGTGAATGCGGTACTTGCTGTGCATTAGCATTTCTTCTGATATCTGATAATCCAGGTCTGCTAATGGTTGCCATTCCAATTCTCTCTGAGGGGCATTTAATGGAGCAATGTTCAAGGCTAGAGGAGCTACTGGTGCATCCATGGTTACTTTAGGCTTCTGTTTGTATGCATTGGTGTTACTGTGCAAAGAAACACAAAGGAGTATTTCTTGGAGAGAGAGGAGATTTACTGAGGAACAGAGGATAAAATGGCAATGGCAGCAATTGAAATACTGCACAGAGCACTGATAGGGCAAATGCTTGTCTTTAGAAACTCTCTATATGGTGAATTGGTGCAGCTTGGGTTCTCAGTTCACGAATGCGCGAACCAACTGTATGTTTTGTGCAAACTCGGGTAGACAAGGCTCTGCAGGCGAATTTCGACTTAACAGTTGAAAATGGAGGCTTGCCACAGGGGATTTGCCGGTAAATTATAAGCTTGCCCCCTCTTTTAATTTTGTTTTAGACAATTACGGACACAACCGAGCACAAGGGAGGTAAATTTGATAAATACCTGGTGAATTGCTTGGCAAAGTTTGCAAATGCAGGTGGGAAGGAAGTGCTGACGGTCTCCTGGTTGATTTCAGCTGGTCGGCGAAGGAATTGGATGTAAAATGCATGCAGGGGGAGTAACAGTCTTTTTTGCAAAAGTAACGAAAAACATGAATTTTTGCCAAAATATAGACTTTTGGGTTATTTGGTGCTTTTTTGGATGATGTCAGCATGACGTCATCAGGTGGGGTCAAGGTCGGATGACGTCAACATGACGTCATCGAGACACGTGGCGGCTTGAGAGTGGTCCACGGGGATGATGAGGTGGTAGGCAGGTCAGAGTAGTGGCGGACGGGGGCATTGACGCGACGGTGATGCAGAAATGACGCGTAATGATGTTGGCATAGCGGGTTAATGGAAACCGGAAACAGTAAGCGGTTTGATATCGCACCGCCTTATATACGGAAGCAGGATTGTCAGAGGGCGCTCCGATACAATTTGGGGGTGACGCGTGGTAGAGGCCTGACGTCACCCTCTGACAAATTTCGGAAGCTATCCTTCGGACGTCGGAGCCGCTCCGATATGCATGTGGGCCGTCGGATGAAAAAGGCCAGATCCGACGGTTGACGAATCGTTGAGATGCCAGGTCAATATGGATGCGGGCAGAGTATAAAATAATATATTTTTTGGAAGATGCGCCAGGCAAGAACCATTGGAGCTTGGCAAATTTATATGGTTTCCAATGTATTTTAATAAAAAACGCGCATAACGCCCAAACTTTGGGTAAAATGAAAAAGTGGGTTTTCATGTGTTTTTGCAAATGAGCGGGTTAGGGGTGAAAATGGGTTTATTTACAAGGTTCTTTAGCAAATGAAGGGGTTAAGGGTTTAGATAACTTCTGAAGGGGGAAAAGGGGTAGGGTTTGGGTTCTTAAACTGAACGGATGTCAATTTAATCCCAGACAGTGAACATATGGCTATAATGCCCGGGGGGAAAGGATATTTATAGAATGTTTGGGGTTTATACACCATAGTGTTTATAATAATAGGGAAAGGGTAACATAGGGGATTTACATAGTAAGAAGTTAGAGGTTAATATGAATGGAAGAGGTGAATGAGGAGTGATGTCACTAAGTTTATATACAAACAACTTAGCTTAGGGAGTAGATCAAAATGAAAAGATTTTTAGACAAGAAATGTGGCTTTTAAAGGAATAAGAACCAACATAAAACTTGGATTCTCTTTCATGAACACAACTGATGAAGGGATGTTAGTAATGAATGTGAAAGGGGGAAAAGGGAGTTAGTCATGCTCCTTTGCTTTGCTGCAACATGATGGAGAAGAGGAGCTTCTCTATCCACTGATGTTCCTTTATGCCAGACCAGCAGATTCATTTGAAATGATTGACATTTCTGCAACCCCATCTACCTACCCATCTACTTGCCTAGCATTTTTTGTTTCTTCATGGAGGGTGCACTTAGACTTGCAGACCCTTATGTGCCTTTTCTTTTCTTTTGGCTTTTTCTTTTGACTTTCTATCTAAGGCTACCCTTATTGCTTCCAAGGTCCCAGATTAAGCAGTTGGGAACCTTACTTTCTCTACCTAGCTACTGGTCTGCCAAGATTAAACAGTTTGGATAGACTTCTTTCTCTATTCTACAACAGACAATTGAAACATGGCATGATCCAGATTAGGCTGTTGGACCATCCATCCAAATTGAGTCAACATCAAGCTTTTGTACACACCTTGTCTTCTTATGGAAATATGGGATCTTTGCACCACCAAAGCAGAGCATATTTGGAACTTTTATTTTCCAATCATGAAATATGAAACCTATTGGTATAGGTAGCTAACAACCGTAACAACAAGGGTGGACTAAGTTTGAGTCCTATCCACCTAATTTTTGTCCTCTACATGATTTTATCATAAAATCATGTTCTCTATAAGGCATTCCTTAGCCTTTCAGGAGAGTGATATTCTCTAACATGTAGATTGTAGGTTAATTCATGCCATGTTGTTTGGCAAGCTTGCAAACTCTATGTTCCCAACATTATAAAGGTTTCTTAAAAGTGCATAATGGATTTCTCCTAGGTAGCAATGTATTTGAGTGCTAAAGTAGCATCATTGGAGATGAGGTTATGATTCCTAGTGACAACCTTATGGCTCACTAGCTCTTCTCTGATATATAAGGGTTTCTTATCCTCCTTCCTTATCACCTTTTTTACTTCCTCATTCCTTGTCTCCTAAAGAGTCAACCAAGATACCAAAGCCATTAGTTTCATGTATCCATATCTTGAATTGGGACCCCAAAAATTTATATTTGTCAAAGTGAAATTATGCATGTACAATTAAGCTAACTTTTCCCTTTCTTCCATACTATTTTGGCTATAAGATTCAATAAATTTCTTGTAGTCTTGAAAAGGTAGAGACACATATTATGCCAGAGTTTTTATTCGCAACCGTAGCCACTCTTCTTTGAGGAAGAGAGCATAATATTTTTATGGTTCCTTTCATTGTAGCACTTCCCTAGAGAGACTTTCCATGGTAAAAAGTTATGTTTCTTTCTCCTGCAACCTCTCTCTCAACCTTGTGTTTTCTTCATATAGCTACTCCATAATAGACTCCCTTAGTCTCAAATCACTCAATTCCTTACCCATTTCAATAAATTTCTACTCAATGAGCCCCACATCTTCCACATTCTTGGATTTTACAATTTTCATCCACATGTGGTATCTCCCTCTCTCTCTCTCCCACTCATAGAGGAGTGGGACTGCAAATTTTTCAGGGATAATCCTTTCCCATTCAATAAATTTGTAGTAGGACCCTAATCTAGGTTTTGGATTAGGCTCGTGGATATATTATAGGTCCTTTCGAACTTAATTTGAGGTGGTTTCTTCCTTATGTAACTATTTTTGATTCTCTTGTAGCTTCCCTTGTTCCTCATGTAGTAGTTATTGCCCCTCCTATAGAAAACCATGTCTCTCCTATAGAAAACCTTGTCTATCTTGTATCATCTCTTCTTCAACTTTCCCAAAAGAGACTTGTGTCCTTGGCTTCTTTTATGCCATTGACCTAGTGGTGGGCTTACCCACAGATGCTACAAGTGACTTGGTTTTGGTTTTAAGGGGAGTGACCTCCTCAATATTTTCTTCACTGGGTCCTATGTAGATTTTCCTTTAGATTCTCAGCTCATTTAATGTACTAGAATAGAAGACAAAATCTACTCTACTTCTTCAACAACAGAAATCAAATATATATAAGAAAATAATCAACAAGAGTAAGATAATCACTGGACCATAACACAATATTTCTTTGGGGAATCTTACTGCTTAAAACCTCAACTATCTATATTGAATTAATAGGAAATTTAAGTGAAAATAAAAATCTTGTTGACACAAGAATAATCCTAGCACAAGTATGATCAACTCTCTGCCTCACAAGCCTGCTCTAGCCAACACTTAGCCAATTTTGTTTCCTTCAAAGTCCCTATTTCCTTGTGCAATTCCTTAGAGGATCAACCCATATAAATTGGGTAATAGTGCTTCCAAAACTACACAATCCAAACATAGGTCCTTTGCTAATTTCATGCATGAACGACAAAACTCTGAAAATCATACAACTGATAGTACATTTTCCCTACACTCTAGTCTCAACTAGGCCTTTCTCTGAACTAACATGCATGAGTTTCCCATGAGGGAATATTTAGTTACCTGGAGTAGCACTGTTTGATTCACTCATGCAACTAACCCACTAGAGACCACTATTAGTTCTAAAACTTGTTAGAACTAGTTTACCTAACCATAACTCAACCAAACTGAGTTATCTAATTGAAACTCAAATAAACTTAGCCTCGACCCCTAAAATTTAGGGAGAACATATACATGACTACAAAAATACTTCCAAATTGAAATCCCTAATCTCATTAAGTCAATTAATATTAATTAACTATTTACGAGTTGCTATGCGAATAGGGTTCAATTTTAATTCTCAGTTTAATTCAAGGACAAATTAAACTAGAATTTCTTGTTGACAATTCTCAAAATCATACTTTTTCATTTTTACTTGGTGATTTATCAATAATGATAGTGACCTTTGTGGGAGCTTGTGGTTTCCCCTATCTAATTGTGGTGCTCTACCTAGTTTTAAAGTATACAGGACCTTGTCATGAATGCCTCCTCTTGGGCTTGATGGGAGTGCCCAATGTAGCCAATTTTGTAGCTACTTCCTGTTCAATATCCCCTAGAGATAAGCTTATTTGATGTGTTCGTTTCTCTGATTCTTGAGGTTTAGAATACTCCTCAAGGCTTACTCTTTCTTCTACCTTCTTCTCCCACTCTTCTCCTTTAATTTTTGCTTCTCCTTCCTTTGTATTTTTGTCTCTTCCTCCTATGTTTTTTCTCCTTATTCTTCTTCCATTTTTCCTTCTTTACCTCCTATGCTAGATGCTACTTTTTCTCCAACAGTGATGGCTTTGGTTTCTATGCAAGTCTCCCTATCCACGTCCACAATTTTTTTCCATAGAAAACGGATCCTCAAGTGGCTCAAACAACCCATCACTATTAACTTGATGAGGCCATGATGAGTGAAGCGTTGATGTACTTTTCCTTCCCTCACCTTCTGAATCATGTCCATGATTGATTGTAGGTGGAAATGAGGGACACTAAGTCTTTGAGGGAGGTGCAATTATTCCTTGAACCTCATCTCATGGAGAAATATGAAGTGGTAGGAATAAACCACAATTAATATCCCTTCACAAGATATATACTTGAGGATATGGTAAGGTGCTTCATCCCAAGGGTAAGGTAGGATTTATCTTCTTACTCCATTATTTTCTTGTACACGCTTCTATTTTAAATTGAAGAATCTTTTTCTAGTTGTGACATTGACGTCCTTATATTCTTTGGTCCACATAATTCCTAGGGGTATGGTAGTCACTTTTCTTATGGTTTTAAGACTTATTGAGATGGCCAAACCTCCGAAAATGGTAGTGGAATTGTCTTCATATTGAGAATGTAATGCCATGGAAAATTCATCAGCAATATCATCATCATACCCTTTTAACAACTCAAAGAAACCCAAAAATTGGTGTCTTCTGAATATTTCCACTACATGATGGTGTTTCAGAATCCTCTTGGTTTCTGAGAGTTCTCTTATGTTAAATCCTCTGCCCATTTCTTCTATTATTCCTCCTTGGTTCTATTTAGGTGTGGAATTCAAAAAAAAATATTAAACAATCTCAGTGGTGAAACAATGTTAAATTTCTTCATAGTAGCGAGGGATAAATATGCTAGAATTCATATCAACCAAACTACTTTTCTCTTCCTCTAACTACATCGATTTCCAAAGAGACATCCTATTTCATAATTGACTATTTCAAGATATCAATTTCAAGAAGACTTCTCATGTAAGTGGATATAAAAGCAAGGAAGGAGGATGTCACTTACTTCTTGTCAAAACAATTTTGTGTGTTCATGATGGTTTTAAGACAATTTCAAGCCACTGAAGCTACTTTTCCACCTTCCAATTTCCACTGTAGCTACTTCTCTTCCCTCCTGTAGCACTTGCAGGCATGCCTATAGCTTCCTCCTATATCACTTGCAGACAAGGTCCGAAACTTCTCAATGGCACCCTAGGTGGTATAATACAATAGCTCATACTTCCTTGACCTATTTTTGGAATGATTGATGGTGCAAATGAAGTTGATACCAGTACAAAATAATCTCTTTGGGGTAAAAGCCAGGAGTGTTATAGTGAAATGGAATTAACACGAGTATTTTGTTTTGGACCATTTGCCCCACTCCTTGTATCATTTGTCACTCCTCATTTATTATCACCCCATGCTTCGAGGACACCACCTCACTTTGAGTTGGAATCTCCACATTTCATGGGTGACTTAACAAAAAATTAAGTTTACTAACCGAGGGTGGCCAAGTTCACTTGCCATCTCCAAACTATTACAAAACCTCTCTCAACCATTACACATTTTAGTCATTTTATGCATAGAGAATAGGTGAGGGTTGCCATAACTAAGCCTGTCTTTGGATCAAATTGTTGGAGATAGTTTGATGCTGAAATTGGGCCATATAACATCCTGATCAACGGAGTTGACTCTTTTAATTGTTTCCTATGGATGTCTTCATAACTTGATGATACGCTGATGGTTGAATTTTTTGTGTGTGTGTAGGTCCATGTCTTATGTCTAAGTTGTTTTTCTTAGTGGGAAGCCTTCTTGAGGATGATGTGTCCCTTCCTGGTTGTAGAAAAGGCTCCATCATGTCCTCCGTGGGTGGAAAAAAAAAAGATATCAGGGATTTATGTTGTGAATTCACAGGCTTCTACAAGAGTTATCTAGGTGGATTTTGGTGGCCACCCACCTATCCCACTTGGATGCCCACAACTGTCTCTTTCAGTTTTTCAATTTCCTTAATTGTAGCGCAGTTTACTATTTTTAGTAGTTTTTCAGGCCCTAAACTTCTGCAGCCATTTCGAGGCCCTAAACAACATTTTTTTGGAAATATACCACCAATGATTATTTTCCAAAAATATTCTTTTCCATCATAGTCCTTGGAGAGATCTTTCCAACAGGTTATCATGCACGTGAAATGGAGATAATATGACGAAGTCGTGACCCTAGGAAGTTGGCTGTCCAACTCACCCCAACAAGGCACATAAACTCTTGTTTTTACATCTCCTTGTGTTAGGGTTTTGGTTGTTTAGAGTTTTCTCTTATTTTACAATAATAAAAAGGCCCTTGAAACTCATTGTAAGATAGTTCAGGGGCATGTAGCCACCACATCTCTTCTCATAGATAAGCTACCATTGCCTTAGCTGGTTTATTTCCATTTCTGTTTGTAAGAATATTCCCATATTTTACATTAATGAAATGAAGTATTATTTCTACTACATATCTATATTTATGGTTATTTCTATAATTTGTTGTGTTCCTGCTTAAATCTGGACTAGTGGTATCAGAGCAGTTTTTCTTTGCATGTCCCCAACAAGGTCGAGATATAAGGAGTTAGGGCTTGAACTGGTGAAACATTTGCAAGACCAACCTCAAAACGCTTGACGGCCTCCCATGGTTGATGAAAATAAAGACAAGGGGGTGGGAGATCCTATCAAAATCTTGCTCGAAGAATCCCTCGAGCAACAAAGGAATGCAATGATGGACAACTTTACCCAGAACCTTCACTGTGTTGGGTTGTGTTATATTCATTCCACATAGTTAACAGGGGGTTTGAAGGGCACCCGTAACCCCACTTTATGGAAAAATTTGGTTTTGGACCCTATGTTAGGTTGGGTGGACCCACCTATGGTTTTGTGCATGATTTTCGCACATGTTTTTGGACATGATGGTTTTTGGTCCATGGTATTGAATGCGATGGTTTTCAGTCCATGGTATGGGACGCAATGGTTTTCGATCCATGGTATTGGATGCTTCGGCATGTAGAAATATGTATTATCAAATTGGAAGGAAAATAATGAAAAATCAAGCTGGTAGTCCCGGTTTTGGGATCCAGTGGGAAAATCTTTGTGTATATGTGTTTTATGTGTTATGCTCTCGCATTGTTTATTTTTTTGTGTTTTAGAATTCATATGGAGGCAATTTTTGTATGGGGTTAAAACCTACATTCGGTATCAGAGCAGTTTTGGCTTCAAGTGGATGCCTTTGTTGCTGATGGGTTTCATTCGAGTCTATGGTAGACCCTGTTCAGTGGGAGATCTGTGAGATTGATCCTAGTGGTTAAAGAAGATGGCAAGTAGTGGAAAGATGGAGATCGAGAAATTTAATGGTTAGAGTTTTGAGTTGTGGAAACTCAAGATGGAGGATCTGTTGGTGTATGAAGACCAATGGATCATAGTAGATTCAGGTACTAAACAAATGGGAGTGTCCGATGAAGAATGGAAGAAGTTGCATCGGAAGGCAAAGAGCACAATATGATTGTGTGTCTCAGATTCATTATTGTTGAATGTATCAAGGGAAGCTACGATGAAGGCTTTGTGGGACAAGTTATGGATTTTGTACCAATCTAAGTCTCTAGTGAATAAAATGTTCATGCAGAAAAAGCTTTATAACCTGAGGACGAAAGATGGAGACTCAGTGAAAGAGCATTTGAATGCATTTAATTATGTGGTAATTCAGTTAGCATCTATTGATATTAAAATTTCAGATGAAGATAAGTGCATCACTTTTTTGTGTTCTCTACCAGATTCGCGGGATAGTCTGGTTATTGCAATAGGTAACAATACAACTTCCTTGCATTTTGATGAAATAGTCTCATCCTTGCTGACAGAGGAGATGAGATAGAAAAATATGGAGAGCCAAAATGGTGATACCTTGTCTGTACAAGGGCGGACCTAGAACAAAAACAAAAATAAGTTATCGAGTGGGAGATCTAAATCTCTAGGAAAACCTGTAAAGGTGGTGTGATAGAAATGTGGAAAGGAAGGGCACTACAAAAGGGACTGTAAATATAAAGCTCCTAACAAAGGAAAGGGATCTGATGAGGCTTCTTCTACAGAGGCAAAAACCACCTCAGATGAAGGTGGGGATGTGTACTTGGCTTCTTCAAGTACACATGTAGATCATGAGGCATGTTTGATTGACTCAGGTGCATCTTTTCACTTCACTCCCCATAGAGAGTGGTTCTACAAGTATGAGAAATGTGATGGTGGTGATGTCTTCTTGGGGGATGACAGGAAGGCTAGAATCATTGGTCGTGGAAAAGTAAAGTTGAAGTTCCAAGGTGGAAGGGTTAGATCACTTTCGGGTGTTCTACATATTCCTGCATTGGCTAGAAATATGATTTTTGTAAGCAAGCTGGATGATGCAGGTGTAAAAACAGTGTTCGAGAAGGATACCTACAAGATGGTTCAGGGAGCACTGGTATTGATGTGGGGAGTTTAGATTGGAACTCTGTACAAGCTACAAGGTAGCACTGTTTTTGATGGGTGCAATAGTTTTGTGGTTCCTGAAAGTGGAATAGAAAATCTGTGGTCTCTTGAGAGAAGACAATGTTGTGGTGTCAAAGGCTTGGACATATTGGAGAAAAGGACCTTCAGATACTTCATGGTAAAGGTATGGTAGAAGGTATGAGTAATATCTCTCTAGATTTTGATTTCTGTGAAAATTGTGTATATGAGAAGTAGAATCAGGTGAGTTTCCCCTCTGGTAGTAAGAGGGTGAAACAAATATTAGAACTGGTGCATAGTGATGTGTTTGGACCTGTGAAGGTTCCATCACTAGGTAAGTCTATGTACTATGTATCATTTATATATGACTTCTCAAGGAATACATGGATATATTTCCTTAAGAAGAAATCTGAAGTCTTTGACAAGTTTAAAGAATTTAAGGCTCTGGTGGAAAACTAGACAGAGAAGAAGATAAAGGTGCTGAGGACAGATAATGGTGGAGAGTTTTGTAGTAAGGAATTTGAAGAATTCTGTAAGAAGTGTGGTATAGCGCGGCAGAAGACTACTCCATATACACCTCAACAAAATGGAGTTGCAGAAATAATGAATAAGACATTGATGGAATGGACAAGAAGCATGCTCAGTGGTACTGGGTTAAGACGGAAATTCTAGGCAGAGGCGGTGGATATTCCATGTTACTTGGTCAATGGGTCATCTTCATCAATGTTGGAGGATAAGACATCACAAGAGGTATGGAATGATAAGAAACCCTCTCTTTCACATCTGAGGGTATTTGGATGTGATGCATATGTACATGTTCTAAAGGAGAAACGAACCAAGTTGGATATTAAATCTAAAAATTGCATCTTTATTGGGTATAAGGATGGTTTAAAGGGTTATAAGCTTTGGAACCTAGTCACACGGAAGGTTGTGTATAGCCGAGATGTGGTGTTCAAAGAGGTGAAAGATGTTATTAAACATGAAGTCCAATGAAAGGAACCTGAGAAGATAGAGTTTGAGCTAAAGGAGGTAGAATCAAACTCTACAGTAGAGGAGGAATCAGAAGATGAAGAACCACAAACTCCAGCTGTGAGAAGATCATTTCAAGAAAGAAGGCAACCTGAAAGGTATAGTCCATCTGCTTTCTATTCAAATTTTTCTTTATCTATTACTAACAATGATCCCATAACTGTGAAGGAAGCAGTAGCTTCAGAGGATGGAAAACTCTAGAAAGAGGCCATGGTTTATGAAATGGTATATTTGCACAAAAATGAGGCTTCGGATTTGGTGGAGTTGTCGGCTAGAAGGAAACCCATTAGCAGCAAATGGGTGTTCAAAAAGAAGACAAATGCAGAAGGAAAAGTGGAGAAATACAAAGCTCGGTTGCTAACAAAAGGTTATTCCTAGGTGCCGGGAATTGATTTTGGTTATAATTTTTCTCCTGTTTCCAAGGTAACTTCAATTAGATTACTTTTATTTGTTGCTGCTGCTTTTTATTTTGAGGTAGAACAGATGGATATGAAGACAACATTTCTTCACCGGGATCTAGAAGAAGAAATCTACATGAAGCAACCTGAAGGCTTTGCAGAGAAGGGTAAGAAAGAACTAGTATGCAAGTTAAAGAAGTCCCTGTATGGGTTAAAATAGTCACCAAGGATGTGGTATCAGAAATTTGATACATTTATCCAACGACTTGGCTTTACCAGAAGCAAAGTAGATCACTGTGTGTATTTTAAATTAATTGGTGACCGTGTTGTTTATCTGATCTTGTATGTGGACGATATGTTGCTGGTTGGAAATGACAAAGAAATTGTCCAGGATTTGAAGACCCAATTGCCCTCCAAATTCGACATGAAAGATCTTAGTACTGCAAACTATATTTTGGGCATGGAAATTAAAAGAGATCGGACAAAGAGGAAGCTCTGGTTAAGCCAGAGGAAGTATGTCAAGAGAATATTGCAGAGGTTTAATATGTAGGATAGTAAACCAGTGAAGGTTCCTATTCCTATAGGTGTGAGGTTATGTGCTAAACAATGTCCCAGGACACAATAAGAGGAAGAGGACTGATGAGCCCCAAAAATGGACAATTATTTGGGCTCATTCAACCTCCTAATTTGACTTAATCCACCATTATCATTAGTTTATTGCATGTTTTTGATTATATTTATGTTAATAGAGTGAATTTGGTTAGTCATTATGCCAACAAGTCTAATGGGTGCTTTGTGTAGCCTTTTTGGTCAACTTGGAGACAAAATTGAAGGTCTTAATGAGCACTTGGCAGCGAAATTCGTGGGAGAACAAGCTAGAGGATTTGTAGGAAGGTGTCCCCTTCATTTATGGGCCCTCACCTCGAATTCTCCACCATCAGCTTGGAGTTCAAGGGCCACCGAATCAATCAACACAAGGGCAGCCAAGCAAGTCAAGTAGGACTACTGTTAACTGCAAGTCTTGGGCAACCGAGTCCCTAAAGTTTAGGAGGACTGTTGGGTCCTCAATTTGTATAAATAAGAAGGCTTAGAGACTCATTTTGGTTAGCCGGTTAGCCAGTGTAGCCAGTGGATGTTAGCTAGTTAGCTAGTAGATAGTTAGCTGGTAGTTAGTCATTTAATAGTCTTGTTGTAGTCATTTTGTAATTCGATTTGTATGCAATAGATTAGCTTTGCTTTCAGCTCATTCTCAAGCTCTCCTTGTGGACAATTTTGATGTAACTCTTCATTCTTGATTAATAAAGATGAATCCAGCTTTGCACCAGCTCTAAATCTCTCTTGGGAGGCTGTAGCTCTTGGGGTTGGGCCCATCTCAAGCGCCCAGTACCTCCGCTGTTTATCTTTATGTGTGTTTGCTGCGTTCTTAAAATAAAATATGCTCTTTAGATCTTGCTTTGTTATTTTGGTTGTTTTTGTTGGTTAAAGTAGCTTTTTATGTTTGAGAATCGATTGGTAGGAGTTTTTCATGAATTTAGATCTTTCGGAATGTTCTTGCTCACGTGATGTACATGGTTCTCTTTCCAAACGAGTGTGTTGTTTACTCATTTCATTGACAGTTAGATTAAGTTAGCTAGGACTTAGTTTGTTTGCAAGAATTCATTGATTCGGTTGAATGTGCATTGTGCAGGGCATCTCTATCACTCACTCACATGGTCAAGCTTCATCAGAGCAATTTGATTCATCCCATATCTCGGCTTCTCGCTTCACACCCATCCTCTTGCCCATGAAACCCTACCTTCTTCTCCATTGTTGTCTCAACTACCTTAAAGCCAAATCGGCCTTTCACATATCATCTCACCACTCCATCCATCAGTTCCTGGGTCACTTCAGACCCCCATCCTACCTCCATAACCATCCATGCATCTTCCATCAATCACCCATCCTCAAAAATCCCATTTCGAAACATCCTGTAGAAGAATTACAGAACTTCCTGTAGAAACCCCTGCAGACTTCCTGTAGAAGTTCATAAACATGGTTGCATGGCATCTAGACTTTGTGAAACTCTCAGAAATAATGTTAGGGATCCTTTAGACCATCTCTGTACCTTCCTGACCTTTCCCAAGCATTTCTCCTCCTTGATCCACCTCTGCACAATGAAAAGCTAGTTAAAAGCACATGCATGATAATTCCAATAACTTGATCAAAAATACAAAACGATGTCTTCTTCAGATAGTGATAACTTAGACACATGCATTTTACCTTCCTAGAAGTAATGGCATCTCTTCTCGTAGTTTGCATTCTCATTTTTACATCAGTAGGACTAGTTGGTAGAATTAGGGTTTGCTAGGGTTTGTATTTCTTTTTGGCTTTCAGTTTCTTTCCGCAAGTAGATTAGCCTCCTTTGAGTTAGCTTTCATCCATCAGTTAAAAAGCTTCTTCTAAGAGCTCATAGAAGTTGGCTTGAGCCCCTAGCGGACTTGTGCCAGCTGACCAAGTGACAGCCACGGTAAGAGCTAGTACTTGTGCATACAGCACCGTCGCTTCCAAGTTTGTTACGAACTACCGGGTTGATAAAATTAAAGAAGGGAGTTCCAGGAGTCGTAGCATTATTGCTACAATACTGGGGCTCACCATCTTTTTGGTGCCTTTGCCGGGGAAGCGTCAGAGTATTGGTGATTGTCGCTTTTCTTCTATTTTCCACTACAATCTTCTGCTAAGTAGTTTATTTCATTTCCATTATGCAATTTTGTTTATGCAAAAGTAGATTAGCCTTTCCCGCTTTCATAGATTAGCATTTCAATTCCGCAATTTCATTTCTGCAAGAGTAGATTAGCATTTCAATTCCGCAAGCGTAGACTAGCATTTCATTCCTGCAATTTCATTTGAGCAAAATAGATTAGTCCTTTCCTGCTTTCATTTCAATTCCGCATTTTCATTTTAGCAAGATAGTTAGTTGCAGTTCAATTTATTTCAGTTTTGCAAGTAGAAGTAGAAAAAAGCAAAAATCAACCAAAAAGATTTCATTTCATGCCTTGTAGGAGTAGAGATAAGTTAGAAAAATGATTGCACAACACCCCCACTGCTTCACACAGCCAACGTTCTCTCTTCTTCGATGGCTATGATTAAAGAACCCCTGGGTGGAAATCAAGGCATATTTAAAGAACCTCTAGGGGAGAAGAAGAAGAAAACATTCCTTTGGAGAAAATGGCTACAAGTAGAAATGTTGGGAGCAACATCTTGTCCAAAGATGAATTTGAAAATCAGATCAAAGATTTCAAGAGTGATATGAGGCAATTTCTGGCCATGCAACTGGATACCTTGCGGATCCAACATAAGCAAGAGGAAGACAAGAGGGCTTTGGTCATTTTTTGTCCTAGGTGCACTAGAAAGCATCCTAGGAACGAATGTCCATTGTACTCCATAGAAGTGTGTTTTGTCTGTGAAGAATACCATCCTACAGATCAGTGCCCTTCCTTACCCAGATTCAAAGCTGCATATCAGAGAGCCAAAGGAGCCACTGAACCACTCCATTATATGAACCAAAGGAGGCCGCATGGACCTAGATCTTACCAGCAGGAAATGCAAGGGACATCCGAGACCTATTATGACCCCTATCAAGCCACTTTCATGCCTTCTTGGGGTCCCCCTGCTCATCCTTCCTGGTCTACATCTCCTCCTTGGTCATATTCTCCTTGTTCCTTCACAGATCCATATTATGCCCAACCAGTTGCTCATTCATTTCACTCTTATGCTCAGCCACAGCCTCAGTGGAATGCACCTTATCAGGAGTGGAGGCCCCAGTACAACCCTCATCCCACTCATTTTCCTCCACCACCTGCTCATCCACAACCATCGCCTCCTCCTCCACCAAGGCAACCCCAAATGCCTACCCAACCACAATGCCATCCATCTCCATCTCAATTTCACACTTCCACTCAGCTACCCATACCACCATTTCCAAATCCACACATTGGAGTAGCTCAACTCCATTACAATGCTGAGGCACAACATGTGCAAATGACTCCTCTTGAGCTCAATGATGTTCACCAAAGCTAAGGAAGAGTGCTGCAAAACAGAGATTATATTGACAACATTGAAGGACCAAAAGAAAAAGAAGATTCAAAAGAGGAGATCAAAGCACCATGGGATGCACTTGATGAAGAGAAGGCATCAAAATCAGAGATCGAGAGAGTTCCCTCATGGTTATCATCAAATCTTCCATGTATTCAAGAGAAAGATCAGCGAAGGGAGGAAGATGAGAAAGTCATGATAGAAGGTGACATGAAGAATGATCCAGATCAGCAAAAGGACCATGGATATCAAAGCTATATTGAGATATGGTTTCATAAGGTCACTATGTTGCAACGGTACTTTCTTCCTCAGCTTTGTTTGATCCCTTCAACGCCAGATCATTTGGTCTCTGAGATCTGGATAGTTGTCCAAGCATGCATTTCGAGCCTTCACATAATTTTTTCTCTAATCTCGATGTGCACATGGCTCCATTGGAAGTATTCTTATACTTGAAAATGATTTTGTTTTTCAAGTAGGGTAGGGTAGAAAAAAAAAAAAAAAAAAAAAAAAAATAATAAAAAAAAAAAATGAAAAAAGAGGAAAATATAAATCTAAGGTGAAAACCTCCTCGGAGGCGCCTTAGATTGGCTCATTGATTGAAAACCTCTGTGAGGCGGTCAATGGGTTGGGAAAAAAAGAGAAAAGAGAATAAGATCTTTGGGTGAAAACCTCCCTTGGAGGTGCCCAAGGCAGGCAATTAGGGTGAAAACCTCCATGAGGCGCCCTAGTTGTTTTTCAAAAAAATAAAAAAATAAATAAAAATAAAAAGAAAAAAATAAAACTAATTCCATTGGCTAATTGCAGGTTGCAAGAAGGACGTTTCATGACAGGAGGAGCACTCAAATCAAGGTTAAAGGAATTTTTCTTGTGCCTTCTACAGGAAGCTCTGTATTTCTATAGGAAACATCCTATAGAACCTTTGGACGAACCAAATTCAAGTCTAAAATGGAATCTGATGGTGGGAATCTGTTGATTAGGCCTACAAGCACTTGTGTGTCCATCCCTTGCCTTTCTCCATCATTTTTTCCACCTCCTTGTGCTTCTCATTGTGCTTCTACAGGAACTTCCTGTAGAAATTGTGGGAAACTAGACATGGATTTCAAAAAGTGGTTTGGTGAACATGGTAGCTTCCTCAAGGGTTCAGAAGTCCTCATGCAATCTTCCAACTCCTCCTCCATCATCTACATACCTGCATCACAGCCCAAGCTCAGTTTTTCCTTCCATGCAAACATTTGCAAAAAAGCCTTGAAGCAAAAAGACATAGAACAAAATTTGTTTTTGCCATAACTTGAAGACCATGCATCCATTTGTCAAACCGTTTTATGGGGAATTGTACAAGGGTGATGACAACATGCCTGAGCAGTTTCATGCCGTTCCGGTGCACGGTTTCCAAGGAATCAGCCTCCATCACCATCAGCCATTTTTGCATTTTCTCCATATCCGTGCATCCGTTTCAAAACCTGTTTCATGGGGATATGCATATCAGTGATGGTAACCAATCCAAGTAGTTTCAGCCGATTCCGATGCACGGTTTCCGAGAAATCGATCTCTGAAATCTTCAGCCATTTTCTATTTTTCACGAAATCCGTGCATCCATTGATCATGATTTTTCTATGGGAGATGCATAATGATGATAGGAACATGCTCACCAAGTTTTAGATCAATCTGGTTTACCATTTAAGAGCAATGACGAAAACAAGTTCTGGTTTTGTGACCATGCAGCAGCAGCAACTTGAAGGTGCATATCTGAACGTGGAAACAATTGCATGCAGCTCAGATCCAGCCAGAGGACACCTGCACAAGGAAAAGAAATCAAAGACCATCATCCAAGCCCTCATGCAATCAAAGGATCCAAGCATGCAACAACAGAATCAGAGCATGCAACAGCAAAAAGCTTCACAAGCAGTCGTTCGACTTCCAGGTACGTGACTGAAACTAATTCCTTTGTTGCATGAATGTAATTTGAGAACTGAGTGAACAATGAGATGGTTTTGATTAAAAAAATCGGTGGCCAGCTAACTGGCCACCCTCATCCAGTTCAAACAGCGCTCAGTGGGTGACTACGACACGTGTGCTCAGCCATCTCAGGAAGAAAACTGGAAACAGGTAGTAAAACTCTAGCATGATTGATGGACGTGATTACAGGAAGAGAACAAATAGTCTGGTGAACGTGATGGACGTGATTAGTGGTGGTTGTTTAAATGGTCTGCATGGGGCCAACGTGCACTTGGCCAGCTCACCCTCCATCAACGGAAGTCTCCATAAACAACCAATCAAACTCTCACCTCCGTTGTTTCCAGTTTATCATCGTCCTTGCAGTTGCAACAAGATCCATACCACCTCCATAGTAGCAAACCAATCTTTCTCGGCCACTTTTCAGAACCCTCCTGCTTATCGGCATTCTACAGGGAGCACTGTTTTGTTCTACATGAAACGAGAGCCGCCTACAGGAAGGCGTCTACAAGAAAGGCAGAGAACAACTCTGCGGAAGGAAAACCCAGAATTTTCGTTGAATTTGGAGCTCCAGACGAGGTAGGCTCGAAAAAAAACTCCTCTATGCATGGTTTGTTTGTGCAAGGTGGTGAATTAAACATGGCATCGGATTGGACAATCAGTGAAAATCTGCCTGTGTATTGGAAATAGAAAGTTTGCCTGTGTGTTGCACTGAGTTTCTCAGTTGTGTCTGCATCAAGATTCTTCTCCACGTTTCCTGTTTCTAAAATTCTCTTATAAGGAAGGCATATGCAGCTGTGAGAGCCAGCCTGTGGATGAAAATTTTAAAATTTGCATATCTGAATGTGCCATGAGAAGAAAACTTGGTCTCTGTCCTCTGTCTGTAGAAGAAAAACTCTTCCTTTCATAACCAGATCGCTGAGAGCTGAGTCACAGCAGTCTTGAAACCAGCATTCCCTATTCAGTCACTGGTTGAATGTGGGACAAAAATGAATGAAGGGATTCCAGACCAGATGGCCCATCATGGGCTCATCAAATTATTAGTAGAAGATGCCCTGCACACCTACATTGTCCCCATATCATGGGAAATCTTCCAAAACATGTCTAGGGATGACAATATCAGAGTTTGGCCAAAGATATCACCCCATCCAGCAGTGAGGAATAAGAACACATTGAAAAAGGTGAGAAAATCGATGGTGAAAAACCGCAAGACATCCAGGCACAGCAAGAACAAAGAGGAAAAGGAGAAATGGGCCAGATTGCTAAGCCTAAAACAGGGGAAGAAACAACAACAAAAACACCAAGGGAAAAGAGGATGTAGCGCAGAAGAAAGAAGGCCGAGAAAGTCCAACTGAAGAGTGTCACAGCCAAAGAAACCACACAAAAACAAAAGGAAAAAACACAGTCAGCAAAACAGGTAGAAACAAGCATAGGGATTTCTACGGGAAGCGGGGAAAAAGAGCAGCAAGAGGAGAAATCACCCGAGATATTGGCTAGGGAGGCAGCAACTGTGCTTGCTGCCCTAAGCACATCTCCAAAGCAAAAAGGGAGGCGAAAAAGGGGAACATCCATGTCCTTTAAAGCAAGAAGGAGCACACGGATAAAAGTGGGCAGACCCCAACCACAGTCAAAAGAGCCAATTATCATTGAGGACGCCACAACTAAACAAAAGGAGGAGTCTCCCCCAAAGATATCCATCACCTATGAACGACGAAGCCCAAAAACATCCACCTGGAGGGAAAGGATTGAAGGGATGGACTCAAAGACAGCTCTACAGGAAGCTGAGATGGTTCTACAGGAAACTCTGGCTAAGCTGAAAGAGACAAAGTACAGGAGGAGAATGAGTTGCTGAAACAGTAGTTACAGCTATAGGGAAGTCATAATGAAGATAGGCCCTCAATTTTGGGAGAACAACAGCAGCAAGAAGGGCCTCCAGCAGACAAGGAAACATCCGATGAACAACAGAGAGAGGACAAGCAGGCTAAGACAGTGCCGACTATTTCTACAGGAAGATAGAGAACTGTTAGCAGACTGTTTCTACAGGAAGTTAGCAGACTGTTTCTACAGGAAGTTAGCAGACTGTTTCTACAGGAAGCTAGCAAACTGTTTCTACAGGAAGCCAGCAAACTATTTCTACAGGAAGTTTGAAAAGAGGGAAGCCAAAGGAGAAATCAGCCGAGATGTTAGCCAAAGAAGCCACCAGGGCCATCAAAGACGAGGAGAGAGATTGGTTGCTCAGAGGATGAGCAACACTTTCAGTAGGGGGGTGATGATGAGCCCCAAAAATGGACAATTATTTGGGCTCATTCAACCTCCTAATTTGACTTAATCCACCATTCTCATTAGTTTATTGCATGTTTTTTATTATATTTATGTTAATAGAGTGAATTTGGTTAGTCATTATGCCAACAAGTCTAATGGGTGCTTTGTGTAGCCTTTTTGGTCAACTTGGAGACAAAATTGAAGGTCTTAATGAGCACTTGGCAGCGAAATTCGTGGGAGAACAAGCTAGAGGATTTGTAGGAAGGTGTCCCCTTCATTTATGGGCCCTTACCTCGAATTCTCCACCATCAGCTTGGAGTTCAAGGGCCACCGAATCAATCAACACAAGGGCAGCCAAGCAAGTCAAGTAGGACTGCTGTTAACTACAAGTCTTGGGCAGCCGAGTTCCTAAAGTTTAGGAGGACTGTTGGGTCCTCAATTTGTATAAATAAGAAGGCTTAGGGCCTCATTTTGGTTAGCTGGTTAGCCAGTGTAGCCAGTGGATGTTAGCTAGTTAGCCAGTAGATAGTTAGCTGGTAGTTAGTCATTTCATAGTCTTGTTGTAGTCATTTTGTAATTCGATTTGTATGCAATAGATTATCTTTGCTTTCAGCTCATTCTCAAGCTCTCCTTGTGGACAGTTTTGATGTAACTCTTCATTCTTGATTAATAAAGATGAATCCAGCTTTGCACCAGCTCTAAATCTCTCTTGGGAGGCTGTAGCTCCTGGGGTTGGGCCCATCTCAAGCGCCCAGTACCTCCCCTGTTTATCTTTATGTGTGTTTGCTGTGTTCTTAAAATAAAATCTGCTCTTTAGATCTTGCTTTGTTATTTTGGTTCCTTTTGTTGGTTAAAGTAGCTTTTTATGTTTGGGAATCGATTGGTAGGAGTTTGTCATGCATTTAGATCTTTCGGAATGTTCTTGCTCACGTGATGTACATGGTTCTCTTTCCAAACGAGGCTACTGTTTATTCATTTCATTGACAATTAGATTAAGTTAGCTAGGACTTAGTTTGTTTGCAAGAATTCATTGATTCGGTTGAATGTGCATTTTGCAGGGCATCTCTATCACTCACTCACATGGTCAAGCTTCATCAGAGCCATCTGATTCATCCCATATCTAGGCTTCTCGCCTCACACCCATCCTCTTGCCCATGAAACCCTACCTTCTTCTCCATTGTTGTCTCAACTACCTTAAAGCCAAATCAGCCTTTCACATATCATCTCACCACTCCATCCATCAGTTCCTTGGTCACTTCAGACCCCCATCCTACCTCCATAACCATCCATGCATCTTCCATCAATCACCCATCCTCAAAAATCCCATTTCGAAACATCCTGTAGAAGAATTACAGAACTTCCTGTAGAAACCCCTGCAGACTTCCTGTAGAAGTTCATAAACATGGTTGCATGGCATCCAGACTTTGTGAAACTCTCAGAAAGAATGTTAGGGATCCCTTAGACCCTCTCTGTACCTTCCTGACCTTTCCCAAGCATTTCTCCTCCTTGATCCACCTCTGCACAGTGAAAAGCTAGTTAAAAGCACATGCATGATAATTCTAATAACTTAATCAAAAATACAAAAAGATGTTTTCTTCAGATAGTGATAACTTAGAAACATGCATTTTACCTTCCTAGAAGTAATGGCATATCTTCTCGTAGTTTGCATTCTCATTTTTGCATCAGTAGGACTAGTTGGTAGAATTAGGATTTGCTAGGGTTTGTATTTCTTTTTGGCTTTCAGTTTCTTTCCGCAAGTAGATTAGCCTCCTTCGAGTTAGCTTTCGTCCATCAGTTAAAAAGCTTCTTCTAAGAGCTCATAGAAGTTGGCTTCAGCCCCTAGCAGACTTGTGCCAGCTGACCAAGTGACAGCTGCGGCAAGAGCTAGTACTTGTGCATACAGAACCGTCGCTTCCAAGTTTGTTATGAACTACCGGGTTGATAAAATTAAAGAAGGGAGTTCCAAGAGTCGTAGCATTATTGCTACAATACTGGGGCTCACCAAGGACATGTCCCATTTTCCATATGCAAGTGCAGTTGGTAGCCTGATGTATGCAATGGTTTTTACTAGACCAGACATTGCACATGCAGTGGGAGTATTGAGCAGGTTTATGTCAAAACCAGGAAAGGAGCATTGGACAACAGTGAAGCAGGTTTCCAGGTATTTGTGTGGCACTAGTGGTTATGGTCTGTGCTAGCAAGGAAGGCTAGGATTGGATAGAGTGTTGGATATTTGTGGCTTTGTTGATGCAGACTAGGCTGGAGATCTAGATCAGAGAAGATCTACAAGTGGGTATGTGTTTAACCTATTTGGAGGTGTAGTCAGTTGGATGAGTAAGAAAAAATCTGTACTGACACTATCAATTATAGAGGCAGAATACATGGCAGCCACTTGTGCAAGCAAGGAAGTAGTTTGGTTGCAAAGATTGTTTTCAAGTATGGGGTTAGTATAGGAAGCTATAAGGATAGACAGTGACAGCCAAAGTGCAATTTTCTTGGCAAATAACCCTGCATATCATTCAAAGACAAAGCAAATTGATGTTCCGTATCACTTTGTAAGGCATATGATAGAAGAGAAAAATGTGTTGCTGGTAAAGGTGGACACTTTGAAGAATGGTGCAGATGCATTGACAAATCTGTGAACTCTGAGAAGTTTTCTTGGTGTAGAGAGACAATGGGCATTTCAGGGCTAGGAAAATGACTAAGCTCTCTTGTGGCCCCCTGTGGAAAGAAAACAACAAGTGGGAGAATGTTGGGTTGTGTTATATTCTTTCCACGTAGTTAACAGGGGGTTTGAAGGGCACCCATAACCTCACTTCATGGGGTCCAGGGCAACGCCTTGGAAAATTTTGGTTTTGAACCCTATGTTAGGTTGGGCGGACCCACCTATGGTTTTTTGCATGATTTTTGCACATGTTTTTTGGACGCGATGGTTTTCGGTCCATGGTATTGGATGCTTTAGCATGTATAAATATGTATTGTAACATTGAAAGGAAAATAATGAAAAATCAAGCTGGTAGTCTCGGTTTTGGGATCCAGTGGGAAAATCTCTGTGTATATGTGTTTTATGTGTTATGCTCTCGCATTGTTTATTTTTTTGTGTTTTAGAATTCATATGCAGGTAATTTTTGTACGGGGTTAAAACCTACACATGGGCTACCTAAGGCGACGCATTGGCTTCCAACAACTACTCTGCAAATGCCACACCGTTTAAGGTACAAGTTAATTTTCAAATCCCCATATTCTAGGGTCAAATATACGTAGTTGTCGTAGATGAATGGTTAAATCTACTAGAAGGGTATTTTTCTATTTATGATTTTTCTAGTTGGGAAAAAATTATTTTTGCTCTTCTCAAAGTAGCCCCCCACGTCAAGGACTGGTAGGAAACCTACTGTGAGCAAAAGGATGAAAGTATGGGCTCACTATTTTCAGTCACACCCACTTGGAATTCATTTTGGGATGCCATCAAGGAGCAGTACTACCCTATCAAAAGCTATGAGGACAAATACATAAAGTGGACCATGCTGCGGCAAAGAAGGGACCAAGATGTTCCAGAGTTCACAAACATTTTTCATACCCTTCACACACAGTTGTGTATCAAGGATTCTGAGATGCATTTGGTACTCAAATACCACAACTACCTACATAGGTACATCCGGGAAGAGATGGAGTTCCTGAACATGTCTTTGCTCAGTACGACGTACTAATACACTGCCAAAATTGCACAAAAGTTTAAATAGAAGAAGTGAGACTTTGGATCTGCAAATCCGAAGCAAGAGAAAGGCTTCCCCAAATCGTAGAACTAAGGAAAAAGCCAAGGCGGGGCGACCCAAGACAACCTGTCGAATCTGGAAGAAAAGAACAACACCAAAAAGTCAAAGAAGGACACAGGAAAGTGGTGTGAGTTCCAAAAGAACCCCACTCACAACGCAACTGAATGTCACATCAAGCAATTTCTGGTGGCCAAGCTGAAGGCTTCAAAATCATATGCATATTACAACCTTGAGTTAGAACCCGACAAGGGGAATGGCAAAGGGAAGCAGATCATTGACATGGAGCCCAGCACCATTGTTGCCACCGCCAAGATCTAGAAGAATGAGCCCGAAGATCCAGAGGAGGGGGAACATCTTTTCCACTCACAAATGTGGGTGAAGGGTTCACCACTTCAATTTATTGTTGACAGTGGAAGCCAAAAGAACCTCATTTCAATAGAGGTCGTGAAGCAGTTGGGCCTACTGACTACACCACACCCACAGTCGTACAATATTGGATGGCTTCATGAAGGACAAGATCTATGAGTTTTCAAGTAGTGACGCCTTCCCTACAACATCAAAACCTTCACAGACGAGGTATTGTGTGATGTTGCACCTCTGGATGTTTGTTATGTATTATTATGCCAACTATATTTGTGGAGGCGACATGTTGTGTATTAGTCAAGGCCTCATGCTCTCATTATTTCTTTGTGTAATTCATTATACTGGATACCGAAGGTAGCCCCACCTACCACCAGCTCTTTGATCACTGCTAAGAAATTTAGCAATCTCATCTCCCAGTCTAGGACATTCATTTTCTGTCTAGTTCGCTCCCAAAGTAAGGGGAAGATCGTAGCTACATTCATGACCCCTGCAAAGGGTTCTTCCACGCAGTAGCAATAGTAGAATAATACAGTCATGAAAGAACATAGGAACATATTCTCCTCACCCACAAGGGTACTGTTACACTGTCAAGTCAAGAATTCATTCAAACTGACTCACAGAGCACCTCTATCCAACGGGTCGATATATCACTGATCCATTCTAAAAAATGACAAGTACAAGAAGCCACGCAGTCCTTATACTAGTACCAAGGCTATGAGGAATAAAGCTTTCCAGCATAGAATTCTCCCATTCCTTCACTTGCATTGAGTGTTCAATGTGGACCACCCTCCACCATGCTTCCCACCATTACTAAACACATTAGAGATTGCAAAATAGCTCACCAGGGACCAAGTTTAGCAGATGAAGGAACTCAACTTAATGCGGACCATTGCTTACCAAGTGGGGAGGAATGATCTAGGTGGATGTTGGTGGCTACCCACCTATCCCACTTGGACCCCCACAACTATCTCTTTTAGTTTTTTAGTTTCCTTAATTGTAGCATAGTTTACTATTTTTAGCATTTTTTCGGTTCCTAAACTTCTTGACCCATTTTCAGGCCCTAAACGACATTTTTTTGGAAATCTACCGCCAACAATTTTTCATCTAAAATCATCTATTTCATCATAGTCCTAAGATAGATCTTTCCAATGGGTTGTCATGCACGTCAAACGGACATAATATCACCAAGCCGCGACCCTAGGAAGTTGGTTGTCCAACTTACCCCAATGGGGCCCATAATCTCTTGGTGTTACATATCCTCAGGTTAGGGTTTTGGCTGTTTAGGGTTTTCTCTTATTATTCAATAATAAAAAGGTCATTGAGCCTCAATGTAAGACAATTCAGAGGCATGTAGCGACGACATATATTCTTAGAGATAAGGTACCATCGTCGTAGATGGTTTATTTCCATTCCTATTTGTAAACATATTTTAGTATTTTACATTAATCAAATGAAGTATTATTTCTGCTGCATATCTGTATTTATGGTTATTTATATAATTTGTTGCGTTCATGCTTAAATTCGGACCAAGGAGGAGTTTTCTTCCTCTAGAAGTCTTTTGAGCCTCCAATGAAGTCTTCTGCTTGCATGATTGTGTTGAGGAAGATGATAAAAATCTGTTAGGATAGGATTAGAGTGATGAGGAAGTAGTGCAAACATTGGAGAAATAAAAATTTGGCTTCATTATTATTTAGAGGTAGGACAAAGTAGAAAATTTGAGAATTTTTGGTGAAATGGAGTGGATGGGTGATGGACGGATGACAAGTAAATCATTGGAGGACCCCCTTTATCATTTCCTAGAGGAATCATGGCCTTTTTGTTTGCTCTCCTCATTGGATCATCCTCCTGTATCTTCACAGACTTCTCCTATAGCATTACAGGACCTCAATTAGCAATGTAGGTCCTTCCTGGAGAGACATGGTTATATGAGTGGAGAGTATGGATACAAGGTGTATGGATGGAAATATGGATGCGATATTGTAGGTTTTTTCATATAGCCATAAAATTTGCGAATTGTATGTAGTCCTGCAAAATAGGAGAGAGGTTATCAGCCATAGTGTAACCTTCTTCCTTGTGTTCCTCTTTTCTCTTTTCTTTTCTTTTCTTTTGAGACAAGAAGATTGCGTCTATGGAGGTTTTAAACCTACATGCCTGCAATAGGTGCCTCTCAAGAGGTTTTCACATAGGTATCATTATTTTTTCTTCTCCTTTTTTTCCTCCTAGGTAGCCTTAGAGAGGTTTTCAACCCTACAGTGGGCCTCATATGGCTCATAGAGGTTTTCATCGAGGCCTTCTTGTTATTATTTTTTTTTCAAATTTATAGTAATATTGTCGATTGGAAGCTATAAAACTCCCAATCATAATTCTCTGCTGATTGAATTGATAAATTCTTCGTTGGACACAGATCTTCTATATAGATTCAATCTATAAAAATTTACGAGTACAGTAATACCTTCCTTGTCATTGGTTCTAATCTCAATATATCCATTTTCATGACACTTTTCTACTAGGTATGGACCCAACCATCTTGTCATTAACTTCCATTTTTAATATTTGAACCTAGAATCATATATTAGGGCATGATATCATTATTGAAAAGTGTTTTCCTTGATATGCTTGTCTTTCTAGACCTTTCTTTGCAATTGTATGACTTCAGTGTGTACGAGATCTTGAATCCTGAACTCATCTATGCCATTAAGTTGGAGAAATTTTTACTCTTGTTTTGTAGTGAAATCTATGTCCAACTGAGCTTTTATCCTCAAAGTGTTATATTAAAACTCAATAGAAATAAAATCCTTCTTCCCATAAACCAAGTCATATGGAGTGAACTAAGTGGTGGTTTTCCAAGTTGCATTGTAGGCTCAAGTGGGATATACTAGTATTTCTACCTAATCTTTCCTACTGCTCCTAACAACCTTGGTGAGGATTCTCTCTAATGTTCTATTTGTGATATTTACTTTCTAATTTGATTGAGGGTGGTAGGAAGTCGATGCCTTGTGCTTGATATGGTGTTTTCTCATGAGATCTTCAATTATATTTGATGTTAATTGTGCTCCTTGATCAATGAATAACTCCCTTGGATAACCAAACTTGTAGAAGATGTTTTCTCTTAAAAACATCAACCACATTTTGCTCAGTTGATGCTTTGACTTCCTTTGTATCATCCCAATTTTTCAAGTAATTAGTACATACAATGATGTACATCTTATGTCCTGATGGTGGATCAATCAGCCAAATGAAATCCATACCCCACATACCAAATGGCTCTAAAGATACTTGAGCTTGTATGGGCATTTCGTCATTGTGTTTGGGTTTTCCCATCTTTTGGCACTGATCACAACTAGTGGTGTATCTCCTTACATATTGATGTAAATTGGACCAATAGCACCCAATCATAAAAAATTAAAGGTTTTCCTCTTAGCAGCAAAATGAATCTTGCAAGATCCATCATGACATGCTGAGAGGATGTCAAAGACCACTTCTTCTCTTACACATCTCTTCAAGATCTAATATGGCCCCAACATGAAAATATTACCCCCAATATAAGTGAAAGGAGAGATTTTCTTTACAAACTTTCTTTTCCCTATGGATGATAGATTAGGAGGGAACCTCCCAAGAACCAAGTATTTGGCTATGTCAGCAAACCAAGGAGATAGAATCAAGATCAAAAAGAGGTGTTCATATGCAAATTGATAATCCACCATTTCCTCATTATCTATAGGTAAGGTTAGTCTGTACAAGAAATTTGCAACCACATTTTCTTTCCCTTTTCCATCAATAAGAGTCAAATCAAATTGTTGCAAAAATAACAACCATCTAATTATCTTGGCATTTACAACATGCTTATTCATCAAATATTTAATGTTTCATTATCGAGATGAACAAAATGATGATACCCAATGATATAGTGCCTGGATTTATTTGAAGAATGTACTACAACTAAGAGTCATCTTTTAGTGATAGTGAAGTTCAACTCAACTTTAAAATTTTTTTTACTAATGAAATATATAGCATAAGCTAATTTATCTTCTACTTGTCCTAAGGATACCCGCACAACTTTACCTAATGCATCAGTATGGGTATGCAACGGAAATGCATAGTTGGGACCCCTAAGGATGGGTGTAGTGGTCTACTTTTCTTTCAACACTTTAAGGGCCTCTTGATAGTTTCTTGTGCAACAAAAATATGAATATTTTGAAGCCTCAAAAGTCTTTGCGAGTCCAGACCTTCAAAGAAGTTCCTTTTCTATTTGGTATAGTGGCTCCAACTAGGGATAATGGGACCAACTTCTGAAAGATATTTTCTAATGTTGGTGAGATGATATATGATGTAACGGGGAATAATTGAGCTAAGTGTAATCTAATCTAGCTACTAAACACATACATATAGGTTGTTTTTACACTATCTAACTATAACTATACCTAGGAATAAAATACGATATGTGATCTATAATGATGTAATCAACAATTGGTAATAAAGATCATTCAGCTAGAAAAATAAATTGAATAATTTAATAATAATCCTTTTAAATAGGTAGACAAAACAATTGAGAAAAATATATCGCATTTAAAAATCATTCATATATTCAAAACAGAGTCAGAGCTAGAATCTTAAAAAAGTGCAATAATGCTAAACTATAACTTAGAATTTCATACATAAAACAATTAAAAGAAGAAGTATTGGTTAATACATAAATAAAACATGATCAACAATGAAAGTACCATATGTGATAAGTCCTACTCATGTGCTTCAGCAATATTGACCCAATTTTTCATTCAATCCAACACATTCTAATAATACAAAAGTGCATTTCAGTAGAGTATGCTAGATATTTAAAGAAAAATAGATCTTGTTCCATTCATTTCATCAAAACTTCATCAAAAGTAGAGAAGTGTAATGTCTTGAAAAGTGTTTTTGATAAAATTTCTAGACCCCTCTCTAAATATATGAGAGGGGTTTAAATACTAAAAATATATGCCTCAAAATAGATTATTAAAAAAATAACTGAGGAGGTTTCAAACAATGTTCCTCAAAATATGAAAAGAAAAACTAAAAGAAAAATAAATTAATGACTAATTCCTTTAAACTTGATCTCTAAGATCACAAATATCAGGCATTGGCTTGAGCTGAGGTGGCTGACTGATTACATATTTTAATTGCCCAACAAATATGGCATCTGTTAGTGTTGGCCCCATATTTTGTGTAGAGGTTGTTAAACACCTCAGAGTGATCCAGTAGCTGTGTGGTTTCACTATAAACTACCAGTATGTTTCCCAATTCAGCCTCTTTAACTGTTGGATTGCCTCCTTCTTTTCCTGCACTGCATGTCTCCACTACTGCTCTAGTTGTTTGACATTCGAAAGAGACCATGGTAGATACTCCTTGATAAGATTGGGCCATTAAGATTTTTGTTAATGTCTTATATTATGTTGTTTGTTTTTGTTGTTGCTATCATTGCTTCCCATCCCGCCTGTTTCAACCGAGAATCCCAATTGGTAAACAAAATATATTTATGAGACTCCTCCAACCTTGGTAGGTCGGCCTTTCTTCCATCCTATGATTCTTTCCAGGTGATCAATTCATAAATTCTATGTTTATTTATCACTAGTCTCCCAATAAGGATTTATTTGCGAGATCTTTTGGAAAAATACTTCCTTTTGATATATTAGTAGGGAATTGAGGCTGAGTGCTTCCCTGATGAATTCATGTATTTGCAGATTATCTTTAAATTTATCTATAATGGCCTATATTCATGAATATTTTTCTGCTAAGCTGGCTTGGTGTTCTGTTCTCATCTGTTTAAATTCTCTTTGAAGCTGGGCTACTTGTAATTATGCTTGTTGATTAGATTTTTGTTAGGCTAATTGTTGTTATATAAACAAAATTTTATATTCCTTTTCCTTCAGCAGCATTCAAACTTTTGTCACCTTGTCAATGGTTGTTGTGGCATAAGCTCCTACGAACTACAACAAATTGGCTAGATTCTCAGATGCGTCGATAGATGACTCCTTCCATACAATATCCATTGGTTCATTTTCTGTAGGTGCAAAAGCCATGGCATCAAATATTCTTTTATTCCTTTGTATTTTGACTACATCCTTGTGGGTAGGACTCTAGAATACATCTAGCAAAATTATTTCCTCAATTCTTAAAACAATTTATGGAATAGGAATGGTAGGAATGATCTCAAAGTCTTGAGTGCCTATAGCTCCTTCCCCTATTGTTTCTGGATTTGACTTATGTTGGGTTCTCCTTGGAGATTGGATTCCATATTTTTGCTTAGGTTTTGTGTCAATGTGGATATTTTTATTGAACTACTCCCATTCTTGTTCTAGGTAAATAAATGGAACTTTACCTGACTGAGTTGAAGTAGAGGCAACATCTTCTTGTTTCTTTTTTAAGGCTTGCTTGGTCGTGTCCCCTGTAATACCAACTATGTCTTTTTTAGATTACTTGTTTATGTTTCCTCCCCCATTTTGAGACTCCCGATCTGAGTGCTTTGACTCATGTGTATATCTATTGGGTTTCTTCTTCAGAGTTTTCTTTGGAGCTGCCCTCTAGGCTTATGTTGGGATTTGGCTCCCTTATTGTTTCAATCTGTAGTAGGTCTAATGGGACCTTTAATAATCTCTTTTTCCTATACACATGGAAATAATTGATATCTTGTGGTGTCAAAAGTAGTTATGCCATATGTTGAACTTGTGTAAAAGTTTCTACTCATAGGAATAGGTCATCAAAGACATCCTTGTTGTCGGTGAACTGTTTAACTTTGATCATAGTAGTGAATTCCTTAATAATGCCATTCGAGTCGTATTGCCTTCCTGGAACTGTAGATAATTTGAGAGAAATAATAATCCTTGCTTCCTTTAATGTATGTCCATAATCATGTAGTGCAAAGTCACCACATTGTAATGGGAATGTAGGCCAAATGGCCTTCTTCCGCTCCTTCAGTGCTCTAGTTGCCTTCTCGTGCTATATGGTAGGCTATTTCTCTAGCCATTAGTTTGTCGAGGACATAATATGGGAGGACATGTGCTGAATAAATTCTCCCAAATAATCTAATATACGTGAATGTCTCTTCCCTAATCCATGTGTCTACTGGCAAGATATCCACTTCGGCCTCTTTAGAAAACCTAGGGGCAGTTCTATCGAACACTACTTTATGAATAGGTAGCATAACCCCTTGACATATCTTATAAAAATGGGGGTGGAATTGAGATTCCCACAAAATTTTATGATATATATGGATGGGGAGGGGGTTTTGTACAGTCCACCTGCATCCCATATTGAAAAACTGAGAACAAAAACAAATTTCATCCAGAAAAAAAGTACTCATGAAAAAAAGGGGGAAAAATCCTTGAAGAAATACTTATTTTCCTTCTATATTCTATAATGGCCTTTGCCAAATTGTCTGGTAAAATTTGAGCCCAATTCATAATTGGTGCATTTAGTATTTCATCTATTAACGGTAGCCATTCCATGGAAAATTTGGTGCTATTGGGTCTACCGAATAACCTATATAACATTGTTGCTGCGGAACTATGAGGGGGAGAAATCGATGTCATTGAGTACATACTAGTTTTATCCCATTTGATTTGCTTCTACTTGATTTCCAGGTCTACGTAACGTCTGATGGTATTCATTTTCCTTGGAAAATTGCTCAAGGAAATATTTGTTGTAGAGTTTTTGAGACTCTGGTAACTAGTACATTAGTCATAAGCTATGTGGTGAGAAGGAACCCATGAATTCTTCCCTTTTATTCTTGAAGGTTCTGTTTGAGATGACTACCTCTTTAACTACCCATTTGATCATATCCATGTATGGGATTATATTTGGTCTCGTAGCTATGCAGTGCAAGAACAAAAATGTTGTTTCAAAATACGAGGTGTCCGATGACTCATGAGCTTCTGTCGTGGCCTTTGTTACTAGTGGCATGGTATGTTCTTCTTCTAACAAGTTATACATGGCCTCCCACATCGGGGTTCCTCCATCCTTGCTACATGTGGTATCAAAGAGAATGGGCACCATCCCTAATTTCTCATATGCAGTTGCCCTTCCCTTCTTTTCCATTCTTTCTAAGGATTTTTTCTATGAAGGTTTCCTGAAATGGAGCAAATGGACGTTATTAGATAAACACAAGTGAGAATGACAGTGAGAATTAAATGATATAGTTAATCTAAAAATGGTGACAAGAAAGGAGCTTTTCATCAAAACGTAGATGAAAAGATATCGTATCATGTTAAGCCACTTTTTAACATAAATGGCATTAAACTTATTAAATAGCCACTAAGGTCTCTTATCTCTGCCTTTATTACTCATTAAAGTATCGCATCACAAACATGAAGGGATAAAATTTAAGGTGGTGAGTTTAAACTGTGAAAATGTTAATTTTATGACTCAGATGCAATATCGCAAATCACATTATCACATTTTGATTATTCATTTTCTCAAAGTTTTTTAGAATTCTGCGGGATGTGAGATAAGCGACATATTCTTTATCGTTTAGAGTGTAGTTTCTCTGAATGAGTAATTACCTTATAAAGTGCTTTTCACTTCGTGGTGGACATAACTTATAGTTCATAATATTTATTTTTATCAGGGCCAGGTTTTATCACACTTGACAACCTTGCGCAGTTCATAAGATTCGTTTTTAAGTAAATTTCTACAATGCGATGAGTATTGACTTGTTCTACCACAATATCACATTTCACATATTTGATATGCTTTGTGAGTTGCGTCTTTTGTGAAAGTTGATATGTGATTGCGATAAGGGCTTTATTTTATAGAAAATTCCTTGAGTCTTCGCTTTGAATGAAAAGTATAATGATATCTTAGTTAAGTGTGATGATCCTTTCCATCGCAATTCATGGATTTTTTTTGTTAACTAACCTTTTAATACACTTGTTCCAGCGGTATGCGAAAAGGTGATAATTTCTTGTTTTAAAGGGTTTTGAGTTGATATCTCGATTTATTTCTAAAAGTTTAAAAGAAAGAGCCTAAGTGCTAAATTACTCTTGGAGGATTTTTTATAAAGTGTCCCCATTTATTAATAGAATATTTACTATTAAACTAATAAATGGGGGGGTTGTTGAATAGAACAACAATTGGAGATTCGCTAGAAAAACCAATTATCTTTGATAGTTTTTTGAAATTTATAAAACTTCCAAAATAAAGGTAGTTCAGAAAATAAAATAAAAAACATGAAATATAATATAGGTAACATTTCTTTGAATAACAAAAAAAATCCACCAAATTGTCATCCATTCAAACATCCTCTTCAAAATGAAAATTTCTTTGTCTACATCAGTCTTTACTTGGTTTTAAAGATAAAGTAGGGGGGTCTTGCATATTATCTTTTAGATGTACTCATTTGTCACAGGTAGAGCCTCTGCTGCTAGCAGGCGTCCATAGCCTCAACAGGGTTACCTTTTAACCATCAATGGTTCAGTGTCCCATCGAGATAAGAGTGCAATTTTTAGAAATAAATTTAGGTTCATATACTTACTTCTTTTTTTTCTTCCCTAAAAAAGTTATTTTTTCTTAAAATTTTCATTTTTTGTACTTAAAGGTCATTGTCTTGGTTTAGTGGCCAAAATTAGCAATTCCATTCACTGGTTGTAACTCAATTGAACAATTTGTTTGATGATGAGACCCCTTGTCTTTGATTAAAATAATCTCAAGCCATTACCCTATTTTGATATGTAGTATTAGTAATGTCAATTTATTATTTCCCTATGAACATGGTAAGTTGGCTTTTGATGAGACTTCTTGTCCTTTAAGTTTTAAGCATATTTTAGAATTACTCTCTAAAAAGAGAACACTTTACTATATGAGAAGAATCATTGACTCCTTAAGAGTTTCTAGATAATACTTATAGAGTTAAAGATGTTTTTTCTATAGAGAGTCTTTGCTTTGTTATAAATACTTCTCTTGATTGATGGTAGAACAAAGGTTTGTTTATAAAGTTGAGGTTTAGCAAAGGAAAATTGATTTTGGTGGAAAATAAGCAGGTTTCAGAGAAATAGAACTTAGCTTATGTCTCAAATGTGAACATTATCTTCTAAAAAATCTCTACTTATAAAACCAGAAAGTCAAAATTTAAAAGAGATTATTATTGAAAGGCCAAAAGTAAATACTATTTAATTCTTTTATTTTCCTAAGGAAAGTAGGGCAATAATATACAAGGGATAGAAAGGGTTATCTTCTATCGAAAATATTTTTTCAGAATCTTTCCATTAACAAGTAGAGAATCTCTCTTGCCTAATAAATCTTGCAATGAAAAGGTTGATGGGCCTATTTGTTAAGTTATCGTATGTTATATGCTTATAACAGTTTACTTTTTTTTCTTATTATATTCCACCGATTAGCAATCACATGTACATAAAGTGAAGTGCAGATAGAACATTAAACGATCGACAGGAAACAAGCCAAGACAAGAGACACAAGATGTGGCGGCTAGCCAGGGACAAACCCCACAATGTGTGGGGAAACCCTTTGATCAAATCTTCTTTTATCTTCAATAATTCAGCAGAGAGAAATAGTACAATAAATCTGATTCATATCAGCAGTAGCAAACCCTAGATCAGCAGCATCAGCATTAGCGGCTTCATTATCACACTAGGGCAGACCATATCTCACAAACCGACCGTCGGATTGACTTCATTCCACCACCAAAAGTTGCGGCTTTCAGAGGAGGTTCAGACGAACCTACAGTATAGTTTAGATGAGGAGATCTTCTAGGCCACGTAAGTCAATATTTACTTCTGCAGTTACAGCATCAGTTTCAGTAGTTTCCGGCTTCAAACTACTGCAGTCGATATCTTGCAAACCATTCATCAAATTGACTTCATTCCACCACCAAAAGTTACGGCTTTCAGAGGAGGTTTAGATGAACCTACAGCACAGTTCCAAAAAGGAGATCTTCTAGGACATGCAAGTCAATCTTTACTTCTCTATTTGCAGCTTCAAATTCAACAGCTTCCGGCTTCACATGTGTGAGAGAGACCCATTTCAGCGCAGTAGAGAAGAGACTCATTTCTGCGTAGTAGAGAGAGAGAGAGAGAGATGTGATGAGATAAGTGAGTCCAAATGAGGAAAAGTCCTCTTATATTTATACACAACGTTGGTGGGTGAATAGATGCGAATGTTGGGCTTCTGAGCCTACATGAGTTGTAGGTCGGCTTGATAATAATTCCATAATCAAAATAAATTCATATCTCCATGATTACTTATCGGAATCGGATGATCTTTATATAAATCCTACACCTCTCGATGAGAGGAATCTAATAAAAATATTATCAGCCATGAATAAGAGGACCCACATGAAGTTTTTCCCTGGTTGCCAATTTTAACACTATTTGTTCTGCAATGTGAAATTGGCCAAGCCACATTCTTTGGAATTTGGTATGCTTACCTTTTTCCTCATGTGCTTTATCCCACTTCAATACAAGGTCTTCAAGCTGAAAGGATTTAGGACTTAAAAAATTTGTATCAAATGAAGATTTAACTAACTTTCAATGATGTGCATGTGTGATTTTGGCTTTATTTCTTTCTTCTTCGAGCTTCAGGATTTGTGACTTCCTTAATTTTATAGAAGAGGAATGAGTTTCTTCAATAAATTGAACCAGGGCTAGAGAGGGAGTGGCTACATTTGTAGGGATAACATCTTCTTTCCCATAGACAAAATTTAAATGAGAGTTGCCTATTGAGCTCTTCTGTGTTATTTGATCTGCCCATAGAGAAAATTTTAAATATTTGTGCCAATTTTTCTAACTTTGATCAATGGTTTGTTTGATAATTCTTACGAGATTTTTGTTTGTAGATTTGGCCAAACCATTTCTCTGAGGATAATAGTTAGTAGAATATTTATGTTCAAAACCTCTTTTAAGATAAAATTATGCCATAGCTTTGCTAGTGAAATAAGATGCATTTTCAAACATGAGGGTAGTTGGTAGACCAAATATGGTAATAATAAACTCATTGATGTTTTCAAAGTTTACTACCTTAAGTGGAATTTATTCCACCCATTTCGTAACGTAATCAGTTGTTGTAAGGATATATCTATGCTTCTTTGAAGCGCGAGGAACTATCTCACCTATTATATCCAGTCCCCATTGCTCGAATGGTTTTTCAATGTTGACCATTTGCAATGGTAATGCAGGTTTCTTCTGTCTTCCAGTAGCTATTTGACAAATTTTACATTTCCTTACCTATTCGTGTGCATCTTTCAATAAGGTTGGCTAATAATATCCAACATGTAGGATTTTATGTGTTGTTGTGTCTCCTCCAAAATGTCCCCCAGTTGGTCCTTCATGGAGTTCCGGTGAAACCTTTTCTGCCTCGGATTTTTCAAGGCGTCTAAGCAAAACATAATCATAATTCTTTCTAAACAACACATGATTGATGATCTCATAGTGCTTAGTTTTTATCCTCAAAACCCTTTTCCTTTTGTAACTAAGTTTCATAGGGGCATATCCATTTTTTAAATAAAAGATGATATCAACATATTTGGATTTCACCAGTGAGGCTTACCTCATATACTTTTATATCATCACCTCAATCTTGTAGTGCTGGTAAATTGGGTGCTCTTGCTAACATTCTACAAAAACCTTGACCTTTAAAAAATTAGCTGGTCTGATCTCAATGTCATGCAGTGTTGTTACCAAATTTGCTCTTTTCTCACCTAATTCTCTTTGCATTAGTAAATTTCTCACTGCTAAGAATGGGACTACTACCTTAGTGTGAGTCTTCAGAAGAAATGGTATAAAATGTTTTATTGATTTCAAAATAAAAGAATCTTGTTTTTCAACATCAAAATAATTTAATTCACCCCCCTGGAAATTGGAGCTAAAACAATAAATTCGTGCTTCGATTTTGTCATCATTTACCTATGTCAATATAGCTGCATATGATGTCTCAGAAGCAAAGGTATAAAAAATGAAATAATTAGAAAAATTTGGGGTTACTAAAAAGGGAGCATTTACGATTTCTTGTTTAATTAAATTAAAAGGTTCATGGTCAGTATGTCTGCATTTAAGAACATAATTTTTCTTAATCGTAGATTGGAGGGGTAAAACAATTTATGAAAAGTGAGGGAAAAGTATTTTGACAAAATTTATCTGGCCTAGGAAAGATTACATGGATTTTTTATTATGAGGTAAAGAGATTTTAGAAATTTCCCTTATCTTATGAGGATCAATGATAATTCCTTCTTTGGATACCATAAATCTGAGGATATTTCCTTCACTCGGAGCAAAGAAATATTTCTTCGTATTGAGAGAAATTCCATATCTCTGACAATGCTCAAAGATTTGTTTTAAATCGTTTACATTATTCTGCGCTTTCTTGAATACAAAATGATGTCATCTAAATAAATTACCATTGATTTATTAACCAAACCTTTGAAAGCTATGTCCATGGAACTCTTAAAGGTTGCACCAGCATTGATTAACCAAAATAGCATCTTTCGGTAAGCATAGGTTCCCCATTTGGTCTGAAATGTGGTCTTAAGCTAATCATCTGGATATACGAGAATCTGATTATAACTTGAAAATCCATCCAGAAAAGACATCAACTCTAAACATGCAGCTGATTACATTATCTGTTCCATAGGAGGTAATGTAAAGTTTTCCTTCTCAGAATCTTTGTTGGGATTGTGATTATAAATATAGATTCAAATATCACCATCCTTTTTCCAAACTGAAACAAGGTTAGAAACTCACCTTGAATGCCTGAAAGGAAAAATTATCTTGGCTTTGAGGAGCTTATTCAATTCAGATTTCATCTGATTTTCTAAATTCATATGAATCTTTCTTAACTTCTGTTGTACAGACTTTTCATCAGATATCATGGGAATGGTATGTTAAATGATGGAAGTATCATATTTCGTGAGATCTTCATAGTTCCTAGAAAAGACATTTTTGTATTTCTTTAACAAATGAACAAAGGATAATCTTTCATCAGGTGCAAGACCACCTCTTATATTGATATTTTGAGGTTTAAGGTCAGTTCTAAGATTAACTAATTCAAACTTCAAAGTTGAACTCTGAAGTTTTGAGTTAGTGGGTTTCTTGAACCTGTCCTTAAGATCATATAAGTATTCCACCTTAATGACAAATTTAGGTATAAAATTTGTAGTTATTTCTTACTTAAGTTGTTTTTTATGTTGATCTTCATCTATTATTTGTTCATTATAAGAGACTTCAAATGTTAGAAAATTTATGATATTGGATCATTATTAAAGACTCACCAATTGGTGATGTTGTCGGGAATAGAAGGACTAAAAATTAATTCAATAGAAAATCGATCGAGGCTATAATCTCCTAGTGGAATGAGATTGGACGTGACATTAGCCAAAATACTGACACTTTCATTTTGGATTCTCAGGATAGGGGAAATGGTAAATCGTATAAAATGCGAGGTGAGGTCCTGGACTAATGATTGATAGTGTTTTAAATGTCTCGAGAGACAGTGTATAGTATTCCTCACTAATTTAATTACAATTTCTGAACCTCCAAACACTTCAAGATATTTGATGTCAAGGTCAATGGCTTTATACAACCCTTGAACTAATGCTTCATATTCGGTAGTGTTATTTGTGCATTCGAATTCAAGTTTGCATGCTAGCATATTTTTTTACTCTTCTCAGCTAACTAATATGCATATTTCTCCAGCTCCATTATTAGATTTAGATCCATCAAAATATAATTTCCAAAATAAAGACTCAGCTATAGGGCTATCTACAAAATTTATAAATTTACAAGCATATGTTTGAGAATAATTTTCAACCTACAATATAACGAAATCTTCCAAGAAGCATGAAGTATTTGCATTAAATTTTCCTAGAAATGGTAAAACTAAATAATTTCCAATGATATTGCTATTGTATGTGACAGTCTCATTTTCTCCCTCCAGTTCTATAATGATATAGTTTTGATGTTTTCCACGATCAACCCTTATTTGATTTGGATTACCATTATAAGGAAGCCACATGTGGGATCAGTCAGTTGCAAAATAGCCATGAAGATTTTCAGACTAGTGTCTATTAAGGATTAAAAAATAGAATTCTGGGATGTCAACCACAACAATGTCAATTACTTGACATACTTTCGGGTTTGACGAGAGTCTAATAGTGACTTGATTGATTTCTCTTATGACTTTGACTTGAGATCGATCTAATCGCATAATGCGAACATCAGATTTTTGGGGTTCCACATTCAATTTCTTGCAAACTGTTCTTGGTAGAATGTTGGATGAAGCTCCAAAATCAATTAAACAATTTTGTAGATTTTTATTGAAAACTTCAAAAGTCAGCAAAAATGGAGGTGTATGGGATTTGGATCTTCCTCCTATTAGATCAATGTCAGTTGAATTTATTTTTTGTGATAAAGTAGTTGGATGCCTTCCCATTTTTTAAGAAACCTATGAGATTACGGCAATGGGAAGAGGAGAAGTAGGGACCACTTTTAGCTCTTAAAGAAATAGCTTTTGTTGATTTTTTAACTTGCTAAGCTCATGGAATGTAATATTAACCTTTGTATTTTTCGTATCTTTGACGATGTTTTATTCCATTTCATCAGAAAATAGCAAGGTTTTGGCCAAAGGTGAAGAATTTAATTGAGGAGGAGTGGTTTGAGTGGATTTAGGGCAAGATTTCTTACCTATTGCTTTATCTTTGGGAGTTAGATTTGGTGATTTTGTTTTTTGAATCATTTGTGGCAAATCAACAGGTGCTCCTACTCTTGGTTGAAAAGGGTAATTCTTCTTGTGATTATTCATTTGGAAGGATGAAATCCCACATTCCTTGTAATCCAACTACCTCTTCGTCATCAGTTTGTTCTTCAGCTGTTAAAATTTCTTCTTCCTCCAAATATGATTCAAGATTCGATATTGTACTTGGAGGCTTAGGATCAGAGGAAGGATTTATTTTGTAAGGTCTATAAGCTTTCCTTGAGGAAGTCTCATATACCTATTTTTTGATGTCGACCATTTCATTGGACATGGTTTTAAAGACCTTTTGTAAACCTTCAAGATAAAAAGTATCTTTAGGTGCTTTTTTCTTGGATTTTTCCTTGAAAGTAACCTTCTAGGATTTTATTTCTTCTAATGTGTTCTTTTTATATAAAGCTAAAATGTGTTTTTCTACAACTATGGCTTCTTTCATGATTTCTACCAAAGTAGGTTTGGAAACCCTATCGACAAAAATAGTTGCGTTTGAGGGAACAACAGAAATATACCATTCATTTTGAACATGATCACTAGGCTTGGATGTCATTGGCATTTTATTCAATAACTTATTAAAACATGAATTGAAGTCCTTAATTGGTTCTCTAGGTTCTTCTATCAAGTTGCAGAGATGGTTAAGAAGGGTTTTTGTCGATTGGTCATCTCTAAACTTGGTTAGGAACTGCTTTTGGAAGGCGTCACAACTATTAATGGAACCAGATGGTAATGAAAAATCCCATGATCCTACTGATCCTTGTATGGTATAAGGGAATAATATTACAACTGCATCTTCTTCTACCACTTTGTTTTGATTTATGGACAACATAAAGTTGTTTATGTGTTCTTCAGGTGGTAGGCCTTCATCAGGGTTGAATTTTGGTAACCACTTTTCTGGATGGGCAAGAAATGGATGTAATGGTCCTGCCATTTGAACATCTCTTAGATTTTTCCATGTTCTTTGAGCCATAATGGGTACCTATGTAGAGAAAGATGTTCTAGTAGTTGAAGGTGATTGGGTAGAGGAGGCTTGTGCTCTAGTACCAGTGTAAATCATGATCAAGAGTAGTGAAATGGATGATTGACCTTGTGAGGAAGCTGATGGGATGAATGAAGGTGTTTCAGATGATGAAATAATCTCACTATGAGTTTCATATTGTGCTTTCTTAATTCTCATTCGAGGGTTGGTAGAGGGAATTCAAATGGGGGGATCCCAAATTTTTCGCTCTATGATCTAGTTAACCTTTGAGAGAAAAGAAACTGAGAAGAAACACTAGCTTGCGATAATTCAGATTCTTCTTGAGACAAATAAATCCCTTGCAACTTATGAATTAAAGACTGAACTTTGGGTCAGTCTGTAGAAGAAGATTGATCTAATTTCTTTGGAAAGACAATAGTGGACTCTTAAGATTTCTTCACAAATTCACGCCTAGGATTTAGGGATTTAGAATGTGACCGAGAAGTTGGAGGTGATGGTGATGGAATTTTACTCTTAGAATGGCTTTCTGATTTGGATTTTCTTGACATTCATAGTCAGATCCTCCTTCTAGTGCTAAAATGTTGAAGCCTTGAAATTAGTTGCGACAACATGGAGGAAAACCACACAGTCTGTACCTTGAAAATAGCTCCTTTTCTGTTTGGTATAGTGGCTCTGACTAGGGACAATGGGACCAATTACCTAGAGAGATTTGATAATGTTGGTGTTATGATATATGATGTAATTGGGAATGATTGAGCTAATTGTAATCTAATATAACTACTAAACACATGCATATATCTTGTTTTAACACTATCTAACTATAAATATACGCAGGAATAAAATATGATAAGCTATCTATAATGATGTCTAACAGCGATTGGTAATAAAGATAATTCAACTGCCAAAAGAAATTAAATCATTTAACAATAATCATTTTGGATAAATATTTAGAGAAAACGATTGAGAAAAATATATCGCCTATAAAAATTTCTCATATATTCAAAACAGAATCAGAGCTGACATCATAGAGAAGTGCAATAATGCTAAACTATAATTCAGACTTTCATACATAAAACAATTGAAAGAAGAAGTATTGCTTAATACATAAATAAAACATGATCATGTAACAAAAGTACCATATATGATAAGTCCTTCTCATGTGCTTCAACAAGATTGACATAATTTCATTCAATCCAACACATTCTAAGAGTACAAAAGTCCATTTTAGTAGAGCATGCTAGATATTTAAAGAAAAATGGAACCTCTTCCATTCATTTGATCAAAACCTCCTCAAAAGTATAGAAGTGTAATGTCTTGAAAAGTGTTTTTGATAAAATTTCTAGACCCCTCTCTAAATGCACAAGAGGGGTTTAAATACTAAAAATATAGGTCTCAAAATAGATTATTACAAAAATAGCTGAGGATTTTTCAAAGAACCTTCCTTAGAATATGAAAAAATAAAAATAAAACAAAAATAAAGTAATGACTAACTCCTTTAAACTTGATCTCTAAGGTCGCAATATTAATCATTGGCTTGAGTTGAGGTGGTTGGCTGATTGCAGATTTTAATTGTCCAACAAATATGGCATCTATTAGTGCTTGCACCATATTTTGTACAGAGGTTATTAAACACCTCATAATCATCCACTAGCTATGTGGTTTCACTAGGAACTTCTAGTATGTTTCCCAATTCAGCTTGTTTAACTATTTGATTGCCTCCTCCTTTTCTTGCGTCACCTATCTCCACTGTTGCTCTAGTTGTTTGAAATTTGGAAGGAACCCTGGTACACACTCCTTGATAAGATTGGTGCCATCATGATTTTTGTTAATGGATAATATTATGTTGTTTGTTGTTGTTTCTAATATCATTGTTTCCCTTTTCGCCTGTTTCAACCAAGAATCCCAATTGGTAAAGTGAATCTCTTTATGAGACTCCTCCAACTTTGGTAGGTTGGACTGTGTTCCATCCTATGATTCTTGCCAAGTGATAAATTTAGAAATACTTTAGTAGATTTCATCATACTCCAACCTCATATCGGTAACTTGGTTTGTTAATTTATCACTTGTCTCACAATAAAGATTTATTTGCGAGATTTTCTGGGAAAATACTTCCTTTTGCCACATTAGTAGGGAATTGACATTGAGTTCTTCCTTGATGAATTCATATATTTGTGGATTATATTTAAATTTATCTATCATGGCTTGTATTCACAAATATTTTTCTCCTAAGCTGGCTTGGTTTTGTATTCTCATATGTTCAAATTCTCTTTGGAGCTAGGCTACTTGTAATTCTACTTTCTGATTAGATTTCTCTTTAGCTAATTATTATGCTAGCACCAGAATTTTATGTTCCTTTTCCTTTAACAGAATTTGGACTTTTATCGCTTTGTCAATGGTTATTGTGGCATAGGCTCCTGCGAACTGTGGCAACTTCGTGAGATATCATATGAGTCGACAGGTGAGTCCTTCCATACAATATCCATTGGTTCATATTTTGAATTGTAACAGCCATGGCGTCCATTTTTCTTTTTGTTGTTTTTTTTTCGAATACAACCTTGTGCGTAGGACTGTAGAATACATCTAATGGAGGTACTTCCTCAATTATTAAAATAATTTATGAAGTAGGAATAGTAAGAATGATCTCAATGTCCTGAGTACCTGTAGCTCCTTCCCCTGTCGTTTCTAGATTTGACTTATGCTGGATTTTCTTGGAAGTTTGCCCTCGAGATGTTTGCTCATGGTTTGTGTCTTTGTGGATATTTTTATTGAACTGCTCCCATTCTCATTCCAAGTCAATAATTGGAGCTTTACCTTACTAAGTTGAGGTAGATGAAACCTCTACTTGTTTCTTTGTTAAGGCCTGCTCGAATGTCTCCTCTGTAGTCCTAGCTGTGTCTTTTTCAAATTCTTTATTTGTGTTTCCTCCCCTATTTTGAGATTGTTTCTTTGGGTGCTCTGACTCATGGATGATCTGATTCATGTATATATCTCTCTTGGGTTTCTTCTTTAGAGTTTTATTTAGAGCTTCCCTCTAGTCTTACATTAGGAGTTAGCTCCCTTATTGGTTCAATCTGCAATAGGTCCAATGGGGCCTTTAATAATCCATTTTTCCTGTACACATGGAAATCATTGATATCTTCCAGGGTCAAAAGTAGTTATGTTGTATGTTGAACTTGTGAAAAAAAAATTTCTTGTAGGAAGAGGTCATCAAAGATGTCCTGTTCATGGGTGAATTGTTTAACTTTTACCATAGTAGTGAATTCCTTAACAGTGCCATTTGGGTCATATTGCCTTCTTCAAACCTAGGTAATTTGAGAGACATAATAATCTTTGCTTCCCTTAATGCATGTCCATAATCGTGTAGTGCAAAGACACCACATTGTAATGGGAATGTAGGCCAAATGGCCTTCTTCTTCTCTTTCAATCCTCTAGTCAATCTGGCTTCCCTTGTTGTTTGGTAGGATATTTATCTAGCCATTAGTTTGTCGAGGACATAATATTGGAGGACATGAAGTGAAGAAATGCTCCGAAATAATATAATGTAGGTGAATTTCTCTTCCCCAAACCATTTGGCTACCGGAAAGATATCTACTTCGACCTCTTTAGAAAACCTAGGGGCACTTCTATTGAACATTGTTCTATGAATAGGTAGCATAAACCCTTGACGAATTTTATAAAAATGGGGGTAGAATTGAGATTCCCACAAAAATTTATGATAATATGGATGGGAAGCGGGTTCTGTATAGTCCACTTCCATCCCATATTGGGAAGCTGAGAATAAAAACAAATTGCATCCATAACAAAATCACTCATGAAAAAAAGGGGGAAAAATCCTTGAAGGACGACTTGTTTTCCTTCTATATTCTATAATGGAATTTTCCAAATTGTCTGATAAAATTTGAGCCTAGTTCATAACTATTGCATTTACTACTGCATCTATTAACAAGAGCCATTCCTTGGAAAACTTGGTGCTATCGGGTCAATACAATAACCTACATATCATTGTTGCTACGAAACAATGAGGGGGAAAAATGGATGCCATTGAGTACATACTAGTTTTATTTTGTTTGAGTTTGCCTCCGCCTCATTTCCCGGTCTATGTAACATCTGACACGTCTTCATTTTCCTTGGTGAATTTCTCAACGAACTATTTCTTGTCGAGATTTTGAGGCTCTGGTACTAGTACATTAGTCATAGGTTGTCTGGTGAGAAGGAACCCATATCTTATTTCCTTTTATTCTAGAAGGTTCTGTCTGAGATGTCTACCTCTTCAATTACCCATTTTATCGTATCCGTGTATGCGATTATCTTTTGTTTCCCAACTATAATGAGGTGCAGGAACAAATATGTTGTTTCAAAATAGGAGGCGTTAGATGACTCCACAACATCTATCATGGCCTTTGTTACCAGTGGCCTGGGTTGTTCTTCTTCTAACAAGTTATACATGGCCTCCCACGTTGTGGTTCCTTCATCCTTGCTGCAAGTGGTATCACAAAAAAGGAGCACCATGTCGGATTTCTCAGAGGAAGTCTCCTTTCCCTTCTTTTACATTCTTTCTAATGATGATCTCTGCAAATGTTTCCTAAAAGGGATCAAATGGAAGTTATCGGATAAACATATGTGAGAATCACAGTGAGAATTAAATGATATAGTTAACTTGAAAAATGTGACAAGAAAGGAGCTTTCAATAAAAATGCTGATGAAAAGATATCATATCATGTTGAGCCTCTTTCTAGCATAAATTCCATTCAACTTATTAAATAGACACTAAGGTATCGTATCACTACCTTTATTACTCATTAAAGTACTGCATCACAAATGGGAAGAGATAAACTTTAAGATGGCGAGTTTAAACTGTGAAAATGTTGATTTTGTAGTTGCGATGAAATATGGAAAATCTCATTATCTCATTTTGATTATGCATTTTCTCAAAGTTTTTTATAATTCTACGGGATGCAAGATAAGCAACATATTCTTTATCGTTTAGAGTGTAGTTTTCCTAAATGAGTAATTACCTTATAAAGTTCTTTTCACTTTGTGGCGGACTTAAATTATAGTTCATAATATTTGTTTTTATTGTGTCCGAGTTTTATCACACTTTGCAAACTCCTACTATTCATAAGATTGGTTTTTAAGTAAGTTGTCGTGATGTGATGAGTATTGAATCGCTCTACTGGAATATCGCATTTCACATATTTGATATGCTTTGTGAGCTGCATCTTTTGTGAAAGTCGATATGTGATTGCGATAAGGGCTTTATTCTATAGGAAATGCTTTGAGTCCTAACTTTGAATGAAAAGTCTAATGATATCCTAGTTATGTGTGGTGATCCTTTCCATCACAATTTGTGATTTTATTCATTAATTAACCTTTTAACACACTTGGTCTAGTGGTATGCGAAAACGTGAGAATTTCTAGTTTTAAAGGGTTTCGACTTGATATCTCGATTTATTTATAAAATTTTAAAATAAAGTGTCTAAGTGCTAAATTCTTCTTGGAGGGTTTTTTATAAAGGGTCCCATTTATTAATAGAATATTTACTATTAAACTAATAAATGGGGGGTTGTTGAATAGCACAATAGAACCCTTGGCCAATAATCCAAACAAAGGGGAATCGATATTACTAAATGTTTTGATGAATATCCTATAATAGCCAACTAATCCCAAGAAATGCCTAACATATATTTGTTTTTGAGGGGTAGCAACGCTTTTGATGATGGTAATCTTGTTTGGGTTAACTTCTATCCCTTCCTTGGATATGAAATGGCCAAGGATAGTCCCTTCATTTATAAATAATTCAAATTTTTCAGGACTCAATGAGAGTTTCATTTCAATACATTTCTTCAATACCTTGCATAAATTGGATAGAGATTCATGGAAGTCACATCCATAAGGAGTGAAGTCATCCAAGTATATTTCAATAGAGTCATGAACACGTTCAATAAAAATACCTAGAAATTATATGTAGAAAGTAATACGGGCATTTCACAAACTGAATGGAAGTAATATCTAGGAAAAGGAAGGACATGTAAATGTAGTCTTATCTTGGTCTTTAGTGTTGATCTGGATTTGGTTGTATCCACTAAATCCATCTAGGAAGGATAAGAATTTATTCCTAGCAAGGCCATCTAGGACTTCCTCAATGAAGAGAAAAGGGAAATGGCCCTTCTTTGTAGCCTTGTTAAGTTCCCAATAATCAACATAGACTCTGCACTTCCCATTCTTCTTGGGAACTAAAAATGATGTGACACCAACTCACTATCTGAAATAGTGTATATGAACCTCTCATCTAGTAGCTTTTGTAATTCCTCTTCCACAATGTCCTTAAGATTTGGGCTCATCCTTATCTGGGGTTGATGCATGGGCTTTCATCCCTCCTTGATGTAAATATGATGAGTAGAAACTTAGGGATGAACATTTTTCATTTCCTTATAATCCCGAGAAAAAACATCCAACTGTTTCCTCAATGCATTTAAACATTTTTTTCTTCTTATTTGGCCGAGAGAGAAGGGTTGATCTTTAAAGTTCTGGATGTGCCAAAATCTACAATATTGACATGTTATATACTTGATTCAAGAGATCATAAGTCATTCCAAGGACTACACTGAGATTATTTCATCAACTCATCAATTGGTATGGGAGTGGGAGGTTCTTTATGAAGGATATGGTCAATGAGGTCATCTTCATCAGTTTTATCCCCTCCTGTAATAGTATCTAGAGTGCAGATTGTGTAGGGGGTTATGTGATACACTTCATCATCTTCCCCATCTTCTAACCATTCTTAATATTCATGTTCCCAACCCTACAACTAATGTAGGAATAAAAAATGGCCAACCAAGGTCTTATTAACAGGAGAGGATGGCCATTAGACTTATTTTTGGGCTGGAGAACAAGGAAATCAATAGGATACTCCCAAGAGCCAATGGAGACCATAATATCTTCAAAAATTCCCTTCGGAGCTACTCTGGATCTTCCTACAAGTTGTAGCATTGTGGTGGCCTTCCTCAAATCCCCATGGAGATTTATATTTACCATGGTTTCCTTAGTCATCGCATTGATTGCAACCCCAATATCAATTAGTTTATTATGGACTATAATGTCATCAATGTGCACATCCAATACTGGGTTTCTAGGGTTTAGATATTTTGGGAAGATGACCCTCCCAAGCATCAAATCAAATAGTTTCCCAACAACATTGATTATGGAGGTGTCTCTTTTTCTTCTCTCACAATTTTTAGAACATTTTTCCTTGATAAGCTTATTATATATGGGAACATATTTAATGGCCTAGAGAATGGGTATCTTAACACACAAATTCTTCAATTCTCCCATAATTTCAATGTCTTCTAGGTGTGCTAGCTAGGGTTGGTCAACCTCTCAGGAAAGGAAGGTGTATTGATTTGAGGATCACTCTCTTCCATCTCCTCTTCAAGCTCTTTAGGTGGACAAGGTGGGTGATTATCTAGGAGCTCTCTCCCAGACTAGAGGTTGATCTCTTAGATTATCACAGCATAAGCATGATAGGCTATATCTCCATTGTATACCTGTTGTGCTTTCTTTTTGTTCTCATATATCTCTCCACTATATACTTGTAGTTGTTTCTTATTGTTCTAGTTTGGATTGGGTTGAGAAAGAATCGAGGTTGCTTAGGTGGACTAGGATGAGTGAGTTGTCATTGAGGATGGTGTGGTGGCAATAAAATAGAAGACTGGTTGACTTAAGGCATCTGCCCTTGTGATGGGTTTCCCCATTAAGAAAATTGGAGTGGATATGGATGAAAATTATGGTTGGCAGGTTGAAGAGGATATGGAGGAGCATAAGGCCAATTAGCAGGTGTGTACCATTATGGATGAATGGAAGAGTACCAAGGTTGCAAAGGTGCATTCTAATTTGGATTATAATAATACTAATGTGCACCTTGCATGCCTTGTTGATATGGTCGAGGTCCTTGAGGCCTTCTTTGATTAATGAAGAAAATTTGCTCTAACCCACCTTCTTCCCCTTGGTATATAACTTTTAGTCCTGGAAAAGAGCGGTTTTTTTTTCATTGCAGGATTTTCTTCATAGATAGGCACATTTCTCTAAAAATCAATGGGCATTCATTCCCAACATGTGTTTTGGTGCATCTAGGACAACAAATAGCTACTTCCCTCTCTACTTCCTCCTTTCTTTTGATTTGCATGGTATCCATTTACAATGCAAAGGTATGGAACATTTCACTCTTGAAATCATCCAACATCTTCCATATCTAATTCTTGATGGGCTTTGTGGAGTGTAGGTTTTAACCCCATTTAGAAACTACCTACATACAAATTCTAAAAACAGAAAATAAAAAACGGTAAGAGCATAAAACATAAAATATATATACACATATATTTTACCCTAGATCCCAAAATCGGAACTACAAGATTGATTTTTCATTATAGTCCTTTCAATTTTAGAATACATATATATGTACATTCTGAATCATCCATAAAACCCAATCCATTAACCCTGGATTAGAACATAACCGTGGTTCCCTTGACTGGATCTACAAAATACCATCGGCAGAAAACCATGTGCAAAAACGATGCACAAAACCATAGGTAGGTCCACCCACCTAATATAGGGTCAATTTTTTTTCCCTAGGGAATTTCTTTAGACCACATAGAGGGCGGCTTTTGTTCCCCTGTGACCACCCACTATACCCAACGCAACAAAGCGGGCGCTACCCTTCCCCCTCTAACCCCCTGGCTTCACTTCTGGGGCTAGTCATGTAAATAAGATAACACATGCCCAGAATTCTCCCACCTATTGTTTTCTTTCAACATGAGTACATAGGAGAGCTTAGGCATTGGTCCACCCCTGCAACACCCATTGTTTCTCTACATCAAGAGAAAATTCCTAATGCGCATAGACTTTGTCAATGCATGCATAGTATTCTTCAAAGTGTCCACCTTTACCAACAACACCATTTTGTCTTGAACCATATCCATTACAAAGTGATATTGAACATCAATGTGTTTTGTATTTGATTGATAAGTAGGGCTCTTTTCCAAGAAAATTGCACTTTAGTTGTCACACTCTATCCATATAGCTCGTTGTACTAACCCCATACTTGAATGTAATCTCTACAACCAAACTAATTCCTTGCTTACATGAGTGGCTACCATGTATTATGACTTTGCAGTTGAAAGTGCCACTATAGACTGTCTCTTACTCATCCAACCGACTTCACCTCCAAATAGGTTAAAGACATACCCACTTATAGATATTCCCTGGTCGAGATCTCTAGCCCAGTGTGCATCAAAAAATCCATGGATTTCAAAAACTCTTTCTAATCCTAATCTTCCCTGGTAGCACAAACCATAATTACTAGTGCCACGCAAATACCTGAAAATACACTTCCCTATTGTCCAATGCTCCTTCCGTCATTTTGACATAAACCTGCTCAATACTCCCACTCCATGTGCAATGTATGGCGTAGTACAGACAATTGAATACATCAGGATACCGATGACACTTCCATATGGAACACGGGACATGTCGTCTTCCTCTTATTTTTTCATGGGACATTGTTCAGAAGAGAAATTTACACCTACAAGAATAGTAACCTTCACTATTTTACTATCCTGCATATTAAGCCTCTGCAATATTGTCTCAACATACTTCCTCTAGTTTAACCAGAGATTCCTCTTTTCTCCACCTCATTTGATTTCCATGGTCAAAATATTTTGCATCACCAATATATTTCATGTCAAATTTGAAGGAGAATTGGGTCTTCAATTCCTAGATAATTTCTTTGTTATTTCCAATCAACAACATATCATCCACATACAAGACCAAATAAATAACACCATCACTAATTACTTTAAAATACACATAATGATCTTCTTTTCTTTTGGTGAAGCCAAGTCCCCATATATATGTATCAAATTTCTTATACCACATCCTTGGTGACTGTTTTGACCCATAAAAAGACTTTTTGAACATGAGTACCATTTCTTTCTTACCCTTCACCGCAAAGCCTTAAGGTTGTTTCATGTAGATCTCTTCCTCCAAATCGTCATGAAAAAATGTTGTCTTCACATCCATCTATTCGACCTCAAAATCAAAAGCAACAACAACACACAAAAATAATCTAATAGAATTTACCTTGGCAACAAGATAAAAAATATCACCAAAATCAATTCCCAACACATGGGAATAACTTTTTGCTACCAATCGAGCTGTGTTTTTTTTTCATATTTCCTTCTTCATTCATCTTCTTCTTGAATTCCCATTTGTTTCCAATCAATTTTCTTCTAGCCAGGAATTCCACCAAATCCAAAGTCTCATTTTTGTGCAAATATGCCCTCTCATCAACCATTTCCTCTTTCTATAGTTTTCCATCCTCTGAATCTACTACTTCCCTGACAATTCTGGGATCATCTTCAGTAATAGATAAAGAAAACTCTGAACAAAAAAGTAGTTGGACTATACCTTTCTGGTTGCCTTCTTTCTCGAACTGATCTTCTCACATCTAGAGTTTGTGGCCCTTCAGCTTCTGATTCCTCTTATGTTGTAGAATATGATTCCTCCTTTTTCTCAAACTCTATATTCTTAGGTTCCTTTGGTGGGAATTCTTATTTAATAACATATTTCACCTCTCTCAACACCACACCATGGCTATACACAACCTTCCTTGTTTATGGGTTCCAAATCTTATAACCTTTTAAACCATCCTATACCCAATAAAGATGCACCTTTCGTATTTACTATCCAACTTGGTTCTTTTCTCCTTTGGAACATGTACATATGCATCACATCGAAGTACCCTCAGATGTGAAAGAGAGGGTTTCTTTCCAATCCATACCTCTTATGGAGTCTTATCCACCAACGTTAATGAATGATATCCGTTGACCAGGTAACATGAAGTCTCCACCGCCTCTGCCGAAAATTCTTGTCTGAACCTGACACTAGTGAGCATGCTTCTTGCCTTTTTCATCAATTTCATGTTCATTCTTTCTGAAACTCCATTTTTTTGAGGTGTGTATGGATTAGTATTTTTTCATGCTATACCACACTTATTACAGAGATCTTCAAATTCATTCTTGCAAAAATCTCCACCATTATCTATGCTCAACACCTTTATCTTCTTCCCTGTCTAGTTCCATGATATCCTTAAATTCATTAAACCTATCAAATACTTGAGATTTATTCCTGAGGAAACATATCCATGTATTCCTTGAGAAGTATTTTATAAATGATACATCATATATAGACTTATCCAATGATGGAACTAACACAGGTCCAAAGACATCACTGTGCATAAGCATTAATATTTGTTTAACCCTCTTAGCATTAGAGGGGAAAGTCATCCGATTCTGCTTCCCATATACATAATTTTCACAGGAAAATAAAATCCATAAATAAATTAGACATACGTTCCGTACCACTAACATAAAGTATTAGAAGGCCCTTCTCTCAAATTTCTCCAAGCCTTTGATGCCATAACATGTTCTTTTCTCCAGAGACCACTATATTTTCTTCTCCACTTTTAGGAACCACAAAACTATTATACCCATTAATAGCAGTGCTACCATAAATCTTGTATAGAGTTCCAATCTGAAATCCCCACATCGATATTGGTGCTCCCCAAATGTCACACGGAATCAGTCAAAAGTGCGGACACAACCGACCTTCCTAGAAGTCTAAGACATTCTAATGACAAACCAAACAAACTAGAGCTATCCTTCTCTAAACATGCATTATGATATGAGAAATCAAGTGTTTCGTTCTTACCTTTGTCCAAACGCTGTTGTAGAAGTCCAAGCTTTGTTGATCTGTATGAGCTCCTCCTTTTCTCCAAAACCTGCAATCACCAACAGTCAAACAATTAAATAGCACCTGATTATAACATAAAACAAAGCATATTCAACATATAGACCAAGGAGTACATGAAATAACTCATAAACAACAAGTTATTGAGAAGAATGGACCAATTTGCATTAAAGGTAATCAAAAGGAACCATTACAACCTGAGCCTTGGTGTTGTGCAAGCTCCTTCCAAGGTCCACAAGAGTCTTCCTTTACTTTGACAAAGCTCACCCACTTCCAAATAGAACAAGCAAAGATGGCAATCTCTCCTCACAAGCTTCTAAATGGGAGTCCTAATTCCTGCAGCATTTACCCTTAGAAATGTATAGCTTTCAACCTCTTCTCCTTCTGGCCCAATGCATGCATTTATAGTGTTCAAGAGGAAGTTAATCAGGTCCACCATCAATGGGATAATCCCCTCTTTGGATGGGATAAGTTCCTCTTTGGTAGGAGTGCATGAACCATCTGGAGGCGCTCAATACACGTCGAACAACCTTCTAGAATGCTCTAGAAATAACCACAAGTGACTTTTTAAAGATGAAACTTGCGCATTTTAACCTTTTCAGGGGGACGCACCTGCACCTTTACATACAGAGCGTCCAAAGACGCATCTTTTGTGAACATTGGGTGCGTCCCCGCAGGTAAGGTTGAGAGAACCTGCGTCCCCAGAGATAAATACATTTAGAAAGACTTTCTCTCTTTTTAGAGTTTGACATGGAGAGCAGAGGCATAAGACTTGCCTAAGAGGGTAGTATGATTGTTGATAGAGTCATCCTAACTGTAAATAGTCATGGTGACATTTTTTAGTGTAACAGATTGCCCCCTAAAGTGCGAAGCCTGGAATAGATTAGGGTTTTGTATTATCTAGGAAGGGTGAAGCGCTTTATCATTTCAAGGATTATCTCGTGGAGAGCCTGGTCAGAACCTGCAATTTTCAACACAAAATACATGTATAAGATTATATCATCACTGAGGTAGGCATTCCCATACTCAGATTAAAACTTTAACTAACAGACTAACTACTCTGATACAGGAATGATTTTACAGTACATCATAATCATAGACTTTTGTAGACACAGTATGGATGCAGCCATCTGTTTATGATTAGTCTACTTAGATAATGAATACAAAACTCCTCGCAGCCTGGATGGTAAAGAGTCGATCCAGGGTCTTCATTTCTACTTCTCGAATTGGTACGATTCTAGCCATGCGAATAAATGAGTTGATGTCGAACATGGTAGAAACCACTTGATTACCAGTCGATGATGTGAACTGTTAACAAGCGTGAGAGAGACCACCAGTAATGTCAATGGTTCTCAAAGTACCCAGTACAATCCATGAGATATGAATGAATGAGTTGATGTCGAACATTTTACGGAATCCTTCGATGAAAAGTCAATGATGTAAACTGACGTCAAAGGCGAGAAACCTGCCATTGATGCATGCAGACTTCAACGTACTGACGATTTCTAAGTCATCTCTCTAGATAATGTGCTGATGTCGATAGAAAGCGACCCGTTCCAGGCAAGCCCACAACACGAAATCATTGTTCAAGTTGAAGAAATGTTGCTGTAAGGACTGACTCAGGGATGATCAAATGGATGACAAGTATTTTGCAGATGAAAGTTTTTGCTTGCAGACCTCTTGAACACATAATGACACGACAGATGGCTTGGTGATAAACGACTCAAAGTTAATCCCCGGAACCCGGCTGAAGACTTTCAAAGTGGTTTGATAAACTGTGAGGTAAAGGATTTCCCAACCCAGGTGAATGAAAAAGTGTCGTGTTCAAGAGTGGTAATAAAGCTTCTTCTGAGACAAAAGGTAACAAATAGGCTCATTCTTCTCTCTTTTCCCCCACCATTTCTGGCAAGTACCTCTTTATTTTTAACAAGCTTGAGGAGGATAACATATGCTTGATTATAAGCTCATCCTTCGGATGAGTCCAACCTAGTTTTGATTCGAACCCTAGGAAGGAGTGGTTCGTTCCTATTTGTAATTGAACAGGTCCTTTACTGTGAAATGTTTAACGAGCCCAGTATAGGAGAAACTCGGCGTTTTTCAATTTTAGAGAGTCTGAAAAAATTAAGAAGACTCCAAGTTGAACTTTTTCGTAGATTTGTGTCCCTCAAGCCCAAAAAAGTATAAAATAATACCTGGGGGAACCGCTTGATCTTGCGACCAAGGAGTACTTTCATAATTAGTGTCACTGACCTGAAAAGTAAAAAGCGATCAAGGACACGTCGTTTTATTTCCGTATCGAGTTTGAAACGACAAAAACCCGACAATCTTTTCCTGATTTTACGGTCAGAAAAGAGCTATAAGGGGACCGTCTTTTAATTCTGTTTTAACGAGTGTAAAAGAAACGCTCGGCAATCTTTTCATTTTTTAGGAGTCAGAAAAGGGCTTAAAATATGACTCTGATGTTTTAGTTTGTGAAAAATGACAATTTTCCCTCTAAGTCCCTTTGTCCTGCACAAAATCGACACATTACTCATACCTGTTTAAGATAGGCAAAAATACATCGAAAAACATCTTTCCATGGTGAAAAATGAACAAATTCATCCAAAAAACCTATAAAAAGACTTTTTACCATGTCATTTTTACCGTTTGACTGTTGAGGTTGAAAAAGGTGCTTTTGGCAAGAAACTTCCCGTGGTCGCTGCGGAAAATCCGACCGTCAGAATCGAACGCCGTCTCTTCCAGGTATTTTACAACATCCTACTCTTCAATTTCATCTATTTAAAGTTGATTTTTAGGTTTTAGTTTTGTTTTTTGGGGGGGTTTAGGTTTTAGAATGCGCCTCTCGGTGGACGCAGGTGCCCTTCGGGTGACCTGCGTCCCCCGACTTTTTCCTATACAGGAAAATGGTCGGGGGACGCAGCCCACCTTCAGGCCAGCTGCGTCCGGACGCCCTGTGTTGTAAACGCGGGGTGCGTCCTCCGTGAAAGGCGGATTTTAAAACCCCAATCTCCACAAATAACCATTCAAATTTCCCCAAATCAATTCTAATCATTGTTTCTTGGTGTGTAGGGCACTCACCATGTTGGATTGGAGAGAAAGAGAGCATGAAGACGTTGATTTAGCTGCAATTGAACATCAACCTTCCATTGATGCCCTAAAAGAATGAGGGCTATATAAATACTGGGCCATACCTGGCATGAGGGCTCAGGTAAGATTCTTAGAATGGCTGGTTGAGAGATGGAACGTTCAAGAGAAATGCTTTTACATAGGAGGGCACCAGCTCGAGATAGAGCCCTCGGATGTATACTTTCTCACTGGCTTGCCAAATAGAGGCGAGCAACTCAATCTAGCCGGGACTAGGCCGGGTGGCCAATCCCTTGTTAGTCTCCGGGAAGATTGGTGCACACCTGGTGCACACCATTCGAAAGGCATGGAAATCAAACACATCTCTCTGCGTGAACTCAAAGTCATAGCGTTCACGGTTACCAGAATTTGCGGCGCGGCCGCTTTACACATTGCTTCTGGGTCCCAAATGCGGATGGCAATTGACTGTTACCAAGGCACCATTTTCAACTGGTGTGATGCTGTGTCGGCTAACGTGAAGAGCCAACTGACTAAGGCAAAGAACGGATGACTGAAAACTTTTGGATATGGGCCTTTAGTCGTGAGCTTTGCCTTAGAGAGAGTTCCGATGCTGATCCCTCAGCAACTCACTGTTGATATCTTGGGTCCTCGGGAGCCAAAGCTGGTACGATGGGTTGCGGTGATGGCCCGGCATCCTGACGAGGGCGCGACAGTTGTTCGATTTTCTGATAGTTACTTTCACTGGTTGGAGGACCAGGTTTTCTCGATCCAGGACTTTCCGTATGCCGGAGTAGATTTTCGAGGTGATCCGGACATGGTTCTTCCACAGGGAGAACAATGGGATGACAGAGGTACTTTATTTTTCACAAGTTTTCAAATTATGTATTTTTTTTGTTTTTTATATATATCGTCTCAAAACTGACAGTAAAATTTTCAAAATGCAGATGTTGGTCCACAGCGCCCAGCCAACCTCCGGCCTTTTGAGAGAAGACATCCAGTTGCACCGGTACCGGCCCCACAGGACGCGGCGGCTGCAGAGGTACTAGCTGAGTTGGAGCATGATCTAGAGCGTCTGACGGCAGATATGCCTGAGACTACTATGGATGATATTCCTATCAGACTTCAGCGCTATGTAGTCGCGGTCCCTGGACCGTTTAGGAGATTTTTGCGCAAGGTAGCCCGTGCAGTGGTGTCGTACAGGGAGCACCACCAGTGATTGGCTAGTCACTTTGTAGACACATGTGACATTTTTGACTTTTTGTACTCTATCATTTTTGCCGATCATAAGGTGTTTTTCAACCTATGATCGAAGACGATGTATATTTTTTGACACACTCCTATCTATATATATATCACTATTACCGGCTTATCTTGTTTAACATGTATGATGAAATGTTTTTAAATTTACTTGCATGATTATCGTAAATGTCTGTCCAACACTCGAGAAGCAATTGCATCTGCTAATGTATTTAAGGACCTTGGAATATGCTGATATTCAATGTAATCAAATTCACGTTCCAAGAGACGCACTCTCAAAAAAACCTTAATAACACAGGATTTCTAATGGCATAAACTCTATTAAGCTGTAATACAACAAGTTCAGAATCTAACCTCACTATCAAACGTCGAATTCCAAATGAAATAGATTCGGATAATAATTCAACCACTGCACTGTATTCTGCAATGTTGTTCGTTGTTTGACCGAGGCTTACCCCATGCATAGAAACTAACTCGTCAGAGGGTGAATAGATAACCCAAGCTGCGGAAGAGATATTCCGTGTACTACGACAAGCACCATCAGCAAATCCAATGTATGTTTGGAGAGGCGTCGACATCTGCAATATCAAGAGTAAAACCAAGATAAGCCAGAATAACGACGAAAAACACACTCGCTAAGCTAAGCACACTGACTAACTAACAAACATACTAGCTAGAAAGAAAACCTAACCTAACTAAAAATTCTCCATACCCACCATTTAAGCATAATACCTCTTTAGGTAAAGTCCATTTCTGGGTTTACCCAAAGAGTCCCCATCAAAATCTACCAGCTCATAAGCCCCTTTTGCTAGCTTTCGCTTTACAATATAGGGTCCATGCCACATAGGAACGAATTTTCCAGCACCTAGCTTATCGTTAGCTTGATCATATAAAAGCACTAGGTCTCCCTCCGAAAAACTTCGAGGGGTCACATTTCTATCATACTGAGCTTTCATTCGCTTTGCGTGAGTCTCGATTGCCAATGCAGCGTCACGTCGAGTCTCATCTAATTTAGCTAAGTACAATAAACGTTTCTCCTCTTCGGAAGTAGCTGGGAGTAATTCGACAGCCATTTGAAGTGATGGGATTTCGCATTCAATGGGTAACACAGCTTCCAAGCCATAAACTAGCTGGAAAGGAGTGAACCCTGTTGAGGTTTTCACTGAGGTTCGGTATGCCCATAGCGCCGAAAATAACATGTTGTGCCAATTCGACCGATGAATACCAATGGTTCGTCGGATCATGATAACCAGAACTTTGTTGATAGACTCAACCAAACCGTTGGCTTGCGGATAATAAGGAGTAGAGCTGTCGTGGCGCAAACCAAGCTGGCTTGTAAGCTCAGTCATCATGATGTTTCGAAAATGGCTTCCATGGTCAGTAATGATTGCTTGTGGGACACCAAACCTAGTTATAATATGATTGAATACGAAAACTGCAGCTGTTTTGCCGCTTGCGTCGAATGTAGGCATCGCCTCGGCCCATTTAGTGAAATAATCAACCGCGAGGATGATATACGCATGCCCCCCGGCCGAGTGAGGGTTACAAGTAATAAAGTCGATACCCCATTTGGCGAATGGACCAACGGAAATTATAGGGTGGAGAGGAGCAGGTGGTGCGCGCATCTTTCGATCAAACACTTGGCAGTTGTGGCACTTCTGGACTGCAATGATACAATCTTTAAACATAGATGGCCAGAAGTAACCAGCGCGCAACACCTTCTGAGCTGTGGCATACCCAGACATATGACCGCCACATGCTCCAGAGTGACAATCATTCAAAACTCTCTCAGCCTCTTCGTGAGTTAGACAACGTCGAAAAACTAAGTCTGCCCCCCGGCGATAAAGTGTATCTCCAATAATTTTGTATTGCTGGGATTGAAACCGAATTTTTCGACGTTCCGCCTTTGAAGCTTCAGGCCGAAAGGTTTGGGTTTGGAGATAGATGATTATATCCCCGTACCACGGATCTAAAGTACTGATAAGAAACAAAGATTCGTCCGCAATGGACTCCTCTGCCACAGTCTCTGTGTCAGTACGCGGGAAATCACACATCAATTCCGCAAAAACTAAGGATTTCTTAGACTTGGACTTCTCGAACTCCAAGTCGAACTCTTGCAGGATAACGATCCATTTAGAGTACTTGCCCCCTAGCAGTTGTTTTGTCAAAATGTAAATCATAGGGTTGCAATCCGAAATAACTGTAGTTTTACGGAGAAGAATGTAGTGACGAAAACGCTGGACAGCTTGAACGGCTGCCAGGGCCAATTTCTCCACATGCGAATATTTTAGCTCAGTGGGATTTAAGGTCCTACTGAGATAATATATCACATGCTCCGCTCCGAATTCATCTTCTTGAACTAACACCATTCCAATGGTGGAATGCGAAGCTGCGAGGTATAAGAAGTAGTCCTGGTTGTAGTTGGGAGGATGCAACAACGGTGCATGGGTCAACGCGTGTTTAAGTGCATCAAAAGATTGTTGGGCAATCTCGTCCCAAAAGAATTGAACGTTCTGTTTCAACAACCGTGTAAAACCTTTAGTGACCTCGGCGTAGTTTGGGATGAATCGGCGTAAAAAGTTCGCTTTCCCTTGCAAACTTTGGAGTTGGCGCAAACTCGAAGGAGGAGGCAATTTGATGATAGCCTCGACTTTCGAGGGATCGACGCGAATGCCGGCTTTTGAAACAACAAATCCCAGCAATCGACCTGTTTCTATACAGAAAACACACTTGTGGGGATTCAACCGAATTCGATAATGCCTACACCTCATAAAGATTGCTCGTAGGTGGACAAGGTGATCAGCTCGATGTAAAGAATGAGCAGGCAAATCATCGAGATACGGTTGCACAATGTGCTTGATGTCGTGAAATGCGTAAGACATCGCCCGTTGAAAAGTGGCCCCGGCATTCTTAAGCCCAAAAGGTAATTTGCAATAAGCAAATGTCCCCCATGGACAAATGAATGTCGTTTTTGGTTGGTCGGCAGGTAGAATATTGATTTGATTATAGCCCGAAAAACCATCCATGAAGGAAAACATTTCACTTCCGGCACAATCATCAATAATTTGATCGATATAAGGCGTAGGATAGTTGTCTTTTGGACAAGCTCGATTGATATCCCTATAGTCGATACAGATTCTTATTGTTCCTTGTTTCTTATTGACCGGAACAATATTCGATACCCAATCCGTTAACGGGATCGGATAAATGAAACCTGCTTTCAACAGCTTTTCGACTTCTGCTTTAATCGCAGCCGCTTTTCGAGGGTGAATCTGACGCAACCGTTGCCGGACGGGTTTAGCATCCGGGTAGGTTTTTATTTCATGAACAACAATGGCAGGATCGATTCCCGGCATTTCCTCGTAAGACCAGGCAAACACATCGCGGAATTCTTGGAATAGGGCCTTGTAAGTTTGGATTTCATCTTCTGTACATGCGGCACCTATATGAATGTTCTCCTCAATTCCGGGCTTCACTGAAATATCAATGGGAATAGTACGAGAAATATTCCCTAAATTCAACTCTGAATCAGAATGTTTCGTTGGATCCTGAGCGTCTTTGACATATTCAGCGGTAAAGATAGATGAAAAATCATTTTCAAATGCATCATCCTTAGGTAAAAACGAAGATCTGTGATGGAGATCCTCCCATGGTAGATCGTCTACACTTAGGATTTCGCGAAGTTGTTCGTCAGATGACACGACTTCGGGAAACGCTATCCGTTCTAAGGTTGAGGTGAAAAGTGATTCTTCACTGACCACATTCATTTGGTCGATCTCGGTTGAATGAGAGTCGGTAAAAGACATGAGAGCTTCATAAGCAATTTCATATGGACTCAAGGGCATAGCATCACCGAATGAGTCTATCTCAGAGTCAGATGGGACAATCCAAGGATCATCATAAATAATGTTTTCTGATGTAATCATATGAATTGTTGCAAATGAAGGTTCTACGCTGAGTGGAGGGAGAGGAAAAGTTCCCAGTAAACCGGAATCTTTAACTAAACCTACACCAACGTCCCTATAAGGGATTGTCGTCTTACCGACATGCTGGATACTCTCTGAAGAGGCTGGGTCGGATGAAAAGTATGTCAGCTGATCAATAGTCACGATCTTACCGTTATGTGGAAACTTAATTACTCTGAAGACCGATGAAACGACCGCTGTCATAGCATATGACCAACTTCGACCCAAAAGAAGGTTGTAGTCTAGAGGGGCATCAACCACTTCCACATCCAGACTAACGGTTTTACCTTCTACCCCTATAGGCAATTCCTGTAGAATACCAAACGGACGGAACCCACGGCCATCAAAGGCCTTAAGGATGGTGGGGGATTGGTTCAACGAAGGAGAACCAAGGGATCTCCAACATTGAATCGACATAATACACGTAGAAGCTCCCTCATCAATCACAGTCCTATGAATAGGCCTGTTTTTGACTATCACTGGAATTTGGAAAGCCATTTGATGGGGGAGACGCGGTGTACTATTTTCTAGATCGAAGATTATTAGATTCGGGTCCTGAACATCAACAGCTCCTATAGCCGACAAAAGCAATTTTCGTTGTGCTGGGCATGATTGCAGCACTTCTAACGCCGACATTGCTGAGGGTGAAACAGCTAAGTCCTCAACAATGTTGTAATTCTGGGCCGCTCTCGCATGTGGATTGAAAGCAGACCTTCGAAGTACACCCTTGGCGGGCGGTTTAATTACTAAGTCCGGGTTAGGTTTCTCGATCTGTAGTGGATCGGAACCAGGAGCTGAGGTTGATGGGTTAGAGTGAGAAGATTCTGCTTCCTTACCATCAACAGGATTCTTACTACCATAATCTTGCGATCGAGTCGCAATCCTCACATGAGACATCATCAAAATGGGTTCTTCACTGGCATTCGAGGAAGAACCTATCATCTTATTCTCCTGCTCCGGAAATGGATTTTTTAACACAGCAGGAGTGGGAGAACCTTTGACTATTTTCACAACCTCGGCCCGATGAGGGCAATCTCTCGTAAAATGATCCTCTTCACAAATAAGACAAGGATATCGAGGTTTGCGCTTTTCGTCATTGGTTTCCGACTTTTCTGTTTTCTCCTTCGGAGCCTTGTCTGCTTTAGCCTTCTTCTTTCCTTTCTTCTTTCCACCGTTTTTTGATTTGGCCGTAGATGACTCTACAGCGTGAATATCGGCGGTAAGTTCAGGAGAAGACTCTCCTGTCGGGGAATCGGGCAAAGTGATAATAGGAGTAGTTGAAGCCTTGGAAGACTTCTTCTTGCTCTTTGTATTCACGATACCAATCATACCATCAGCGGCATGAGATCCCGAAGGAGCAGCAGCGATTTGATTCGACTTTGGAAGATCCGGAATCTTCTCGTGTAATGTACCCGACTGAGTGTAAACTAAGTCAAGGTATTGCGCCTGAGCAATGACTTGCTCCTCAGTAACTACTCCGGCCTTAGCTACATCTTCAGTAATTCTTGGTAATAATGATTTAACAAACCATTCAGCTAAGATTTGGTCCGGGATAAAAACTTTCACTAGCCTTCTTCGACGTCTCCACTCATGAATGTGATCAGAAATATACGTGGAGGTTGATTGTTTTAGTGAAGTTAATAACTCCGTGCCGTTATCGTATCTGACCGGCAACTGAAAGTGAGTTAAGAACGAGGTAGCTAACTGGCTAAAATTGTAAAAAGAGGCCCGTGGTAACTCAATGTACCACTTGGCCGCGAGACCAATGAGTGTACGCTGGAAAAGACGTAAGCGGATCGAATCATCCGAGATAGAATTTGAAGCACACCAGAGGTGGTAAGTCATCACGTGATTGGACGGATCCTCTCCAGACTTACCTTCGAACTTGGGTATATCGCTGGGCAACTTATTTGGCATTGGCGGCCAGAACGGAAGATATTGAATTGGATCGTTCGTTAGGCGCGTCAAGTCTGGTAAATCCAAAGTTGCGATAAACGGTAACTGCCGGTTAGGATCTCTAAAACTCTGGGTCACAATACCGGCCCCAGGAGGAGGATATCCAGGATAACTAGGAACAGGAGTCGCATTTGGGATATTATATCCTCCTGGAAAACCAGGATTAACCGGACCGTACTGGGGTTGCTGAGGTTGTTGATAAGTGTACCCAGGATACGGTTGATACTGGTAAACCGGTTGTTGGACAGCTTGCCCAGGTTGATACTGTCCCTGGTACGGAGGTTGAACAAATTGAGGTTGAGTAGTGACAACCGTACTTATACCAGGCTGGCCTACAGGCATCTGGACCGTGGTTTGAATCGTAGATCCAGACAACGGTAAAGATGTCTGAGGAGTGGTTACAGAGACAGTAGAAACCGGAGCCGTCGATACTCCAGAAGTAAGTATGGTAGATGTGGCGGTAGTTGCAGCAGCCGTTTGAGATGGAGTACTAGGTGCAATTGGCGGCTGAGTAACTACCGAAGTTACAGAAGTTTGAACACTTGACTGGACAGGTTGCGGTTGCTGGGGTGGACCAGAAACTACGGGTTGTCCAGCTTGAGGTACCGACTGTATACTTGGCTGCAACATCTGTTGACCCTGTGACGGATCCCACACTAACATTCCAGGGTATTGACCCGTAACAGGTTGAGGATACTGAGATCCATAGCCGGATTGAGGATAGGATTGATAATTGTAAGGTGCAGTTCCCATACCTTGACCATATGATTGACCTTGAGGTGGTTGATAACCTTGACTTGAGTATTGACCTTGAGGTTGATAACCTTGAGGTAAATACGGATACTGGGGTTGACCTTGACCTTGAGGTTGGTACCCTTGAGGTTGATACCCTTGGGGTTGATACCCTTGGGGTTGCCATCCTTGAGGTTGCCATCCTTGAGGTTGATATTGATACTGAGGTTGACCTTGGGGTACATATTGAGGCTGGGGTTGACCTTGAGGTATGTATTGCCCCATAGGAGCGTACTGACCTTGAGGTTGCCCCCCAGACACGAATGAAGTACCTTGAGGTTGCCCCCCAGGCATTAACTGAGGCTGCCCCCCAGGCGGTAATTGGCCACCTTGAGGTTGGGAAACGGGAACTGAACCTGACATCATGTAAATGTCTCCTACACCCAATGGTACATTACCACTGTTTCCAACTAATAACCCATGATCAACGGGTTGAGGAGATGCCCCCGCAAAGGTACCAGAAAGAGATTGATACCCAGTGGGAACAGAAGGACCGCCATGTAAAAAAGATTCAGGACTTTGTGTAAACACGGACGACTGACCAGACATATTTACAGGAGTATGAATACCTCCAGGTGGAAAAGGAGTACGAGGTGTAGAAAAACCTAGCCCAAAGTTGTCTAAATAATTGGTTAACGAAAGGTACCAAGTAGTACTTCTAGGAGGACTGTAAAAGATAGATTCACGCTCCCTTAGATCAAGGGTAAGTTGATCTTCAGGATTAGAGACGCCTATTTCTTCCTCTGGAACAAGTTCTTCAATAGCAATCAAACCAGTAGGAAGATTTTCGGTGATAATTCTTTCTATTCTCGGTGAATCAGGAACACTAGAAGTCGGAGTAACAGGTTCAGATATTTCTGGTTCTTCGCCTGTATCACTAGCAGACGAAAAACTACCAACAAGCTCAGAAACTGTAACAGCTTCGGGATTATAACCTGTCTCTAAACTTTGGTAATCTGGATGGACCACCAAGGAAGATTCTCCTTCTTCAGGTGAACCTACTCTACTGCCACTAGGAGGAGTTACAAGGACCTTCAACCCTTTGTACTGACCCGGAACGTCTTCAGGAGATCCACCCCGCGATCTACGGAGTTTTCTTAACAAATCTGTTCCGGTAACAATTTCAGGTGACTTGCCCGAAGTCTACGGGACTGTCTCGGTAATTCCGCCACAGCTAAAAACTTTTAACTACTACACACGAAAACAAAATAAAATTTCAAATCAAACCACCTAAAGTCTCTAAAGAACCAAACAAATTTGAATCACACGCCTAAAGAATCTAGGGCGTCAAACCAAACACAAACAGTAGCCTTCCAGACCGAAAGCGCTAGTTGGTGATGAAGCCCAACATCGCTGGATTCAGTACAGAAGTGGCGGGTGGAACAGTTACCCCGGCAACCTGCTTAATGAATAGACTGGACCAAGTTCCTCCACTTTAACCGTCTCGAGTGAAGTGAACCCCCCAGAAAATCCAAGTGAGTCTAGCCGACGTCTGCTCCAGGTACAGTGGGATCTTCCCTCCACCGTCACCTCGGTAGAATCCTAAAGATAATGGTCACTAAGGTTACCAACCGCAACAAATGCACCTGGGGGAACAGTCTAAACTCCGACAGCACGCAAGGGCAGAGTAGCAAGCTCAATCCCCTTGCCGACTCCTTGACAATAATCCAAGGTTTACCGACAAGTGACCCCTGGCTCCTCGACAATGGTTAATCCGAGGTTTACCGTTTGTAATACGTGCGTGTCTGGCGTCGTTCCCAACGAGGGGGGATTGATCCCCTCACTGGTTCGGACACGAGCTCGTGCTTCTCCTTTAAGAGGAGCTTTCCCAGAGTACAAGTGAGACAATTGGATTTATTCTATCACAAGATAAGCTACTTGTTTGGTTTTGTTGTCTTGGAGAGTTAATTACTCACCTACTCCAAGACACTAGCCTGATCTAAATTGGTGTTTCAGAGCCCTAGTAAATAAAAGTTACTACTTCGATTTTACTTTAAGCGTTAATTTTATGGTTTTTCTTTAAAGAAAAAAGGTAGTGGAAGTGAAACCAATGGTGTGTAGACTCGACTCAAACCACTACAAAGATGCACCTAAGATGATTTACGCTACTTTCCTTTTTCAATGAAATTCTTAACTAAGAGAGTTGAGAGAATGCAAATTTTATAGAAAGCAACTTCCTTAATAAAGACAATCAAAGAAACAATTCTCTTTATCTTTTCAAACACACAAACATGACCACTCTTTACTTGCACGAAAAACTCTTTTTCTTTCAAAACTTTTCAAAGCTACTTGAAACAAAACTTTTCAAAGGAGATGTTTTTGTATTTTCTCTTTTTAATAAAGCATATAAACCTATCTTAACAAAAAACAATCTCAAAAGCTACAAAAACTATGAAAACTTGACTCACAAGCAAATCAAAAGAGAAATTACTCTAAGCAAACCTAACAAGGCAAAAGCTCACAAAGATGATTCTAGGTTGTTTTACTTGATCAAAATCAAATCAAGGACCAGCTAATGCAGAATCAAAAGACTAGTCAAAACAAAACTCAAATCTTTTTGTTCTTTTTGTAAAATGGAATTCAAGACTTAAACAACAAGCACTTCGAAATTGGCCCAAGAGACAACTCAATGGTAAGTTTCTCTCACAGGTAGACTTTATGACAGGTCTGACTTCTTAGAATGCTGACAAAACCAGAGAGATCTAAGGCTTGACAACTTCTACCGCCAAAGTCACTACAAGACCTACTCAAAATCAAACCCTAGGGCTTATACTTCGATGAAATCCACTAAAACACTCAATGCTATCGAAACAAGTTCAGGTGAAGATCTTTGACAAGGGACTAATGAATCTAGGCAGTAAAAACTAAGAAAAAAACAAAATCTAAGAGCAACAAAGCAAAAAATGGAATTTTTTCAAATTTTAGCAGGGGACGCAGGCAACCCGTTAGCACAGGTGCGGGCCCGCTCTGTGCACACAGAAAAAGTGCGTCCAGGGACGCACTGTGCACCACTCAGAGGGTGCGTCCTAATGAAAAACTCAAGAAAAACCAAAATGAATCTAATCCTAAGCTAACCCGCCCACAGACAAAGTTACAGAGCCAAAACCAGAAAAATAAACCAATTTTCTCAAAGCAAAGTTCACACAAAGGAAAAGACTTTTCTCATTAATGGATTCCCCAGCGGAGTCGCCAATTTGTCACACGGAATCAGTCAAAAGTGCGGACACAACCGACCTTCCTAGAAGTCTAAGACATTTTAATGACAAACAAAACAAACTAGAGCTATCCTTCTCTAAACATGCATTATGATATGAGAAATCAAGTGTTTCGTTCTTACCTTTGTCCAAACGCTGTTGTAGAAGTCCAAGCTTTGTTGATCTGGATGAGCTCCTCCTTTTCTCCAAAACCTGCAATCACCAACAGTCAAACAATTGAATAACACCTGATTATAACATAAAACAAAGCATATTCAACATATAGACCAAGGAGTACATGAAATAACTCATAAACAACAAGTTATTGAGAAGAATGGACCAATTTGCATTAAAGGTAATCAAAAGGAACCATTACAACCTGAGCCTTGGTGTTGTGCAAGCTCCTTCCAGGGTCCACAAGAGTCTTCCTTTACTTTGACAAAGCTCACCCACTTCCAAATAGAACAAGCAAAGATGGAAATCTCTCCTCACAAGCTTCTAAATGGGAGTCGTAATTCCTGCAGCATTTACCCTTAGAAATGTATAGCTTTCAACCTCTTCTCCTTCTGGCCCAATGCCTGCATTTATAGTGTTCAAGAGGAAGTTAATCAGGTCCACCATCAATGGGATAATCCCCTCTTTGGATGGGATAGCTCCCCTATTGATGGGATAAGTTCCTCTTTGGTAGGAGTGCATGAACCATCTGGAGGCGCTCAATACACGTCGAAAAACCTTCTAGAATGCTCTATAAATAACCACAAGTGACTTTCTAAAGATGAAACTTGCGCATTTTAACCTTTTCAGGGGGACGCACCTGCACCTTTACATACAGAGCGTCCAAAGACGCAGCTTTTGTGAACATTGGGTGCGTCCCCGCAGGTAAGGTTGAGAGAACCTGCGTCCCCAGAGATAAATACATTTAGAAAGACTTTCTCTCTTTTTGGAGTTTGACATGGAGAGCAGAGGCATAAGAATTGCCTAAGAGAGTAGTATGACTGTTGATAGAGTCATCCTAACTGTAAATAGTCATGGTGACATTTTTTAGTGTAACACCAAACCATCTTGTAAGTATCTTTCTCGAACATTCTTTTTACACTTGCATCATCGAGCTTTCTTACATAAATCAAATTTTTAGCCAATGTAGGAATATGCAGAACACCCAGAAGTGTTATAATCCTTCCACCTTGCAACTTCAACTTGACTTTTCTATCACTAACAATTATATCCTCCTTTCATCCCATAAGAAGACACCACCACAATCATATTTATCATACTCATAGAACCACTCCTTGTGGGGACTGAAGTGAAAGGATGCACCTAATTCAATCAACCATGCCTAATGATCTACATGTGTACTTGAAGAAGAAGCCAATTACACTTCCCCACATTTTTCTAAGGTGTTTTTCACCTCTGCAAAATTATCATCATCAGATCCATTTCCTTTCTCAGGATCTTTAGATCTACCATCCTTTTTGAAGTGCCCTTCCTTTCCACATTTCCAGCACACCTTTACATGTTATCCCGGATATTTAGGTCTCCTAATTGAGGATTTATATTTTCCTTGTACAAACAAGGCATCACCATTCTAACCCTCGTATTTTTCTATCTCATATCCTCTAATAGCAAGGATGATACTATCTCATCAAACTGTAAGGCAGTCAAATTGCTACCTATTGTAACAACCAGACTATCCCACGAATCTGATAGAGAACACAACAAACTCATGCACTTATCTTCATATGAAATTGTTATATCAACAAATAACAATTGGATTACCATAGTATTAAAGGCATTCATATGCTCTCTCATTGAGTCTCCATCCTTCATCCTCAGGTTATACAACTTTTTCCATAGGAATAGTTTATTCACGAGAGACTTAGATTGGTACAAAGTCCCTAACTTGTCCCACAAAGACTTCACCTAAGCTTCCCCTGATACATTCAACAATAATGAATCTAAGATACACAATCGTGTTTTTCTCTTTTCCTTTAGATCCAACTTCGCCCAATCTTTAGTTGACATTGTCGTTGCTTTAGTACTCAGATCTATAATGATCCACATATCTTTATCCACCATTAGATCCTCCATCTTGAGTTTCCACAACTCAAAACTCTGACCATTATTTCTCAATTTATATCTTTCCGTTGCTTGCCATATTCTTTCACCACAATAATCGAACCTGTAGATATCCCCCTGAATAATTTCTACCATAGGCCTGATAAAAACCCTTCAGTAACAAACATGTCCCCTTCAATCCAAAACAATTCTGATACCAAATGTAGGTTTTAACCTCGTACATAAATTACCTGCATATGAATTCTAAAAGCAGAAAATAAACAATGGTGAGACCATAAAACTTTAAATAGATATACACAAAGGTTTTCCCCTGCATCCCAAAACTAGGACTACTAGATTGATTTTTCATTATATTCCTTTCAATGTTACAATAAATATATATACATATTGAAGCATCCATAAACCCCAATCCATTAACCTTGGATTATACCATAACCTTAGTTCCCATGACAGGATCTACAAAATGGCATGGGAAAAATACTATCATGCCCAAAATCATGTCTGAAAACCATGCACAAAACCATAGGTAGGTCCTTCCAACTAATATAGTGTCCAAAAAAAAATTCCCTGGGGCACTACCCTACACCCTGTAGAATGGGGCTATCGCCCCGTGTGTGACCTTGCCACTGCACTCAACATAATGAAGGGTGATTTGAGTTGATTCAACTCCCAGATTTAACTAAGTTCTTTTTCGTTTGTGATGTAGCTAAGATTGCATTTTATAAGATAATAAATGAACATATATGCACGCTTGAGAAAATGGAAACATAATAGTAAACAACAAATCATAAACAAGAAGCATTGATAATGAATTTCTCCAGTGTGCACTATGTCTCCAAGCTCAGTGTCAAGATGGTGTTGGTTGCTTCATTCAGTGTTGGAAATGGTGAAGATGTAGATGGACTATGTATTCTGTCATACAAGGATATGTGCCCTCTACATGAGTGGCAAAGTCTCTCACGAGACCTTCCACTATAGGAACTACAACTCATAATAGACCTCTTATCTGCATCGCATAATCTTACACACGGTGACAATGAGTATCTTGCTATCATGGAATCAAATTTATCTCAGCCAAAACACCCATGGTGACAATGAGTATCCCGCTGTCATGGAATCAAATGGATCTCAACCAAAACACCCATGGTGACAATGAGTATCCTGCCATCATGGCATCAAAGGGATCTCAACCGAAACATACATAACAATCCATGATGAATACATCTCACATGAAATAGACACAAATATTTTTCCTCATACATCGAGCAAGAACCGAAACAAAAACATACATATCACAACAAATGATCAAAGAAGTATATGACAGTTCAACACTTCATATACCTCAACTCTGATGCTAAATAAAAAATAGAATACTCAGTTGTTGGATCTGAATGCACCATCAAAATCGTGGTGTTGAATAGCATAGAATTGACTATCCACACTCTGAAATCTAATACCATCACTCCAATATGGAAAATGGCAGAAAAATAGAAGACTTATTTTCAAAACCTGACCACACCAGTGCATTCGTGTTATCAAGAGGTGTAAAATCGACAATCTATCTGTCAAATTTTGACACTGGAAAAATCTGGGCTTGTAAGAATCTTTTAGATTCCCTTATAATTCCCAAAAGATTCCCTTCTCTGGGTTTAATTGAGATCTAAAAATCAAATCATAAAACTAATCTCACTATTGAGATCATTGTGAACTTTTAAGAAGAATGATTATAAATTTGGTTGCATTCTGAATCTGGGAAATGTCGGCCTCCAAGGAATCTGGAAGATTCCCTCAAGATTGTTGAAGATTCTCCTATGCTATGAATCTGTAAATCCACTGCTCAAAAGTCAAATCTGACATCTCTAGTATGTTCCCTATGAAAATCTGAGAAAAATGATTGTAAAATTGTTTACATTCTGACCAAATGAATTTTTACCTCCTAGGGAATCTTGAAGATTCCTTAAAGAATCTGCATAGGAATATTCCTCGAAATATTTTGGGAACCTGCTTCAATTTATGTGCCCAAGGTGGACCCATACCACACCTCTGTTCCAATTCTTTTCTTCCATTTGGCACCTCCATTTCCGCCCCCCCCCCTTATGGAGAAAAGTATTATATATATTTATGCGACGGAGTAACCAACAAAGGTCGTTTGCCCCGTTGGTTAGGGTAGTTGAATTGAGGCAGGGATGTTAGCGGATGAAATATCAACCCCTCCAAAAATGGTATATAGTTACATATTGCATGGCATAACATTTTGGCTGGGTTTGTTTTTTCTGAAATCACAACGGTTGTGCATTAAAAAGTTGGTGGCATCGTTCATAACATTGGTGTGTGTTGTAATTGTGTTCCATGGTTGGTGTTTTGGCTAGTTTTTCATTGGTGTTTTGTGTGGAGGTGCCCAGGAGGCGAGCCAATGAGGCTGGCCGGGCGGGTTCAAGCCCCGCTGCCTCCGGTTGTTTACAAGTGGCATCGTGGGGGGCAGGGTCTCCCAGTGGGTGGTTTTCCCATTATAACATATATATTTGGGTAAGGTGGTTGGAGGTTTGGTGGGACCATGGCCTCCAACCTATTTTTAATACAAATTTTAGCATAAGGTTTTCACCGGGGGGGTGGCAAGGATTATGGCCCGCCACCTCATTACATGTTTTTTTAATGTTTCATTTTCTATAAACAATATTGGAATTTTTTAATTTAGACGAAAAATAAGGGTCATTGGGAAAATTAACCATCCTACAAATTCACCTGCTTTCGGGAGCTACATTTCCATGCCGATTGACAGTGAATTTGTAGGACACTTAAACCTAGCCCACATGGAATCTTTGACCAAACCTTTGACTGGGTCTATCTCCCTCATACAAACTCGGATTTAAGTGTCATTCACACCATTGGAATCTGGGAGATGAGCACTGCGATTTGGTGCTAGTTTGGGAGCAATCTCACTACTTTGAATTTTGACCCTTTCTGAGTCCTCTAGGACTTTTGCATGTGTCTAGAGCCACTTGGATCAATCCTACCAACTGAGGAGCTTTTGTTCCTCCAAAATAATGAAAATAATCTTCCACTTCTTTGTACCTTATCTGCACTTACAAGTGTGTGATAAGTCATGCTTCTCCTTCACCTTTGTCCTTTGGAGCCATAAGCGATGAGCCAACACCTGCATCATCTGCAAACCTGTAGTACATTGTTTTTGCAAATTACATGCTTGATTTACAAGAGAAACTAATGACCCAAGCATTCCATACTTGCCACGAGTTTATAACACATACTTTGTGGTCAAGTTTACATCAAAATGGACACAAATTCCCCAGCTATGAAAACAAGGACAAAATATCATAGTTTCTTCAACAAGTGATGGAAAGCACATTATCGTTGCAACACATGATTTACAAAAATAAGGCCAAACTTTATTGTTTCTTTAACAATTCATTGAAAAAAACATCAATTCCACAATTTAAAATGAAACACAAAATAATGCCAGACATCATTGTTGCTGCAACAAGTGATGCAAAACACATCATCACTTTTACAGTTTAACATGAAACACATGATTGGAAAAAATAATACTATGACATTCTACCACACCTAGAAGAACCATTTCTCACTTATCAAAGTGAATGGTTTGTCTCCGTGTGGTACATTCGTTGGTTGAACAACTATTTCACCTGGTTCATGCACGCATGCTTTGTCCTTGTGACACTGCTCTAGATGGAGCCTCCAACATGTGGCCTTTTGATGACCACTTCTATTGCCATGACTACAATAAGTCTTCTTCCTCCAGATCTACTTTACCTTCTTCTTTTCCTGTTGTTGAGAGGGTCTTTGATGCCTCATCCTTTTTCATGTTGTCATTCTTCTATCACTCATCAAATATATGGTTATGTAAACCATAAAAAGTACATGTTTTTCGATGCCATGATTTATGTTCATCATTAACAACCAAATTATAATCGAAATGAACATTTGAATATTGAGACTTGTTATACATTTCCTTGCTCTTTTAGGTGTGATTATGGTGATGAGAGCTTGCCTTGGTTCTTGCCCTCCAATGGGCACTGTCATGGGATGATGGTGATGTGTTCCCATCATTGTCTTTCCTCGATGATTTCAACGATGTCTCAGGAGCATCTGACACCTTTGAGCATTCTCCTTTAGTGTATCCCAAGAATTAAAATTTAGTTCTTTGCACAACCTCCAATGCTTGATTTATGCATTGGCTATTAATACCAAGTTTTTCTTCTGCCCCGTACCTCATCCTAGTGGGGAGCCTCATGTTAGGTCCCTATACTACTAGTGTAGCCGCTGAATTTTCTTAGTACAGCCCCCTTATTAAATTATTGTGCCCATGTAGTCCCCATATTGTTATTATTGTGCCCTTACATTATTATTGTTATGTCGACTGTGATTATATTATAACCCCTTAGAATCCTATATATAGAAAGGAGGTCTTGTCATTTGTATCATCCAAGAATTATTCATTTGTTTAATGTAAAGGAGGTTTCCCCCTCGAAAAGGATGAATTATAAGGTGTTGATATATCTTTTCTATCATTTTGTGAGTTGGTTTCCTAACATTCGATATCAGAGGTTTGGATTCTAGGGTTTTGCTACTACAAACAAGTCATTGTGGAATTTTCTCTATAACTATTTTTTTGTGGAATTTCGGAAGCGAAAAAATAAACCCATTTGAGAAGAGCTCATGCTGAACCTCGGGTCGAATTTCAGATCTTGTATTGCTAAATTTTCAGATATATGATCTGAGCAAGTTAGGGTTTTGGCAAGTTCCATAATTTCATCTAAAACAGGTCATCATGGAATTTTCACTATAATATTTTTGATACAAATTTTTAGAAGTGAAACCAAAAATTCCCTTTGAGAAGACATCGGTCTAAACCTCTGGTCTAAATTTTAGAGCTTTTATCGCTATAGTTTCAGAGATATGATCTAAGGAAGTTAGAGTTTTTTCAAACTCCCGAATCACATTCCAAGCAGGTGACATGGGGAAAAGGGTCGTAATGTTTTTTCTGATCATCAAACTAAAATTTTGTAATAAGTTTCGAAAAGAGGACATCCTGCAGTTTTCTATATATTAGTTTTAGGTATGAAGGTTGACACAGTGACACGTGGAACTTTGTACAAGTTGATTCTACTAAACTAGTATGTAATCAGGTCATCCTAAGAGATTAGACATAATGTTTCCTTGCAAAATCCAATATTGATTAGACTTGTGGGGTTAGAAAGAAAACACAAAGTGATACCGTAAGAAGAAATTTAAGAACTTGGAGATCTGAAACTACGGAGTTAAATTTGTTTGAAGGTCGAGATCCTAAAATCAAGAAAAGGCGATATGAGGATGTTTGATGGAAAGGATCTGGTAAATTGGATATACAGATGGAGCAATATTTTGATCTACATTGTGCACCAATGTTACAAAAGGTATGTATTACATCTTCATATTTATAGCCGGATCAATTTTTATGTTATAAAGGGATATGTTCTTGTAAACCACTTGTTACATGGTCAATTTTCATGGAGGAAATGATTTCACATTATGAGGATACAAAGAGAAACAACTTCTTCAGCCAATTGATAAATCTCACACAAAAGTGGTTAATGGTAGAGCACATTGAGGACTTTCAAAAATTTAATATAAGGGAAAATGATATTCCAGAGAAGTAGAGGATTGATGTCTCCATAGGGACTTTAAAGGATAATATTCAACATGAGGTTCGTCTTTTGGAACCTGATTAATTGGAGAAGGCATTCGGGTTGGAAAGATAAGTGGAAAGAAAAATTATGGAAATAAGGAATCCCACCACTCACAACTATAATTATGGAAGTGCTTTTTCTCCTAATCTTCCACAACCTACAAGGTTTACACCACAACAATTGGAAGAAAAAAGAGGAAAATGGCTTTGTTACAATTGTGATAGCAAATACACTAAAGGTCATAAGTGTGTTGAGAAGAGATTATTTTACATATATTATGAAGAGGAGGAATAAAATGATCAAGAAACATCAAAATAATATGATATACAATAGGAAGCAACCCTAGAGAAAGAAGAAATGAATCTGACCATATCTTGTAAACCATTGGTAAGAATTACCACTCCTCAAACTATGAAGATAGAAGTACATATCAAGAATAAAAAGGTTCAAGAAGTGAAAGATCACATCAAGAAAGAAGAAATGAATCCAACCATATCTTGTAATGCATTGGAAGAAATTACCACTCCTCAATCTCTCAAGATAGGACATAACAAGAAGAAAAAGATTTAAACAATGAAAGATCACATCTAGCATCAACAACAAGTTCTGCAAAATTTAAAGGATAGCGCCACTTTGGTGCAGAATCGAACGAAACAATAAACAAATAAACATCATAGTGAAATAAGTTTTTATGTAGGCGATTGGGTATTTTTACAGCTAGATCTCAAGCAAGATATTTATGAGAAGGAAATCTTGGCAATACTACATACAATTAATAAATTGAGACCCTATCTACTGGGAAGACACTTCAAGGTAAAAACAAATCGTTGGGCCATGAATACGACCACTTTGTAACACTTATTTCATCAATTTTTACTCTTCTCTATTATATCATCTATTATAATTTATCATTTAAATCCATTTTATAAATGATTTATGCTCTTATGGATGAATACTATTTATTCTCCTTTATTTCTAATAAATTGATGATTATGCATGATTTTATCAATGATAGTTTTAATAAATCAGTTGTAACATTATTCACCATTTTTAGTCTCCAAGATAATTTCCAGATTGAAGACTTGATCATTAAAAGTGCCAACTCAGAAATTCGCTGAATAAGAAGTCATAGTTTTGCGGTTGAGATTCTGAGCAAATGAAGCAGAATCTGGAAAATTTGCAACATGGGTTTTGTCCAGAACGGACCCAATTAACTTTAAATAAGAACAGTTTGCCCCAATTCGGCTTGTACTGAGAGAAACACAGGGTTCTTTGAGCACGATTTTCTCAGATTTGTTGTTGCGGCCGTCCTCCAAATCTCAGCTGCAAAGCCAAATTCGTCTTGCTCTTGTTGAAAGATGGATGGAAATATATCTTCTTGTTTATCAATTGTTTGGAAACAATCTAATTTTGTAATAGAAATCATGTTGTACTTATCTTGATTATAACTACTCTCTGATCTCTCTTTATTTAAATCACAACAGAGATCAGAGAGGGGGGTGATTTTAGAGGGATTCAAATGATGGAATTGAGGATGAATTAGAGATTCAGAATTGAGGATGGCAGAGAGAATGGATAATGGCTGAGAGATTGAGAGATTTCTTGTTGTAATCCACTGTAACTCTGCTTTGATATTTTAATATAAATCTAGTTGCCATTTCATCTTTGATCCTTAAGTAACCCAGCAGCATCCGCTGGTGGCTAAGGGCCCAGCCTCTCGTGGAAGTACGCTGCTGCTATATTATATCTTTATGCTTCATGTGTTGTTTGATTTCTTTCTTTTACTCTGTTTAGTAATCTGATGCACTTTACTGTTTTACATATCAGCGCTATTAGATATACTTGATTGGATACTATCGTTATCTGTAATAGGAATGCTATGTTATCATTTTAACTTTGTATCGCATTGATGTTCCTTTTCATAATTGATATAACATTGCTGATCCTTACAGATTGTCATTCAATTACAGATTAACCGCGCTGTATGTTCCTAAATCAGTACAATTGTACGATGTATTCTTAACTTGTGACTGTTGTTTATTCGGGATTGTTGTTTCGTTACAATTGCTGTTACTTTATAACTGTGATTCATGCATATTGTATCGAAGCTCGGATTACTGTCCCTTTTAATGATAAGTGTGTTGCGTGCTTGATTTGGATTGTTGTACATTCATATTTAGTTGCTGTTCCATTTCTGAATTGTTGTTTCATTTCAATTGCTGGTCTATTTCAAGATTGCTGATTTGTTGTTTCATTTACTTGCCATTTCTTAAGGACAGACTCAGGCTGTAGTGAGTGTCAGCTTCTGCTATTTGGCTCCCAGACCTCTGATCTGCTCCCATCAGTTATGAAAGGGATAGGTTATTGCCACCAAACCCTTGGCTGATGTGCTGTTCTATTTCATTGTTATTTCCTTTACTTGCCATTTCATTTACATTCATCAAGGACGATCTCAGGCT